>JBBGZY010000138.1:1872500-2502500 GCA_037952925.1 Lithobates clamitans | reverse complement strand
CCTTGTAACACTAATGATTCACATGACACTAGGTAGGGAAAATGACTAATTGGGCCCAATTTGGACATTTTCACTTAGGGGTGTACTCACTTTTGTTGCCAGCGGTTTAGACATTAATGGCTGTGTGTTGAGTTATTTTGAGGGGACAGCAAATTTACACTGTTATACAAGCTGTACATTCACTACTTTACATTGTAGCCACGTGTCATACTGTACACCCCCTTTGGCTCAACATGGAGGTGTTGGGGGCATCAATGGACTTGGGAGAGGGCATCGGTATTATGATGTTGTTTTCCGGGTCTGTGCTCTACCACAAAATTGAACTCCTGGAGAGAAAGGAACCACCTTGTCACCCTGGCATTGGTGTGCTTGTTCAGTCTCATGCAGGTCAATGGGGCATAGTCTGACACCGGGTGAAACCTCCTACCTAGGAGAAAATATCGTAGGGAGTCCAGAGCACACTTGATGGCAAGACACTCCCGCTCCACCACAGTGCAGTTAAAAAAAAAAAACTACGGAGTCCTCTCCCCCATTTACTTCTTGAGGCAGGACCACTCCTAACCCTTCACTTGAAGCATCTGTCTGCACTACAAAATCCTTAGCAAAATCTGGAGCTACGAGCACCGGATGCTGGCACAATGTCGTCTTAAGCTTCTGAAAAGCTTTGTTGGCATCGGCATTCCACTTTATCATCACTGACTTTCTGCTTTTGGTCAAGTCAGTCAATGGCGCAGCAATGGTGGCAAAGTTGGGGACAAACCTCCGGTAGTAGCCAACTATGCCCAAAAATGCTCTGACCTGCTTTTTGGTTAGGGGACTGGGTCAGTCCTATATGGCTTGTACCTTACTCATTTGAGGCTTCACCAGCCCTCTACTCACAATGTACCCTAGGTACTTGGCTTCCTCCATCCCAATTGCACACTTCTACGGATTGATGGTGACCCCTGCTCTTCTCAGGGAGTCTACGATTGCCTGAACCCGGGGAAGATGGGACTCCCAATCAGTGCTGAAAATGACTATGTCATCCAGGTAGACAGAAGCATATTGTCGATATGGACGCAAAGTTTTATCAATGGCCCGTTGGAATGTGGCGGGGCAGAGTGTAGACCAAATGGTATCCATTTGTATTGGAAGTGGCCTTCCGGGTTGGAGAAGGCTGTTTTCTCCCTGCCTGGAATCTGCCAGTACCTCTTTGTGAGGTCCAGCGTGGTGATATTCCTGGCCGGTGATATACCTCTCAATTAGCTTGTCTGCCCGAGGCATGGGATATGCATCAAACTTGGAGAATTCATTAAGCTTTATAAAGTCTTTGCAGAAGCGAAGGGTGCCATTGGGTTTAGGTACCAACACGTTTGGACTCGACCACTCGCTCCGCGACTCTTCAATGACTTCAAGCTCAAGTATTCTTTTCATCTCTTCAGACACTGCCACCCTATGAGCTTCTGGGATACGATAAGGCTTTAACTGGATTTTTACATTGGGCTTGGTTACAATGTCATGCTTGATGATGTTGGTGAGACCATGCAATCCTGAAAACATGTCCCTATTTCTTTGCAGAAACTCTTTTGTTTGTTGGGTTTGAGGCCTAGACAGGGTAGCAGCAACCTGCACCAGGTCAATCCCTGCAGGGTCCCCTGACTGGACACCTACCACCGCGGATATCTGTTCTCTGGTATGGCTTTCTTTCCCCTGGCTGGTGTACCTTGTATAGTTCACCTCACCCACCTTTTCTACTACCTCAAATGAACCTTGCCACTTGGCCAAGAACTTGCTCTCCACCGTGAGTATTAGAACAGCCGCCTGGTCTCCTATTTGAAACTGTCTGACTTTGGCCAGCCGGTTGTACACCCTTCTTTGGACATCCTGAGCCTTCTGCAGATGCTCCCTCACTAACGGCATCACTTTAGCCACCCTCTCTCGCATTTGGAAAATATGCTCTACCACGGTTTTGTGCGGTGAGGACTCACTTTCCCACGTTACCTTTACTAGATCGAGCAACCCCCGGGACCTTCGCCCATACACTAGCTCAAACGGTGAGAAGCCCGTGGACGCTTGTGGAACCTCCCAGATGGCAAACAGGGCAGGAGTAACATATCCCAATCTTTCCTGTCTTTCTGGATCACTCTTTTTAATATGGATTTTAGAGTTTTATTAAACCTCTCAACTAGGCCATCGGCCTCTGCAGGTGACAGACGGACGTCCGCAACTGCTTAATCTGAAACAGTTTGCACAAGTCCGCCATCACCTTTGACATAAAAGGGGTGCCCTGGTCCGTCAGTATCTCTTTGGGAAACCCAGTTTATGAAAACGTTTGAAATAATTCCCGGGAAATGGCCTTAGGAGGAAATTTTTCTTAAAGGGACTGCTTCTGGATACCTAGTTGCGTAGTCTAGGATGACTAATATATATTGGTGCCCCCTTGCTGACTTTACCAGGGGTCCTACGAGATCCATAGCAATCCGCTCAAATGGCACCTCAATAATTGGCAAGGGTACCAGGGGTTTTCCGTAGTGGGACACTGGGGAAGTTAAAGCAGAGTTTCGCGAAAAATTTTTTTTTAGATGTCAGCAGCTGCAAATACTGCAGCTGCTGACTTTTAAAATAAGGACACTCACCTGTCCCGGGGTCCAGCGATGTCGGCACCCGAGACCGAACCGTCCCTCGGTCCTCGGGTGCTGCCGCCGCCATTCTCAGTGAGGGAATCAGGAAGTGAAGCGTTGCGGCTTCACTGCCCGGTTCCCTACTGCGCAAGCGCCAGTCGCGCTCCGTGTCTACACTGGTCCCCGTTGTGTTGTGGGAACTGTGTATTTCCCACAACACAACGGGGGTGGGCGGGGGTTTTGCGGCTAGCTATTCCCGGAAGTGGATCCAGATACCTGTATTATACAGGTATCTGCACCCCTCTCCCCCCTGAAAGGTGCCAAATGTGACACCGGAGAGGGGTAGGAATCCGATGAGCAGAAGTTCCACTTTAGGGTGGAACTCCGCTTTAACTGGCAAGTGGGACAAGATGCACGATATCTTTTAAGCTCGGCCTTCACCCCTGGCCAGTAAAACCGGTTGGTTATCCTGGCCCCTATTTTTTCCGCCGCAGGTGTGTCATTGTGGGCTAGATCGAGGAGCATCTGCCTATACAGCTGGGGAACCAGCAACTGCTCCACAGTTTCCCCTCGGCTTTCAGCCACTCGATAAACCAAGTCCCCCTTCAACGCAAAATGAGGAAACCTATGATCTGAACCTGGTATTTGTGGGACCATATCAATAACAGAAACCTGCTCTCGAGCATTGACCAAGGTAGGATCCTGTAACTGGGAGGTGCCAAATGCACCCCTGGATACATCCAGGTCTGGATGCACTGGCCTTGAGGATGTTTCCCTTTTACCCTCCTCAACCAGGAACTGCAAATGGGGAGAGTTCCAGGTCATCCTCCCCCAGCATAACCTGTGATGGGGAGACCCCCCACCCCCCGAGGTCAACTCGGTTTTGAGACCTGAAACAGGAACATTATCATCCAAATTAACATTCTCTGCAATGTCATTATCAATGACAGGTATCTCTACATTAGGGGGTGTGTTGTGGGGGTTTCAGGCCTGGATGCCTTAGACTCTGTCCCTTCCAGGCCCAGTGTCCCCAGTCCTCTTGGCTGTCCTGGCAGTCCACTATGTACCTGGTTCCATAGTTCAAAAAACAATGGACAGTCCCGGCCCACTATGATGTCATGTATCAGACTTCTTACCACCCCAACTTCTTGTGTCACCGAGATATAGCCATAAGAAAGAGTCACCGGCATCAGGGGGTACTCCCTGGTGTCCCCATGGATACACACTACCCGTAGAGTCTGAGTTACTGGGCCGAGTCTCCCGATCACCCTGGCATGTACCAGTGTCACATGCTACCGGAGTCCAGTAGAGCATTGGCAGGAAGGTGGTTCACCCACACTTAACACTCAAACCGTCCTGCAGCCAGATCAAGATGAGTGGCACATGCTCTTTGGACATAGAAGGAGCTTTTCCGACCAGTCCCGCAATCCATAGGGTCCTCCTGAAGTGGGCATTGTGCCCGGGTATGCCCCCAGGACCGACATCGCCAACACTGTATGCCCCCATCCTTGGGACAGGAATCAACCTCCATGGTTCTGCGGAAAATGATGCAGGTTTGCAGGTTCCAAAGTCTGGCAGGGCTTCTCTCCTAGGTGCTGTGGTCGGTCCAGTTGCCCTTGGTGTGGGTTCCTGATGCTTGGCAGACCCGAGCAGGTCCTCCACCACTGTGTCAGAAACCATGAATCAGACCGAGACAGAAGTACAGTTAAAACACACTTGTTTAATAATAAAAGAAAATAGAACAAACGTAGTCAAAACATAGCCAAAGTTCGGTAACCGGAACGGATAGTCAGACAAGCCAGAAATCCAGGAGGCCAGGGATCAGCGTAGTGGAACAGCAAGCAGGATCTAGAAATAGTGAAAAAATTATTAGACCCCCGCGCTTATGGTGAAAATGAAAAATGAGGAGCTGCAGCCTCTATCAATAAATTCACCCTAAGGTAAATCTAGAAGAAATGTGAAAAAGAGGGGATAGGTATGGCGCTGCTCTTATTAAGAGGTGACCTACAACCTCTAAATACTTGAGTGGTGTATGTCACGGGTGTATTTAGTGCAAAAAGTGACAATAAAAGTGCAGAAAATAAATATTTGTATATTCACAAAAAAATCCTACTGTGTAAACTTCCTAACCACTTATACATAATACATATTGTTATGTTCAAACGAAAATAAAATAAACACAATCCTGGCAAAACCTGCAATTCAAAGTGACATTTCTGTGCAAAAAAATTCAACATATATGGCTGGTGTATATTGTTGCTGTGAAACTGGGTTCAGAAACATGCATGTACTGTCCTTATATCCTGGTGTATAAAAAAAGTCCAATAAAGTGACAATGTGCTCCTTCAAATTGTTCTGTGCTTCTTGGAAAACAGTGCCCCATAAGAAACGCACTCACCGCTATTATTCACCCCACAAGCAGGTATTTCACCTTCACTGTATGAGCCACTGTGCAGCCTGTGGAGTGGGAGGAAACTTCCTGTCCTGTGTTCTCCAAGTGCCTCCTTGTCTGCGATGTAAGTGGTCTCCTCACTGTTAACCTCTTAGATGTTACCCACATGTAGAGAGGAAAGAGACTCCATAGTGTGATACTGTACAAATATCCAAAAATGTATTACCGGTAATAATACTGATGGGTACTCACATTTAATGAAAATCATTAAAAGCGAAAACAGTGTTTAAAAACAGGAAACCGGAGCGTTCTGCGTTCCACGGCTCAAAACCGGAAGTGATGCAATGACGCTGTATAGTCCAGAGGAACTATACTATCTGGAGCCAAAAGGAATGTCAGCCAAGCAAGTTTTTCTCAGGAAGTCAGGAAGTTTCCTCCCACTCCACAGGCTGCACAGTGGCTCATACTGTGAAGGTGAAATACCTCCTTGTGGGGTGAATAATAGCGGTGAGTGCGTTTCTTATGGGGCACTGTTTTCCAAGAAGCACAGAACAATTTGAAGGAGCACATTGTCATTTTATTGGACTTTTTTTTATTCCCCCAGGGTTTAAGGAACGGTATATGCATATTTCTGAACCCAGTTTTACAGCAACAATATAAATCAGTCATGCATGTTGGATTTTTTTGCACAGAAATGTCACTTTGAATTGCAGGTTTTGCACAGGATTGTGTTTATTTTATTTTCGTTTGAACATAACAATATGTATTATGTATAAGCGGTTAGGAAGTTTACACAGTAGAATTTTTTTGTGAATATACAAATATTTAATTTCTGCTTTTTTATTGTCACTTTTTGCATTAAATGCACCCATGACACACACCCCTCAAGTATTTTGCAGGACTTTTTTTTCCCATCCCGCAAGTGCACCGCACTAGTGTGAAAGCACTCAGGCTTTTACACTGGGTAGGCATGAGAGGCGCTTTTCAGGCACTATTTTTTAGCACTAAAACGCTTCAAAAGTGCCTTCAGTGTGAAAGGGGTCTTAACCACTTGCCGACCGCCGCATGCCGATGTACGTCCCTTTTTTTGAGGATGGATATCGTTGTTATGGCAACAGCTAGCTGCCATAACCCCGGTATCCCCGTTTTCGGCCAGCGGTTGGCTACAACATAAAAGTGGTCTCTGCGGCACATTCGCAGCAAGATCACTTTTATCGGTGGCGGGAGAGGCCAACCCCCGCCGTGATCCGGTGCCCTCCGCCGCTTACTAGAGCCGTCGGTAGCGGCGATCGCGTCCTCTCACTTGCTGTGCATGGAGACGAGTGAGGGGAAGATGGCCCCCACCCATCTCCATGACACTGCAGGGTGGAAGCGACGTCATAATGTCACTTCCGCCCATACGTCTTAAAGGCACATTTTTTCAATGTCATTTTTTCAAATGACATTTTTTTTTTTTATTGCATTTAAGTCCAAATATGAGATCTGAGAACTTTTTGACCCTAGATCTCATATTTAAGAGGTCCTGTCATGCTTTTTTCTATTACAAGGTATGTTTACATTTCTTGTAATAGGAATAAAAGTGACCCAAATATTTTTTTAAAAAAAACTGTGTAAAAATCAATAAAATCAAATCAAATAAATAAGAAAAAAAAATTTTTTTTAAACGCCCCGCCCCGACGAGCTCGCGCACAGAAGCGAACGCATATGTGAGTAGCGCCCGCAAATGAAAACGATGGTCAAACCACACGTGAGGTATCGCCACGATTGTTAGGGCGAGAGCAATAATTCTAGCCCTAGACCTCCTCTGTAACGCAAAACATGCAACCTGTAGCATTTTTTAAACATCGCCTATGGAGATTTTTGAGGGTGAAAGTTTGACGCCATTCCACGAGCGGGCGCAATTTTGAAGCGTACAGTGTGAAAAAAAGTATTGCAATGACTGCCATTTTATTCTCTAGGGTGTTAGAAAAAAAAAAACAATAATGTTTGGGGGTTCTAAGTAATTTTTTAGCAAAAAAAACTGTTTTAAAGCCCAGGGTGCTTTCACACTGGGGCGGTGCGCTTGCAGGATTGGAAAAAAAGTCATGCAAGCAGCATCTTTGGGGTGATTTGTTAAAGTTAAAAGCTCCCCGCTAGCGGCCAAAAAGCATCGCTAATGTGGCACGGCCCCAGTGTGAGAGGGTCTAAAGCATATTTTTGTTCTTTGCTCTGTTCAACAGAACCTGACGTGGTTCATATTTAGGAATGTAAAAGGAAGCCTTGGGAGAACTTCAAATAGATGACAGCTCTACTTCATAGAAGGGACTATGGTTGTTTGACTCCAGCTGGTTTCATTTTATTATATGTGGGGTACATATTTTATTAATGCTTTCCAATAAAAACTTGCCCAATAGTTTTCATCTAAATCTTTTAGAATGCAAGGTTTTCTTTTTTCAGTATAAAAGAAGATCTGTTTGAATAGATTTTAAGCATGGCAATCTTGGCTAAAGAACAAATTATGAGAGACTGTATTTTTCTGCCTTCAGAAATTCTTACATGCTCAGTCCCCAAAACTTTTCCTAATACAACCCATTCAGGCAATAAGCAAGATGATTTAGTAAAAGTATGAACAATGCGGTAATTTCCAGGAGTATTTTTTATTAAAAAACAGCTCTATACAGACTTGTTAAATGATATGGTTTTTTTGTGTTAAAACTAGAAGCTAATGTATAAAGTCACATGAAAACTAATTTTTCTTTATGCATTTCGTTCCAGGTGAGTTTGGATTTACGCTCTTTATGTCCTCTCCCCTCCTACCTGGCTAGGTTTAGTATCACAAGAAAGTTCAAATGTCCTAGCCACACAGGCACATCATATAGGCTGACGATTTACCCACTCTGTATGTCTTACTATATTTGATTGATGACCTATAGTAATCTATAGCCATACTTTGCTAACAGTTTGGTTCAAAATGTACAGACCCCTAGTGTGTGAAAAGTAGGCACCCAATAACAAAACTGCAGTCTATGGCAAGGCTACATAGAGAACAAAGCCTGTTATAATTGGCAGGCAATGTGGCAGTCTGGAATTTTTTTTTTTTTTATTATATTGGATAATGTATTACTGTCAGCAGCACAATGTGTGGGTGGCTGGGCACTGTCCCTGGCAGCCCTGCTCACAACCTACGTGGCCTGTAGAGAGCCAAATGGCATTTTACTCAAATGCTTCCACATGGAGATGTGTTTCAAAGATAAAGACGTGGTCTGGTTTGAACTGCAAAACAAGTCATTAGCTTCAATTATGTTTAAACTAAGATACAGGTATACTAAGAGACTGAGGGCTCAATTCACGAAACGTTAAATAACACACGAGTATTTGTGCAAATCAACGCGTGCAGTATTTAACCCAGGAACATGCAGTTCACAAAAAAAAAAAATGCATGTTAAATATCCCATGAGTTTATTTTATTTTTTTAATTTTGCAGTATTTAACATGTGTTTTTGCTCCTTATTTTATCACAGACCAGACCTCCGGCTGCAGCTGGAAGTGAAACATTTAGTAACGGTATTTCTACCACTGATTAATGTGACATTTCATGTCAGGGATTCCTGATAAAACAGTAAAAAAAATATTTTAAAAATGGCACAAGGTTCCCCCCCCCCCCTCCAAAGTCTATACCAGACCCCTGTCCGAGCATGCAGCCCATCAGGCCAGGTAGGGGGGGGGGAAATGTGCACCTCCTCCCTCCTGAACCATACCAGGCCACATGCCCCCATCATGTGGGGGGGGGGTAACACCCTCCTGGCAAAGCACCTTGTCTCCATGTTGATGACAAGGGCCTCTTGCCCACAACCCTGGCCCGGTGGTTGGGGGTGACTTGTCAGAATCTAAAACCCCCCCAGATTCCAGCCCCACCATGAGAATGAGTGGTACCCCTACTCATTCACCAAAAAAGACAAGTGTACATAAAAACACAACAGTTTTTGACAAGTCCTTTATTAAAAAAAAAAAAAAATTCTACCATCGTCAATCACAACAAATGCCTCCCGCCCGCGCAAAAAAAAAAAAAAAAAATCTGCTGCCCATGGACATTCCCACTCCGTCAGTTGGCTCACATCATTTTACAGGCAGCTTGCCCTTGCCACTTAAGTAAAAAAGGAGACAGGCCACACATCATTGACTATACATGGACACATACAGTGGGGACGGAAAATATTCAGACCCCCTTAAATTCTTCACTCTTTGTTATATTGCAGCTATTTGCTAAAATCATTTAAGTTCATTTTTTTTTCCTCATTAATGTACACACAGCACCCCATAGTGACAGAAAAACACAGAATTGTTGACATGTTTGCAGATTTATTAAAAAAGAAAAACTGAAATATCACATGGTCCTAAGTATTCAGACCCTTTGCTGTGACACTCATATTTAACTCAGGGGCTGTCCATTTCTTGAGATGGTTCTACACCTTCATTTGAATCCAGCTGTGTTTCATTATACTGATTGGAATTGATTAGGAAAGCCACACACCTGTCTATATAAGACCTTACAGCTCACAGTGCATGTCAGAGCAAATGAGAATCATGAGGTCAAAAGGAACTGCCTGGAAAGCTCAGAGACAGGATTGTGGCAAGGCACGGATCTGGCCAAGGTTACAAAAAAAAATCTGCTGCACTTAAGGTTCCTAAGAGCACAGTGGCCTCCATAATCCTTAAATGGAAGACGTTTGGGACGACCAGAACCCTTCCTAGAGCTGGCTGTCCGGCCAAACTGAGCTATCGGGGGAGAAGAGCCTTGGTGAGAGATGTAAAGAAGAACCCAAAGAACACTGTGGCTGAGCTCCAGAGATGCAGTCGGGAGATGGGAGAGAGTTGTAGAAAGTCAACCATCACTGCAGCCCTCCACCAGTCGGGGCTTTATGGCAGAGTGGCCTGACGGAAGCCTCTCCTCAGTGCAAGACACATGAAAGCCCGCATGGAGTTTGTTTAAAAAAAAAAACACCTGAAGGACTCCAAGATGGTGAGAAAAAATATTCTCTGGTCTAATGAGACCAAGATAGAACTTTTTGGCCTTAATTCTAAGCGGTATGTGTGGAGAAAACCAGGCACTGCTCATCACCTGTCCATTACAGTCCCAACAGTGAAGCATGGTGGTGGCAGCATCATGCTGTGGGGGTGTTTTTAAGCTGCAGGGACAGGACGACTGGTTGCAATCCAGGGAAAGATGAATGCGGCCAAGTACAGGGATATCCTGGACGAAAACCTTCTCCAGAGTGCTCAGGACCTCAGACTGGGCCGAAGGTTTACCTTCCAACAAGACAATGACCCTAAGCACACAGCTAAAATAACGAAGGAGTGGCTTCACAACAACACTGTGACTGTTCTTGAATGGCCCAGCCAGAGCCCTGACTTAAACCCAATTGAGCATCTCTGGAGAGACCTAAAAATGGCTGCCCACCAACGTTTACCATCCAACCTGACAGAACTGGAGAGGATCTGCAAGGAGGAATGGCAGAGGACCCCAAATCCAGGTGTGCAAAACTTGTTGCATCTTTCCCAAAAAGACTCATGGCTGTATGAGATCAAAGGGGTGCTTCTACTAAATACTGAGCAAAGGGTCTGAATACTTAGGACCATGTGATATTTCAGTTTCTTTTTTAATAAATCTGCAAAAATGTCAACAATTCTGTGTTTTTCTGTCAATATGGGGTGCTGTGTGTACATTAATGAGGAAAAAAATTGAACTTAAATGATTTTAGCAAATGGCTGCAATATAACAAAGAGTGAAAAATTTAAGGGGGTATGAATATTTTCCGTCCCCACTGTACATTGTTGGTCAATGACTTTACAAGGGGACAGGGCCACCTGGTGCTGTCATTGACCACACATGGACACATCCATGTGTGGTCAATGATTGTGGGGGTGGGGCCCCCTTGCTTACTATAGTCCCTTACATTGGAGTGCAGAACCTGGGAGCCCCTTTTTAGATTCTGATAAGTCCCCCCCCCCCCCCCCACAACCACCAGGCCAGGGATGTGGGTAAGACAAGCATTTGCACACCCCCCCCCATATTGAGGGAATATGGCAGGAGGGAGCTGCACGTTCATCTTTCCCCTTTCCTGCCCTGCCTAGCTAAATGCTCAGATAATGGTCTGGTATGGAATTTGTGGGAGGCCATTTTTTTAGCAACATTTTTTTCTCAGATTTTTTTGTTTACATTCTGCTGCCAGCGGGGAGTTCCCCGCTGACAGCAGGGATGAGTCATGGTTGTTGGGACGCTGGAGAGAGTGTGAGCTCCCTAACAACCAGATTGATTACTTTCATGTATTCCCTAAATAATGAGTGGCTAGGCTACTTATTTAATGGATGCATTTATTTATTTTTGTGAATTGACTTTAACCACCTCGAGACTGGATACTTTCACCCCTGTCCAGCCCAGGCCAGTTTTCAGCTCTGTCACACTTTGAATGACAATTACCCAGGCATCCAACACTGTACACAAATAAAGTTTGTATTTTTTTTTTTTTTTTTTTTTAATAGATAGAGCTTTGGTGGTATTTAATCACCACTGTTTTTTGCTAAACAAAAAGATACAGAAAATTAAAAGAAACAAAAAATATTTTCTTAGTTTCAGCTCTCAGTTCTTGAGGCCCTAAAATGCCAAGACAGAAATACCCCCCAAATTACCTCTTTATTGAAAGTAGACAGCCCAAGGTATTTAGTAAGAGTCAAGGTGAGTTTTTTTAAGCAATTTATTTTTGTCCCAATTTTTTGGGAAAATTACAACGTTTTTTTTCACCAAGTTGTCATTTTAAAAGAGAAGTATGTTTTTTTTTTATTCGGATATTTATACTTACCTAGGTGGA
The DNA here is from genome assembly GCA_037952925.1 of Lithobates clamitans. Classification (NCBI taxonomy): domain Eukaryota; kingdom Metazoa; phylum Chordata; class Amphibia; order Anura; family Ranidae; genus Lithobates; species Lithobates clamitans. The sequence goes on along the minus strand of JBBGZY010000138.1, from coordinate 2,490,663 downwards.
TGCAGCATCAGAACGATGCTGCAGCTGTCCCCCGGTGTCTCTGCACTGAGAACTGAACCACTGAACATCGCAGATGGCTTGGTTCTCACAGATCCGAGAGGAGAGCTGCTGCCTGTCAGTCAGCATCTCTTCTCTTTGCTCCTCCATGCTCATTGGAGCGCTGAGCTGTGGAGGGGCAGGGAGCGGTGGTCTCAGTGGCTCGATGAGACAAGGGGACTGCCATCAGTCAGGGCAGCTGGCGGTTCCAGACTTTAGAAGTGGGGATGACACGCTGCCTCGACTGATTGCAGTGACGTCAGCAGACTTCAGACCACTCTCCGCTGAAAACTGGTCAAAGGAGTGCAAAATGAATTGCACGCCTGTGACCCTTAGGAGAAGCCCAGTCTAAAAAGCTCAGGCTGGACTTCTCCTTTAACAAGTTATATCTCAGACAGAGCATAGGTCTACTTATAATTACACCCAAAACACATTCTGCTATGGCTCCTAAATATGGTGAGTCTTTAGAAGACTTAATTTTGCTGCCACATGTTTTTGGAAAACAAAAGAAAATGAAAGTTACATTTTGTTTACACAAAGTTGTAGATCTTTCTCACACATAAGCATACTTAGAACTACAACCCAAATCACATACTACTACTCCTCCCGAGTATGGAAATACCACATGTGAGACTTTCACTGTCCGGACCGATGAACAGCAACAGCCTGTGATCATGTTTCTCTTTGGTTACTCTGTTTATTACAGTGATGATCACTGCCCCACCCGGCTGCATCTGTACATTCACCAGGCAGGAGGCGGTCAATGTCACTCTATGCGGTATTTACCATACATAAATACCACAAACTGATAGCAAATTAACGCTTTCACTATCGCATTTGATATTTGAATCAAATGAGTCACATGATCCAAAGATCACATGCAATATCCTTTCATGAATTAAGCCTAAAAAAAAAAATAAAAAAAATAAGCTATGCAGATACAGGCATCATACTGGTATCATGTTTTTTTTTAAAGTCGGTGGTCAGCTTTTATGTAAAAACCATCCTAGTGGCTAATTGGCTACTGGATTGCTTTTACAGGCGGTGGAGACATCTGAGGTCTAATAGTCCCCAGATCTCTCCATAAAGAGTACCTGTCACTGCCTTCTGCTGTCAAAAGGGATGTTCACATTCCTTGTAACAGCAATAAAAGAGATTCAAAAGTAAATACATTTAAGAAACTGCGCAATTGCCTGGAGAGCGATGCCAGCAGCAACTGCAAGAGGAAAAGAGGGTCAGTGTATTAAATAAACATACACTGGGCATAATAGCTTTTGCGATTAGGGTATTAGCACCTATAAAAGGGTTAACAATTAGGCTTCTTTTAAACTGCAGTGCAGTGTACCTGTGGCTTTCCTGTGGGTGAGAGAAGGGTAGAGAAGGAAGTGCCACCTGAGTGTAGTATTAGCAACTGTTTTTAATGACACCAGGTAAAATAACACTTATGCCCTGTACACACGGTCGGATTTTCCAACGGAAAATGTGTGATAGGACCTTGTTGTTGGAAATTCCGACCATGTGTGGGCTCCATCTCACATTTTCCATCGGAATTTCCGACACACAAAGTTTGAGAGCTTGCTATAAATTTTTCCGACAACAAAATCTGTTGTCGGAAATTCCGATCGTGTGTACACAAATCCGACGCACAAAGTGCCCACATGCTCAGAATAAATTAAGAGACGAAAGCTATTGGCTACTGCCCCGTTTATAGTCCCGACGTACGTGTTTAACGTCACCGCATTCAAAACGATTTTCCGACAACTTTGTGTGACCGTGCGTATGCAAGACAAGTTTGAGCCAACATCCGTCGGAAAAAATCCATAGATTTTGCTGTCGGAATGTCCGATCAATGTCCAACCATGTGTACAGGGCATTACAGGATAAAACCATAAAAAAAAGGTAAGCTGCGTCTATAAGTGGAGTGGGGTATCCATCCAGAGCGATGTATTAATGCAAAAAAACCCTCTGTTTAACCTGTCAGTTCATACAACACGGTCAAAAAACTTTCACTGCTAAAAAGGGAAAAACTATACAGTAAAAGAATTCTACAACTACAAGAATTCTACTGCCTTGCCTGCCCCTGTGGCCTATTGTACGTTGGCAAAACCATCAGAGCCCTAAGGGCACATTTTGGTGAGCACCGGAGCTTTATCGAAAAAGGCCATGACCACCACAGCGTCCCCAAACACTTCCTGACACACCACGGCCAATCCACAGCTGGCCTTGGTGTGTGGGTCATGGAGTCCATCCCGGCCACATACCCTGCAGCCGAGCGGTACAAACGCTTATGCCAGCAAGAAACCTACTGGATCTACTCCTTGGGCACCTTAGCACCTGGGGGGTTGAACGAGGATATTGAGGTGCACACTTTACTTTGAGTCACCCCATCTCCTCACGAGACCACCCCTACAGATATAGCCTCATTACAATACTTTTAATAACCATGCATAGGTACGCATATCCCTGTTTCTTGTGTTTCCCTAATACGCATGCCTCATCCATGTCCACTCACTTCTCATATTGCCATTTTTTTTTCTTTTTACTACTATTATTTTTATCCATCTCATCCTCATTCCTATTTCTACTCTTAGTTTTATTTTTAGCCTTATTCCTCATTTTTCATTCTTCTTATATTTATTTTTTGTTATCATTATTATTATTATAATACTTATTTTCATTTTTATCTTTTATTTTTCATTTCATTTTTTTTTTTGCTACTATTATTTTGTATTATTAGCGTGGGAAATATTATCATTTCTCACTGTCATCCTCGTTTTATTTAATTTATACTTGCCTTTACTTTCACTCCTATTTTAAATTTTTTCCATTTTCATCAGCATTTATTTTTCCTCCTTATTCTTATTTTTTTCATGACACTCCCAATTTACTAGTGTACAACCCTCTTTTTATTCTGTGTACACTGTATTACCCTGTAGTGCCCCTCCTGTCCACAGTCGGCGCTGTGCTTCTGTCGGCCGACGCTGGGACCTGTTCTCCCATGGCACTGGCCTATAAATAGCACAGTGCAGACACCTCCCAATCAGGCCTATTGAAGGAGCGGAGGCTCCGAGTGCGTAGCCTTCTCAAGCCTTTCTATAGCCTTCCTCCCTGGATGATCCCTCCCCTGGATATTGATCCCGGAAGCGATCAGACGACCTATGACGCCACACTCGCTCCACGCCGGCCCCAGCCTCTTCCTGATGGCCAAAGAATGAGCTCCCGGCCGGTAATCCATTATCTGCAGCCCAGCATCCCTGCAGCGTCACCAGATCAGGACCAGAGGACATAATGAGGACTGCACACTAATACAGATGAGCTTTTTTTTAATGTTTTTATCCTGTAAGTGTTATTTTACCTGGTGTCATTAAAAACAGTTGTTAGTACTACACTCAGGTGGCGCTTCCTTCTCTACCCTTCACTTGCCCATTACAGAGCCAGCTCTCTGAGGACAGCAGCCGCCCATTTTAACCATTGCACTGCCAGTTACTGCTTAACCCTTGAACTGCCAGCCTGTCCATCATGGACTAAGTTGCTCAGCCATTTATATCTCCTGTACTGTATGGACTTGTGTATCTGCTCTTAAAGTTATCAATACCTTTTTTTCCTGTGGGTTAGCTGCACTGAGCCATAGACTATTATATCCTGTGGGTTTGGTGCACCACATCTGCGAGATGTAATAGTGGGTAAACATCCAACAGGGATTGGGTCCAAAAAAAAAAAAAAAAAGAAAAGATGATCCTGATTGTTTAAAATCTTTATTATACTAGTCAAAATAAAAAATATATTTGAAATTCTTAACCATTTCATTGTGGCCCACAACTAGTTACCAAATTACTTAAGTGGCCCTCACTCCTCAAGGTTGAGCACCCCTGATCTAAATAGACATACAGTTGTGCTCCTACGTTTACATACCATGGCAGAATTTATGATTTCTTGGCAATTTTTCAGAGAATATGAATGATAAAAACTTTACTCATGGTTAGTTAGTGTTTGGCTGAAGCCATTTATCATCAATCAACCGTGTTTACTCTTTTTAAATCGTAATCACAACAGAAACTACCCAAATTACCCTGATCAAAAGTTTACATACCCTGGTGATTTTGGCCTGATGACATGCACACAAGTTGACACAAAGTGGTTTGATTGGCCATTAAAAAGGTAACCATTCTCACCTGTGATCTGCTTTCATCCAGTGCTGCACTGACATTTCTGGATTCTGAGTCATGGGTTAAGAAAAAGAATTGTGAAAGGATCTGCAGGAAAAGGTAGTTGAACTGTATAACACAGGAAAGGGATGTAAAAATATATCCAATGAATTGAAAATGACAATCAGCGGTGTTCAAACTCTAATCAAGAAGTGGAAAATGAGGGGTTCTGTTGAAACTAAACCATGGTCAGGTAGATCAACTAGAATTTCAGCCACAACTGCCAGGAAAATTGTTCGGGATGCAAAGAAAAACCCACAAATTACTTCAGGTGAAATACAGGATTCTCTGAAAACAGGTGGTGTGGCTGTTTCAAGATACAAAATAAGGAAGCACTTGAAGAAAGCCATTACTATGCAAATGCCACAAAGTATCCCACGTACAATGCTCCAAACAGCACAGAGACAAGCCTCAAACCTTCTGGCACAAAGGTCATTTGGAGTGATGACCAAAATTGAGCTTTTTGGCCACAACCATAAACACTACATTTGAAGAGGATGAAAGGTACACCATTCCTACTGTGGTGGGTCGCTGATGTTTTGGGGATGTGTGAGCTACAAAAGGCACAAGAAATTTGGTCAAAATTGATGGCAAGATGAATGCAGTATGTTATCAAAAAATACAGGAGGAACATTTGCATTCATCAGCCAGGAAGCTGCGCATGGGACATACTTGGACATTCCAACATGACAATGATCCAAAACACAAGGCCAAGTTGACCTCTCATTGGCTACAGCCGAATAAACTGAAGGTTCTGGAGTGGCCATCTCAGTCTCCTGACCTCAATATCATTGAGCCACTCTGGGGAGATCTCAAAACGTGCAGTTCATGCAAGACAGCCCAAGAATTTACAGGAACTGGAGGCTTTTTGCCAAGAGGAATGGGCAGCTTTACCATCTGAGAAGATAAAGAGCCTCATCCACAAAAGACTTCAAGCTGTCATTGATGTTAAAGGGGGCAACACACGGTATTAAGAACTGGGGTGTGTAAACTTTTGATCAGGGTCATTTGGGTAGTTTCTGTTGCCATGATTTAAAAAGAGTAAACACAGTCGACTGATAATAAACGGCTTCAGCCAAACTATGAGTGAAAGAAAACTTTGTGTCATCATTCATATTCTCTGAAAAATGGCCAAGAAATCATAAATTCTGCCAGGGTATGCAAACTTATGAGCACAACTGTATATAGACAATGATATGTATAATAATGTGATGTGCTATCATGTACCCCATGTTTTATTGTGTATGACTTTTTTTTACTCTCTGAACCTTTAAAGTACCACCATATACGGGAGACCTTCTTTCTATAAAATATATAGGGATGTGGCCATAGACAGCAGAACCTCCTATTTATGATATACAGTATAGAGAATGAGCAAAGCTTTCTCAAGACAAACACTACAAGTAAAATTAAAAACAAAACAACTTTATTAATCAGCCAGACATAAAAATGTAAGCAATGTGTTTACAGTTTTTTTTTTTTTTTACATATCAAACCTACTTTGGGTTGCTGGTTACAAAATTAAAAAAAAATGTATTAGTACGCAATTGCTGACCTGGGGAAAAGCTATTTTTTGCATAAAACATAACCCCTCAGGAAGCAATGTGAAATGTGGGTGATGAAGATATTAATGGGGGTTAAACTGTGCCATTTGCGATGTATAGCAATTTCCACACACTCCATATTTTTGGATCAGCCACCTTCATGCATTAAATGTCTTCTGCTGCCTTGGTGAAAATAGAATAAAAAAAATAAAAAAATATGCCATATGTATATAATCTAATCTAATGTAACCAACAAGAAGCTTATAGCTTTCCAGCAATAAGTACATAACAGGTTAGAACATCAATTGGGAGATTTTCCAGAGTAAATTAACTTTGGACCAGTACTTGTGAGCGGTCCTTAAATAGCTATACACTAATGCCAACCACAAAATCTATCATGGTGACCTAACCTCAACAATTTAGATTGTTGTATTTTGGTTGTAAGTTGCATTTGACAATTTAAGCAATTGCAAGCTGGTGGATGAAATTGCCTAATGTATGGCTAGCAACAGACTAGAACTGGAGCAAACATAGGGGATGACTCATATTACAGCTCAGCCATAGTAATAATGACACTTTAACTGGTCTGTTGTATCAAAGGTCCCTGATTTTAAGTGACAGCTCCATATCTTGGAAGTGTTCCTGGTTTTCAGTCTTAACCAACTGTACCATAAAATCCCTTGCCTACTCTAGTTGCATTTTAGGTCAGCTTGGAAAAACTCTTTAAAAACATACAGAATACTTTTTCTAGATCTGGACTGCAACCCAGCAGTTGCAAGGACAGTAACGTTGTATTAAAAGTGACACAACAACAAATTAAATTAGGAAATGTTCCTGTAAAATAAAATTTCTGGAATAAAAAAGTAGAAAAAAAATACTCCGTCTATGTACAAGTGATTCATTTATCTGTTCATATTTTTTTTTTTACTATACCATAAAAATGTACATTGGTTAGAAAACAGTGTTTTATCAAACAATACTAGAAGTGTTAATTGTTAAAATGACGTGAAACAGAAGTCTCACTGTGACTTGAAAGAATAATAAGGTAACATACTGGTAAAAATATCAGTTCAAATAAAGTCAGATTTTTAAAGTACCAGAGTGAAGGCCACTTTAAGGCTATATCCCAAAAACACCTTTGAAATCCCTAAAGATAGGGGGGACTCCTACTGATTTACAGATGGTCTCATACAAATGGGAAAAGTATGCAAAAAAGACAGGATAAAACTGGTGACAGCCAAGAAACTTTATGAATGGTTTTCTGGTAAATGATTCATATTGACATTATATCAATACCAATATTTAAAGGGGGGTTCTTAAGTTGACATGCCCTTTAGGTACAATGATCTGACCATAGCTATAATTACTAATTAGATGTTAGCGAACAATGTGCAAAATCAGGTAACTTATAACATCCAAAAAAGTTCCTCAACAGAATGAATAGCGTATGCTGCTGTTAACTTAAATAATGGCAACTTTGGCATAATGGAAATTGCCTTATTGGTGGTAGTCATTACTATATGACTGAGTAGAAACAAAAGCCAAACTCTTGGATTTTAATTTAATTTGCCTGACCAAACTGCATTTAATACATGTTAAATTTTGCTGAGTTATGCTCAAGGCAGAAAAGAAAGATATCTAAAAGGACAATGTAAATCTACAAGTTAAGAACTACAATATGGAAGACATTTCCATTTCTTAAAGCATGTCCAATGTAATGGCAAACACATGGCAATTGAAGGCTATGCAATGTCCTGCATAATTAAAAAAAAAAAATATTTGTAATGTCTATGTTACTATACAAATTCCATTACCATTTCAGGTGGACAGTTCTAGCACTAGAGGCAAACATTAAAGAGTTCCTGTCTTGTAGAACTCAGCAAAGTGTCTCATGTAATCAAAGTTAATGCAAAGTCCAAATGTGTTTTTTCATTGTTTTGTTTAGTTTTGGATAGAGTAGGGAATGGCTGAGGTTAGAGTAGGTTAGGTTGTTTTCTGTCTGTGCCCCATCAGAGAGATTTCCTTTTACTTTCTGTCCAAGAGTAAGAAAGAAAAAGGTGATCTCTCTGAACCAGGGCAATAGCCACTCTTAGACCAGACCAGCTTGCCCATTTCCATTCACCTTTGTTGCTGTGGCAATTTAAAATTTGGGATTTCTAATTACTTTGGGGTTGTTCATACTATCTCGACTCCATCTGCATAGATTAATGCAAGGGCACATAGAAAAAAAACTGTATTGTAGGTGCCCTGTTCACCCCACATTGAAGGTGGGTAAACAGCACAGCTCACTGCTCTGCAATTAACTGCGGTGCACAGATTTGAATGAAGTGTTATTCAACAACATTTATAGGGGGGTAAACAATGTCTTGGGTTGTAACCATGCAAAACACTGCTCCTTTCAACAGACACCAGCCCACATGCATTTTTGCAAGGGGGCTGGTATGAACAAGCCCTTTTTATTATCAGAGATAATGGTCACCAGAACAAAGTTTGAATCTCCACAGTGGGGACACAGATAAACACCTGACAGGCGTTTCATCCCCTCTATAGTCTATTACATAGTTTTGTTTTCACATTCACTTTAAAACAGGATACACACAATTGGTTTATTGAGAACATACATTGTAGTGAAAGATTTTGTGTACTGCTACAAGTTGCTATGTGGACAGGAAAAAGATGAGGTGTTCTCATTTTGAAAATAGTGTCATAATTGAGAAGCCACCTTAGTGTCTGTATTGCATTTCCATGTAATTTGAGACCACAATACAAATTATTGTGGTATCATACATTGCTAGATGAACATCATATACTCCTTTAGTAAATCAACCACAATGCATTTACTTCCAAATTGATCAACGATGATCACTCATATTTTGACAGCACACAGGATATGTCATACAAAGCTGTTAAACTGATGCACACAAAATCAGCCATGTGACAGTTAACACCCTATTAGTGACAGAGGCATTACTTATAATTATCAATGTATGATGGATTTATGTTAAAGATGTATAGCTGTATTACCAAAAGCATCTGTGGCTAGATTCAAACACCTGTAATTTTAACAAATAATAGTCAAGCCATCTGTGGAGTTCAGTATGTGGAGGTCATCATTGTTTGACATAAGATACTGTCCTAGTAGGAGTTTTTGTTTTGCTATCAGCCTACTGCTTCTTGCTCTCAATGTTAAGTTGGTGTCTACTTGTCACCAACTAATATAGTCATACAATACAAGGCTGGATAGAGAGATTATATATATATATATATATATATATATATATATATATATATATATATATGAGATTGCAATAACAAGGCTGCTTTTTTTATTTCCAATATGTGTCATGTAACAGTATTTCAGCCAAGAGGTTTGTATGCCCACAGCCCTTTCAAATAAGAGGTTCTCTCCCCAAACTGATGAATACTGTATCTAAAAAGATCAGGGAATCTACTACTTCTTTTCCACATTTAAATGAGATTATTCTTTAGCCTTTTGCTGCCTGTGTGGCACAATAACTACATAACCCCTTGAACAACTGCTTAGCCTTCTCTGTACCATAACCATATGAAAGAACATGTTCTCAAAACAGCTGTCAAATTAAGAACCACTAATTCTTTTTATCTTCACCAGACAAGCTGAACAAGCATCTGTAAAGACCCTGTTAAACTTTGCAGATAATCAGACAAATCATGCTGGGCAGCAAAAGCTCTGGCTGAAAAACAGCAAGCATGCTATAACTATAAAAAAGGTACAGAAATGGATGGGTAACGTTAAATAAATGTTTTCCTATTAATGGGCTTATTTCTTTAGTCATGTACCATATAAAAATGTCTGCAGCAATACAGAGCATGGCACATCATGAAAAGAAATTTATGGCACAGTGTCTCACCCTGATGGACGGAAACCAAATTCAAAGGGAAGAAAAGGACAAAAAAAACCAAACCAAACCACGGAACTCTTATCAGGTCATTAATAGTTTACGTGACGTGAAAAAAAATGTTTTATGTAAATTATTCTAACACTGCATTATTCAGCAACCATGTTTACTTATGTGACCCAATATATAGATTCCAAAACAATAACTTTATACGAGAACATTATGGGCTTAACGTGTGCCTCATTTTGGACTGGGGTTAAATTGATGGAAAACACCAAATACATTTTTGTGAGGACATTAAAAAAAAAAAAAAATGGAATTCTGCCCTACAAATATCGGTTGTAAATTAAGGCCTCGTCTGGTTTTTAAAATTCAGTTCACTTGGTGAGCCTTTTGGCTACATCTGCATACGCAATTTCTATCTCTCTATCCTCTGGACAGGTGTTGTTAAATTCGTCTCTGCTGTATGCATTTGTCAGGTATCTCCAAATTCCGGTCATGGATTTTGGGAGGTCGAAGTTTCTGTACTTTTTGGTCACCACCTACAAAAGAGGCGAGAATAAAATTGAAAGAGGTCATACATACTAAGACTTCTATGCATTACTGAAATGTCATCAATATTTTCTTCTCATACCTTGACTATGTGAAGCTTTGGCAAGAGGTTGCAGTCAGCCAAGGTCATTTCCTCACCATCCAAGAATTTACGGCTAGAAACTGTAAGGTCCTCCATACTGTTCTCATCGATTTCATCAGGAAGTGGTGAATTCAGGTAGTCGTCAAGCTTTTGCAAAGTTTTTAGAAGTCCTCTCTCCAATACTGCAGAACACAAGTGGGAAATATGTTTGAGCCAATCAAAATATCGCTGTGCACAAAGAAGGACTAGGACTTCAGTTTATAATCAAGTACTGAGCAAAAATTTAGGGTAAGAAGTAAGATCAGAAGTGCTATATTCACAAATTAGGCAGACAATCACTTTCACGATCACTGTTGTAGTTTACATTATGGTTATAGGACTGCAGAGGGCAGCACAGTGCTGCAGAAATGTACAAACATGCAGTAGTACCATTAATATTAGAAAACACTTCTTACACCTATACATTCACTAATGCCAGAAATACAGCCACATATACACTATGGCTAGGTTTTCTTCTTCTTTTTTTTTTTTTTTTTTTTAAATCTATGCTAGGGCTGTTATGATGCACTCGCCACCTCTCCCACAAATTCTCCCACCTCCTGCCCATCTTTCCCAAGCTCTTTCCCCCCTGCTTGTGGTGCAGGGCTGAGCTGGGGAAGGAGGACTACATTTGATTTCTTTGGATGTGAGTTTTTGAAAACCACAGCAGTGAGCACCTCAGGCAAGGGCACACACTTCATGCAGGTGGTAAGAGTTGGGAGTAGGAAGCAAAGTTGTCAACCAGAGTGCTGATTAAAAGCTTTTCTACCACTGCTACTGGCCAAGCATTAGGAAATGTGTCAATTCACATTCACCAAACTCACCTGCAACAGAGCTGAGCACTTCTGGGTTCCCCTTTGAGTGTGTCAGATCTCTAGGCCAGCTCAGGTACAGATAGGGGACCCTCTGTCCTCAAACTTTATCTGATATCTTATCAAATCTTTATCTGATATATTATCAAACAGAAACCACTGGCTGATAGACACATGCAGAAATTGTCCCAAAAAACAACAAACATACATACCACTTTTTTTTTATTAATCAAACAACAACAATAATTTATTCTGTGTGAACTTTGTTCTTGGGTGATTAAGGTTCTGTTTTTTTTTTCAAGCATGCTTCAGACATACTATTTATTTAAAACACTAGCACTTTAAGGAAATGCAGATTTATACATTCTGCACATAACATCTAACGGCGAGTATCTGTGTTTCTCATCAAATTAAAAAAAAACTATCTGGTTGCACGAAGCAAGAGAGCAAGAGACTGTCTGTCTCCTTCTGCACTCTCAAAACTAGCCCTAAAGTTAACCCCTAATAAATGTATTCAATGATTATCCCTGTATGCAGAAACAATGAATATGCATACAAAATTATTAGAATCAGAGCTTGCTCATAAACACCACATTGGTACTTGGCCACAAATTACAGTTATTGAAAATTAGAAGGCATAAACTTGTAATTTTCTTTTTTAACCTACCACATAAAAAGAGTCATGACCAATATCTGACTTAACTAGTCATAAAATAAAAGCTCAGGGGTAAATCAATGCTTGTAATGTCAGTCAGAAAATTGTATTTAAAGTGAAATGTTTGCTTTTATTCTCTTTATAAAATGGCTTATTCAGGTCATGCTAACCATAGTGCAGAGCATGACAGCCCCTTACTTTTTCAAATCCACAAAGATACGTTTTCCGGGGGGGGGATTGGGGAGATTCAAAATATTCCCTCATCAATTGAGATTCTAAGGAGACCCTATAACCCCATTTCCTAGAAGAGGTCCGTTTAAGTTGCACAAATCACCTTCCTTCCATTAAAGCCCAACATCTACCAACAGAACATTTCATTTAAGTCTGGATAGAGAATGGAGGGTTAGAGCCTCTCTAAATTTTTCATTGCCGTCTGTGTCCTTGGTAATGAGACTTCCGCTTATGTTCTTTTAGTACAGGAAATAATCAGAAATCTTTCCAATAAGAAAAAAAATACAAAACATTTTAGTAGAGTGAGGAAGAGTTAGACCCCATACACACTATTAGATTTTCTGCAGACTTTTGTCTTCAGATTTACCAAAATATATAATATGAGGTCAAACCTTAAGAGTTTGTATGCAATCCGGCAGGCCTTTGCACTACATGGTTTTGGCAATTCTGAAGACAAAAATCTGCAGAAAATCTAATAGTGTGTATGGGATCTTAAGGCCCGTACACACACTTTGATTTTTGGACGTCAATTGTGTTACGACGACCAATCGTCTGCAATTCTTACCGTTAGTACAGTGCTTTCGACAGCCGATTTCACTTTTTCGTCAGAAGCTGGATGTGCAGACTATAACATTTTTGTTGGATGCAAACTTAACATCTGATTTTCGTTTCATTTTTACGGTTTTCATACGAAAAAAAATCGTAAGCTCGAGACTACGCCTGCTCAGAAACAAAAAAATACATACAAAAACTATTCAACACGTTACGTCACTTCTGACGTTGTATTCTGTCAAACGAAAATTCTCGTACTGTTAGTAACCTCTTCACTTTTGACATGAGACTAGCATGCCACAAAAATCGGATGTTCTGTCGTCCGAAAACCAAAGCGTGTGTTTACGAGGCTTTAGAATGTGACAAGGTTGTTGTTAAGTTGCCGTCAGTCCTGTCTTGTTTACTGGAAAATTCCCCCCCTCACTTCTTTTATAGGTGCCACAGGTATAGAAAAGTGATTTTTTTTTTTTAACTCTTCTCCGCCAAATAGAAAAACCGCATAAAAATTATTTGGGTACTAATGCTTCAGTGCTCTATGGAAGCATAGCTGAGTAACAGCCACACCCCTCATCACAAACATCCTCACACAGTATAAATAATCTACAGTGTTTAATCTCTTCACCTAACACAATTGACACACATTTCCACTTCACTCTAATGGTAATTAACCACTTGCCGCCCGCCATATAGCAGAATGACGGCGGCTAAGTGGTTTCAATATCCTGACTGGGGGGGGCGTGGCCTGGACATGGAGGAGTAAAGCAGTTTCTTCCTTGGGCTCCCATCCTCGCTCTCCCATACCCGGCATTTACACCACCTTAATCGGTATGAAAGCTGCCAGAAAATACAAGACAAGAGCAGTGACCAGAGGGACATCCTTCACCCAGAACACCGGAGAAATAAGCCGCTATTTTAGGCAGGAACAGTCTCCAGGAGCCAAAGCCGCGGCGCCACGCGGGCCCCCACGTGAGCTCACACAGAAGGCCTCTACCAGAAACTCACACTGTCTTAGTGAGCATTTCTGATCCACCTAATCTAACGCCTGGCACACTGGAAATCTCCCCAACAAAAGAGATGGCTTCCCCACAACTTCCCGATCCAGTGCCTATAGACCAGGACATCCGCACGCTTCTGCAAGCCCTCCCGACTAAATCAGATATCGAGGCGATGATCCTTCGTCTTGAAGAGACTCATTGCCGGGATATACAGGAGGTGAGAGGAGAGGTCTCCAGCCTGTCGGACAGGATTACATCTGGGGAGACAGCGGTATCCTCACTCGAAGATAGAGTGACAGCTCTGGAACAATCAAGGGTACTGCACAGAGACACTGCCATATCCCTTCAGCTGCATATGGAGGATATTGAAGACCGAAATCGCAGGAACAACCTGCGACTTCGAAGAATCCCAGAATCCATCGGCTCTGACCACCTAGCAGAGACGGTTAAAGCAATATTCCACACCGTCCTAGATGACACGGACACAGATATAGAACTCGACAGAGTTCACAGAACCTTAGGACCAAAGCCGGTGGATCCGAATAACCCACGAGATGTAGTATGCCGACTGCACCGTTTCCTACAGAAGGAAGCCATCCTACGCTGCGCCTGGGAACATGGCGACGTCAATCACGCCGGATCGCAAGTCAGAATCCTCCCGGATCAATTGAGAGCTACCCTGAAACGCCGTGCCATGCTGAGACCACTACTCGAACTTGCTAAGCAAAAAGGACTCGCCTATCGCTGGGGCTATCCAGTCTCAGTGACATTCCGCAAGGAATCTTCCGCATACACATTGCAGACTAAAGCAGACCTCCCGGCACTTTTCAACTTCCTAGAGACAGAACCAATACCAATCCCGGACTGGCTACAGCTCCTTCCGTGCCCGACAGGCAGATCAGGCCTTTCAACCGCCCGAGGACCGTTACCACCTCGCCAGCGGGGAAGGAGAAGACGCCGATCCGCATCCGGAGGAGAACCGCGTGAGTAGAACAGGGTTTTTGATCCCCCGCACGTCCCCACTGTGTACGCTCCCTCCCGCTCCCCCCGGGTCTCCCATGATCACTGACTATGCTTAACCTCCAGCCGAGAGCCCCAAGTTATCAATCTCACCATTTAAGACGGGGATAACTACAGTATACAATGAAGGGATTTCTACCCTGTAGCCTCACTTCTTTTCCTTATCATTACAACTATAGGGGTATAACCGAGACATTAATACGACCCCGTGACATATACAAGTCTTGAAACTTACAACGCAACACCCCTATCCATGACAACTAACGGAACTATCTCCAGGACTCTTGCTGCAGAGGTGAAGGGACAGTACCTGCCACACCAGTTAAAGCAACCATAATACCTGAAGTTGGGAAAACTGGCGACAATCGAGTGAAGAGAACACACATAAGAGGCAAAGCGAAACATAGAATTCCCCCTACTGTGAGAATGGGAATGGCTCAGTAAAGAGAAGAGACATAACCCCAAATGGAGGAATAAAGCCTAGAATACAGGGGAGGGGGGAGGTGGGGAGAAGATGGGAGTGAATGTGTTCCAACTTACAGGATCTCGGTAACACTTGTGGTTTTGCTTTTATTTCCACTTCTGTTTTAGTTTTTGATCTTGTTCAGACCGATACGAGTACGCCTGTTTTGGGCTAGAAGGTAATCAATCATTATACTGGTCTTAACACAGATCCGTAATCTACCACAAACACCCGGGACCTCATTCTGGGGGAATACAGACTAGACCCTAGCATCTCTCAACCGTTAGAATGAGGAATGTTGTTTGTTCAGAATATATTTATCGCATTACAGTTCCAAGATTGGTAATGTTTAGTTTATTACTGCTCAGTAGCTTTCTTTAAAACGCCTATTGCTTTAGGTATACTTCGCCTATCACCAGATTGAAACGTTTTACCGATTTAATATATAATTTATATATATGCCGGGGGGAGGGGGACACCGGGAAACCCAATCCTTGGCTGTGTCTATCCAATCCCCCACTTAGGACAGCGCTGCACACTCGGGTCACTCCTGAGCAGCGTATTAGCAAGTTTCTCTCTTGCCTCTTAGCATACTATTCGGCTGCATTCTAAAACCCAATCTTTCTTCTTTCCTAGGGACTGATAGTTCCAACACTACCCTTTTTATTTCTTTAATCCCTCTCTGCCTTTTAATTTTTTTTTCTGATTACTACTAACCTTCAACACCTACCATAAAACCTAATCCCCCACTATCCGCGAACATGGACGCCCTAACCATAATCTCCTTGAACGCAAAGGGCCTAAATACACCAGAAAAAAGACGGATGTTGCTGCAGGACATGAGACGACTGCAGGCAGACGTAATTCTGCTACAGGAAACACATTTCAGAGACAACACCATTCCTATCCTTAAAAACAAATACTACCCCACGGTTTATCACTCTACCAATACACAGGCCAAATCCAGGGGGGTCTCGATCCGAATATCAGCAAAAATACCATGGAAATGGCTAGACACTAAAACAGACCCAGAAGCACGATACCTGTACCTAAAAGGCCAAATAGGTGACAGAAAGGTGACCTTTGCAAACCTATACGCTCCCAATGACCATCAGGACACATTCATATCGAAACAGCTAGACCATCTTATGCATTTTGCCGAAGGACAACCAATTATTGGAGGAGACTTAAACACTCCCTTAATCCCGACTGAGGACACATCCTCTGGTACAACATCGACCTCAAGAGCCTCACGCAAACGCATAAACACGGCTTTACACTCGGCACAACTGATCGACATATGGCGCCTCTTTCATCCAGGAGAGAGGGATTATACGTTCTTTTCACAGCCACACCAGACGTACTCCCGCATCGACTACTTTTTAATTCCACATAGAAACCTGCAGGCAGTTGTAAGCACCAAAATAGAATCGATCACATGGTCAGATCATGCCCCGATAGTGTTGCGCTATGCCTTTGTTGGCACACACATGTCACTGCGCCCGCCATGGCGATTAAATGAAAGCCTCCTGCAGGACCCGGAGGTCTGTGCAGATGTGGTAAAGGAGATTGGACACTACTTTAATTCTAACAATACCCTTGAGTGTGACGTTGGTCTAGTGTGGGAAGCACATAAGGCCGTGATCCGGGGTGTGCTTATTAAGCATGGCTCCAGATTGAAACATCAAAGAGCGGAACTACTAATAACCCTACTACGAAAACTACAAACACTAAAAACGACACACAAGCTGAGCCCGACAAGGGACATAGGGGCCGAGCTTTACATCACCCGCAAACAGGTCACTGACCTACTATACTTCAAAGCCAAGGCAGCTCTACAGATTTGCAGGAAAAAAATATATGAGTCGGGCAACAAATGTGGGAGGATGCTAACCCGGTCCCTACAGCAGCAAAAACAAGCATCTTACAAACCGCAGATCATAACTTCTTCGGGACGGGTGACATCTCTACCCAAGCAAATCACCGAAGAATTTAGAACCTACAATTCTTTATACAATTTACATGCCACACCGCCCACAACGGACAGCACACCCGAATACATAGCCACGTCATTAATGCCAACACTGTCGACCGAGACTAGAGAATTACTAGAGGAACCCATCATATTAAATCGAGCTACAACTAGCTCTTAAATCAGCCAAAACAGGGGAAAACACCAGGACCAGACGGCTTGACCATTACCTACTATAAGACATTCTTATCATCCTTAGGCCAACATCTGCTCAAATTATTTAACGACCTGGGCGCAGGTTCAAGACTACACCCCTCTACTCTACAGGCACAGATCTCGGTGATACCGAAAGAGGGTAAAGACCCTAAACAATGCGGCAGTTACCGCCCGATATCCCTACTAAATACGGATCTAAAACTCTTCACCAAGATCATAGCCTTAAGAATACAACACCACCTATCATACCTCATACACCTAGATCAGGTTGGTTTTGTGCCATCCAGAGAGGCCAGAGATAACACCATTAAAGGTACTGAACTTACTCCACATAGCAAATAGAGACAAAACGCCATGTATTTTCCTTAGCACAGATGCTGAAAAAGCATTTGATCGTGTGAAGTGGCGGTTCCTATTTGAAACACTTAAACATATTGGAGTGGGAGAAAAACTGTTTAACTGGATATCTGCTGCATACGCAAATCCGTCAGCCAGAGTCAGGGCTAATGGTGTTGTCTCTGGCCCATTCCAAATACTAAACGGAACCAGGCAGGGGTGCCCACTCTCACCCTTACTATTCGCCCTGTCACTGGAACCTTTCCTCTGCCACGTGAGACTAAACCAAGATATTTTAGGAATTGCAATTCAGGGTACCCAACACAAAGTATTTGCATATGCGGATGACTTGATGTTTTCCATCACTAACCCATCCATATCCCTCCCAAACCTAATGAAAGAGTTTGAGATATACGGACAGCTCTCTAACCTGAAAATAAATTTGAATAAATCGGAGGCGATGGGAATAGGAATACCAATACCACAGCTCACACACTTTATGAACAGCTTCAAATTCAAATGGACGGATATAGCATTGAAATACTTAGGTACCTACATTCCCCCAAAGCTCTCCCAACTCTTCAAACTCAACTTCCTGCCATTACTGAAAACCATACAAAAATTACGCCACAGTTGGAAGAATGGTCTACACTCTTGGTTTGGACGTTGCAATATACTAAAAATGATGATCCTACCCAAATTTTTGTATCTCCTGCAGGCCCTACCAATACACGTACCAGCAACCTATTTTAAACAAGTACACTCCCTATTCGTAACCTTCTTGTGGGCAGGGAAAAAGCCACGCCTCCCGAAACAACATGAATGACTGGCCATGCCGAAGATCAAGACATACTACCAAGCAGTACACTTAAGCAGACTTATCGATTGGTGCCGACATACAGAAACCAAAATATGGCCACAGGTAGAACAAGCACAATCTGAGATACCTCTTCAAAGGGCCTCATGGTGTAACGCAACATTCCCCTCACAAATACAACGTCCTCAGGATATTAAGCTGCTGCGGGCCCCTGGGGGTGAGCATCGCGGCGAACGCTGTTGCGGTGAGACAATCTGACACACCGCAACTCCGATCTAGGTAAAGAGTCTCTGATGGAGACTCTTTACCACGTGATCAGCCATGTCCAATCACGGCTGATCACGATGTAAATAGGAAGAGCCGGTGATTGACTTTTCCTTACTCGCGTCTGACAGACGCGTGTAGAGGAGTGCCGATCGGCTGCTCTCCTGACAGGGGGGTTCTGTGCTGATTGTTTATCAGCACAGCCCCCCCTCAGGTCCCACCCAGGACCACCATCATGCCGCCCAGGACCACCAGGATGGCCATCCACACTGGACCACCAGATATGCCCCCCCCTAGACCCCCAGGAAAATACCAATCAGTGCCCAGGCAGCTGCCAATCAGTGCCCAGGCAGCTGCCAATCAGTGCCCAGGCAGCTGCCAATCAGTGCCCAGGCAGCTGCCAATCAGTGCCCAGGCAGCTGCCAATCAGTGCCCAGGCAGCTGCCAATCAGTGCCCACTGCCAGTGCCACCAGGGATGCCCAGCAGTGCCGCCCAGCAGTGCCGCCCAGCAGTGCCGCCTATCAGTGCCCAGCAGTGCCGCCTATCAGTGCCCAGCAGTGCCGCCTATCAGTGCCCAGCAGTGCCGCCTATCAGTGCCCAGCAGTGCCGCCTATCAGTGCCCAGCAGTGCCGCCTATCAGTGCCCAGCAGTGCCGCCTATCAGTGCCACCCATAAAAACCCATCTTTGCAGCCTTTCAGTGCTGCATGCCAGTGCCACCCATCAGTGCCGCATATCAGTGGCCATCGTCAGTGCCTGCTCATTGGTGCCACCTTATCAGTGCCCATCAGTGAAAGAGAAAACGTACCTATTTATAACATTTTATAACAAACAAAAGCACAAAATGCATTTTTTTCAAAATTTTCGGTCTTTTTTTTGTTTAGCAAAAAATAAAAAACTCAGAGGTGATCAAATACCACCAAAAGAAAGCTCTATTTGTGGGAACAAAATGATAAGAATTTAGTTTGGGTACAGTGTTGTATGACCACGCAATTGTCATTCAAACTGCGACAGCACTGAAAGCTGAAAATTGGTCTGGGCAGGAAGGTATATAAGTGGTTAAGGATGAGCTCAGCCATGCTCGCAAACAGCACGTGCAGAGCCCACCAGGATGTCGGCACTGCGGAGCGCTAATCACCAGCAGTGAGACATTGCTGCTGCAGAGATCGGGAAATGTCTCACTGCCTGCGATTAGCGCTGCATCCTTTTTTCTTTTTTTACACAAATAGAGCTTTCTTTTGGTGGTATTTCATCACTAGTGGGCTTTTTATTTTTTGTGCTATAAAAAAAGACCGTAAATTTTGTAAAAATAATGCCTTTTTCTTTGTTTCTGTCATAAAATTTTAGTATTAGTAATTTTTCTTCATAAATTTTGGCCAAAATTTATACTGCCACATATCTTTGGTAAAAATAACCCAAATTAGTGTAAATTATTTGGTCTTTGTGAAAGTTATAGAGTCTACAAACTATAGTGCCAATCACTGAAGATTGATCAAATCTGATCACACCTGATGTACTGAAGGCCCATCTCATTTCTTGAGACAATAACAAGTCAGGAAAGTACAAATACCCCCTTTTTAGAAAGTAGACATTCCAAGGTATTAAGTAGCATGGTGAGTTTTTTTTTTAAGTTGTAATTTTTTCCCACAATTCTTTGCAAAAAGAAGATTTTTTATTTTTTTTTACAAAAAAATGTCAAATTAAACAGGTTATTTCTCTCACAGAGCATATGCATACAACAGATTACACCCCAAAATACATTCTGCTACTCTTCCCGAATAGGGTGATACCACGTGTGAGACTTTTACACAGCCTGGTCACATACAAGGGCCTAACATTGAAGTAGCATCTTCAGGCGTTCTACGAGCATAAATGACATCTCATTTCTCAACCACCTATTCCACTTTTGAAGGCCCTGGAGCACCAGGACAATGGAATTGCCCCCAAAATGACCCCATTTTGGAAAGCAAACACCCCAAAGTTGTCCACTTATCAGATATTTCCAACACATAGCATGTACATAGCAAAGATGACAACCCAAAATACATTCTGCTACTCCTGAGTATGGCGATACCACATGTGTGAGCCTTTTATACAGCCTGGCCACATACAGAGGCCCAACATCCAAGTTGCACCATCAGGCGTTCTAGGAGCATAAATTACATATATAATTTCCTGACAACCTATCATTTTTGAAGGCCCTTCATATTTCTAAAACATAGCATGTACATACCAAGAATTACAATCCAAAATAAATTCTATTGCGGAAAGGGTAAAAAAAAAAAAAAAAAAAAAAAAAAAAAAAAAAAAAAAAAAAAAAAAAGCATTACCAGTGCTTTTAGTAGTATCCACAGAGGAGAGCACTGGTCCAGGCAGCTGGCAGGGATGTGCTTAGCGACAGCAATAGTAATTATCCAGGCGGCAGGCAGGAATATTGTCTATAGTCAGCACAAGTATATTGTCAGCACAGCACAATCCATAGAAATTGTCCAGGCAGAGACAGCCAGCACAGCCATAATATATTAGTCCTGGTACACTGTTACCTGCAGACACTCATTGTACCGCTCTCCAGCCTTCATAAAAACATACTGCCTCTTGCTACAGCTATTTGCATTGTCCAGGTAGTGGTGTGGTCCGTTCATGCGGCAGGCAGAGGCATGATGGCAGTAAGTCAGCAGCAGGCTCAGGGCTGCAATCAGACAAGACCTGTGCACAGGGGTAGATGCTTCAACCCACCCAAATCTCTATGAAGCCTCCGGACTCCAGACCCTAATCCGGAAATTTCAAACCCCGGAGAAAAAAAAAAGTTTTCTCCATCCGGAAAATAAATTCTGGAGACCCTCACATATGTGAGACCCCTGTGTGCTACAGTAGCAGGGCAAAAGATCAGTCCAAGCGGTAGGCAAAAGCATAGTCCGTAAAACAGGCCAGGGTCAGTTCACCTGCAAGCAGTCCAAGCGGTAGGCAGTAGCCAGTTGATAAAACAAGGCCAGGGTCAGTTCATGTGGAAGGCAGTGGCATGGTTTTTCGAGGAAGCATGGAAAATAGGGAAATGGTTAAAAATCTGGTCTAATATTTTAGGGATGTATGATAAAGTTGGAAGCATTCACCAATGCAAAGGCCAGGTTGGGAGGGACACTGGTAGCTGGTATCTTTTCGAAATCCTCTTTTGCTGCACACACAACATTTTTTTTGCTGTCTTCGGCCTGCTTCAGATGAAGGAATGTTGAAGTGGAAGTGGCGCTCATGAAGTCGGCTAACAGCATCAGAGCGAAGGTCTTGTGTGTGTGTGTGTGTGTGTGTGTGGGGGGGGGGTCTTTGTTGATAGATGAGGGACATGACAACTTCTATGAATTTTAGGAAGGGGGCGGGGCTTTCTGTGGATTTGGGGTAGACTACGTAGGAACTATAAATGGCCAAATGGATGAGATAAATTGCTACCTTCTTGTACCAGAATCGGGACCTCCTTATTGACAAATAGGGCTGAATCATTTGATCATTGAAATCGACCCCCCCATGTAGAGATTATAATCTTGGACACATGTTGGCTTTTCAGTGGGACCTTGTCTTCTTTGAACCTCAATTGTAGTGTCGTCATGGATGGTGGACATCATGTGCACGTCCCTTTTATCCTTCCACCTCAAGGCCAGCACATCGTTGCATCTCAATGTTGCTCTTTCCCCCCTTCGCAGCTTTTTGTTCGCTAGAGATTGTGGGAAGCAGAGGCGTCATCAGGGGGTGGCTATTGGGGCTACAGCCCCGAGCCTGGAGCTAATAGCCCCGAGTCTCTTGTCCCGGTCCTAGAATGCCGGGGACAGGGGCGGACTGCGCCGTGGTAGCGCTGGCTCCGGCTCCAGCTCCGCCTCCACCCCCGCCTGACTCTATTCTTGGTCACTGGTTGCTATAGCCGCCTAGCGGCTAGCAACCAGTGACGTCACTGCCCACACTTCACAGCATTGAAAGCGGAGGAGGATTGCACTTCCTCCTCCTCCGCGCTAGTGCTCATGGGCAGGGCCGGCCCTACCATGGAACCTGGTGGGACCATGGGTCCCGGGCGGCAGTTTCTGAGGGGCGGCACATTGCTGCTTAAGAAGATGGTGGCGGAACTCCCGCCGATCGCTCCACCTCTTATCCCACTGTGAGGGTGGCCTGGGCGGCGCAGCTGCTTTTAGAGGTGACAGCAGAGAACTAGCTGCTATACCCGCACAGCGGACCGCCGCCCATCCTTTCCACGGCTCCCCCCCACTCATGCTGACAAGTCGGGACAACAAGTGAAAGTCAGCTGACGGCTAACAGCGGAGGGGAGGAGCTTCCTGCTGTGCACCGAGACCCCCTGATGAAAGAGGGATCGCTGGAGGTGCGGCTGACACTGAGAGAAAGTAAGTGTCAGCACCATTGATTTCATCTCCATGGTGTCTAACCCCCACTCACCACCCCTGCCTCTGTCTAACCCCCCCTCACCACCCCTGCCTGTGTCTAACCCCCACTCACCACCCCTGCCTCTGTCTAACCCCCCCTCACCACCCCTGCCTGTGTCTAACCCCCACTCACCACCCCTGCCTCTGTCTAACCCCCCCTCACCACCCCTGCCTGTGTCTAACCCCCCCTCACCACCCCTGCCTGTGTCTAACCCCCCCTCACCACCCCTGCCTCTGTCTAACCCCCCCTCACCACCCCTGCCTCTGTCTAACCCCCCCTCACCACCCCTGCCTGTGTCTAACCCCCCCTCACCACCCCTGCCTCTGTCTAACCCCCCCTCACCACCCCTGCCTGTGTCTAACCCCCACTCACCACCCCTGCCTCTGTCTAACCCCCCCTCACCACCCCTGCCTCTGTCTAACCCCCACTCACCACCCCTGCCTCTGTCTAACCCCCCCTCACCACCCTTGTCTCTGTCTAACCCCCCCTCACCACCCCTGCCTGTGTCTAACCCCCCCTCACCACCCCTGCCTCTGTCTAACCCCCCCTCACCACCCCTGCCTGTGTCTAACCCCCACTCACCACCCCTGCCTCTGTCTAACCCCCCCTCACCACCCCTGCCTGTGTCTAACCCCCCTCACCACCCCTGCCTGTGTCTAACCCCCCCTCACCACCACTTCCTGTGTCTAACCCCCCTCACCACCACTTCCTGTGTCTAACCCCCCACACCACCCCTGCCTGTGCTTAACCCCCCCTCACCACCACTTCCTGTCTCTAACCCCCCCTCACCACCCCTTCCTGTATCTAACCCTCCCTCACCACCCCTTCCTGTGTCTAACCCCCCCTCACCACCCCTTCCTGTGTCTAACCCCCCCTCACCACCCCTGCCTGTGTCTAACCCCCCACACCACCAACTGTGTTTAACCCCCCCTCACCACCAACTGTGTTTAACCCCCCCTCACCACCACTTCCTGTCTCTAACCCCCCCTCACCACCCCTTCCTGTATCTAACCCTCCCTCACCACCCCTTCCTGTGTCTAACCCCCCCTCACCACCCCTTCCTGTGTCTAACCCCCCCTCACCACCCCTGCCTGTGTCTAACCCCCCCACACCACCACTTCCTGTGTCTAACCCCCCCACACCACCCCTGCCTGTGTCTAACCCCCCCTCACCACCACTTCCTGTGTCTAACCCCCCCTCACCACCACTTCCTGTGTCTAACCCCCCCACACCACCCCTGCCTGTGTCTAACCCCCCCCTCACCACCCCTGCCTGTGTCTAACCCCCCCTCACCACCCCTGCCTGTGTCTAACCCCCCTCACCACCCCTGCCTGTGTCTAACCCCCCTCACCACCCCTGCCTGTGTCTAACCCCCCCTCACCACCACTTCCTGTGTCTAACCCCCCCACACCACCCCTGCCTGTGTCTAACCCCCTCACCACCCCTGCCTGTGTCTAACCCCCCCTCACCACCCCTGCCTGTGTCTAACCCCCCCTCACCACCCCTGCCTGTGTCTAAGTGTATGTGGGTCAGGTAGGTCAGTGTGGGTCAGGTAGGTCAGTGTATGTAGGTCAGGTCAGTGTGTGTATGTCAGGTAGGTCAGTGTATGTCAGGTAGGTAGGTCAGTTTAGTGGTCAGCATTGATGGGCACTGGTAAGCCAGGCAGCAACCAGCAAGTCAGCGTACCCCCGCCACACAACCCCTCCGCCCAACCAAAAAAACCCAGCGCCACTAGAGGCCCCCCCCCCCCGTGCCGGCCTTGGACTTCGGGCTGAAGCCCCTGGTCTTTTTGCCACCTAGCAACGCCCCTGGTGGGAAGCCCTTCCTATTCTTTCTGGAGGTTCCGCAGGCCAGGGTTCTTGCGATGTATAAGTCTTTGAAAAGGGGCAGGCTGGTGTAGAAGTTGTCAAGGTATATGTGATATCCTTTGTTCAGAAATGGGTATGCCAGGTCCCAGTTGTGCCCATGTAGGCCGGTCACTCAGGGGGCTAGAAAACTGTTCCTTTATATATGCGGAGCGCATACAGATATCCCGTGGCTCTCACAGAGCTTGTAAAATTTGACTGCGTATCTGGCCCTTTTGCTAGGAATATATTGCTTTATTCCTAGCCGGCCTGAAAAGGGTACCAGGGACTCATCGACACATATATTCTGATCGGGGACATAGAGTTCTGCAAATTGTTGGTAAAAGAAATTTATCAGTGGGTAAATTTTATATAACTTGTCGTAATTTAGATTGCGGGGAGGGCACTGGGTGTTGTCACTAAAATGAAGAAAGCACATTATCTCGTATCGGGACCTGGAATTTACGGCAGAATAAATGGGCATGTGGTGGATGGGGTTGGTGAACCAATAGGCATGTCCTTCATTTTTTTTTGCAATCCCCAGGTTTATGGTGAGGCCCATAAACAATTTGAACTCCTCCAAATTCAGATTTCTCCACTCAAACAAAAGGGCATATGATGATTGGGGGTTGTTGGCAATATACTGCTGGGCATATAAATTTGTCTGGTCCACAATGAATTGCAGCAAAGTGTCAGGCAAAAACAGATAAAAACAAATCGCTGTGAAATTTTGGGTGTTGGCCTGCACACCTGGCTGTGCTGTGAAAGGGGGAATAATTGGATTGGCAAGACCATCTGGCGTGCATGTAGAGGCCCTGGCTCTTGGGGGACGTGACACTCCAGTAGTTGGGGGATTTGAATTACCTGTGCTGGTACATTTGTTCCTGGGGACCATCGCCGGCGGCAGCGCTGGTACTGGGCATTTGTTCCTGGGGCCTATCGCTGGCAGCAGCGCTGGTACTGGGAATTTGTTTTTGGGGCCTATTGCTGGCAGCAGCGCTGGTACTGGGCCTAAGAATATAATCCTGGTTGCTGGCAGCTGCCTGGTTTCCAGAGTGCCGTGCCCTTTTAGGAGGGACCCATTTTTCCTTTGAATCATTTGCCGATTCACTATTCTCAATCAGTTCAAATGCCGAATTTGATTCGGAATCAGAATTGGAATCTGATGAGAACTCCCTGCTGCTCTCATCAGTCATGGAAAGGATCTGGAACGCCTCCTCACTAGTATAAAATCTTTTGGACATGACGCTGTTGGCTGTGTGACAGGTGGCGGTCACTGATGGGCTGTGCGATGGGTGGCAGGTGACGTTCACTGATAGGTGACGACGGTGTGACAGGCGATGGTCACTGATGGGTGACAGGCGTGTGACAGGCGATGGTCACTGATGGGTGACAGGCCACGGACGGTAACGGTGATGGTCACCGACGGGTGACAAGCCACGGTCACTGACGGGTGAAATGCAGTCTTGCCCACTGAATAGCTGGGATTGTTGAGGTCAGTACCCCTAATGCCGACATAACTTGCCTTATCGTTATCGGCTGGTTGGTCTGCAGCATCGACACCGTGCATTATACCTTGTCCTTTCTCTTGTGGGAGAAAAATCTTCTATTCCATTGAATTGATTAGGTAGCTGAGAAAGCAAACCTCTTGTGACGGGTTTAGGGAGGATTTCTGGACATTTAGAATCCATCCTAGAGATTCCAGATGGTTGCGTGCTTTGGCCAAGTTGTCCTGCAACCTTTCCTTTGAGGGGGCGAAGAATAGTAGGTCGTCCAAATAGGGAATCACTGTGATTACCTGAAGACGAAGTGGAGCTAGGGCTTCCGCCATCACCTTGATAAAGATCTGAGGCAAGGATGACAAGTTCCTGAACTGTAGATGACGAATCACGCCTTCCATCTTTACCGCTAATCTGAGATACTACTGGGAATGAAGTGAGATTGGGATATGCGGGTATGCATCCCTTAAATCTATTGACGCCATGTAAAATTCTGGGGTCAGATTTCTGACTGAAAAAAATCTTGAACCTTCTGTACATGACAGATTTGTTCAGAGGTTTTAGATTGAGGATCCGAAAATGTGAGACTAAAAACCCTGTTGCCGCTCTTCTGGTGGCACTTAAATCACTACGTCCTGCTGTATCAGTTCCTTTAATGAGTCCTTCATGGCCAGGGCTTTTATTGGATCCTTTGGGGTATTCTTCACAAGAAATCCTCTTAGGGGGAATTCCGCAAACCCTATTGCGTAGCTCTGAGAAAGAGTGCTCAGTATAAAATTGATTTGATGTTATGGCTGACCACTGCAGAAGAAAATTTTGCAGCCTGCCACCTACCCGCAGGGTCCAGTCATTGGGATGTTTCAGCTTGCATAGGAGGATGGAAAAGGATGCCGCCTTTGCCTTTAGCTTTTTGTGCAGACCAATTCCTTTCCCCTCCCCTGGGACTTGTTGTCCTCACCTGTGTGTTCCCAGCCTGAGCCCTTTGGGAGGTCGAAAAAAGTGCTTTGGGGGTTGCTTCTTTATCGGGAAGTCCTGTCTAGAATGGTATCTAGATCAGGGCCAAAGAGAAGGTCACCCAAAAAAGGAATCCCACAGAGCTTGCTCTTCGATGCCGCATCACCTGGCCAAGTCTTTAGCCATAATGCTCTTCTTGCCAGATTTGTTAGGGCTGCTGATCTAGCCGACATTCTAATTGCTTCGGTTGAAGCATCTGCTATATAGGCTACTGCAGAGGACAAGGTAGAAAAAAAGAATCCAAAATCTCCTGTTTGGGTGAATCCGCTACTATGAGCTTTTGGTTGGTTAACCCAGTACTCCAGGTTCTTGGCTATGCAGGTCATGGCCATAGCTGGCTTTAAATTGCTCATGGCCTATTGCCAAGATCTCTTGAGCAAAAGATCCATACGCTTATCCATTGGATCCCTTAGGACCCCCATGTCTTCAAAGGTCAGGTCTGTGCATCTAGAGACCTGGGAGAAGGCAGCATCCAGCCTGGGGACCTTGTTCCATACCGCAGAGGGGTTTTCCTCAAAAACAGAAAATGTCTCTTGTGGTCTCTTGAGAAAATTTTTTTTCTCTGGTTCCTGCCATTCTTTCTTTATGGAGTCTGAAATGACAGAATGAACCGGAAAAGTCCAAACATCCGTGGGGGGGAGCCATGGTCTCTCAGGTGCTCCTGGGGGACAGGGGTTCCTCACCATTTTTCCTCCTTTTTTCTTCAAGGACCTCAGCCCTCCCGATTTACCTAGGCTTTGGCAGCGGTACATTCGGGCTCCTCTTCCCCATGGGTTCACCTAGACCCACGTACATGCGGTCGTGCAGTGTTGGTTCCTTCTTTCCATCACTTAGGACAAGGGTAACATGTATGGCTCCAAGAAGCCCATCAACTTCTTCCAGGGACAATTTGAATTTAGACGGGGCTACTTCCGCCCCCTCACCCTCCTCCTCTTCTGAATCTCACTGGAAGGAGCGGGGGATTGCCTGGTAGAAGGGCCTTCGGAAGAGTTTCTCTTTCTGTCCCAGAGAACCTAGGAAGACTCGGATGTGGAGGGCTGACTAGCCGTCGGATTAGCCAACGTGTCACGGAATGACTGAATCGTGGCATACAGCTCCTTTTTGACTGAAGCAACCAAGTCTTCACAAACAGAAGCCGATTCCTCTTTAACTAAGGAAGCAACGCAGGTGCAAATAAGGCTTTCTTCCAATTTTCTCCACATTTTGGCTTTGCCTGTTTCAGAGCTTTTGGCCTAAGAGAGGAAACAAAAAAGGGAAAAAAAACAGGAGGCCTTTGCTGAGACCCAGTCTCTGCCTGTGGACCACCCCAAGGTGCACTGTAAGAAAGGATAGAAACAACCTAAAGTGCCCAGACAGGCCCCCGTCACCAGGGGGAAGAGAGGACCGGAAACCCCAAGAAAAGGAACAGGCAGATTTAAGCTGCCCCCTACCTGGGCCTTGCTGCCGCTTGTGCCTGTCCCCACCAATGCAGAGCTCGCCGTGTCCTCCAGGGTGGGTGTGCAGCGCCTCACTCTTGGCTTTACGCTCTGCTTCCGGACTCCCATAGTGCCAGTGCACCGGACCGGAAGCAGAAATAGGTACCAGCACCAACCCTGCCTCCTCCCCCTGCATCAGTGATGTCACTTCCGGTGCAGCCGAGACACTTCTCGGCCACCGCCAAATGGTGGTGCTGCACGCGCGGCCGGAGCAGAGTGAGCCAGCCGGATCACACTGCGGCTCTCCCCGAGCACCCATGGGGAAGAGGAGCCCGAATGTACCGCTGCCAAAGCCTAGGTAAATCGGGAGGGCTGAGGTCCTTGAAGAAAAAAGGAGGAAAAATGGTGAGGAACCCCTGTCCCCCAGGAGCACCTGAGAGACCATGGCTCCCCCCCACGGATGTTCCCTCGGGGCTGGAGGAAACACAAAAACTGATGGATGGTAGGGAGGTGCCTCCCTTTAAAAGATTTGGAGGAAGGAGGAGTTTCCTGGTTTACAATGGGAGGAGTCATGATCTCTCAGGTGCAGTCCTGAAAGATGCCTTGGGAAAACAGTTTTTACACAGCAGTGTACAAGAGTAATCAAACTTTGTTACTGTCAGCACTTTGCACATATGCAGAAGTGGTCAGCAAATTTCTAAAGACATCTGAAAAATAACTTTACACCAACTCATAGCCAGGAGTTGGTATTCATTCTCCAGCTGTGATGTTTTAATGGTTACAGACAGTGGTGTCAGCATAGGCCCCACACACTCGGACCACCACACAGGAGAAGTAACCTGGTAGATCTAAACAACTTATAATTTTGATGTTCCCACATTACCAATGTAAAACGCTCCCAGGATGAAGAAATTTCTATTTTGTGTAAATGCAGTTAGGCTCCTCTCACACCGAGGCGTCGGCAGTAAAGCGCCGCTATTTTTATTGTCGCTTTACCGTTGTTTTTGCGGAGGTTTTCAGCCAATAGTGGGGCGAAAAGGGATAAAACCACCCGCAAAGCGCCGCTTTGGTGGTGCTGCCCATTCATTTCAACGGGCAGGAACGGTGGAGGAGCGGTGTATACACCGCTCCAAAGATGCTGCTTGCAGGAGTTTTTTTAACGTCCTGCCAGCGCATCCCCTCAGTGTGAAAGCCCGAGGGCTTTCACACTGAGACTGCAGGGGCACTCTTTTTCAGGCGCTATTTTTAGCCCAAAATAGGCCACAGTGTGAAAGGGGTCTTAGAGTGATTGCACCTAGAAGCTGCTGAACGTCTAGGTGTGCATTCAGCCACAGCAAATAATTTATATGCTATCAGGTGCATTTAGAAATTAGCTCCAAACACACCTGAGCACCTGTATTTGAATTCCACTGTGCATGGGGCCTACGGGTTCAAACTAAATCTTCAAAATTTTAGACCATCAGAATAAAATCCCTCTTAAGAAACCACACATCCACCATTTGCTTGTATGACCTGCTTTCTAATGCCGCGTACACACGAGCGGACTTTGCGGCAGACTTGGTCCGGCGTACTAGATTTAGTCGGAAAATTCGATCGTGTGTGGGCTCCAGCGGACTTTGTTTTCTCAAAAGTTGGACGGACTTAGATTTGAAACATGTTTTAAATCTTTCCGTCGAACTCGAGTCCGGTCGAAAAGTCCGCTCGTCTGTATGCTAGTTCGACGGACAAAAAGCCACGCTAGGGCAGCTATTGGCTAATGGCTATGAACTTTCTTGTTTAGTCCGGTCGTACGTCATCACGTACGAATTAGACGGACTTTGGTTGATTGTGTGTAGGCAAGTCCGCCGTAAAGTCCGCTCGTGTGTACGCGGCATTACTGGTCACTATCCAAAGCTGTCTGGCAGCGAGGCAGTGACCTGCACTGTGTAGTCAACAGCAAGCCTGGAGAAACAGTGCTTACATTACTAGGCTGCTACAGAAAGAGAAAAAAAAACAAAAAAACAAACACAACACAATTATCAACAATCAGCAGATCTGCTGCTGTGGACTCAATCTGGTTATCATACTACAGAAACAAGTGCACTCTATGACCTCTGCAAGACATCATCACTCTAGATAGAGTGGGTACAAAAGCACAAAGCTGCCTCTATAGTCCATGGCCTTTTGTTAATGCAAGTTGTACCACAAAGACAGAGCCTTCACTGAAATACATCCTAATTGATACAAAGCAGTCGAGCAGTTACCTTCGTTGGCGTCTGGTTTGGAATTCTTGATATATGCTGAAAACTTAGCAAATATGTCCATGCCAGCAGTGTTGGATTCTGGATGCTTAGCTGCCAATTTACGGTACCTAGAAAAATAAAATGTTTGCATATTTTAAATAGGCTTATTTTTTGGCCTTTCTAAATTTGAAATATTGGCAAAAGATTGCCATTGAACAAACCATTTAGAAGTACTTTTAGTAAAAAATGTTACTATAAACAAAAAAAAATGTGTTTGCTTGTGAAATATGTAAGCTTGCAAAATAATCTGTTAACCGTACTATAGAAATGAATTCACTTACTTGGGAGGGCATAGTACTTCTTCCAGAAACTCTTCTATCTTGTTCACATCAGTCTTCACTTCGTGGTTGTAGGTTATAAAGGGAGGATGTGTTCCTGGGGCAAGGTTTTGGAGGTCTGCTGGTTTTCTAACAAAATTTAAAATGTTATATCACTTTAAAAGAAAAGTAAGGCTTAACTACTTATAAGCAAGTGCAAGAAAAGAAACATGGTGGTGCCAACAGCAACAAAATTCAAACTTTCAATAGGGTTTAAACTGGTCAAGTTCCTTTTTTGCGGTCTAGTCCCACCCCCACATTGTGAAATTTCCCCTTGCCAAGTGAGGGAACATCTTTATGAGGACATGTGAAGGGATTTTTTTTTTTTATATGAAAATGCTATTCGTATATTACATTATGTTACCCTTATTACACTATGTATTTCAGGTCATGTGTGGGGTTTCTGGTGGAATTAGTCCTAGCGCATGCGAGGTTGATAAGCCGTGGGTTTTACCACCTGTTAAAACTGGCATCACTTCTGTCCCTCTGCTGCACATTGCATGCAGAGGGGCCTCCGCGTGTGGTCAATGCGGCTTATATGAGATCCTGTAGTAGCTCATTGCAATTTAGGTCCTGTCCCTCTTGTGCATGTGTCTGCTCCTGGCAGTGGCGGACGCGAGCAGCCCATAGCTGACCTGGTCGGCATTAGGTGCGGCAGGGCATGCATGGTGCGGTTTTGTCGGCCGGGTGACATCACAGAACATGGGCAAAAGGTTAGGTGGCTTTGGGAGACACACGTTAGACTGAGACAGGTGGTCACGCTGCACTGGCCTCCAAGGGTACCTGACGTTTTGAGGCTATTGACCATGGGGATGTGCGCCCTGGTAATGGTAGCTGGTTCTATGAGAGCCATGTTGTCTGTGTCTTGCAGTACCCTAAGGCCCCTTTCACACTGGGGCGGCGACGGCGGTAAAACGGCGTTATTTTTAGCGTCGCTTTACCCTCGTTTTAGCGGTGGAATTCAGCCGCTAGCAGGGAGGTTTTACCCCCCTGCTAGCGGCCGAGAAAGGGTTAAAACCACCGCAAAGCCCTGCTGCAGCAGCGCTATGCTGGCAGTATAGCTGCACTGCCCCATTGATTTCAATGTGCAGGAGCGGTGTATACACCGCTTCTGCACCGCTCCAAAGATGCTGCTAGCAGGACTTTTTTTTACTGTCCTGCCAGCACACCGCTCCAGTGTCGTCTGGGCTTTCAAATTGGAGACACAGCAGCGGCTCTTTCAGGGCGCTTTGCAGGCGCTATTTTTAGCGCTGTAGCGCCTGCAAAGCGCCCCAGTGTGAAAGGGGTCTTAGGGTTGATATACTACTGGTGTATACTTTGTTACCCACAGAGAGTTTACTTAACATCCTCAGTCTGAACATCATGTGCGATTCACAGCATGTATCCCTGGGAGCAGTGGATACATTTAACCCCAGCCTGTTCTAAGGTATACTGGTGAACAAATGGTCATGCTTAGCCCTACTGTTGGTACCTATGGTGTTGTATAATAGGTCTTATTTTGCTTACATACCAGTTGTTTTAAATACAGACTCAGTGGACATTAGGATCCATCAGTGGTATATTTTAAGCAGCTTCCAATGTCCCCCACAAAAAATGTGTATGTATATTGTTTAGATATCAAAATGACCCAGTTGTTCTCCTTGTCGCCCCTTGTAGTTGCTTGTGTGCCCCCGCATTGGGATTGGTGCTGCTGCCTGTCCATGGAGGTTCCCACCCCACTCTGAAAGGGTATATATATATATACACACACACACACACACACACACACACTTGCATTCTATATCCAGTATTATAATATTTAGGTATCAGAAAGGTCTATGTATGTATAATATTCATTACATGTATTTCTTCCTTGAATAGACCCATTGCAAGCTGAGGAAGAAACCTTGTTGCGAAACACGTAGAGCCAAACTGGGGAAGGCGGAACCCCCTGCACCTGGTGGAGTTACAGATACTTGGTGTATTATATTAAAGTAAAATTAAAAGGCAAAACTTTTTTTTTCGTTTTGGATAAAGTGGTGGGATTAGAACACCTATCAGGTTTTTATTACTGTTTGTGCCCCCATTAGGGAGATTTACCCTATTTGTCCTGTTTACCATTATCATTGAAAGTGAAAGTAAAAGAAAGTCCCAAATTTGCCCCCATAAAAGTAATAGCGGGGAAATCTTCCAATGGGGACGCTAGTTCTGGTGAACTGGGGGTCCCCAAAGAATTCCCTCAATTTGCAGGGAGTTCCTCTCACTTCCTGTTTGGCTTTGGGATAGGAAGTAAAGGGAAATCTCGTCGATCGGACACAGATGGCGAAAAAAAAAAAAAAAATATCCGACAGGGGTTATAAGCCTCCGTTACTCTATCCCTAACGAAAAAAAAAAAAGAAGGGTTTTGCCTATAGTTCTACTTTAAGTCATATACACAGCTCCCCCGTGTGTTACTTAGGGGGACCACACCATGCTCCACATTTAGAATGCATTGCCTTTTATTAAAATGTTATGATTAATTTGATGTCCCTTAAAGAGTCAAGTGTGGCACTGGGGGGATCAAATAGACAAATGTGTGGAAGTTCCACTTTTGGGTGGAACTCCGCTTTAGTGTTTAAAAGAAAATCTGGATTGAAGTGTATGTCCCTATAAAGTCCATGATCAATATCTGTAGAGTTATTGTGCTTCAAGTGGACAAAGACAACAATCAAGACCCGATTGGAGCCCCAGCCCTTCCCCGACTTTAAAAAAGGGTTTTGCTTCCAGTACCTTCAACAACACTGGCAACTATCAGCTAACGAGGCTTTCTGATACGCTCAAATAAGCCACCATGTTCACAGCCTTCTTCGCTGCCAAACGGGGCCACCCAAACATCTGATGGCATTTGAAAATTGATGTAG
This sequence comes from Lithobates clamitans, assembly GCA_037952925.1. Classification (NCBI taxonomy): domain Eukaryota; kingdom Metazoa; phylum Chordata; class Amphibia; order Anura; family Ranidae; genus Lithobates; species Lithobates clamitans. The sequence continues at coordinate 2,456,326 of JBBGZY010000138.1, read as the reverse complement.
AAAAGTACCCACACTTGAAAGATTTGGTCTCCGACCTTTATTTCTCTCTCCTTGACTTAATCAGCTACCGCAACCTTCCCTACGTCGCAAATAGGGAAAAGGACCTCGCCACCCATCCAGATAAAAGGTGTGTGGAATAAGATTTGGCTCTCCACCTCCAAGTGTTTAAGAAAATGCCTACAAAATGCTGTCATTGTGGTAATTGACCCCCGACTGCATTTTTTCCCCTGCTGTCTCATCGTGCTTTCAGGGCTGTAAGGAAAGTGGCACTCATCCATATATGATGGTCATGCCCCAGAGCAACTTGATTCTGGATAAGGGTATACTCCTTGATCAGGTCAGTCTTGAACATCTCTCTAGCTCGCAACTCCTGGGAGGCTCTGTTGCATAAACCAATCCAAAATCTAACCGCTAATCGGAGGAAACTGGTGGAGTTTGTGTTTCTGTGAGCTTGGTACATGTTGGCTTGAGCCTGGAGACAATGGTTCCTCAATTTTGCTGAGGTTCAGCAAGGGCTAATGGGGACCATGGTTCATAAGAAGCTCACTTGCATCTTTAAAATCTCCCATGCCATATTCCTAAAGCTTTTGGATCCCTGCAAATCCTATAATGCTCATCTGAATATTGAGCTCTCAGTCTGACAGATCTCGTCATTACCCCTACACACCCCAGCCGCCAGCCCATGTGGACTCCTCCCTATTACTCTCCCTTCAAATTTGCCCTCACTCCTGTCTTTGCCCATTCCAGGCAAACGCTTCTATCTCCCTCTGTTCTCTCCCATCTTCTCTCTACTTCTCATCCTGCCTCTTCTTGCTCCTCCTGCCTGCTCTAGTACCCCTTCATAAAGTATTTGAGGTTTCCCCCCGACAGTGTTGAAGATGCCCATGACAGCCAATAGAGCTCTCCTCGTCTGAACCATCCATTTTCCACTTCTTTTAAACAAACCATGGATATTTAACATATTTAGACGTATGGATTTTTATCATATTTTAGGATTAACTTTACCATGTCAGAGGCAATGGGAAAAGCTGTCCCTAATAAAAATCAATAACATCTAGCTATAAATTTAAATGGACGGATCAAGCATTGAAATACCTGGGGACTATGATCCCAGTAGACCTTAAACGCACATGAACTTAACTTTTCACCACTAAGGTGCGGACACTTCGGGAGAAATGGCATAGGGGGTTCCATCCCTGGTTTGGGAGGTGTAGCATTATAAAAAATGAATATTCTACCAAAGTTTTTGTACTTGCTTCAGGTTTTACCCCATTAACATATCTTTACAGTATTTTAAGCAGATACATACATTATTCACTGAATTTATTTGGGCACATAAAAAACCGAGGATTAATAGATTTCTGTTGACCCTCCCCAAATAATATGGTGGACTGGCGGTACCAGATATGTACAAATATTATCAGGCAGTACATCTAGGACATTTGATTGACTGGTGCCGACTCGGAGACCTAAAAATTAGGCCGAACCTGGAGCAGGAACAGAGCAATGTTTTGCTACATAGAGCACCTTGGTATTATAGGGAGCTTTCACCTTATATTAAAAAACATCCATTGATTGGACCTACACTGCGTCAATGCTCTGGGCTTTTTTCCAGGGGTAGACTTTCATCAATGGAACCCCCATTATTCCCCATTCTGGGGAACCCACAATTTGCCCCCGGTTTATGCCAGGGAACTTTTGAAGCTGAAACAGGGGGATATATCGGGTGTCTCAGTTCATGACATCAGAAGATTGGTCCACATTCCAGATGTTAACAGCTGGAAACTGCCCTTTTCAATTGGACTTTTGGCGAGCAGCTTAGACATTTCTTATACTCCTTAAATACCCCTGATAGCTATAACCAGAATTTATTTCCATTCAAAGAACACTATATTGAGGGAGGCTCTCTCTCTCATACAATCTTGAGGATGTATGCCCTGTTGACTGTTCCTCGGGGGGATTTCCAGCTACCATTTTTTTCAAAAGTGGGAGTTGGATTTGGATACAACCTTTTGGGGAGCAGCGCAATGGGATAATACACTTTCTATTTGTTAATCTTCGGAGGAGAGATATTATTATTATTATTATTATTATGAGGAGGGATATTTTTATTTTTTTCGTGGGAAAGGGGTGTTGGTTAATATTTTTTGGGGGTTTCCAAATAAAACCATGCTTGAGCAAGCTCGAATATGGGGCCAGAATACGTCAAATATAGGACCAGAGGAAAAGAATCAAGATAACTAAGAAAAAGATATGTAGTAAACAGATTGATTATAATCCCCTGGTCGGGAGATTGTTTTGTGATTATAGCTGACTGTGTTATGGAATAATAAATTTAATAAACCATGGAGTTTTTGCCTCCTAATGACTGATATCTGGTTCCTGTATGTGCAATACGTTCTAGTATTATTGGTTGACCCTTTTAAAGATTGCACCACCATTGTACTCCCAGCTGTTCCTTACTGTATTTTCTTGTACTGTTCTGTTAAAAACTCAAATACTTTGTGAGAACAAAAAAGGTTTTGCATTGCTGCACGTTGTACAGATCTTCCCTCATTTTCTGTCCAGATGGCACCAGCAATGAGGACAGCAAATGGAGGAAGTCTTTTCAATGCGGACTCAAATAGCAATGAAAACCTAACACTCCCACTTTAACCAAATCTATAGCAAAAGTCTGCAAATACACTTTAAGCACAAAAGCATCTAATTGATTAGGGGAAACCCCTTTATGTTCCACTTGCTTCCCTTCATTACAGAGTAATCATAGAATAATCCTTTTTGCTGCATTGCTGAAGCCAAATGGAATGCTTTGTGTGACCCACCAAACTGGAACTGCACATGCTTTTTATGTAGAACGGTTTGGAAATGCCCCAATCACTAAAGTTCAACAAGTTGATACCAAAAATCATATTAGGGGATTTTATGCAATTAAAATTCACAGCTTCACTCAGAACAACTGCAGGAAATCACTTGGATGCCAGAGTGTTTGTCCCTGCCCCGATACACTCATAACCCACATTCCTTTCCACTTAAGTGTATACTTGTGCTTGCAGCAAGTAGTTCCCACTTTGGTCAATGTTCTCAACTGAACTAAACAGTAACATGGCAGAAAGCAACAAATGACAGTACTAATATATATGTCTTCTAATTTAACTTGTAATAAAGAAAAAAAAAAAAAAAAGTGAGAAGGCTGAAACTTAAGCATGAAGCAAAACAAACCTAAGACTGCAGCAGATATCACAAATAGAAGACAGGTAATTTAAAGTATCTAAATACAGAAACTAACAAACTGAATGTACTAAAGCAGGGGTGCTAAACCTGTGGCCCTCAGAGCTCTTTGGTGGGGCCCTCGACCTCAAAACCAGGGAAGTGCACTTCTATTTTAAGCTACGAGTTTGGTGCGCTTTCTGAAAGCGCGTAAAAACTTCTGAAAGCAGGAGTTTTGATGCGCTTTCAGAAAGTGCACCACACCTGCAAGATATAAGAGAAAAGAGAAAAACGCAATGCATCAGTGTGAAAGCAGCCCTATAGGGGGCTCAGGACAGTAAGGGCTCATTTACATTTGCAGTTTGGGGGGCCATAAAACCCCATAGTTGAGATAAGATGTATTTTTACCATAGCGCCCCCCCCCCCCCCCCCAGTTTAGCATAAGGGGTCACAATGGTGACCCTGCCCCATGCTCAAGCAGGCCCCATGTGGCCTCCCTGTCACATTCTGTTTTACACTTGGACAGGAGGGACTGTGGGGGTGGCACATACAGGAACCGATCCTTTCCATTTTCCTTCTGAAACCTCTTAAAGCTGGCTTCTCCTATTTACCCTCTTACCAGCCTTCAGCGGCTGAAGGAGGGAAATGTTATGCTATTCAAAATAAAAAATTCTAAACCATTTCATTTCATTGTGACCTGTGACAGTTAAGTGATTTGTTAAGTAGCCCTCACTCTTCAAAAGGTTGAGCCCCCCTGTACTACAGTTTAACAGTCCTTAGATGAGGTGGCTGCATTAGTTTTTTTTTCAGATTTTTTCCCCCTTTATTTTCACCTGGCAATCCTGCAAATAACACCTCCTATCTCTTTGTGGCTAGTGCTCATTTTTCCACTGTATCTATGGAGGCAGCCATGGTTGTCATACAGGCTACACCAGGGCTCAAAATTTCAAGTCCTGAGCTACTAGCCAGGCCTCAATAGTTACACGCCACCAGTTACCCCAGCAAACCCCTACCCTGCCCCTAAACACGCCCTCGTAAATCTCATGAAATTACACTGTTAAATGTTTTAAGCAAAGAAGTTACAAAAAATAAATATGAACAACAACTTTAATATTAACAAAGCACATCAGTGCCACCTCCTCAGTGCAGCCTATCAGTACCCACCAGTGCAGGGAGGAAATTGCCCCCTGGGCCACTCTGATGCCCTGTAAAAAAGGATGCGCAGCTCCTGCCAGAATCGATTAGCCAGGAAACTGTCAGACCCAGTCTGCCCCTGCTCCACACTCGCCCTCAGCTAATTGCCACTCGCCAAATGCGAGCAGGCGAGTGGAAATTTTGAGGGCTGGGCTAGCCTTCAAACATGTCTACTTTGTTCATCTTCATTACATGGTAAAAAAATGGGATTAGTAGTTTACAAAAAAAACTCACAGGATGTAACATGGACACTGCATTTTTGCCACCATCACATTTAACCCTGGTTCACATTGGTACGATTTGACATGTCAAATTGGATCCAATGGCACCGTCCTAATCAGTGTGACGCTGCATTTGCAGTGCTGCACCAATTTGAAAGAGTAGTTTCTGTACTACTTTTTGAAATTTTGGGCTGTGATTTACATTGACGTGTGTAGAAACCTGCACAGAGGTCTTTGAAATTGTGTCCGAAATCGGGACTAACATGCGGGAGTGAAATCGTGAGTTCAGCTGAACTCGCAGGGCTTCATTCCCGCAGCTCAGTGTGAAACGGGGCTGAAGGACGGATAAGCTGCAATATATTAAAGCACAACTTCAGCTATTTTTATGCTTCATCTTTAATTGTTATTCCTTTTTATCTTTATTAATTACATAAACACTCACTCCACTAAGGAATTCTGAACTGTACAGAGGACAGCCGCAATCCCAGCTTCCCTGCTGCATTGGAAAGGCGTATATGCATGGCACAGGTTCCAGGATTGTGCCCCCCATTACCCCTCACTCTGCTGTACCATTTACAAAGCACAGCGATGGGGCAGCTGTGCTTTGTGAATGGCACAGCAGCCAGAGGCACATCAGGACGGGTGCTGTTCAGACACTATTTCAATGCAGCGGGTTGCAGAGATGCATCTTGAAGGCAGAAGTTTATCTATGCTCTTCCTACATTTCAGAACTAAAAGGTTATCTCTGTAAAATATATTGTTTGCAAGTCATTCTGTAGGCATCAGAAACACAAAACAGCCATTTGATATAAGACCCCTTCAGGTGCCTGCCTGTGTTTTCAGATTCCTGGCAGAGCACTTAGGGAAACCACATACTGCTCAGTTGCTCTCTAATTTTAGGCACTGCCGAATTTGTGGAGGCCAATCTGCTGACAGCCTTAAAGCTGAAATAAACCCTCCTATACTTTACAGCCAAGGAAGCTGCTTCTGTTTGATCGGCAACTGCCATGGTGCCGCATGTGATCAGTTATGACACCAGTCAATTGATGGTTTGATTGAAGACACAAGTGTGACGGTTAGCAATCCTGGCATTCCAGGAATGTAATTTTTTAAAAACCATTAAGTCGATGGGTTTAGTTCTGCTTTATGATGTACTACTGTTCAGGGGCTCTGGGCTTCGGCTGAATGGTGCAGCCTCTCCCCAACCCGCCACCTCTAGTGACAGCGAGTCAGGGATATTCTCCCCAAACTCTGTCACAATTAAACAAATTGTGAGGTCTGCTAGGGCCCACTTGGCTACGTAATTCATTCACAGAGGGAGGGCCCTGGTAGTTCATTGTGAACTACAAGCCAACGGCCACAAAGACTCTTGGTACTTGTAGTTCTCAATGAACTACAAGGGTGATAAGCGCTCTAGGTAGCTCATGGTTTCTGCCTGTCAGTGTGTGAGCAGACAGCTTACACTGACTATCTGCAGGACTCCTGCATTGCACCCATGATCTGCCGATGCTGGGCAATGCTTTGTACGCTCCTAGTAAAAGAAAAAAAAAAAGGCACTTTCTTTTACCTGCAAAAAGATATGCATTTTATTTATTTTATTTTTTTTTTTACAAAGGAGAAGTTATTTTTTAAGCACACAAGTGTGGTCACATATTTGCCAAGAGTTTTGAAGTTTTCCACATATAGTATCAGCACTAGCAGTGACAATCTACTGTGAAGTTCCATTGTGAAGTCTAAGAAGAAGAATAAAACCGAAATCAAAACTGAAAGAAAGAAAGAAAAGAAAAAAAAAAAAAAAAAAAAAAAAAAAGTCTACGTGTTGTCATACAATGTGCTGCACTTCTGGCCTTCCTAGTCTGCAATTCCTGCGATCTCCTGGCAATAGCTTCCTAGAGACTGATAAAAAGTTGAGGATATTCATTGAATGACAACGTAGACTTTTCTTTCAGCTTTTATTCTTATTATTAGACTTTACATAGGAATTTCACAGTAAATTGTCACTTATGGTGCAGCTCATTGTGTGACAACAGGTGGACTTTTTTCTATGCTTTTATTTAGGTTTTATACTTCTTATGCCGCGTACACACGATCGGAATTTCGGCTGGCAAAAGACCGATGAGAGTTTTTCATCGGAAAATGTGACCGTGTGTATGCTCCATCGGTCTTTTGCTGGCGGAATTCCAGACAGCAAAAGATTGAGAGCATGCGATCGTCTGTGGCAATTCCAACGTGCAAAATCCCTACGCATGCTCGGAAACAATTCGACGCATGCTCGGAAGCATTGAACTTCATTTTCTTGGCTTGTCGTAGTGTTGTACGTCACGCGTTCTTGACGGTCGTAATTTCAGCGGAGTGCTGATGTTAACAAAGCACACCGCTGATCTGTCAGGGAGGAAAAGTAGGAGATCCTGTTTCAGCTAAGCTGAATCACAATCTCTTCCCCCTACAGCAGTGGTTCTCAACCTGGGGGTCAAATGATGATTTGCCAGGGGTCACCAAATCCTTGACTGTTCCTATAGCCCGCACCGCTCTCTCAGCCTTTTTGCGGCCACCCAGCAGGGCTGTCCCTGGAGCCCGCGGTCGCCCATTCAGCCTCTTCGCAGCCGTCCATTCAGTTCACAGCATGGCTGGGGGCAGAGATTAGAGGTCAGCTGACTGGTGAGGAATGTGAAGTGGGAGGGGCTGAAAGAAACCCTATCTCCAGATTTTGGCATAGGTGTCACTGCTACGAGACACCACAAATTTGGAGACACAGTGAAGCTGGATACATAGTGAGTAACACTACCTGTGATTATAGTTGCCATTAAAAGTCCTCACTACAGTTCTCAGATCAGCCTTGATCAAGAGCACCCAAGTTGGCTGATCAGAACTCCCCGCCAGCACTGCCACTCATCCCATTGCCCCACCAAGGAGTAAGAGAAGGAATAAAAATAAATACATGGAAGGGAGAGGAAAAGAGGCGGCAGAACAAAGAAAAAGGGAGAGAAAGAATAAGAAAAAGAACAAGAAAGACGGCTAGAAAGAGGGATGGGGGAAAAAAAAACAAAAAAAAAAAAAAAAACAAGAAATTAGGATAGAGAGAGATAAAAGGGAAAGAAAGGTGAACAAAGAAAGAGTGGTGCATCCTAAAATGTACCATAAGGGGTTTTAATACTGTACAAGTGGAAGGGACTCAGGGAGCGCTAAATGTCCATGGGTTAGGGGCGCAAATTACTTGTCTTGCCTTGGGTGCTGATAACGCACGCTATGAAAATAATTTTACGATTAGGGGTCTCCACAACTTGGGAAATTTTATCAAGGGGTCACAGCACTAGAGAGCTTGAGAACCACTGCCCTACGGTTAGAAACACCTTCCAGGGAACAAAATAAACCTTGATAACCGCCTAGTGTTAACTCCTTCCCTGCCAATGCCATTTATACAGTGATCAGTAAATTTTTATAGCACTGATTACTGTATTGGTGTCACTAGTCAGTCACCAAAAAGTGTCACATAGGGTCAGATTTTTCCGCTGCAATGTCGCAGTCCCGCTAAAAATTGACATAACTTATGTGCTTATTGGGATTTTTTTTTACCAAAAATATATGTAGCCGAATACATATTGGCCTAAATTGATAAAGAAATTTATATTTGTTAGATTTCGCACTTAGGTGTAAGTTAGTCAGGTGCCTCCCCCAAGGGGCTCCAATCAAAGTACCAATAGTAAAAGTGTATAAAAATGGGGTGGGTGGCGCTGCCCGTCACCTGAAGAGTGCTCCTTCAATGGGTCACTCTTCCCAGGTGAACACATAAAAAAACAACATAAAAATCGTGGTTGATACAAGTTCAGTTTTTTAGTAATGCAAAAAGTGGCAAAACTTGAAGTGACTTGTGCTTGTCCAAAAGTGACTCGTGCCTATGTAACAAGGTGACGTCCGTGCCCTCCTTCAGTTCCCCACTCACCAGATCCCTGTACCCCTGCAAGGGTAAATCGCATGCAGTGAGTGCAGTGGCAGTCCTCAGGGCATTCACTTCCTCCTTAGCTCCACACGTAATGGGATATCCAGATCCTTGTACTACTGTACTACTCCGTTCCCGATAGATTAGGTTATAGTAGTTGCCCTCTCTGTGGTAAACCACAGATTATCCGCATGCAAAAAAGAGATGGGTACTTCGTACTGTAAATCCGGATGGTTTTATTAAGGTTAAAAAGTTAAAAAAAAAAAAACAAAAAAACAAAAAAAACACAACAACCACTTGACACAGTCAAACAAGCACAGCTTGGTTGCAGTACAGGAGCATGGAACCGGCATGCGTTCCACTAACCGGAGCTCTGCAACCGGAAATGACATGAGTGCGTACTAAGCCCTCATCTTACGTGTTTCGTCATAGGACATCTTCTGAGGTGGTGCCATCTTGGTGCACCACATGTCAGTTATAGTAAGCGGTCTTGCAGGGTCCACAAATCAGGATGTTTAGTGGCCATACAACCCGTGTCTAATTATCCTGCACATTGCGCACAAAGCCCCACAGATACCGGAGAGGAACATTCCCCCGTATCTCCTCAAATAGTCTACTCTCCATAAGGATCTGTGTATGCTTGGGCCCTGCGCCCCCGGGGTCAGATTTAGTATTTACGCCCTGCAATTGCAATCTCCATTGCAATCCAGATACTACCAAGTAAAACGTCTAAAAATTCTAATCATTCTAAAATCATAGTATACCCAGATCAAAAGGAAAGAGTGTTTTTACTAGTAGTCCTCTTATTCTAGTTCTATATGCATTGGCCATGCTAGACAGCTGAGTAGCACATTCTTGTATTTATTATTGCCACGCAGACATTTGTCAGGCAAGGCCCGCAATATACTAGGAAAAAATTATATTATAATAAATATGTTACAGTGCCCCTTCTAGGTGTGTGTTCCACATTAATGTACCCAGTAACCAATCCCCCTATGTGTGTTGTGACTAGATGCCTTAATCCGGTCCTTCAATCTTTTCATACACCCCTCATTTATAGGGTTTGGTTCAAGGTTCTGGAAAGTAGGCCCTGTCATATCCATTTCCTAAAGAGGAAAACAAACTAATAGATGCTGGTTAAAAACTAGGTGGAATTCATATTTAGAAATTGGATATAAAGCAATTGAGGTCTATATCGAGGTTGAGGCCCCCAGGCGCCAAAGACCCCAATCTATATATCCCTTTAGTTTCATTCTGTGAAACCAGAATTTTCTTATTGCCCCCCCTCCAGTGGTCTTTAATATGGTCTATTCCATATAATATCAGTCCTGTTGGGTACCTGTTATGGACTTCCTTGAAATGTCTGGAAAGGGTGTGTTTTGGGAACCTCTTCCTTATGTTAATGTGTTCCCTGATTCTCACACAGGGGCCGAGTGGTCCTACCTACATACTTGAGGTGACATTGACATTCAATGACGTAGGTTACATGAGTGCTATTGCATGTTATAAGCTCCTTTTTTGGAATTCCCTATTAAAACTCCCTAGATTTAAATGACTCTTCCATGGTTGCTTCTTGCTCACGCTACATGGAAGGCATTTTTTGGCATCTGTAGAATCCCTTCATTTCGGAGAATATTTTGACAGGTTTTTTTTTTTTTTTAGGGGGGTGGTTCAATCACATTATGGACTAGATGGTTTCTAAGAGTGGGAGCTCTTCTGTACACAAATCTAGGTTTCTTTGGTAAGATTTTAGATCGAACCCAATCTTTTAGGATAGGCCAGTATTTTCTGATGACGTGTTAAACCCAGTAATATAGGGCATATCGGTATGGTTTTCTCCTTTATCTTTTTTGATCAATAGTGTATTACTGTCCACTTTCTTTATTTTTCAGCTTCATTAAGTTGTTTTCTTGGTACCCTTTTTCCTCAAACCTCTTCATGAGAATATTAGCTTGTGTTTCAAAATCTTACACCTTCCGACAATTCCTATGAATTCTCAACAGTTGCCCTTTGGGGATGTTCCCCTTCCACTTGGGGTGGTGGCAGCTTGAAGTTGGTATATATCCATAGCGGTCTGTTTTAAAAAAGGTCTTTTGTGTACAGCTCATTCCCTTTCTTGAAAATCTGTAAGTCTAGGTAATCAACTGGTGGTCCCATTTCCCAGTAAAAAAGAGATCCCATATTTGATATGGTTAATTTCCCTGAGGAACTCGTCAAACGACTCCACTGATCCTACTCAAAGGACGAGTAGAGCGTCTATGCATCTTCGATACAACTTTATTTGGGGTATTTTCCTGTCAGATTTATTTTTCGTCCCACATATTCATAAAAAGGTTAGCTACACTGGGGGCATAAGGTGCCCCCATGGCTACACCTTTCGTCTGAACGTAATAACTTCTCCTATACCAGAAATCGTTGCTTTCCATGGCTAATTGGAGACCTTCAAGGATGAAGCCTATTTGTTCTTGTCCCAATATTGTGTTTTCGTGTAATGCTTTCTCTGCTCCTTCCAAGCCATATTGCTGTATAATGCTGGTGTATAATGAGCTGACATCTATTGAGGCAAATAAGCAATTCCCAGCACCTTTGATATTTTTTAGTTCCGTTATTAGTTGTGTACTAATCTCTGAGGTACGATTTCCCTTTTGATACCAATGGTTTTAGGAATTAGTCAAGTATTCTAACTGGGAAAAGAGTGAGTTGATTCCACTAATAATCGGCCTTCCTGGTGGCGCATGTATTTTTTTTTCTGGATGCTGTACACACACACACACATACATACATACATACATACATACATACATACATAAACACACACACACACATATACATATACACATACATACATACACATATACACATACATACACATACTTCTCCTGAGTATGGCAATACCACATGTGGGAGACTTCCACAGCCTGGCCACATACAGAGGCTGGGTACGGCTGGGTACTGCCGAGTATGGCCGAGTATGGTGGAGGGATGGCAAGATGCAGAGTATGGTGGAGGGATGGCAAGATGCAGAGTATGGTGGAGGGATGGCAAGATGCAGAGTATGGTGGAGGGATGGCAAGATGCAGAGTATGGTGGAGGGATGGCAAGATGCAGAGTATGGTGGAGGGATGGCAAGATGCAGAGTATGGTGGAGGGATGGCAAGATGCAGAGTATGGTGGAGGGATGGCAAGATGCAGAGTATGGTGGAGGGATGGCAAGATGCAGAGTATGGTGGAGGGATGGCAAGATGCAGAGTATGGTGGAGGGATGGCAAGATGCAGAGTATGGTGGAGGGATGGCAAGATGCAGAGTATGGTGGAGGGATGGCAAGATGCAGAGTATGGTGGAGGGATGGCAAGATGCAGAGTATGGTGGAGGGATGGCAAGATGCAGAGTATGGTGGAGGGATGGCAAGATGCAGAGTATGGTGGAGGGATGGCAAGATGCAGAGTATGGTGGAGGGATGGCAAGATGCAGAGTATGGTGGAGGGATGGCAAGATGCAGAGTATGGTGGAGGGATGGCAAGATGCAGAGTATGGTGGAGGGATGGCAAGATGCAGAGTATGGTGGAGGGATGGCAAGATGCAGAGTATGGTGGAGGGATGGCAAGATGCAGAGTATGGTGGAGGGATGGCAAGATGCAGAGTATGGTGGAGGGATGGCAGGATGCAGAGTATGGTGGAGGGATGGCAGGATGCAGAGTATGGTGGAGGGATGGCAGGATGCAGAGTATGGTGGAGGGATGGCAGGATGCAGAGTATGGTGGAGGGATATCAGGATGCAGAGTATGGTGGAGGGATATCAGGATGCAGAGTATGGTGGAGGGATGGCAGGATGCAGAGTATGGTGGAGGGATGGCAAAGGCTGCAGTCGTCAGAGTCACTGAGCAGCGCTGTGGGCACTACACATCCAGCCCACTGCGCTGCATCCGATCTCTCCCCTCCCTGCTCACACTGGAAGGGGAGGGGAGAGAGGAACCAGGTATCACGACGGTTTACATGTGATCGCTTCGTCATTTGACGGAGCAATCACGTGTTAAACGGCCCGCTATCAGTGGCCATTTACCGTGATCCGCTGGGTCCAGAGTCACGGATGCTCCCGTGTGCGCGATTCGGGGAGGACGTCATAGTACGCCCTCCCAGAGTTATCGAGCTGCCTGTAGCCATCATTCGGCTATGGGCCGGTTGTCAAATGGCTAATGAAACCATCCGGATTGACAGTACGAAGTACCCATCTCTTTTGTCCATGAGGGTAATCTGTGGTTTACCACAGAGAAGGCAACTACTATAACCTATTCTATTGGGAACAGCTTATCCCCGGAGTACAAGGATCTGGATATCCCATTACGTGTGGAGCCAAGGAGGAAGTGAATGCCCTAAGGACTGCCACTACACTCACTGCATGCGATTTACCCCTGCAGGGGTGCAGGGATCTGGTGAGTGGGGAACTGAAGGGGAGCACAGAAGTCACCTAAGCTGTTACAGTCACTTCAAATTTTGCCACTTTTTGCACGACTAAAAGACTGAACTAAAAAAAAAAAACAAAAAAAAAACAAAAAAACAAAAAAAACATAAAAATGGTGGTTGATATGTGTTTTTTTTCCTATGAATAAATTCTTTATAATAGAATTTTGTTGCTAGTTTCGGAGAAAAATTGTTTAGGATAAAATCTGATCAAAATTGCTGATTGGGCGGGAACACCCCATATTACACTAAGCACATTCACTTTATATTGCAGACTGACACGTCAGCTTGCAATCAGTATCACCATTAGGGATTTTCTTATTTGTATTATTAATTATTTTTTGTATAAACCTGCTTTAAAACAAAGTGGGAACGCCCATCAAACGTTTCTCTTGTGTGGGAACAACCACACTACTCAGCACCCACCACTTAAGAGTGATTCACTGTGGAGGTTTACCCTCAGGTGATGGCAGTATTTTCTCACTTATGTTTTTTTCACTTATTGCACATTTACCTGGGAAGAGTGACCCATTGAAGGAGCATTCTTCAGGTGACGGGCAGCGCTGCCCACCACTATTTTTTTTACACTTTTGATGAAGAAATTTGTTTTAAATTATTTTTTGGATATGTATTATAGCAGAAAGTAAAAAATATTTTTTTTTCAAAATTGACGGTCTTTGTTTATAGCGCAAAAAAAAAAAAAAAAAATTAAACAAAAAACGCAGAGGTGATCAAATACCACCAAAAGAAAGCTCTATTTGTGGGAAAATTTTTTTTTGGGTACAGCGTCGCACGAGTGCGCAATTGTCAGTGAGGTGCGTTTCACACTGATGCGAGTTCATAACGAATGCGATGCGTCAAAAAAAACTTTAAATTTGCATGTCATCCCTAAAGTCATTGTTTTCAATGACGGTAGTTCACATACATGCGTTGCGATTCCTCTACGAATGCGATGCAATAAAAAAAAAAAAAAAAGGGTCTTGTGCGAGTTTACTGCGTTGCGAATTTAGTCTCCATAGACATCAACGTAAACTCGGTCTTGAATCGCATTGCTGGTTCACATATGTGTGAATTAGTCACCTCCAGCTCCTCCTCCACACACTCCACAAAAACCAGGAAGAGAACAGGAAGTATGGGTTTCATTGGCCAGACAGAAAATCGCAGTCACCTCCCAAAATGACAACTCCAGTGGAATCGCAGTAAATTCGCAACAAACACGTAATGAATTCACAAAGAAGACTCGCAATGCAATCGGGTCAAAATCGTGCTAAATTCACAACACATCAGTGTGAACCTGGCCTTAAAAGCGGTGCAGTGTCGTATCGCAAATGTCCTGGTCAGGACATGGGTAAAACCTTCCGAGGCTGAAGTGGTTAAAAGGTAAAAAAGCCATGTCACCCCTCACAGATCCAAAAATTTGTGTAAATTGCATCCGTTTAACCAGTCTATGCACACTTGACATAACGGTTCTGTGTATTCCAAGGGCGTCTTGGTAGCACATTTTACATACCACTTCCTGGGAGTGGGCTTTGGCCACAGGGGCCCATGGGAGGTGAGAAAAGGTATCCTTAACCAGGTATTACAGCATGCACACCCAGTGACACCTGACCACCTGTAGTGCCGCAGCCTGCTAGAAGCCTCCACCAACTAGCCTGCTGTTCCTCACGTGGACAACAAAACACCACCCCCTGGTGCCTGCCTCCCTGGGAGCAGGTTCTCGGCGTCGCCTGCCGACATCGCTGGACCCTGTGACAGGTAAGTGACCATGTATTAAAAGTCAGCAGCTGCAGTATTTGTAGCTGCTGGCTTTTAATATTTTTTTTTTTTTGGCGGTTTAGGTGGACCCCTGCTTTAAGTTGTATAATTTTGTCTTTAGATGATACGACAGATGTTTTATAGGTGTCACTAAGCTCAGACCAACCCGATTCCATTAGAGGTATATTCATGGAAGTCCAGTTTAACCGGGCAGCATTAAATCAAGGGTTGGAGTCTGTTATAAGGTCAGAATAGCAAGTTGAAATAAGTTTAGTAGGGTCTGGTCGTCTCAATATTTTCTCCAAGGGTGGTACTTGGATAGGAGTGTCTAGGAATCTAAATTGTGCCGTACAGCATGGCGAAGATGGTAGTAGAATAAGCAATTGTTGGGCAAGACAAAGTCTATTCGCAGTTGGTAGAAGGACTTAAAGCCTTGTTTGGTATATAGGTGACAGATACTTTACCCCTTCAGAGTACCAATGTTGAAGGTCGGGCAGGGAATACAATTCGTGAAGGGTGGGGTTAAATCACAGGGGTTTATTAGGGGAATACGACCAAGATTCCGTAGAGATTTGAGTAACTATTGTTTGGAACAGGGAGCGTGAGATATGTATAAATGACGTACCCAGACGGGCTGGCACAAAACCCCTGTAAATGATGTTTTGAAAGGTTTTTAAAGGAGGAGGAGACCATAGTCGGCTCTGTGGTGGTACAGGCATTAGCAGAAACAGGGTGCAGCAAATCATGGATATGGACCAATTGAGAAGCTAAAAATAGTATAGGTAGAAATTAGGGAATGCCAGCCCTGCTAAGCAAGTCGGAAGTCTGAGGGTCTCAAGAACTATTCTAGGAGGGTGACCTTGCCATAGAAATACTGTACAAATAGTGTCAATTCGTTTAAAAATGTACTTGGGTATTTTGCACAAATTATTGGCCGGCACAAAGAGCAATTTAGGGAGATATATAATTTTAATCATGTTGGCCCTCCCCCATTAAATCTAGGGGTAAATCCATCCATTGTGTTGTTTGAAGCTGCAGTTGGGATACCACAGGACATAGGTTATTAGCAATAGATAGTGATAAAAGGTAGTGGAACTGTGATACCTAAATATCTAAAGGAAGGGGAAACCTGCAGTCTGGAGTCCGGGTGAATCAGAGGTATAGCTGTCTGGTCCAAAAGGAAATAAAATAGATTTGTCCCAGTTTACCCGAGAGCTAGAGTAGTCGCCGAATGTACTGATTTCACACAGCAGGAAGTGCAGAGTCTCATGAGGGTCAGCTAAGTATACCAGGGTAGCGTCTGCATAGAGCACTCCTCTATGGTTCCAATAGGGAGATCTCTAATTGAGGAGGAATTACTATTGCTAGGACGAATAAGAGGCGTGACAGGGGGCATCCCTGCTGTGTACCTCGATCGAAAGGTGTCAGTAACATGGGGGTTTACTCGGATATGAGCTACGGGGGCAGTATAGAGGAGTTTTATCCATGTTAACATACGGCCCGAAGCCATAGAGTTGTAATACATGAAAAAGGTAGGGCCATTCAACACTGTCAAAGGCTCTACAGGTGTTTAGAGAAGCAATAGCATGGAGAGGATTGCAGTCATGGGGGT
This sequence comes from Lithobates clamitans, assembly GCA_037952925.1. NCBI lineage: Eukaryota > Metazoa > Chordata > Amphibia > Anura > Ranidae > Lithobates > Lithobates clamitans. The sequence goes on along the minus strand of JBBGZY010000138.1, from coordinate 2,439,941 downwards.
ACTGCAAATGATGAAACAACTAGCGAATGCTCATTCCAGTGGAGCCACCAGGTATAAATCCACCTTACTGAGACAATTTGCCAAAATGCTAGGATCTTTACACGTCCATATTAATAAGAGATTGGACGATAAGAGTTACAATTAAGGGGGTCTTTAGGAGGTTTCAGTAAAAGCATAATCAGCGCCTCTCACATAGAGGGCGAGAGGATCCCAGCTTCCATAGCTTTACCAAACGTATGAAGAAAAGGACACAACAAATGGTGAAATTAGGCATACCATTCAGCTGGGAATCCATCAATGCCAGTGTGTTTGGTACACATAGCAGATTCTAACAGCAGCACACTTTATATGGCTTACATTTGCACTTGATTGCACGTTTTGCGATTATAAAAAAGGTGTGCACGGGTATTTCTGTTTATTAATCTAATGAAGGTCATGAAACCAAACTAATTTTTTTTCTCCGTTCTCTAAAACCGTACAGGATTTATACTATGTGGTTGGTGGATGCAAATAATTCTAAGCAAGGTTTCATAATTAGGCTATTTAGAACATCCAGAATTTTAAGGACTGAATGTGTGCTGGTATGGGAAATACCCAAGCAAAACTGAAAATCATGTGCTTTTTATGCACACATTTGTGATACGATTTAATAAAGTTTAAGCCAGAAAAAAAAAGCTACAAAAATCCCCTTAGAATTAATTTAAGAGTAACTACAATTGCTTTATAATGGCTTTTCTAATGGATTTTAATTTTTTAGTGTACAAACTGATCTTTTTTTTTCATTACCTGTATACAATCTTTTTGTTACAAACATTTATACACTGGGTACTTTTATGACCATGTATTTGCAGAGCATCCCTACCAAACTACTGGCACAGTGGAAGTCACATCACTGTATACCAACTTCAGAAGTTCAAGACTGGCAGGTATTGGATTCAGTGTAAATGATATTCTATATAAGTGCTGCTTAAAACTCCCCCAAATAAATCGCAAGGGAGTCTCTCGTATCCACCTGGCTAGTTATACTCTGCCCTGCAAAATCAGATCTTCTCCAGGTTGTTCCAATGAAATAATCTGTACTTTTGATATGAAGGGAACAGTTTAAAAAAACTTTAATGATCATAGTCCAATCCGGAGGGGCAAGTCCCTTGGCCAGAAGAAACCTAAAATAATCCCTACACCTTAATTACTTGTTTTTGGAGAGCAAGTCAGTTTTATTGATTTTTGTGTACAGTATATGGCAAATTGCAGACCATGCATAAACATAATTGCTTAATTTTAAAGAGCACTGGTAGTCCCAAAATTGTGTGATACTAAGAGGTTGATTTACAACTGGAGTGCAAAATCTGGAGCAGCTCTGCATAGAAACCAATCAGCTGCCAAATTTTGCACTCTTCAGTTTTAGTAAATCAACCCCTAAATGTCACTCAGAATATATTACTGAATGCCAGTAAGAATTTCCCAGAAACCCTTGTGTGGAGAGTTGCAGAAAACAAGTGCTTATGTGTCTTTAACAGATGCATTATGAATTTGTATGAACTGTATTAATGCACTCTCTGTTCCAATAGATTTTCAGTTAAACACGTGTAAAGCTTTCCTGTTTTTACTTGGCTATATTTAGCTTTTATTTTCTTTAACATAGATGTAACTTATGTAGAATTTAATGCGGTTTTCCATGGAAGTGTAGAAATGAATGTGCCTTATGGATACATACAGTATACACACAAAACAGCATTTTGTTGAAGAGAGATTATGGGGGCTAACAGCAACTTTCATTGTTGCCAGTTTTCTCTGCACTGGTTGCCTTCTTTCTAAGCTTTTCAGCAATTCACGGTTTTCCAACCTGTCCTCAAATTCTAAGAATAGTGCAAGTTGTGGGGGTTAAAAAAACGTACATGTACAATATACAGTGGTTCTAGAATGTGGTAACCATAAGGCATAAAATTAAAGGTCGGGCTTGAGGACAAACATGAAACACTTAATCCAGGCAAATTCCAAAAAACATCTGCCTGTCCTTAAGGCCTGATGCACACCTATGCATTTTTAGTGCTTTTTGCATTTTGCAGATTTGCACTACAGTCCATTTAACATTGTTTCCTATGGAACACGTTCTGTAGTGCAAATCGGCAAAATGCAAAAAGCACTAAAAATGCATAGGTGTAAATCAGGCCTTAGGCTCCATGCACACTAGCATTTTTTTAGGCTACAAAAATGCTGGAAAAAAACGTTAGATAAAAAATGCTGGTAATAGTTTTTTGTAGTAGCTGTTCAGCAGCGTTTAACCACTTAACCGGCCATAGCCAAATGAAGGCTACAGGGCGGTTGCTTAACTCTGGGAGGGCGTACAGCGACGTCCTCCCAGAAGTCCGCTCTCGCGCGCGCACCCGAGAACATCCGTGACCGCCGGGTCCAGATTTCCCGGCGCATAATGGATCCCAGTAAATGGCCGCTGATTGCGGTCGTTTACCATGTGATCGCTCCGTCAAATGACGGAGCGATCACATGTAAACAAACCGGCATCTCATGACGCCGGTTCCTCTCCTCCCCTCTGTGTACCGATTTCTACACTGTGAGCGGAGAGGGGGAGGGATCGAATGGCAGCAGCGCTGTGGGCTGCATCTGTAGTGCCCACAGCGCTGCTCAGTGACAACTGCCATCCATCCATGCTCAGCCATCCCTCAATGCCCTGCAATACTGTGCAATACCCTGCCATTCTCCCGCAATACTCGGTGATACCCAGCCATACACTGCCATACCCAGTCATACTCAGCCATACTCGGCCTCTGTATGTAAACTAAAATAAAGTAAAATGAACAATAAAAAAAAATTTTTTTTTTAAAACGCCCCTGTCCCTGTGTGCTCGCATGAAGAAGCGAACGCATACGTAAGTCCCGCCCACATATGAAAACGGTGTTCAAACCACACGTGAGATATCGCTGCGATCGGTAGAGCGAGAGCAATAATTTTGGCCCTAGACCTCCTCTAACTCAAAACATGTAACCAGTAAAAAAATTCGAAAGCGTCGCCTATGGCGATTTTTAAGTAGGGAAGTTTTGGCGCCATTTCACAAGCGCGTGCAATTTTGAAAGGTGACATGTTGGGTATCTTTTTACTCGACGTAACTTCATCTTTCACATTATGCAAAAACATTGGGCTAACATTACGGTTTTGTTTTTTTGTTTTTTAAGCACAAAACTGTTCCCCCCCCAAAAAAAGGGTTAGAAAAATTGCTGCGCAAATACCGTGCGAGATAAAAAAAGTTGCAATGACTGCCATTGTATTCTCTAGGGTCTTTGCAAAACATATATAATGTTTTGGGGTTCTATGTAATTTTCTAGCAAATAAATGATGATTTTTACATGTAGGAGAGAAATGTCAGAATTGGCCTGGGCACTCCAGAACGCCTGAAGGTGCTCCCTGCATGTTGGGCCCCTGTATGTGGCCACACTGTGTAAAAGTCTCACACATGTGGTATCGCCATACTCGGGAGTAATAGCAGAATGTTTTTTTGGGGTGTAATTTGTGGTATGCATATGCTGTGTGTGAGAAATAACCTGCTAATATGACAATTTTGTGGAAAAAAAAAAACAAAACACACTTGATTTTGCAAAGAATTGTGGGAAAAAATGACAACTTCAAAAAACTCACCATGCATCTTTCTAAATACCTTGGAATGTCTTCTTTCCAAAAAGGGGTCATTTGGGGGGGTATTTGTACTTTTCTGGCATGTTAGGGTCTCAAGAAATTAGATTGGCCGTTAGTAATTCAGGTGTATTCAATTTTCAGATATTGGCACCATAGCTTTTGGACTCTATAACTTTCACAAAGACCAAATATACACCTATTTGGGTTATTTTTACCAAAGATATGTAGCGGTATAGATTTTGGCCAAAATATATGAAGAAAAAACTACTAATTTGCAAAATTTTATAACAGAAACAAAGAAAAATTAATTATTTTTTTTACAGATTTTTTTGGTCTTTTTTCTTTTATAGCGCAAAAAATAAAATAACCCAGCGGTGATTAAATACCACCAAAAGAAAGCTCTATTTGTGTGAAAAAAAGGACAAAAATTTCATACAGATACAGTGTTGCATGATTGAGTAATTGTCATTCAAAATGTGAGAGCACCAAAAGCTGAAAATTGGTCTGGTTATTAAGGGGGTTTAAGTGCCCAGTGGTCAAGTGGTTAAGAGCGTTTTTGCAGTAAACAAACAAAAAGCTCAAAAAACACTATTAGTAGCGTTTAGGAGCTTTTCTGCTGGAAAAAAACTCCAAGAAATGCTACAAAAACGTTTTTTTTTTCTGCTCCTAGATGCTGAAGCTCAGAAAACGCCAATAGCCTAAAGTAGTGTGCATAGACACATAAGATAACACTACTTCACTTCTAGTGTGCATGGAGCCTGAAGCGGTTAAAAGGCTAAATTTGCCAAAATAATGCAGCAGCTAACTAAAGATTGACCACTTCAATACAGGGCACTTTACCCCCTTCCTGCCCAAGCCAAGTTTCAGTTTTTAGCACGGTCGCTTTTTAAAAATTACAACTGCGCGGTCATGCAACACTGTACCCAAACAAAATTTTTATCATTTTATTCCCACAAATAGAACTTTCTTTTAGTGGTATTTGATCGCCTCTGGGGTTTTTATTTTCTTGCTAAATAAAAAAAAAAAAAAAAAAAACTAAAAATTTAGAAAAAAAAAAAAAAAAAAGTTTGTTTCTGTTATAAAATTTTGTAAATAAGTAAGTTTTCTCCTTCACTGATGGGCACTAATATGCAGCACCGACAGGTGGCATTGATATGACGCACTGATGGGCATTGAAAGGCTGCACTGATGGGAATCACTGATAAGGAGGCACTGGCAGGCATTTATGATGGGCACCGATTGGCATACCTGGTGGTCCTATGCGGGCATCCTCGGGGGGGCTGCGCTGATAATCAGCGCAGACCCCCGTTAGGAGAGCAGCCGATCGGCTCTCCTGTCAGAGGCTCTTTATCGAGATTGGTGTTGCGGTGTGTCAGACTGAAAGACATCATACGATAAACGGAACCACCGCCCGGCCATCATTTTGCTATAGGCCGGGCGGGAAGTGGCTAAAGTGATTTTTAAAACTTTTTTTTAAAACATGTAATACTTACCTGCTCTGTGGAATGGTTTTGCGCAGAGCACCCCCGATTCTTCTTCCCAGTCCCCCACCAGCGCTCCTAGCGCCTCCCTCTTGACCAGTGTCCCCCCAATAGTAAGCTGCTTGGTATAGAGGCACTGGTGTGTGCTTGCTCCCGAGCCCCACCCTCTCCTCAGACATACTAGCTGCGACTGACAGCAGTGGGAGCCAGTGGCTCCCGCTGCTGTGTGTCAGCCAATGAGGAGAGAGAGACCCGGGACAGCCAAGACTCCTGTGCTTATCGCTGGATCAAGAGGGGACACAGGTGAGTATTTGGGGGGGGCAGCACACAGGTTTTTTACCGTTATGCATAGAATACATAAAAAGGTAAAAAAAACAGTCAGCCTTTCCAACCACTTTAACGACAAATTCTTATGTCTGAGGAAAATTGAAGAATCAAAAAACAACTTTTAGGGGGAAAGCTCTTTGTCATATCACTGGACCACTGAATCATACAATACTGGCCATCAGTTTTCAGACAAGTCTGCATGCAACTTTGAATTTTACCTTCTGTCTTACCTCTTTAGGTCAACAGTTGTGACATTGAACACTACTCCCTTCAGCCACAAGATCATAAAAAGTCTCTGGGAGAACGGGCAGTTTCCAATGCTCTCCCCATCACTGCCAGCCTAGAGAAAAAAAAAAAGAAGGCGTCATCATTGCAGTATCCAAACTGAATAATGTCAATGCACACAGAAAGACAAAAGATAAAGCTTAAGTACAAGGAGATTTTTGTTTCTTTATGGGAAATGTAACTGAATACTCTAGTGCCATCCACATACTTGTTTTATCTTTTAAAAGGGATCTCAGGAAACCAATCCCCATCCCCTAATTGCCGTGTTCGTTTAAATAAAAAAAAAACCCACCAACTCTAAAATCACAGCCTTTACTTTTCTCAGGGCCAATTCACAGCACATGCAGTTCAGTGCATTTTTTCTGCATCAAAAATGCATGGAAAGTAGGTTATACGGTTTCCAATGGCATAGTTCACCAGTGCAGTCAGTCCTGGGGCTTTCCAGTTCCAGAAAAAAAAAAAAAAAAAACACGAACATGCACTGGAATGCAGTAAAACACATCAAAAACAAAAAAAAAAAAAAAAAGAAAAAAAAAACAAAACAAAAAAACAAAAACAAACAAAAAAATGCATCTGCCATGCATCCAGAAGCGCGTTGAAAACATGCATGCAAAAACGCATCCGGAACAGATATGGCGTGCGTTTTTGTGGTGTGAATCAGCCCTAAATCAGCAGTTACAACACAATGGGTCCAGAGTCGTCTCTCTTCTGGACTGCAAAGTAGAAGCGATCCTTCAAGTGCCCACGTCACTACCTGGGTAATGTGTGTACACTCCCTACTGGCTGTGCATCATTGGGGTCCATGCAGGCTACAGGAGATTGTACAGGCGACATGTCATTGATGAGGTGGGGGGGGCAGGCAATATTAGGCACAGACTTTAATGGTGAATCACCAGTCTCAACTACCCGGAATAGGGGCTGACAAGGACCATGTCACAGTAGACTGAGTAAAAAGTGTGTGTGTATATATATATATATATATATATATATATATATATATATATATATATATATATATATATATATATATATATATATATATATATATATATATATATATATATAAGGGGGGGGTGTTTACTGTGCTCATAAATGGGTTTAAAAGAGTATTAAGCCCCAAAATTTTTGTGGTGGCTGCATTCGTTTTCTTTTTTAGGCTGTTTTTCTTTTATTTGTACTTGGTCAGCAAGTCTGTTTTTCAAAAGAGCAAGCTGCCCTTCAGATGTAGCAGTTTCAGGGTTGAGACAAACCATTTACTACTGACAGGAGTGGTTACAATTACCAGCTATTATTCAATCATGTAAAACCTTTATCCCAAAAGGGGAAAAAAAAAATGGTTGCTGTAACGGATTATAAAGTGTGAGCTGGAATTTGGCTTCAATTTGTTAGTGTATATAAATTTACTAGTGCATCTAATGGCCCTTACACACCATCATAAATTTGTACAAAAAAATACCACTTTCAAAGAGATTATACGATAATCTGATCATTAGCACACAGCTTTCGAGAGCCAATCATGACTTTATAACAATATTATCAGTTGGGACAAGCACGAAAAATGTTCTTCTATGCCAACAGTTCGTATGATATTCGTTTAATCAGTACAGTTGCCGAAAGTTGGAAAATACAATACAAATACATTACAACACGACATCACTTCTGAATTTTTATTCTGTTGTACGAGAATTTGTGTCAATTTATTAATCTCTTAAATTTTCGATATGAGACTAGCATGCAAATAAAAACAAACAGACGATCATTCATCCAATAATCTCATCGTTTGTACCAGGCATAACAATGTTACTCTGCAAAGGTGCCCTTGCGCTCCTTCATTCAGAGTGTAGGCACGCTAAAGCTTCATGGACACTGGGTTCTTTCTAAATGCCTTTCTCCTTTCACCATGTTTTTGCAAACACATTTAAGTGCATTAAATGCTTAAAGCGGTGTTCCAGCTGAAAAAAAAAAATAAATAAATAAAATTCAGCAGCTACAAACACTGTAGTTGCTGACTTAATAAGGACACTTACCTGTCCAGGGAGCCTGCGACATTGGCACCTGGAGGCCGATCCTTCCATCGGATCGGGTGCCACCATTCTATCTAAGGGAAACAGGCAGTAGAGCCTTGTGGCTTCACTGCCCGTTTCCTACTGCGCATGCGCGAGTCGCGCGGCACTTTGTGAATGGGCGGCTGTCTTCTGGGACACACACAGGTCCCAGAAGACAGCGCGCCCAATTTCCCAGAACATCACACGAAGGATGAAGAGAAGAAACAGCTCCGCAGAGAAGGAAGTGGCAGATTAGGAAGACTGCCTAGCAACAGGCATTTCAGGTAAGTATAAAAAAAAAAAAAAAAAAGGGAAAAAACAGTGCATGTTATACGTCGTTAAATACGGTATGTTTCTTGTACAAAGCATTTTTAAGTTATTTACAAATAAAGTACGGGCTTTTTTTATTGTTTACATTGAGATGCAATAGTTTTAGTAAATATAAACTGCTAAATACCTTCTCTCATCAGCAGTATATAGCAGCCTTGGGACTTCTATCAGAGTTCGGCCGAGCACTGGTTAAAGCTTGTAGGAAGAGTTTCCATTCTCCCCTGATTGTCCTATGAGGCTGCAGGACCCCTGACCCTCTGTCTGGGCAGGGCTGATTGGCCCTGTACTGATCGTATGCACACCCCCCCCCCCACCAAGAATAAAAACAAAACAAAAAACTCTTGACGCGTGCTCAGTTTAGTGTATATTGCTAGAGTGAATCAAAAGGCTCTGTTCTATCAGCAGATTGTTTGGGGACAGTAGTGGAAGAAGGGGAGGATCAGAGAAGACAGAATCAAGCAGCCTTTTTACACAATGCCAAGAATTAACCCCTTATGTTCCACAGTGAGTAGAACGAGCATGCTTTACTGCATATACAGACTGATTTTACTGTTGTGGGTTTAGTAACACTAAGTTTTCTTGTCCAACATATCCAATTTTAAACGGGAATGTATTAAAATTACAGAAAAACATGCAAATAAATCCAAAAGCAAAAAAAAAAAAAAAGGGTAAATATAATTTACAAAAAAAAAAAGTAGCAGTAAGGATGATGGTGTTAAGTACTGTATGTGTTTGGATGGTAGGAGGAAACAGAATCATGAAAAAAAAAACAGCATGCACTTTTAAACTAATAATCTATAAACTCCATTTAGCCTGGGTCCCTGGTGAGATGTGAACATAGCACCTAGATCTGCAAGAGGGCTAATCACTTAGCACGGTTCTGCCCAAGAAATATATTCAGTCCTATTAGCAGTAACAAGTGATGTCAGGGATGTAGCGAGTGGCTCACGTCACACACACAAAGATCTGTATTTTCCAGAGGTCCAAAAGACTGGAAGGTCTGTGCTCTAAAGTGCCAAAATTAAACAGAAACCTGATGCATCTGAAAGACACTATTCTGCTGGTGAAACTTTCCAGATGTGCCCGATGATCCAGGCTACAGAAGTACACATACTGTCTCTGTCTCTGTGTATAAAAACAACAGAATAAAAGTGTGGCCGTTATACAAGACCTTCATATAATTAGAACAAGTAAGAAAACACAGAAGGCAGAACAATACTGACTTGCATAACTCAGATTTTGAAGGAAAAGGGACAGGTTTTATTACATGAATATTTTCAAAATCTGTAAATAAAAGTTACAAAAACACTAATAAAAAGACAGGAGCACAAACACATTCATATGTATCTTGGCCTCAGACCAGACCATAGCTTTGCGCTAAGGGCCAAAGCTTTGTAAGGGGGGGGGAATTTTCCTACCCCTTGAAATCTGTAATGTCCTCTATAAGCATGGATATGCAGTGATATTAACAGTCAGAAGAGACGGGGGTGATGTCATGTGCATACAGGTGCCTTTCATAGGCAAACAAATGGATCTTAAAAGGGGTTGTAAAGGTAAATTTTTTTTTTTTTAAAAATAACAAACATGTTATACTTACCTTCACTGTGCAGCTCGTTCTGCACAGATTGGCCCCGAACCTGGTCTTCTGGGGTCCCTCGGCGGCTGTTTCAGCTCCTCCCCGCAAGCATTAACCACCTTAATGCGAGCTCCCTCGCATGGTGGTGAGTGCTTGCCGGCGGCTATAGCCGCTCGCTGTATCACTCGGCCCTGCCCCCCGGCGCGCCGCGTCATCGGATGTGATTGACAGCAGCGCGAGCCAATGGCTGCGCTGCTTTCAATCCATCCACTGCAGCCAATCAGCGACCAGGCTGAGCTGCAATGAAGATGACGAGAACGAGCAGCGAAGATTCGAGGCGTCAGGTAAGTAAAACGGGGGGGGCTGCGGTATTGTCAAAAGTTTTTTCACCTTAATGCATAGAATGCATTAAGGTGAAAAAATTTTTACCTTTACAACCCCTTTAAAGGCAATCCCACTGCTAAACATGTCATGAGACACAATTAACACACACCTATGTGCAATGTCAGTATATAGCAACTTACACCTATGTGCAATGTCAGGTATATAGCAACTTATATCAACATACATTGTGATGTATTCCCATTGATTTCAATGAAACACACACACAGTGCAAAGGAGTGAAGGGCAGCAATGTGTTGACGATCTGTGAAGTATGCGTATATTATATTATATTATAATATTGTGTGTGTAATATATATATATATATATATATATATATATATATATATATATATAACTGTTGGTTATGCACTGTACATTACGGCATCGAGAAGGGAGGGGACATGATCCGCAGAACAAATGCAGCTTTGTGGCGCTGGTCGCTGCTACGAGCCACTTCCGGCCGAGGCAGACTCAGTAGACTCAGTAGCAGACTCCCACTTGTAGTTCTTAGGACTCTGCAGATTACATAATCAGCACCGATTCTGGGCAGGATTAAATAGATAAATCCCACTCACTTACTCCTAGATGCATTGTCCAGCCGCTGCAAGCACCCCCAGCATCCTGCACTTTATGAAGGAAACACCTTCATAAAGACCTTCCTGAGCCCTACCTGTGTATGCTTGAAGTGTGCCAAAACCCCTTAGCACGTTCCAAGACAGGTATAGCACACATTATGCATGTTAGTTCTTTTTGGGCTTGCCCACACTAACTTTGCTCTCGTTAGAGTGATCTGCATTCAGAAGGCTCTTTAGAGAGCATTTCACAGGTGGTGAGGAGGTGTATGGCTTGCTTTACCCCTTGAACCCTGCATTGCATATGGTTGCTAGGTGGTGCCACTTAAATGGCCACTGTTTTGTTGGAGGGCAGCAAAAACATGGTTTAACAGCAGCATTTTACCACCACTCAACTTCTAGTGTTAACAAGTCTTTGAAAAACCACCAAAAAAGAAGGATTAACCATTATTATTATCATCATTATACGAGATTTATATAGCGCCAACAGTTTACGCAGCGCTTTACAATGTATAAGGGGGACAACACAATTACAGTACAGTTCAATACAAAAGGTACAGGAGGGCCCTGCTCGTAGAGCTTACATTCTAAAAGGGAGGGGGTGGTGGTACAAAAGGTAATAGCTGCAAAGAATGATTTGATGGGGGTGGCTCAGGGACAGTTATGTGGGTGTGGGATAGGCTTCCCTGAATAAATGAGTTTTCAGGGATCTCCTAAAGGTAGACAGGGTAGGGGCTGATCGAACATACTGGGCAGGGAATTCCAGAGGATGCGAGAGGCTCTGGAGAAGTCCTGAAGGCGAGCATGGGAGGAGGTAACAAGGAAGCTAGAGAGCAGGAGGTCCTGGGAGGAGCAGAGGGGGCGATATCTGCAGATATTCATACGGAGAATATTAAATACGCACATCCGTGTGAAAGTTATGTTTCCCTATATAGAGATGTATAGGTGTTTCTATTTAAGTCAGTTTGGGATGCAGCAGTTGCATGGCCTCAGCAGCTGTGTACCAATATGTTATCTGTGTGGGTGTGGTTCCCCAAACACCAACAGTGTACACATTCAAGGATCCGCACCCACATAAATGTCATAGATACACAGCGACCGTGTCCATGCAGCCACTGCATCCCAACTGACATGGACAGAAACACCTGTACATCCCCGTAGGGTTAGACACAGCCCTCACACAGGCATTTGCACTGATACACCCCACCTGAAGGATGCCCCATTTATACTTGAGTTGCTCTCTGAATATAGTCTTGCATTCGGATTGCTCATCAGACAGCATTTCACAGGCAGTGAGAATGAGTTGCTGGACTTCGGTACTGCAAAAATAAAAGTGTGGAGTTTCCCTTTAATATTCATGCCACTCAACCAGTATTTGGGTCTGATATGAATATAAAATGGGAACCCCACAGCTAAAAAAAAAAAAAAAAAAAAAAAAAAAAAGGACACTGAACAGCACTGCAAACATGACAAATCATGCCTTTAAAGCAGAGTTCCACCCAAGAATGGAACTTCCGCTTTAAGGAAAGGTGACCCCGACATGCCACATTTGACATGTAATTTTTTATTTGGGGGGGGGACGGTAACCCTTCAGCTCCCACTTCCTCCCAGGGCACCGCGGCGAGGGAAGTCTAGGGTGCGCTCATTGTGTGGAGCCTACACTCTCTCTACTACGTGGCATCTTAGGACCCCTTCCAGCATTCAGCCATTGCGCCAAGTTGATGTGTAACTGTATTAGCCACATTTTTCTCAATAATTTATGGTTTGTCATATTTGTGAACTACATATAGTATAATAAATGTCTATTTTTGTATATAATACACATATTGTGTGTATTGTCAGAGGCCAATAAAGTCTACCCTATGACATATTTTTGAGGTCTGTATCCCCTGTGGGAGGATGCTCCCTTCTATTGGTTCTGGTGACCATTGTCATTAAGACAGACAGTGAAGGGTAATCATACATTTCAGAGACGTTATTATACAATTGGGTAATAGCAAACATTCTGGCGACAACCAAGACTGGAATGATCTTCAACTTGAGAGATTTCCTCCCACTTTATATTGCAGCTCTAGGACAGAAAATGAAAGAAGCCTCCCTCAGCAGGACTAAGGTGGAAAAAAAAAAAAAATCTGATAGGGGGTTTATCTTTTCCATACTCAATCCAAAAATAAATAGATTGCCTTTACACATACTTCAAAATATAGTATATGGACAACGGGGGGAGCGAAATTAGGAAGACTTTGTGTACATTTACAGTTTTGTTCAGAAATCCCAACTCAAAGCTAAAATCTATTTTTTTACCATTGAACCCCGGGAATGTTTCAAAATCAACCCTTGCAGTGGCTGTCCCTGCCCCCCCCTTCCCTGTAAGGGTTAAATGCTTGTTTAAGCCAGCTATGCATAAATTGAAATTGAGCCAGTTCAGCAGGGACTGGCCGGATTTTGATCCATGTAGGGTAGAGCTACACAATTATTCATTAAAAAAAAAAAAAAAAAAAAAACACGGCAATTGTTTATCAACATTCCTCAGCGCTGGGAGATAAAAGGAAACATTGTAACATTTCATTCTAGATCAAAAAGGGAAGAACTTCTGTCTGCAAATGAGGTCAGTTTAAACACTTAAAAACTAAGCCTTTTTCTGACACTTGTTGCTTACAAGTTAAAATCAGTATTTTCTGATAGAAAATTATACATTCAGCCTGCCCACACACAGTTCACATCTCGGCCGGTTCCTGCTGAACCATCTATGGCCTGCCTAAGAGTTGTTTGTTACATTCCTGGAATTCAGCTTTAATGTGGTGGTGACATGGTCACATCACACCTATGTGTGCATTTATTTTAGGACACAGTATGACAATAGAGCTATTTAGATCATATCACCCACCCTGCAGTGTGTCACAGTACACACGCTGAAGTCCTGAAGTATTATCCACACACTGCAGAGAAAGGCATCCTCCAATAGCCAGGAAATGCAAACGTGCGATTCCAGTTTAAAGTAAAGAAGTCATGGAAGCTTACAATCAACAGCTGCACTGTAGTACACTGTACAAAAATATATTTCAATATAAATACGGATGGAGAGGATCTTCACTCCTTCACGTGTTCACAGACCTTCTATCGCTTCTAAAACGGGCAATAATTGGACAGTCTTTCATATAAAACTAGCACAGCACTTCTGACACTTGTTCATGGGGAGCAGTATGAGCTGGAAGTGCTGATGTGAGAATTCTGCAGCATAATGGAAGCCAAAGGAATATACACAATATAAATACAACTCAAGTATACAGGAAGAGATTTACAAGGGGTACTCTGTCCCACCCTGCCCATAATAAGCAGAATTTGCTACAATATATGTAATAGCTACTGTAGATTAGACCTATGTACTGGGATGAGGTCTGTTTTTTTCTGCAGGAAAGGAAGAGGCCAGGACCTGAAAATCAGATTACACAACAGACAGAATAAGACCATAATTAATCTCATCTTATTAAAGCCGATTAACTTCTGTGAAGATAGTGGAAAGTGTCTAGAGCTAAAGATCAAATATTGTACATTAGAATATGAAATACCAAAAATGCAAAAGGATTAGAATATTAAATGATTGACACTTCCAGAAAAAAGTTGCCCATATGGAGATATCAAAAAAAAACAAAAAACAAAAAAAAAAAAACAACTCTCAGAATACAGGAGAATGACTAGGCAATCCCAGTCAAAACTGTTATGCCCCGTACACACGGTCGGATTTTCCGATGGAAAATGTGTGATAGGACCTTGTTGTCGGAAATTCCGACCGTGTGTGGGCTCCATCACACATTTTCCATCGGATTTTCCGACGCACAAAGTTTGAGAGCAGGCTATAAAATTTTCCGACAGCAAAATCCGTTGTCGGAAAGTCCGATCGTGTGTACACAAACCCAATGCACAAAGTGCCACGCATGCTCAGAATAAATTAAGAGACAAAAGTTATTGGCTACTGCCCCGTTTATAGTCCTGACGTACGTGTTTTACGTCACCGCGTCCAGAACGATCGGATTTTCCTACAACTTTGTGTGACCGTGTGTATGCAAAACAAGTTTGAGCCAACATCCATCGGAAAAAATCCATGGATTTTGCTGTCGGAATGTCCGATCAATGTCCGATCGTGTGTACAGGGCATTAGGCGGCATTCACACTTCAGCGTTGTGAATCACGGGCAGATTTGCCACGATTTGACAGTGACGATGTGTGAATGACAAACTGTGGGACTCATTTGAGATGCCATTCATTTGAATGACACCTAAAAAAAAAAAAAAAAAAAAAAAATCGCGGTTTGGGTCTGCTGTGATTGTCACACTGCAATCGTAGCAATTCGCATTGTGTGAAGCATGTCGCTCAAAAAAAAAAAAAAGGTTCAGGAGTTACTTTTGGGTGACATGCTTCACACAATGTGGGTTGCAGCCCGATTTATCATGCGACAATCATGGGGGGGGGTGTCATTTAAAATAATGACATCTCAAATCTGAGTCCAGCGATTTGTCATTCACACATCTGCACTTTCAAATCGCGGCAAATCTGCCCACAATTTAAAACGTTGAAGTGTGAATGCAGCCTATGGTCTCATTCACACCATATGCGCATGACAACTGACGCAAATTTGACTTGGAGACATCAGTTTTCATGCACGTTGATATCAGTTTACTTGATCAGTCAAGTTGATGTCCCATGTTGCAGATTCCCGCGCAGGAAAAATCCACACGCGATACTAGTGTTGTGGTGAGAACAGGGCACAGAGAACAATTGTTTTTGCAGAATGCGTGCAGAAAAACAGACGTCTCTGTGCATGGTGTGAACAAGGCCTAAAGCTCATATATTCCATGTAGTCTAGGCTGGCAAAGAAAAAAAATCCTGGGAGGATCTTGTAGTTCAGTAATGTCCATCCAAAAAAATCAAGAACCACAACCCTCCAGAGCTACAGAGTCGGGGCTAAACAATAAGAACAATGCTGGAGACTCATACGCCAGGGATAACCGTCCAGTGTGCATCGGGCCTTACCTGTAAAACCCTTTTCTTGACATACATTACAGGACACAGGATTTGTCTTGGACCATGGGTTGTGTAGCTATCCATTATGTCTGGAGGAAACTATGCACTGCTCATCACCTGCCCAATACCATCCCAACAGTAAAAGCATGGTGGTGGCAGCATCATGCTGTGGGGGGTGTTTTTCAACAGCAGGGACTGGGAGACTGGTCAGGGTTGAGGGAAAGCTAAAATGTACAAAGTACAAAAAGGTATCCTCATTGAAAACCTGCTCCACAGTGCTCAGGACCTCAGACTGGGCCGAAGGTTCACCTTCCAACATGACAAGGATCCCAAGCACAAGTCAGTGGCCCAGCCAGAGCCCTGACTTGAACCCTATTGAACATCTCTGGAGAGACCTGAAAATTTCTGTCCACATCCAACCTGACTGAGCTTGAGAGGAGTTGCAAAGAAGAATGGCAGAAAATCCCCCAATTCAGGTGTGCAAAGCTTGTTGCGCCATACCCAAAAAGACTCAAGGATGTAATTGCCGCCAAAGGGGCTTCAACAAAATTACTGGGTAAAGGGTCTGAATACTTAAGTTTTCAGTTTTTTCTGTTTAATAAAATCTCATATGACATTTTCAAAATTCTGTTTCACTTTGTCATTTTGGGTACGGAGTGTAGATTAAAGAGAAAAGAAAAGAATAATTTAAACAATTGTAGTATCAGGCTGCAACATAACAAAATTGAAAAAAGTTAAGGGGGTTTGAATACTTTATGAATGCACTGTACTTATATGATGAACGCAAGTTACATGCAGCGATTTCACTTCTAGTAACTTTATAAACTGCATACCCTTAAGCCCCATCACACGGACAGAATGTCGTAAACACAATTGCCGGTGCAAAACCCACCCCCCCCACCCCAAAAAAAGAAAAAAAAAAAAAAAACAGCCGACATTCTGCCCGTTCAGCCGGCTTCTGTTAGACGTATGGGAAAGGGGCCCTGGTGCCCTCCGCTGCTTACCGGAGCAGTCAGGAGCGGCGGAGGCAATCGGGTTCTTCTCCCTGCTAGGCATGGAGATGAGTGAGGGGGAAGATGGCCCCCACCTGTCTCCATATCATTGTAGAGCGAAAGCGACATCAAAAACATCACTTCCGCCCATAGCTCCTAAAAAAGGGACTTTGTTTTCCAAATTACTTTTTTTATTGCATTTTAGGGTAAATATGAGATCCAAGGTCTTTTTGATCCCAGATCTCATATTTAAGAAAGAGGTCCTGTCATGCTTTTTTTCTATTACAAGGAATGTTTACATTCCTTGTAATAGGAATAAAAGTGCCAATTTAAAAAAACAAAAACAAACAAAAACAAAAAACAATGTAAAATAAAAATCAAAAAACACATTTTTTTAAACGCGCCTGGTCTCGCCGAGCTCGCGTGCAGAAGTGAACGCATAGGTGAGTAGCACCCGCATATGAAAACTGTTCAAACCACACATGTGAGGTGTCACCGCGATCGTTGGAGTGAAAGCAATAATTCTAGCCCTAGACCTCCTCTGTAACTCAAAACATGCAACCTGTAGAATTTTTTAAACGTCGCCTATGGAGATTTAAGGATAAAAAAAGTTTGTCGCCATTCCACGAGCGGGCGCAATTTTGATGCATGACATGTTGGGCATCAATTTACTCTGCATAATTTTATCTTTCACAATTTAAAAAAAAAATGGGCTAACTTTGTTGCCTTATTTTTTTATTCAAAAAAGTGTATTTTTTCCACAAAAAAAAGTGCGCTTGTAAGACCACTGCGTGAATGCGGTGAGACAAAGTATTGCAACGACCGCCATTTTATTCTCTAGGGTGTTAGAAAAAAAAATATAATGTTTGGGGGGTTCCCAAGTAATTTTCTAGCAAAAAAAATATATTTTTAAACTTGTAAACACCAAAATCTCAGAAAGGAGGCTAAGTGATTAAAGTAGATCCAAAGCTAAAAGCGATTTTATTATTGGGTAGAATGTGGAAGTGTTTATTGCTGGGACCCTCTCCTCACAGGACAAAAAAGTGATAAGTAATCCAAAATGTTACAGTTGTCATTAGAACAAGAGGTGAGGATGGGGACTGTCGATGGGATTTTGTTTAACCACTTCAATGCCGGGCACTTTCCCCCCCTTCCTGCCCAGGACAATTTTTAGCTCTCAGCACTGTCGCACTTTGCTAGACAATTACGCAGTCATGCCACACTGTACCCAAATTAATTTTTGCGCTATAAAAACAGAAAAAAAAAAAAATTTAAAAAAAAGAAAAAAATAAGAAAAAAACCTGATGGGCACTGATAGATGGCACTGGATAGGCAGCACTGATGAGGAGCTACTGACCTGACAGGCATTACTGAGCGGCACTGATTGGCACTTTTTTGGGCACTGACAGGCGTTTATTATGGGGACAGGGGGGCAGGTGTTGGGCACCTTTTGATGGGGGCTGTGCTGATAATCAATGTGCTGATTATCAGCACAGACACCCCCCCCCCCCCCCTGACAGGGAGAGCCACTGATCGGCTCTCCCTGTCAGCATGAACCGAGGAAAGCTGCTTACCGGCACTTCCTGGTTCACGCGATTATCAGCGCGCCGGCTGTGTTATCCCAATCATGTCATGTGACGTCTGGTCAGGATGTCACAACCACTTTGCTGCCGTCATTCTGCTATATGGTGGGCGGCAAGTGGATGTAAACCCTCACATAAAGCCAGTAAAGTGAACAGCCTCAAATATACACAGGGATAAAACAAATCTCCCTACACAAGTCTTGCATGTATAGCTGCTGTCTTCATCGTTACATACGGTTTAGAAAGTGCTCATAGTTGTTACAGATTTTCTCTTCCTGTTCAGCAATGCAGTGAAGCCTGGGCATGCTGCCAAGACAGTTGACTGGAGGAAAGGCACACACCCCCTCTCCTCATAGGTTAAGACTTTTAGCTCTGTCCCTTGAATAGTTCAGGGCTCTGCTAATCAATTTATAGCATCCTCCCCAACACAAAACTCAGGCTGCTTTTATTATATGTGACCAGAACTTGTCAGGAGTTATCAGGCTGATAACAGAAGAACGGGGCAGGCGACCGCTATGGAACATAGTGCTTTAAAGAGTGCTAACAAAACACTGCAGATATGTGCCCAGCTCAAAATTTCATGAATCGTGTTTACATCCACTTTACGTGGGTTTGAGTAGAAAGAGGGAAAAAAAAAAAAGCCTTACGTCCCTTTGTAAAGCTTATGGATAGCAAAGAGCCGTAAATAACTGCACACCAGGTATTTGAGACTGAATAAGACAAGGGACTCTTGACTTGCAGGCACCTGCTGATATCTACTGCATGCTGCAACTCATGGTTCACGTATTTGATTTACATTTCAAGTTCATCATTGTAATAAAACATTTGTTTGCAAGGATAACCAACTACACAAAGAAAAAAAAAAAAAAAAAGTAGGAAATACATAATGAACGACATAATTTCTCTCTACAAAGGCAATAGGCTGACTACTAGTGCTGTAGGAAAATGGCATGGCGTCACTAACAAGGTTGAGGCTTTACAGACTGTTAGTCACCACCTTTAATAGCATGCTTTGAAATGAATTATTTATATAATACCATTTTGTTGGTAGCAGCATCTGTTCACAGATGAATGCTGAAGCTCCAGACAGTTTGAAGGAGTTTGTGACTAAAGTACTGCACTACACTACAGTCCATGAATAAAATCCTCTATACCAAAGCATAGATTTAAAGTAGAACTCAAGGCAAACCCCTTTCTCCACTTTGACAGGGGGTTATAACCCTCCTGTACTGCAATTTTTTTGCCTTCTGCATTCCATTGGGATGATTTCCCTTGACTGGCACATAGCCAAAACAGGAAGTGAGCGTCCCTACCTGAAGGCTAATCTATTTGGGTTCTGGTGACGACCAGAATTTGGAATTTTTTTTCACTCTTGGTAATAAAAACGGTAAACAGGACAGATATGGTTAGGGAACAAAATATTTAATTCTCCCTCTAATTTTATATATATACACACACACACACACACACACACACACACACAAATCTTAAATCTGAGATCAAAATACTTGGGATGGCAATCTGACGTGGTGGAGTGGTGAGAACACAGCGCATAGCCTCCCGACTTTTAACATGTAACACAAGCTGGATTTTATTTGAATTGAAGTACGTGCAATATAAATTCTAAATGAATCCGTTAAGTGATTTTACACTACTGGAGGATTCCATCACCATTTTATTCGCTATATGTGCAGTTTATAGACAGTCATCTGAACAAAGTATGGCATTTGAAAATAGATTCAATATATTCTGAGCTTATTTTGCCAAGTACAAGAGTGAATGGCAACAGCATTCGGTGAGCGTTTTTCTTAGGCTCGATTCACACTAATGCGTTTGATGGATTTTGCAGAAATACAGGGAAATTTTTTTTTAAGGCTTGGGGTCCCCCCCCCCAAAATCCACACCAGACCGCATGCCCTCAACATGGGGGGGGGGGGGTGCTTTGGGGCAGGGGGGCTCTGCGCCCCCCACCGCAAAGCACCTTGCCCACACGTTGATGGCGACAAGGGTCTCCCGACAACACTTGCCCGGTTGTTGTCAGGGTCTGCGGGTGGGGGGCTTATTGGAATCTGGGGATCAGGTCCCAGCCTGCCCCCTATGTGAATGAGTATGGGGTACATTGTAGTGTGAAAAAAATACAGTAGACAGTTTTTGACAAGTCTTATTAAAAATATCCTCTTCCCTGCTTCTTCCTCCGGTCTTCATCTTCTCCCGCATCTTCCTCCTCCGGGCTTTTCCTGCTCCTGTCTTTGTCTGGTGTTCCTTCCTCTGCCGCCACCGCCGACCCTCCTCCGATGCTGCATCCCACTGATCTGTCCGCGCCGGTCAAGCATGCCCTAGATAACTGTGGGGGCATGGCGCCATCCAGAGACCCCGCCCCCTTGTGACATCACAGACCCATCATGCCCCAGGTGGTGATGTCACAAGGGGGTGGGGTCTCTGGATGATGTCAAACGATGGACACGCCCCCATTGTTATTTAAGACATGCTTGACTTTGGCGCGGACAGATCAGCGGGACGCAGCATCGGAGGAGGGTTGTCGGTGGCAGAGGAAGGAGAACACCGGACAAAGACAACAGGAGAAAGAAGAGCGGAAGAAGAAGCAGCAGGAGAAGGAGAAGCCCGGAGGAGGTAGATGCGGGAGAAGATGGAAGACCGGAGGAAGAAGCGGATACTTTTAATAAAAAAGACTTGTCAAAAACTGTCTATTGTATTTTTTCACACTACACTACTTTTTTGGGTGAATGATAGGGGTACAATGTAGCCCATACTCATTGACATGGTGGGAGGGGGGTCTGGGGACCCCCTTGTTAAAAGGGGGCTTCCAGATTCCGATAAGCACCCCCTCGCAGACCCCCCCCCCCCGACAACCACCGGGCAAGGGATGTTGGGAAGAGGCCCTTGTGCCCATCAACATGGGGGCAAGGTGCTTTGGGGTGGACTATTGTGCATTTTCTGTTAATCCAATAAACCATTTCACTACTGAAATATTACTGTGTCCTTCAGTTATTTGATAGATCAAAATGAAATTGCTGATCCAAACACTCAAATATTTATAAATGACAATCATGGAAATTGTCAGGTGTTCCTAAACTTTTGCATACGACTGTTATATATCTATATACACACACACACACACACACACACACACACACACACTCGCGGCAAAAACGTGTGTTCAAAAACGCGGCAAGCAACGCAAAAAAAAAACACTGCAGAAACGATCAAAAGCAGCATGCATATATGTGAATGGAGCTTTAAGGGGGCTGATCCCCTATTCATCACTGGTGGAGGATATCGGTGTATATGCACATATAATTTTTCTGCACTTTTCAAAAACTTTTTCCCACGATTCCTTAGCCATTCACATAAATTTGGATATTATTTGTCTTTAAGTCTAAATATTCTTTTGAGCGCTACGAAGATAGATAGATAGATAGATAGATAGATAGATAGATAGATAGATAGATAGATAGATAGATAGATAGATAGATAGATAGATAGATAGATAGATAGGAGCAGGTCGCCCCCATTACTGGTAAAAACAAAGAAAAAATAAGTTGTAGACGCTATACCATCAATATACACTTTTAGTGAGGTTTTTTTTCTTTTACATATTGGCCTAAACTGATGAATAATTTAGTTTTTAATTCGTTTTTTTTTTGGATATGTATTATAGCAGAAACACACTTATAGCACAGCACTCAGAACACAACAGTAATATTCACGGTTGATAGCGGCACCCCAGAGTAGACAATCCACATGAATAACGCCATGTCTGTCCCACAAAACACTTGCCATCATCTGCAGAGGCAATTGTTAGAATTTCTTTTGGTGGTGGTGAATCTGTGGTGGAGCTGAACAGACTGTGGGACTGAATACGTATACATATATAAAGTGCAGTGCTATTATCGTGGTGATTCTAGTATCAAAAAAAAAAAAAAAAAAAAAAATTTGTGCAAATAAAATTACAAACAATACAATCATCACAATCTCCCGTTAACTATTTGCCGCCTTAATTGCCGGGCGGGCGTCCATGTCTGTGCGTCCCTGTAGGTCACGTGCTCTGTGATCACCAAGTCTGAGACTTGGCTGATCACAGATCCGAGTAAGGGGTTGATCCCAGCCCCTTACCACATGAGCAGCTGTCAGCCAATGACGACTGATCACGTAATGTAAACAGAGGCTCGTTAATCTGCATTTTTTTTTCCCTCACGCTGTCAGAGGGACATCGGTTCCTCACATAGAAAACCGCGGCTGCATTTTCTCTGCCCACCAGTGTGAGCTGCCAGTGCTCACTGTGCCACCTATCAGTACCCACCAGTGCCACCCACAGTGTCTCATAATCAGTGTCACCCAACAGTGCCCCCCCAACAGTGCCCATCAGTGTCACCCAACAGTGCCCATCAGTGTCACCCAACAGTGCCCATCAGTGTCACCCATCAGCGCAGCCTCATCAGCGCACATCAGTGGAGAAAAATGGCCCGTTTGAAAAAAATTGGGGAAAAAAAAAAAAAGCAGCAATTAAATACCACCAAAAGAAAGCTATCTGTGCAAAAAAAAAAAAAAAAAAAAAAAAAAAAAAAAAAGAAGATAAAAATTTCATTTAGGTACACTGTAGCATAGCATGAATTGTCATTCAAAGAGTGACAGCGCTGAAAGCTGAAAATTGTTCTGGGGGGAAGGGGGTTCAAGTACCCAGTAAGCAAGTGGATAAAGTTCTGTTGTGAATATATATTAGTGACCTCATGAGTATTGTAAACATCCGTTTGTATTATTCACCACCGTGCGTCTCTACAGATAATACCGTATATACTCGAGTATACAGTAAGTCGGGTTTTTCAGCACATTTTTTTTGTGCTGAAAGTGCCGCCTCGACTTATACTCGAGTCAAGCACTTTTCTGCAGCAAAAAATTTCATTTTCCGAACTGAATTTGGGGCCGCGTATCTCAGGGCCACTTTGTGCTAGGAACCCCAAATTTGACGTGCAAACCCAGTGGAACTGGTACCACAACATATCCAAAGCTGGGATTCCTAGCACTAAGGGGCCCCGAGATACAGGGCCCCAAAATCAGTTTGGAAAATGTCATTCTCTGCTGCAGAAAAGTGCTTGACATTTTCTGAACCGATTTTTGGGGCCCTGTATCTCGGGGACACTTGGTGCTAGAAACCCCAGCTTTGGATATTTTATGGTGCTCCACTGAGTTTGCACACCAAATTTGGGGTCCCTAGCACTAAGTGGCCCCGAGATACGGGGCCCCAAAATCGGTCAACTGTGTCCATCTGCAGCAATGTCATTTCGGGAACATTTGGGTTCAGAGACCCCAAATTTTGGTTGCAGCTAGGGGGCATCTAGGAACCCTTAACTACCGAGTTTGAAGTTCGGGGGACCTATGGCTGCAAATGGGCACAGTGAGGCATGCAAATGGGCACAGTGAGGCTGCAAATGGGCATTGCTGACCCTCTTTTCCACTTACAGTAGCTGTGCATTTCTCACCCTCGTCTTATACTCGGGTCACTAAGTTTTTCCCATTGTTTTTGTGGTAAATTAGACTCATAGAATCATGCCAAAGAGAGAGAGGGAAACATAGGGGGGCCTCCAATAGTGTAGTATAAAAAAAATTCCTACGCGTTACGTCACGGGACCTCGTGACTTCTTCATTTCCATGAAGAAGTCACAAAGTCACATGACGTAACGCGTAGGAATTTTTGCTAGCCGACGCATCCGGTAGTCAGTACTCTGACCCGGTTGTTTACACCGCGGACCGGAAGTATCATACTTGGTGACGGCGGCGTTCCGCCGCCTTGTACTGTGTCACTGTACACACTGAAATGTTCAGTGCTTTTTTATTTCAATAAACATCTATTTTTTATACTACACTATTGGAGGCCCCCCTATGTTTCCCTCTCTCTCTTTGGCATTAATCTTGGGACCTTGAGGTAAGCCTGATGTGGATCCACTACGGACATCTATCCACCTGATTTCACCCACTACCATTCAGCAGCATCCATCACAGCCATCCCCACTGCTATTCAGTATTTTCTACAATTAAGGTTTTTATAAAAGTCCTTTAAGGTAAGGGCACTGAGATCACGTTTGCACAAAGATTACCCACGTTTACCTTTCTCGCTGCAATCATGGAAGAATTTCTATGAACACTAACACTATTGATGTGTACCCACTGATGATTTATCTCCGTTAATGAACTTTTTTTTTGTTGTTTTTTTATCATCATCAGCACATTCATTTTTATTGTGTTTTAGTTTGCACATGCTTATATTTCATCATCTCACCATTGGGGATTTCCTTCCCTTTATACACCATCACCCGGATGGGAATATTTGATGATTATTTCACACGGTGACTTAGTGCACTCACTATTTGGCATATGTTATCTATGTAAAAAAAAAAAATTATTTTCATTGTTGTGTTCTGCGCAAAATCATTTATTTATTCACTGATAATGAAAATAGCTGTCAACTTTTTTTTAGAAAATCGATTATAATTATGTTAAGTGGTTTCAGCTCTAAAGCAGACCCTCCATGAAAGTGACATTCCAACAGTACAGTGTGCTGTACTAGGTCAACTATGTAAAGTAAAAACGTGGGGGAAAAAAAAAAGGCATGGCATTCATACGATGTCACGTATGGCCCAACCCCATGTCTTTATAAGTCATAGCACACGGTGGACCTGGCATTACACCGGGAGAGCGCATTGAGGCAACATCAGAAGAACAGGGGGAGAAGACAGCAGACAGAGGGAGAAGAACCGGAGAGGGCTAGAAGACATCATCGGAGAAGAACCGGAGAGGAGAAAAGAACCGACAGAGGCAGAAGACATCAGCAGAGGAGGAAAAAGAGCCAGAGAGGGGAGAAGAAATCGTAAGCGACGCTGGAGCGGTCTTAATAAATCACTTTAGAAACGTGTACTGCGTTTTATTTATTTATTTTTTTAGGTGAAAGGGTAGGGGTACAATGAAGGTGTAAGGTTGTGAACAAGCAAGCTACACGCTTGTGAAACATGTCAACTGCAATCCCTGTATCTGTCTGGCAAACCTTTGACAATAAAGATTACATTCAAGCAAGTTTTTGGATTTCCAGTGTGCGGCCATTTTTGTTTTAGGGGTACAATGTACCCCATACTCATTCACATAGGGTGGGGGGGCCGGGATCTGGGGCCCCTCTTGTTAAAACATGACAGGCGCGCCCCCCATGTCGAGGACATGCGGCCTGGTGCGGTTCAAGAGGGGGTGATTGCTGGGTCTGGTGTGGATTTGGGGGGGGCCACGCCATTTTCTTGGCGTAGGGGTTCCCCTTAAAAATCAAAGCCAGAACGAAGGGCCTGGTATGCTCTTGGAGGGGGAAGCCCACAACCTTTTTTTTTTTTAATTTGGCGTGGCGTTCCCCCCAAAGATTCCTACCAGACTCAGTGCCTGGTATCGTCGGGGATCAAAGTCAGATCCCTGTTCATTGAAGTCGGATGGATGTCCGACTTCAAGTCGCAGGGCAAAGTCGGATCCAGTGTCATACCAGTGTGAACCCGGCCTAAGGCTAATCAAATATGGCAGTTCCAGAAAATACTCTGTACAGGAATTGCAGATCAATCTTGGCATCCAATTTACATTACATTGAAGTGAATGGTTACTTAAAGACAATGGGGTTGATTCAATAAAAAGGCAAATCCACTTTGCACTGCAAGTGCACTTGGAAGTGCAGTCGCTGTAGATCTGAGGGGAATATCTGAAATCAGGGGAAGCTCTGCTGATTTTATCATCCAATCATGTACAAGCAAAAATGCTGTGTTTTTTATTTTCCTTGCATGTCCCCCTCAGATCTACAGCGACTGCACTTGCCTTTAGTAAATAACCCTCCCACTGTTTATTATGGCTCATGCACACAGGTGCAGGGGGCCCATACAACCCTTGCATACAGCCATCTGTACAAACAGGGTGGACATAAAAGCAATGATTTTTTTTTTTTTTTTTAACCACCCCCCCCTCAAAAAAGAAAAAAGAAAAAAAAAAAAAAAGATGTTTTGCTATTTTTTAAAAAAATGATTTTTTAATAAAATGCACTTGGAGTAAAAAATGTATCTAAAAAGATTGTTTTCTATTTAAGATACATTAATAGTTTAGTTTATTCAGCATGAAATGGAGCTTAGTTATGTAGCATGAGGCTGTACATTTAGCAATATTTACATTTTTGGTAAACTCATTCAATCAATCCATCCAAGCTCTGCAAGCTGAGATAACATGCACTGCATTGATGCATTCACAGAATTTCACAGGAACCATGAGATAAACCAAAGTTTAGGAATATTCCTTTATCTCATTGTTTTGCAAACCTTTGTGCAATACAAACTGTATGATTAAATCGGTTCTGATATAGCTGTTTTACTAACCTGACAGCTTATAATTCTAAATAGGAATCTTCATTTTGTTTGCAAATATTAAAGATTCTAACTACGAGAATGAGTCCTTACATTTAAAGAGCACCTGTCATTTCAGATCCATCATGGCAGCGCCTGTTAGCGGGGCATCCACTCACCTGCAGCCACCACATCCCTCACTTTGTTGTGTCACTGCAGCATCACCAACAGTCCCATTAAGGAGCCACTGCGGGACAGAGATGACAGTTGCTCTTTAAAAATTATGATTTAAAATGGAGTTGATTTAAATCAAGCCTTTTTACAAGCGATTTAAAATCAACTTAATTTAAATCAAATCCACCCTGGTACAAATCAATGACAGGATGTGGCTGTATGCTGGTAAATGCAGATCCAAGCATATACAAGCATACAGGTATACATTTAGGCCCCTGGAGACAGAAAGTCTGCATTCAAGGACAAACATCCCTATTTGTAAATGCTCGGATCTGTGTTGACCAACATACAGCTGAATGAGGTCATTGGATTTTTGTAGAAGCGACTGTATGCAACACCCATGACCCGGGGGCACAAAAATATGGCCTACTTTTATGCTGTATGGCCTCTTACACCTATGCACAAGAGCCCTCAATGTTATAATGCAAGTATGAGTGTCCCTCAATTCAAGCCATGCATGTTAAAGTACCATCAGATTTGCTATTAGGAGTTTCCTAATATATAACACTCAATGTACACAGGCTGGGTAAATGGCTTACTGCTGTAGTTAAAATGTGAAGGAAAGTCAAGATCACGTCCTTCATTAAGTCCCAGGGGAGGAAAAAACAACCTCGTTTTTGTTGAACATGAAACGACAGCCTTATTTATAGAGCCTATCCATATATGGCAAAGTCTAAGGTTGTCAGAACGTTCATTCAATTGTTCCACATTGGTTACCCTTTCAGTCCAAGAACACTTTTCCACTAAAGGGACTTATGCAGGCTTTCATAGTCTCCACTCACTGATCTTCATTGCTGTGTCTCTCCCCCCCCCCCCCCATTTTAAATATGCATTTTTTCCTTATTTCACTAAAGGCCTTGTACATCAGCTACATAGTGTCAAGTCATCTGGGAAGCTCTGAAAAACACCTGATATTTCAGGGTTTTTCCAGGTTACCAACTCAGTATTCAGATGAGAAGAAGAGCAATTTTATCTTCATATTACCGGTACTTTTCAGTCAGTGATTCAAAGTATTGAAGTAAGAGGCTCACAGACTATTAGCATTTTCAGGCGGTGAGTAATGACAGCTTCCAAGATGTCTCATTCCTTGTCCTGCTAATGGAGGAGCAGAGAGGGCTCATGTGTCTATTCACATCAGTGTACTGTGTAAGATGCGGTAACATGTTGCGTACATTGGTGCATGGCAGTGCCATTCATTCACCATTACAGTGCACTACAACGTGTGGTAATACACTACACTAATACTACAGGGCACTGCTGAAAACAGTGCATGCATGATTCTTGTGTTGTGGTGCACATGTGGATGAGACGTACCACAGTGAACCGGGCTGGTGTGAATAAAGCAAATATGATACATATTACACATACTATGTAGATTTAAAACACAAAAACAAAAATAGAACTTTATCATTGAACAGTGAAGATACATAAAAAAAATTATCTGACTGATCTATTCATTTGCTTCTCTCTTTGTGGGGCAAGC
This sequence comes from Lithobates clamitans, assembly GCA_037952925.1. Lineage (NCBI taxonomy): Eukaryota > Metazoa > Chordata > Amphibia > Anura > Ranidae > Lithobates > Lithobates clamitans. Next base: position 2,411,613 of record JBBGZY010000138.1, on the reverse strand, counting down.
CTCTGATCCGACCCAGCCCATAATGCAAACGTAACCAGCAAGTAATAGGTCATCTCTGCAGTAATCTGTTGCAGCAAAAAGTAGGGCAAAGTCGTATCAGCTTGGTTAGGGCCAGTTCCATCTGTGCAGTGCATTTTACATGTGTTAATTGAACTCTATAGAACTTGTGTTTTGATAAAAGTGCAACAGAGATGCAGGGAGTAGGATTTTTAACTACAAAGAAAACACAAGTGATTTTGAAAGTGTTCAAATAATACATCTGCAACTAGTCTTCTATCTGAAGTCTGTAACCCAGCTGGCAAATTTTAGTTAGTAACAGCACAGTTACTGGTTTCCTGGCCAAGTCTGTGAGACAGGCCAGACATGCTTTTTTTGCTTACAACAGAGCAAGGGTTTTTGTAACAGGGCACAAGAACAAATAAACTGGAACCACTTTTGATACTAAACATTTTCTCGGCAAACAGTTAAGAATTAGTGGACCAAGCATTGAAAAATAAAGCAGTTCTGCAATTGATTGTTCAGTCACAAAATATGCACCACCACAGCATTACCCAAAACCAAAGATATTTCCTGCCTCCCACCAATATACTTTCCACAAACAGGAACAATCCAATGGGGCTGATGCAACCTCACTGTAAAATCCATGTGTGTGGAACATATTCAAATAACACCTGTTCCCGACAGAACAATTAATTTCTGGCAGTTGCTAGGAATTATCGCTGTGTGATGAGAAGACCAGATGGGATATGGCCTTCTTAAAAGGGAATGATGAATTATAAATAATAAGCATTAGGTGGAGAAGAACTGTATTACTCTGTTGCATTAAGGTGTGAGGACGCTGCCTTTTGTAAGACTATTTCCCCACTTGGGAACCTTTATTAAAAGAGTAAGAGCCCTTTCACACTGGGGCGGCGTCGGCGGTAAAACGCCGCTATTATTAGCGGCATCTTACCGTCTGTATTCGGTAAAACCGCCCCGCTAGCGGCTGAGAAAGGGTTAAATACCACCACAAAGCGCCTCTGCAGAGGAGCTTTGCCGGCGGTATAGCCGCGCCATCCTATTGATGTCAATGGGCAGGAGCGGTAAAGGAGCGCTATACACTCTAGGGCTGCAACGAACGATTATTTTCATAATCGATTAGTTGGCCGATTATTGTTTCGATTAATCGGTTAATAACCTTAAAAAAAAGAAAAAAAAAAAAAGAAAAAAAGTGTGGCGTATAATTTAGTTAATATATAAAGTTTTAAAAAAAAGGCAATTTATTCTTAAATATCTCTATGCAGTGGTAAATATAAATAACCAACTATATGGTTAGGGAGCAAAATATCTAATCCACTCTGAGAAGAACAGACAGAAGAGATATACTGTATATACTATTAGAGGAGCTATACTGTATATACTATTAGAGGAGATATACTGTATAAACTGTTAAAGAGATATACTGTACATACTATTAAAGGGTGAATCTGATAAATATTATCAGACTCAGAGATCAAATGTTTTCCTTCAAAAAAAAATTCATTTTAAGAATGTTCGTTCGATTTTCTAACCATTAGTGGGGTCAAGTCGACGTTCATTTTCAACCACAGCGACGGGAAAATTTGGAAATAGAAAACTTCTTGGTCAAAGGAATTTTCAGACAGTGTATGTGGTTTGCGTTCAAAAATTACATTAGTTTTAAAAACAGAATGTTAGGGGGGCGTGGCTTAGCGATGGCCGTGTGAAGACGTGTTTGTCTGGAGCTCCCTGCCCGAACCCACTTACACAGACCGAACAACATCTTTTATCTCATGTGAACGAGGCATGAACTACTCCACACGGTACAGGACGAGATCAACTACCAGGAGATCTAATCATCGATCCATACAGCCGGGGATCCCGTACTTTTTTAACGGCAGAACAGCCCTCTCTCCAGGCGCCATTGTGGCTGCTCCACGTGCAACATCCATGGCTGCTGCTTCGGCGAGATCGCAGTGTTCGCCCCCTGCCGACACACAGACACCTATTCCCCTCACGGGAATGCCGGCGATATTCTGCTCAAATATGGAGGGTAACTCAACTCTCGAGCCCCTTATAGAGGAAGACCTCCGCAGCATGCTCAGAGCCCTCCCTACAAGAGCTGATATAGAGGCCCTCATTCAGAGAATTGAGGAGGCCCACAGTAAGGACATCCAGGAGGTGAAAACAGACTTACATAATGTGGAGAACCGCGTCACCTCTGGAGAAAGCAGACTTACGGCTCTGGAGGAGAAAATACAAGTTTTGGAGCAAACACAACAGGCACACTCATTAGAAGCCCAGGAGATGCAATTGCACATAGAGGAAATGGAAGACCGCAGCCGCCGAAACAACCTAAGGTTGCGGGGCATCCCTGAGGCCACTGGTCCTGAAGACTTGGCCGAAACAGCGACGGCAATTTTCCGTGGGCTCCTGTCAGATCCGCCGCCTAGTATGGAAATAGACAGGATACACCGTACCTTGGGGCCCAAGTCGTCAGACCCGTCCAGACCCAGAGACGTCCTGTGTAGGCTGCACAGGTTCGCCCAGAAGGAGATGATCCTGAGGAATGCCTGGGAACAGGGAGAGATCGAATTCGATGGTGTCCACATCCAAATCCTCCCAAACTTATCCAGGGCCACGCTACAACATCGGGCCATGCTAAAACCAGTGCTGGAAGAGGCAAGACGACGAGGATGTACATACCGGTGGGGTTACCCGCTGGCAGTTACCTTCCGGGCGGAGCGGTCATCCTTCACGCTGCGCACTCCGGCGGATCTTCCTGCTCTCTTCACCTTCCTGGAGTCAGAACCAATTACGGTTCCGAATTGGCTACAGAAGATACCCCGTCCTACAGGTCGACTGCGGGAAGAGCTAACCCACCCGCACGCACCCAACGGTCTAGGGGACGTTCCCGCATCAGGCCTGGAAATAATAATGATGTCCGTGAGTCCTAATGGGAGATCGGAATCCTGAGAAACCGCACTTTTTGCTTGTTCTTTATTCGTTTGTCTTTTTTTTTTTTTTTCTCTCGTTATTACAGACGTTAAATTTCCTGCCCCCTTGGCTTTTGATGGCAAACACTCGTGTATCACCGCGGACAGCCCTAAATGCATAACCCCTCCTCACTGATTTGCAACGGGGCACCCAGAAGGCGACACCCTTGCCTCCATCTTACCCACACAGCTACATTAGACCTCAACCCCCCAGCGGACAACAATCCACCGGAAGATACCACCCCCCTGCAGTGTATGGATCATACCTCATGGTGGAAGGAGCGGAAAGCACATCGGACGGCAGGAGGAGATAGTGAGCTCTTGAACTCCCTACCATAGAGACGATCCTCCACCACCTCTGCCTGCACACAACAACACATGCCGGAATGCGAGGTGTGAGGTGGTACCCCCCTTGGGCTTTGAATACCGGACAACCACCCTGAGAGACACTCACTGAAAATGTAAGTGAAAGAAGACGAGCAAGCTCCTGGCGGGGGGACTTCCTAATGCGATCTATCCACCTGAGATGCCAGACAGGTCTGTGTGCACCTCCCTACTAACCTTGTAACTGTCATCATTGGGATGCCCTGCAACATACTGGCTTTATATCCATGTCGGGAGGGGGAGGAGGGGAAAAGGCGGGTCCTGATGATGTATCCGATGGCAACAGGACTAATAACGATGATGTGTAAATAATGCGGGGGGGGGGGGGCGGAGGGGATTACATCACTTAACTGTACTACTGTAGTGATATGTGACTGAAGGAGCCTCGAGGTTGGTGAGAGGATGTATACCGGTGCTATGGAAGGTGGGATGGTGCCCTTGCACCCTAGCCAACAGGCTATCCCAGGGAGCAACTACTGAGGCTTGATACTTATCATATAGGGGTGCAGATGCCTTCCGTGGTACCGATAACTAAGACGCTTTTAAAAGACCAGAGATGGAGGGAGCTGATGAGCGGGGGAGGAGGGGGCTGTGCTGCCAGGGATGTAAATGCAAACATATTTGGTTGAAAAAGTTACTGGGGTGTTCTTGTTTGGTTACCATTGTTCAGGCTGATCATATTCAGGGGAAGCCGGGAATAGATAATATTATTTGTCAGTGATGCCGCCTGGTTTTTGCAAATTTATTAACCTCGTTCACATACTCATATATAATTATAGGTCTGGGGGAGTTGGGGGACGGCAGGGGTCATCCATACATGGCCTTAGCTTGACTCTCCTCCACATAGGCAAACGCTTCTGCTTGGGTAATACCCAGAGGCGTGAAAACAATTTTACTTTTGCTTAGTCTTGTAGACATAACTGTAGGGGTAGGTGCTTCCTGAGGAAGTTACACTCGGAGTACACCTAACCACTACGCTCTCCTAACCTACTAACTACTCTTTCTCTACTTTACTCACTTTTCCTTACTTCTCTTCCACTTTCTTTCCCTTGATTTACCTCCCCCTCCCATCCCCCCCCTACCCCTTCATCCCTACCCTTAACCCGCTCATAAACATGGAGGAACTAAATGTGATCACCCTTAATGCGAAAGGGCTTAACGTCCCTGAGAAGAGAGACGCATGCTTTTAAACGACATGAAGCGAATGAAAGCAGACATTGTGCTGATACAAGAGACGCACTTTAAAGACAATAAATTACCGATACTCAAAAACAGACATTATCCGACAGTTTACCATTCTACCCACTCAGCAGCCAAATCTAGGGGGGTATCTGTTCAGATTTCAGCAAAAGTCCCGTGGACCCTGACAGACATAAAGACAGACACATTAGGGAGATTCCTGTTTGTAAAAAGGCCTCATAGGTGGCAGTAAGGTGACCATTGCCAATCTATATGCCCCAAACACTCAAGACTCCTTCATAAAAAGACAACTAGACGCACTTCAAAAATTTACTGAAGGCCAACTCTTAATTGGGGGCGATTTTAACATTCCACTACTCCCCGCAGAGGATACCTCTACAGGATCCTCATCGATCACAAGAAGCACACGTAAAAAGATACACTCGGCACTTCACACATCACAACTGGTAGATGTCTGGCGTCTTTCACCCAGGAGAAAAGGACTATATCTTTTTCTCACGGCCACATCAAACATACTCACGCATTGACCTCTTTCTAATACCCCAAAACCAATTACACGCAGTCAAAGGCTCGAAGATTGGCAGTATCACCTGGTCGGACCACGCACCAGTCTCAATGACTTACGCATTAGCCGACTACTTCAGGGGACAAAGGAACCCGTGGAGACTTAATGAAAGCCTTCTACAGAATCCAGAGGTAGTGGCAGATGTGACGACAGAAATCACACGATACTTCCAGACTAATACTACGGGCGACGAAAATGGGGGCCTAACTTGGGAAGCACATAAAGCGGTGATCCGTGGAGTGCTTATAAAGCATGGTGCAAGGTTGAAAAGGCAAAGAAACACACAACTGACAACACTGCTGACTAAGTTACGTGCTCTAGAAAGAGACCACAAACATAACCCGACCGGGACTCGAGGAAGTGAACTAGACACGGTACGCACACAGATCACGGATCTTTTACAATTTAAGGCGAAGGCAGCGATCCAGATATCCCGGGGAAGAATATACGAATCGGGCAATAAATGCAGTAGATTACTAGCTCAATCACTCAAAGCGCAGAAACTAGCGACTTATATCCCACATATATTCAGTCCCACAGGACAAAAGAAGACTATTCCCCAACAGATCACACAGGAATTTATGTCTTACTACAAGACACTGTATAACTTGCAGACATCTCCAGTCCCTACTGAACACATAAAGGACTATATCACAAACTCACATATGCCCACTCTTCCGACTACAACGCGAGACCTTCTGGACGAACCTATAACATTATCTGAACTTCACGCAGCAATAAAACATGCCAAAAAAGGGAAATCTCCAGGCCCTGACGGTCTGACCATACAATATTATAAGACGCTACTCCCTACACTAGGACAACACATGCTCAAACTTTTCAATGACTTAGGTAAAGGTAACGTATTTCACCATGCAACCTTACTGGCCCAAATTGCAGTGATCCCCAAAGAAGGTAAAGACCCGACGCAATGCGGGAGTTATCGCCCTATATCTCTATTAAACACGGACTTAAAACTATTCACTAAAATACTTGCCTCCAGAATACAACAACAGATACCCAGCTTAATCCATCTAGACCAAGTAGGCTTTGTCCCATCCAGAGAAGCACGGGACAATACTACCAAAGTATTGAACCTACTCAATAAAGCAACCACACATAACATACCGATGGTCTTCCTTAGTACTGATGCCGAGAAGGCATTCGACCGGGTAAACTGGTCATTCATGTTTGCCACCCTGAGACATATAGGCCTGGGAGATAATATGTTAAATTGGATCTCTGCTATTTATACTTCACCGTCAGCAGGGGTCAGGGCTAACGGAGTAACCTCAGAGGCTTTTCCAATCACGAACGGTACACGTCAGGGTTGCCCACTGTCGCCTTTACTCTTTGCACTCTCATTGGAACCCTTCCTGTGCCATGTAAGACGGAATCCAGATATAACTGGAATATCCATTGACCGAACGCAACATAAAGTCTCCGCTTACGCGGATGATTTGATGTTTTCACTATCAAATCCAATAATCTCACTCCCGAACTTACTGAAGGAATTCACTGAATACGGCAGACTGTCACACCTAAAAATTAACTTTGCAAAGTCAGAGGCAATGGGGGTGGGGATTCCACCCACTCAACTCACACATCTTCAAGCTAGCTTTAAACTGAAGTGGACGAGTAGGGCACTCAAATACTTGGGCACACTTATTCCCCCATCAATATCTCAGTTGTATGAGCTCAACTTTCCCCCCTTGCTAAAGAAAATTACAATGCTTCTCAACAATTGGCAGAGTGGTCTACATTCATGGCTAGGCCGTTGCAACATTTTAAAGATGTCCATCTTGCCAAAAATCCTATATCTATTACAGGCAGTCCCCATACACATCCCCTCTGAATTCTTTAAACGAGTACAATCAACTTTCACAGACTTTGTTTGGGCAAAGAGGAAACCCAGGATATCCCACAAAATATTGGTACTCCCTAAAAAAGATGGAGGCCTCGCACTACCAAACGTCCGGGCATACTATCACGCAATACATATAGGAAGACTCAGACTGGTCTCGCCATAAAGAGACCAAAATGTGGACCCTTATAGAGCAATCACATACCAATATTCCCCTAGAAGGCACCCCTTGGTGCTACCAGGGTATGCCTACTGAACTCAGACGACATCCATTGATAGGCAACACAGCACGAATATGCGCACAACTTGTCTCCAAGACGACACTCACTTCTCAAAATTCACCCTTATATCCCATAATAGGCAACCCTCTGTTCAAACCGGGACTAGAAGATGGAACCCTCCGGAAATTGGGAGAGAAGGGACTACATCTAGCATCACACTTTAGCACGGGGGGACGATGGAAAACGAATAGAGAATTGTCTGACCCCAATGGTCTATTCAGACTGGACTTTTTGCGTACTCTCCAGTTGAGACATTTCCTCAATTCCATACCACCCCCACCCGCGGACAATACTCGAACACTAACGACACTAGAGACAATCCTCACAGAGACAGGTACTTTAACACACACATTATCGCTGGCTTACGGTCTCCTGAATATTCCCCCTCCAGACTTTGTCCCACCTGGGCTGTTAAAATGGGAGGTTGAGTTGGACTGTAGGTTTAGCGACGTAAAGAGACAACGGATTCTTGGATTCACGCATAGATCATCCATCTGTGCCAGGACCCAAGAAACAAATTACAAAATACTATCCCGGTGGTATAAGACCCCTGAGCTATTACACAAATACTCCTCTGTGATACCGGATACATGCTGGCGCTGCCAGAAGGAAAAAAAGGGACCCTCTTACATATATTCTGGTCTTGCCCCAAGTTGGCGCACTTTTGGAAAGTGGTAAAAGAAACAGTACAAAAATTTACGGACAGAACAATTACCGACGACCCCGCACTATTTTTACTACACGCGACAGATACCCCAGAGAAAATTTACAAGAAGTCGGTGATACGCCATTTACTGGATGCCGCTAAGGCGTGTATCCCACTTTGCTGGAGATCTCCGCTACCTCCGACCATAACTATGTGGTTGGAGAGAGTGGAAGAAATAAGAAACATGGAAGACCTTATCCTGACGGCACAACACAGAGAAGAAACGTTCTCTAAGACCTGGCAATTATGGACTATATATACTCGTCAGAGGGCCAAACTTTGAGAACACCAGTGTAATCCAGATTGTGCGGTCAAATCCTTGATAAACTCAAAACAATCGTCGCCCCATGTTTATGGGTCTCAAAACCATCTTTTCCTCCACAACACCAAGCTCCATATCCCCTCCCTTCTTCACCTTAACCTTCTTTCCCCCTCTCCTCTTTTCCTCTCTTCTCTTTGCTACCACCTTGCTTCTCTCTACATATTTTTCCAAATTTTTTCTCCATACAAAAACAAAAAAAAAAAGGGATCAGGCCCGTGGACACTAACCGGCCAATCACCAAGTGAAAGATTGAAACAGGAGTGTACCCTTTTGAGCATTTTGGTTCACACCCAATTAGCACTGAAATTGTTAGAAGGTTTTACTAGAAATAAGTTACCACAATGCACAATGTTTATCCTCTTATGCCACTCTGTACTAAACATGTTGTAAATGTGATGATATGTACTTTGTGGGTCCATTTGGACCGGGTTCTACCTATAAATAAACAATTTAAAAAAACAAAAAAAACAAACAGAATGTTAAAAACAAGTGAAAATTTCAAACAACATTCTTTCATTCAGCGAATGTACAAAGATTTTTCGTCTGAATATTCTCGTCTGAAAATTGATCCGTGTGGCCAGAATAAGGCTCATTACACGCCTAGGCAGTTTGCTTTTGATCTGCACCAAAGCACCAAAAAACACATAGATGTGAACCAGGTCTAAGATGTTCAGTAACATAATGGGGTTATAAAAAAACTAAAATTAGCCCTTTATAGTACAAAAAAACAAAAAAGCAGATAATCACTACTATAAGGGGTTCATTTTACACTGTAGAACTGTGAAAGTAACATCTACAGTAGCGATTATTTGCTCTTTTTGTACTATAAAGGGCTCGTTTTAGTTTTTTTCAACCCCATTATGTTAGTGGCCGATTAATCGATTATGAAAATAGTAATCGATTAATCGATTAGTTGTTTCAGCCCTAATACACTCCGCTCCTTCATCGCTCCGAAGATGCTGCTGGCAGGACTTTTTTACCGTTCTGCCAGCGCATCGCTCCAGTGTGAAAGGGCTTTCACACTGGAATGAAAAGCAGCGGCACTTTCGGGTCGGTTTGCAGGTGCTATTATTAGCGCAATAGCGCCTGCAAACCGCCCCAGTGTGAAAGGGCTCCAACAGAGACCAGAAAGATATAGAACATGTTTGCACTACACCTGTATCATCACTGAATTTCTGAATGACAAAAAGAAAAGATACAGGAAGAGAAGACCAGACAATAAGGTAAAGAATGTTATTACCAAAAATATGTGAATCTTGGGTGAAAATATTGATAAACTTACCACCACGTGTGAGAGTCTACTACCTCTGCTACACAGATTCACAAGAAAAAAAAAAAAAGTGGCCATAACATTTAAAATTGCCCAGAGAATCTTGGCAGCTAGTGGCCCAAGGCATCATAAAAGGTTTCTTACAGGGGACAATTACAAATATATGAGCAAAATTAAAACAGTTCCAAAGCAACCAACTCCATTTCCGTTTGGGTAATGTCAGCTGAGTGCAGACAGAGCGTATTTTTAAATTCTAACTTTATGTGGATCATTTTGTGCCGACGATAAATATGCCGACAGAGCAGAGGAGAGAAAGCAGTCTGCAGCTGCTTTAATTGTCCAATCACAGGCAGGATAAAGGACAGGTGATCAAACTGTATGGCTTAGGCCCCTTTCACACTTATACGACTTCAAAGTCGCGCGATTTTACCGCGATTTCGCGGCTGCGATTTTACAGCGATTTGGGAACAGTACTACTTTGTACGACTTTGCCACATTTTTGGCATTAACAAATGAAAACATACAGTTGTTGGTATGAATCATAAGGGGGAACTCCACGCCAAGTTTTAAATAAAAAAAAAAAACTGGCGTGGGTTCCCCCCCAGGGGCATAACAGGCCCTTAGGTCTGGTATGGATTGTAAGGGGAACCCCCTACGCTGAAAAATCGGCGTGGGGGTCCCCCCAAAATCCATACCAGACCCTTATCCGAGCATGCAGCCCGGCCGGTCAGCCCTCCTGGACCGTACCAGGCCGCATGCCCTCAACATGGGGGGGTGGGTGCTTTGGGGCATGGGGGCACCTTGCGGGTCCCCCCACCCCAAAGCACCTTGTCCCCATGTTAATGAGGACAAGGGCCTCTTCCCAACAACCCTGGCCGTTGGTTGTCGGGGTCTGCGGGCGGGGGGCTTATCGGAATCTGGGAGCCCCCTTTAATAAGGGGGCCCCCAGATCCCGCCCCCCCACCCTATGTGAATGAGTATGGGGTACATGGTACCCCTACCCATTCATCTAGGGGAAAAAGCGTCAATAAAAAACACAGTACACAGGTTTTAAAGTAATTTATTAGGCAGCTCCAGGGTCCTCTTCCGACTTCGGGGGTCTCTCCGGCGTCTTCATCTTCTGCCGGCTCCACCGCTATCCGCAACGGACTTATATAGGCGGTGACCCCGCCCCCTTATGCCGTCACAGTCCCTGGGCATGCTGGGACTGTGACGTTTTAGGAGGCGTGGTCACTGGGTGATGACCACGCCCCCTTATGACGGCACAGTCCCAGCATGCCCCGGGACAGTGACCTCATAAAGGGGGCAGGGTCACCGCCTATATAAGTCCATTGCGGAGCATTCAGAGACCATTCCAGCTGGAGAGAGCATCGTGTCAACATCTCAGGAAGAAAAGAAGAAGGCAGAAGGCAGAAGTCCGGACCACCGCTAGCAATTGAGCTGCAGAAGATAGCGGAGGAACCGGCAGAAGATCAGGACACCGGGAGGAGACGCCGGAGAGACCCCCGAAGTCGGAAGAAGACCCCTGAAGTCGGAAGAGGGCCCCTGAAGTCGGAAGAGGGCCCCTGAAGTCGGAAGAGGGCCCCTGAAGTCGGAAGAGGGCCCCTGAAGTCGGAAGAAGACCCCGGAGCTGCCTAATAAATTATTTTAAAAACCTGTGTACTGTGTTTTTTATTGACACTTTTTTCCCCTAGGTGAATGGGTAGGGGTACCATGTACCCCATACTCATTCACAAAAGGGTGGGGGGCCGGGATCTGGGGCTCCCTTATTAAAGGGGGCTCCCGGATTCTGATAAGCCCCCCGCCCGCAGACCCCGACAACCAACGGCCAGGGTTGTCGGGAAGAGGCCCTTGTCCTCATCAACATGGGGACAAGGTGCTTTGGGGGGGGCCACCCCCCCCATGTTGAGGGCATGCGGCCTGGTACTGTCCAGGAGGGGGGGGCTCGCTCGTCCCCACCCCTGACCGGCCGGGCTACGTGCTCGGATAAGGGTCTGGTATGGATTTTGGGGGGGACCCCACGCCGATTTTTCGGCGTAGGGGGTTTCCCTTAGATCCATAGCAGACCTAAAGGCCTGGTATGCCCCTGGGGGGGGGGGGGAACCCACGCCGGTTTTTTCATTTAAAACTTGGCATGGAGTTCCCCCTCTGGATTCATACCAGACAGCTGTCAGCACTGCCTGTCGCTCATCGGGAAAGGAAAAAAAAGTTTTCCTTTCACGATCAGCGAGCCAGGCTTGTGCTTACAAAGTCGTACTGAAATCGTGTCTATATTATTCAGGCACGATTTGCATGCTACTTCAGGGTTTAACATTGAGGTCTATGGAGTACAACTCGCATAGAAGTTGGACCAAAGTAGTGCAGGGACTACTTCCTGCCAATATGAATGGTAGTCATTGCAAATCATGGAGAATGACTTGTCATACGATTTTGCAGTACAAAATCATGGGACAAGTCGTATAAGTGAAAGGGGCCTTAAAGTGACAAGCGAAGATCCTCCTTAGCGCTCTGCCTGGAGTTCATGTTCAAAAGCCTAGTTAGCCATGTAGGTTATAAGAAATGCTGCCCTTTAGGTGAAAAAAAAAAAAAAAAAAAAAAAAAAAAAAAAAAAAAAAATTAATAATAATAATAATAATAATAATAATAATAATAATAATAATAATAATAATAATAATAATAATAATAATAATAATAATAATAATAAAAAAAAAAGGGAAGAAGAACATTCAATAGAACACAACACAATACCAAATTTGGTTGACATACAAAAGAACAAATCTGTGACAAATCTCCAAAAACTTTTCCTCTCCTGAACAGGGGACATGGCATGTTAAGCTAGTCCAGCATTTTGAAACAGAAGTATAGACCAAACAGAACTGCATGGACTAGTTGTGAACTTTGCACCGCTAATTTGTACACACACAAAAAAGGTCTTTCATCCAGGTTAGGCGGCAGCGTCATTCCACAATTTGCTTTTGCGTTGATATCCTAGAACAGTGTTTTTCAACTCCAGTCCTCAAGGCGCCCCCTGAGAGTTCATGTTTTCAGGTTTCCCATTATTTTGCACAGGTGATTTGATCAGTTTCACTGCCTTGGTAATTACCACAGTCGTTTCATCTGAGGGAAATCCTGAAAACATGACCTGTTGGGGCACCTTGAGGACTGGAGTTGAGAAAACACTGTCCTAGAAAATGACGGCAATCTGTGCAAAGTTGTTACTATACATAGTAATGTATACCATTTACAGCAACAGCAAAGAAGAAGAAGATATGAAATTTAGACCCAACTCCAGCCAAAAATTGTTTTCTATGAAGCAGGAAAGGATTAGAGACTGAATTTTTATATTTCAATCTTTTTTTGAGTTGGAGAACAAAGGCGGCTCCTCTAGCGGGGAATAACAGGCAGATCACTGATTGCTTTTTTTTTCTTGCCATTTGTATCCCTGCTGGTGAATTTCCCTCTAACTTCCTGTCTGGACAGGAAGCGATAGGAAATCTCTCCAACAGCAACAGACAAAACAGACGATTTCCTTAGAGATCCCAGCGCAGGGGTTTCATCAGATTAGGTGACCAGTCAGATTTTGTAACGATAGTGACGTTCAGTCGCCACCATCTTGTTACACCCCAAACTTGTCCACAAGTAAGGATACAGTAAGAAGGCGGCAAGCAGACATCTTGTTACACCCACTGGAGTCATTCATTTCACACTTATTAACAGTAAACTCAGCTTATATAGTGAAATTGAGTATTTTGAAATCTGTCAGACTGTTTTGATGTTGGTTTTTCAAAGCAGCGGTGTTCTGTCAGATTAGCAGGCTTGCCGCTGCTTTGAAAATTCAAAATCTAAAACAGTCAGATGGATTTTTAAATACTGTATTTCACTATATAAACTGACTTTACTGTTAAAAATAAGTGTGAAATGCATGACTTCGGTGGGTGTAACCAAAATGTCTGCTTGCTGCCTTCTCACTTTATACTTACTGTGGACGAGTGTGGGGTGCAGCAAGATGGCGGCAACAGAACTTCACTTCCGTTACAAAATCTGACGAAACAGTCAGTAGGTAGGGAGGTTTCCACTGCAGGACTGCTCAAGCAGAAGGAAGCCTCTTATCCCTGGCTCTTCTAATAGTATTATGCAGGACGGAAGGAAAAATCCTGGACGGCCGCACACCGCTGAAGGCATCTTTATTGAAAGATTAAAATCCAAAAAACAGTCATATCTGAAGCATAGAAAACAGGGAAAAACAGCTAACATATTTCACATCAAACAGATGCTTAGTCATAGCTGAATGAACAAAATCTGATCTTATGTATATATGAAGCCAATGAAAAATAGACAGCCAATCAAATGCAAGGAATGTTGAAGGAAACCTCCCCATGAAATCAGATCTTGTAACTGCCCAAAATGAATTGCACCTGGAGGGGAGAAGCAAAGAGCAAAACAAATACAATGAATTCAAATGAATGAATAAATAAAAATATATCCATCTATATCTATGTAGTTGTAAGCCAAATGCAGCTTCCCCACACGGTGCAATCGAAGGCTAAAAAAAAAAAAAAAATCAGAACTAATAAAGAAAAAACGTATAATAGATAATAATACTAATGCAGATACAGATGTAAGAGAGTCACAAAACGACTATATACAAAATCAAATTAAAGCATCATAAGGCCCTGCAAAAAATTTGATATCAATCGTTATACAAAAAGTAAAAAAAAAAAAAAAGCATATATACTAAATGCCATCACAGATATAAAACATTTCCATGTATAAAATTAAAATAGACTATTGGAAGATAATTATTATTCCCAATTTTGCCCATACGAACATGTATGTAAAAAACATACAAAGACGTGAGGGCAAAGAATAAGAAGGACCCAAACTGCAAGAGAAAGGAGAAGCGTAGCAATATAAATATGATTTTAGATTTAGAGCAAACCAAGCAAAGCTACAACTAACAATATGATAGCATGATGCGGCTACAAAGCAATAGTCTTACTAAATGGACTATAAGCAAAGTCTCCAGTGAAATAACCGCAGACAGAGTGGAGTGTAGTTAAAAACTCCCTCCACAGTATTATGAAGGACAAAATTGAGGTTTGAAGAGCTGAGGAATTTAGTTCATGAATAATCTGAACCCTGCAACTTCTCTAAATGCAAGAATGGGACGAACTGTGAAGCGGAGTAGAGATATCTGGATCAAACTGTATGAAAACGGCAAACTAGAGAGATTTGAGTTAGAGGCTTAAAAAGAGAATTCTAACTATTGGCAGCAACTAAAAAACAAAGAAGCTGCATTTGAGCGAGAAGAAAAATCACTGGATCAGTAGAAAGTGCTACCATTGTGAAATCGGTATATAGGAGCATCTCCATTATGCCATGTTGATCTCACCACTGTCCGCAAGTGTAAACTAATCCTTAGGAAGAAAGGGGGGGGGTGACATTTAGTTTGGTTTCTCAATGCAACATTTACAGAAATGGAACAGCCTTAAAGTAGAACTAAAAAAAGGCAAAAACTTGTGTTTGATAGCGTGTAGAGAGATTAGAACACTTGTCAGTTTTTATTGCTGTCTATGTGCCGTCCTTTAGGGAGACATGCCCTCTCTATTTGTTTTGTTTACCATTAAAAGTGAAAGTAAAAGTTTTTTGCGTTGTCCCCAGAAATGTAATAGAAGGTATATCTTCCAGTGGGGATACTAGTTCTGGTGACCTGGGGGTCCCCAAGGGTTTTCTTTCATTTCCTGTTTGGCTATAGGACAGGAAGTAAAGGTAGTTCTTCCCAATGGGACACAGATGGCAAAAAAAAAAAAAGCGAACAGGGGTTATAACCCTCCCTTACCCTATCCAAAATGGAAATTATATAAAATATATCTATATCTATATACACACACACACACACAGCCTTTAAACAAAATCCATTTCACACAGTGATTAATAAAAACTAAAGAAAAGCGATAAAAAAGCCCAAAAGTTCACTTGCTAAAGAAGACAGAGAAGAACTAAATTAGCTCTGCTTAACCGCTTGCCGACCAGCCGCCATTTCACTATGGCAGGTCGGCACAATCCTGCGAACAGTCGTAGCTATAAATCGGCTCACGGGATCGGGATAGCAGGTGCGTGCCCGCAGCACAGCAAGGGTACAAAGCTTGTGATCGATGGTCGCGCTGACCGCCGGCCACGAGCGATCGTGAGCAGGAGACACAGAACAGGGACGAGTGTGCGTAAACACACACTTCCCTGTTCAGTTCTCAGAGGAATGGCAGATTGTATGTTCCTATTAGCTAGCCTTGAGTTAGTCCCCTCCCCCTTCAGTTAGAATTACCTCTCAGGGAACACAGTTAACCCCTTGATCGTCCCCTAGTGTTAACCCCTTCACTGCCAGTGACATTTTTATAGTAATCAATGCATTTTTATAGCACTGATCGCTGTATAAATGCCAATGGTCCCAAAAAATGTGTCAAAATTTTTCGCTGTGTCTGCCATGTCGCAGTCACGATAAAAATCACAGATCAATGCCATTACTAGTAAAAAAAAAATATATATATATATATATATATATATATATATATATATATATATATATATATATATATATATATATATATATATATATATATATATATATATATAATAAAAATGCCATAAATCTATCCCCTATTTTGTAGACGCTAAAACTTTTGCACAAACCAATCAATATACGCTTATTGCGATTTTTTAACCAAAAATATGTAGAAGAATACATATCTGCCTAAAAAAAAAATTATATATATAAAATTTTTATAGATAGATAAAAATTTTATAGCAAAAAGTACAATATTGTTTTTTTCCAAAATTCCAAAAAACAAAAAGCAAAAAAAAAAAAAAACGCAGAGATGATCAAATACCACCAAAAGAAAGCTTTATTTGTGGGAGGGAAAAAAAAAAAAAAAGTCAATTTTGTTTGGGTGCAGCGCCGCACAACCGTGCAATTGTTAATTCGCAGGGCCGAATCGCAAAAAATGGCCCAGTCATTGTGGTTTTTATACAGTGCTCTGTAGAATAGGATGCCCAGGGGCCAATCAACTTTGGAGCAGAGCTCTGGCATTAACCTGACACAAAGCTGCATCTTCCTGCACCTATACTTCCTTGAACCTGCTGCAACGGCTAAAAACAGAGGCTAAAGGGCTGCCATCCCAATGTTTTAAACTTGGTTACTGGGACCAAAGTGTTTACATTATAGGCCATGAACAGACCACAAAAACATAAGAGGTTATGCAGGCCATACATATGCTGAATTCCAAGCAATTAGTCGATTGAAATTTTTGTGCATTTTGTAGTCACAATTGGATCAACCAAGCCTTCAATTTCACCTCATGTTACAAAAAATAAAAAAATTTGTGGCTGGGAAGCTTTTCTCTACAGGTCACAGCTCATGCTCATTTTCTTTTTTGATTATCTTTCTTGGGACAATTCTCCCATCATCAATTAGAAATGCGTTTGTTTCAAAAAATTTCCAACATGCCTGATTACTCAAATTCAATGGCCGCAGCCCCACTAATGGTCGATAATCAAACGAATTTTCAAAGGTGCGATTCTTACGAACGAAAAATCATTCGGAGTTCGACAATGGTATGACGTTATGCATTATTTCCTTTATATACAGTATCTCACAAAAGTGAATACACCCCTCACATTTTTGTAAATATCTTTTGATGTGACAACACTGAAGAAATGACACTTTGCTATAATGTAAATTAGTGAGTGTACAGCTTGTAAAAGTGTAAATTTGCTGCTCCCTCAAAATAACTCACATTAATGTCTAAACCGCTGGTAACAAACACAAGTACACCCCTAAGTGAAAATGTCCAAATTGGGCTCAAAGTGTCAATATTGTGTGTGGCCACCATCATTTTCCAGCACTGCCTTAACCCTCTTGGGCATGGAGTACACCAGAGTTTCATAGGTTGCCACTGGAGTCCTCTTTCACTCCTCCATGACGACATTACGGATTTGGTGGATTTTAGAGACCTTGCACTTCCCCACCTTCTGTTTGAGGATGCCCCACAGATGCTCATTAGGGTTTAGGTCTGGAGACATGCTTGGCCAATCCATCACCTTCACCCTCAGCTTCTTTAGCAAGGCAGTGGTCACCTTGGAGGTGCAATTGGGGTCGTTATGTTGAAATACTGCCCCATGGCCCAGTCTCCGAAGGGAGGGGGATCATGCTCGGCTTCAGTAGGTCACAGTACATGTTGGCATTCATGGTTCCCTCAATGAACTGCAACTCCCAAGTGCCGGCAGCACTCATGCAACCCCAGACCATGACACTCCCACCACCATGCTTGATTGTAGGCAAGACACTTGTCTTTGTACTCCTCACCTAATTACCGCTTCACAAATAACCAAATAAGTTTATCTTGGCCACAGGACATGGTTCCAGTAATCCATGACCTTAGTCTGCTTGTCTTCAGCAAACTGTTTGCAGGCTTTCTTGTGCGTCATCTTTAGAAGAGGCTTCCTTCTGGGACAACAGCCATGCAGACCAATTTGATGCAATGTGCGGCGTATGGTCTGAGCATTGACCAGAGATGTCGAACCTTGGCACCCCAGATGTTTTGGAACTACATTTCCCATGATGCTCAACTACACTGCAGAGTGCATGAGCATCATGGGATATGTAGTTCCAAAACATCTGGGGTGCCAAGGTTCACCATCACTGGCCTAGGCCATCTTTATGTAGAGCAACAATTCTTTTTTTCAGATCCTCAGAGTTCTTTGCCATGAGGTGCTATGTTGAACTTCCAGTGACCAGTATGAGTGTGAGAGCGATAACCCCAAAATTTAAACACACCTGCTCCACATTCACACCTGAGACCTTGTAACACTAACGAGCCACATGACACAGGAAGGGAAAACGGCTAATTGGGCCCAATTTGGACATTTTCACCTAGGGGTGTACTCACTATTGTTGCCAGCGGTTTAGACATTAAGGGCTGTGTGTTTTGAGGGGACAGCAAATTTCTTTATACAAGCTGTACACTCACTACTTTGTACATTGTAGCAAAGTGTAATTTCATCAGTGTTTCATCAGTGTTGTCACATGAAAAGATATAAAATATTTACAAAAATGTGAGGAGTGTACTCATTGTGAGATACTGTATAGGAATAGAAAAACATTTAATTAGTTGGCCAAGATCATAAATATAGATGATGTACAGGAGGAGTCCATGGAAAAAGATTTATAGTACACCAACAGATGAGAACGAGAGACACCGAATGCTCATTTGAAAGTTTAACCACTTCCCGCCCAGTCTATAGCAGAATGATGGCCGGGCGGAGGTTGCATTATCCTGACTGGGCGTCATCTGACTTCCAGCAGGATAATCCCTAGCGTGGGCCCGCAGTGATCAGGGACAGAGTGTTCCTCAGACACAGCGCTTCCCGATCAATGGTGGTCCAAACCAATCTGTATGCGTCCCAAATTTATTGCTGCCAACCCCAATTCATGCTAGGCCCGCATGTTCCAGTGGCAACATCTAACACTGGACGAATTTAAAATTGTTGTGGGGCCTTACAAAAAAAAAAAAAAAAAAATGAACTCCATGCCGATATATTCTGCTGTCATGTCCAGGACATGATACGACATGATTATGCGTTCTCTACACTTCAATGATAATTAGCAGTGCCCTCCCCAAGATCATCCCAACCACGACAAATTCTACAATATACGCCCCCTAATCAATTCCTTTTGTGTGAATGAGTCCCTTATACATTTTACTGGCCGACTGCACTTCAAGCAGTATATACCAAGTAAGAGAGCCAGGTATGGGTTGAAATTAAATAAATTGTGTGTTCACATTCCGTATTTATGAAGGCAAAGACTCCCAGCTCCAGCCACGTGATTGCCCCACATTAACTGGAACCAGTGGGAAAATTGCCTGGGAGCCGGCATACCTTCTGTTCAAAAGAGGATACCACTTATATGTCGACAACTACTATACCAGCCTGCTTCCCACAAAATAACTGCAAAACTGAGAATCGGCATTCATGAGAAATGAGGAGGTGTTGGCCATGAAGTGGAGGGACAAGAAAGATGTCCACATCCTCTCTGCCATCCACAATGACACCTTGGTGGAGAACCAGAGAAGACGCGGCCCCGTAAAGCCTGAATGTGTCCTCGACTACAATATGCACATGGGGGGGGGGTTGGTGGATTTAAACGATCAGATGCTACAACCCTATTTGTCAACCAGAAAGTCCCATTATTGGTATAAGAAAGTTGCATTTCACCCGTTTCATATGGTCCTGTTTGATTAGTTTGTCTGCTACCAAAAAGCAATACCAACAAATCACCTACCTCACGTATATTGAAGACATCGTCACTGCCCTGATTTACCAACAAGGTCCCGCCCCAGGACCTGTAATAGTGTGAGTCAACTTCACGAGCCACATTTTTCCTATAACATTCCCCCACAGAATCTGGAAGAAGATGCCAAAAGAAATGCCGTGTATGCAGCAGAGGAGAAGTTAGAAGAGTTACCAGCTATTATTGACCCCAATGTCCCTCCCAACCTGGCCTGTGCATTGGAGATTGCTTCAAAAATTATCACACGTCCATCAGATTATTAACAGACTGTCATTTGCCCATTTCAAATACCTGTGTGGATCATTTGCCTGCTATCAAGTTTCTATCTTCCATGTTAATTAACTGAAAAATGTCCAAGACACTGCGCTTACTCTGTATAATAGCAGCTCACACAACAAACAAGGAAATTTGTAAATAATGCAGATGTAAATAGTGTAGCGCTAATTAAGATACAAGGATTTTGAATTACAAAAAAGTATAAACCAAACACTCGTTCATAACAACATATGTCCAAAAGAGATATTGAAAAAATTTTCTAGTACACATCTATTGTATAAAAAAGTCTGAAGACTAATAAAGCTCCCATATAGATGGTTATTAATTAACTGACCCTGGCCCGTTTACCGATAAGGTCTTTGCCTGCCATTTTAAACCACGTTTCTGACTTCCACATGCACTGACCTCGGCCTGTTAATCATGTTTTTTGCCTGCCACTTGGACTGATCTTCTGCCCTCCTACTTTAGTAAACAGGGGTCTCACATAAGGGAGGGGCTTCAGAATACGGTTCTGAGTGGAGAAAACCAGTTTTTCATTTTGTGTGCTCCCAGAACAGGGTCTGGTTGCCCGGAGGCTTCAAAGAGATTTTGGTGGGAGAAGCCTCTACCCCTGCCCCTAAGTTTGATGGTCCTTCCTGCTGCCTGGACCAATACTTTGGCTGTGCTAACCATATTGCTGCCTGTAATGACCCAGGACATTATGGACCACATTTCTTCCTGCTGCTTGGACCAATACTTTGGATGTGTTGACCAAATATCTGCCTGCTGCCTCTACTGACTATGGACAGTATTTTTGCCTGGACACCTCTGCCTGTTAGCTGGACCAATGCTTTGGCTGTGCTGACAGTATCTCTGCCTGTACGAACTATGGACAGTATTCCTGCCTGGATTATTGCTTTTGCTGTCGCTGACCACATGCCTGTTTGCTGCCTGGACCGACGCTCTCCTCTGTGGAACACTGCACTTCTAAAACCAAGGTAATCTTCTTATTTGGTATGTACCTGCTATGTGTTAGAAATATGAAGGGCCTTCAAAAATGTGATTGGTAGTCAGAAAATTATGTGTGTAAATTTATGCTGCTAGAATGCCTGGAGGTGCTACTTGGATGTTGGGCCTCTGTATGTGGGCAGGCTGTGTAAAAGTCTCAAATATGTGGTCTCACCATACTCAGGAGGAGGAGTAGCAGAATATATTTTGGGGTGTCATTTGTGTTAGAAATATCTTATAACTGGACAACTGTGGAAAAAAAATGTGTTTTCATCCCCCCCCCCCCCCATTTTCCAAAAACTTCTGGAAAAAAATGAATCGTTTTAAAAGACTCATCATGCCTCAGATTTTATGTTGGGGTGTTTGCTTTCCAAAATGGGATCATTTTGTGGGCAATTTCATTGTCTTGGTGCTCCAGGGCCTTTAAAAGTATAATAGGTGGTTGAGAAATTAGATGTTCAATTTATGCTCGTAGAATGCCTGAAGGTGTTACTTCAATGTTGGGCCTCTGTACGTGGCCAGGCTGTGTAAAAGTCTCACACATGCGGCATCGCCATACTCAGGATAAGTAGCAGAATGTATTTTGGGGTGTAGTTGCAATTATGCATATGTTGTGTGGGAGAAATAACCTGTTAACATGACAAAAAAAAAATTCAAAAAAAACTCACCATGTCTCTTAGTAAATACCTTGGACTGTCTACTTTCCAAAAGGTAGTCATTTGGGGGCGGTATTTGTACTTTCCTGGCTTGTTAGGGTCTCAATAAATGATAGGCTGTCAGTACATCAGGTGTGATTAGATGTGACCAATTTTCAGTGATTGGCACCATAGCTTGTAGACTCTACAACTTTCACACAGACTAAATAATATTCACTAATTTGGGTTATTTTTACCAAAGATATGTAGCATTATAAATTTTGGCCAAAATTTATGAAAAATGACTTATTTGCAAAATTTTACAATAGAAACAAAAAATAAAATAAAAAATTGTTTGTTTTATTTTTTTTAATTTTCACAGTTTTTTCGCTTATATTCGCAAAAAATAAAAAACTTAGTGGTGATTAAATACCACCAACAGAAAGCTCTATTTGTGAGAAAAAAATTATAAAAAAAAACAAAAACAAAAAAACAACTTTGTTTGGATACAGTGTAGCATGACTGAGTAATTGTCATTTAAAGTGTGAGCACTGAAAGCTGAAAATTGGTCTGGGCGGGAAGGTGCATAAGTGCCTGGTATTGAAGTGGTTAAAACGGGAAATCTGAGAAAGCGGAAGACCTTTGTTACGTAAAGTAATCCTAAAGTCTCTTTTTTTGTTTAAGAACAAACATGTCATACTTACCCACGGTTTGCTATGGGGGCACCCGAGCAAAACCGCAGCTCTGTGTGTCCATTCGGACATGGAGTCGTGGCGCCTTCCAGCTCCCTTTCCATCCTTATTGGCTCACTGACTTTGATGACAGCAGTGGGAGCCAATGGCACCCACTGCTGTCTCAGCCAATGAGGGAGAGTCCCGGACAACCGAGCCTCTTGTGCACCATCGCTGGATCGAGATGAGCTCAGGTAAGTATTAGGGGGGCTGACAGGGGCTGCAGCACACAGAAGATTTTTTTTTTATCTTATTGCATAGTATGCATTAAAGTGGATGTAAACCCCCCAAATTTTTTTTTTAGTTTAGACTCACATCTGTTACAGCAGAGGATGTCATTTCATCTGTGCCCAGTCTTGCCACAAAGAGTCAATCCAGCTCTGAACAATCCTCTTATCTTTCTTCAGCAAGATAAAAACAGACAGAAATAGGTGTAGTTCTTACCTCTTGCTGTGAGTAACAGGTGATTTTCCTTATCTCATGCACAAGTGTGAGAGAGGCATTCTGTGCACTTCACATCCCCCCTCCTTTCCTCTCCAGCTCTCCCAGGATTGGGCATGCTGAAGTCATGTGTTGACTTTTCTGGCTTTTGACTGGATGTTAGTGATCATGGGGGATAAACCACAAGACCAGCAGAAGTTCAGTATAAGAAATATCGATGCCTGGCCAAGGGGAGTGTAAAAGGGTGATGGTGAGTCTTGCATCACGACTCCAAGCCACCGAGCCCTGGACAACAGACCTGCCTACAGAATACGGAGTATTGCAGGGCTCCAAACAGCTAAAGGGGAGATATTTGACTGGTAAGGATACATGCAGGAGACATGTATATCCATATCTACCTACCTATCCATCCATCCATCTATGGAAGTAGTTTAGAAATGAGTGTGTTTACATCCACTTTAAGATAAAAAACCTTCTGCCCTTAGACCCACTTTAAAAGAGGAACAAGTTTGAAGTTGTTAAAAGTGGTCAATATTATGAAAGACTGAATACACATCAAAGTTGATTTGGCATTTAGGTAGATTATTCAACAGTATCAAAGAAGTTAAAATCCATTTTGAGTGCACCAGAAGTTTTTACCAACTCAGATATTACCCTGTAAAAGTAGTGGATGACACCAGTGGGCTGTACATAGTTTGTGCAGAGAACAGAGCTGTGTGGGGCCCCAGCAGGCCACCCACTACAGGCTGCCTACAGAATCTAGAGTAGGGGGCAGATACAAGACCTGTTACTCCAACACAAAAGAGAACATTTTGATAAGTCTAATAAGAGAGATCATGTCAGTGATACAAATAAGTTAAAGTGGTTCTAAAACAAACTTTTTTTTACCTTCATGCATTCCTTGCAAATGATTATGCATCAGTATCCGTATCCCCCCTCCCCCTTTACTTACCTGAGCCCTCATTTGATCCAGCACTGTGCACATCTGCAGCTCTTCTCTCCCCTGTTCCTGGTCTCTTGTGCTTTTCTGAGGCACTGCTGCCAAAGTCAGTGACGAGGGAACAGTGGGGCAGAGCTGAGATTTGCAGTCTGTCAATAGACGCAGACAGCAAGGCTTGGAAGTGAGCCCACAAGAGTGCCCCCATAGTAAGTGCCTATTGGGGCACTCACCAGAGAGGAGTCAGGAGGAGGTTCAGGGTACCTCTGTGCATTTCCATTGCAGAGCAAGGAAGTATAGACCTGTTTAAATAAATAAAAAAAAATAAACAGACCATCGAAGCTTTATAATTACTTCAAAAGTTATGCTAAAAAATAAATCTGGATTCTTTTAGCATATAGTGGGAGTAAACTCCCATGCATGATTTTTACCTATAGGTAAGCCTTAATATAGACTTACCTAATAGGTACTGTAAAGACGTGCTCTGAAGGAACGGCATACCCACGATGCATACTAGCACATTGCCTTGCAGGTTAAAGAAAAAAAATAAAAAAAATAAATAAATAAATAAAAAACACACACACACACACACACACACACACACACACACACACACACACACACACACACACACCAGAGGTTTACTACCGCTTTAACAGACCTGCATGGTAATGTACAGAGGTACATGACTTAAGTATGCAGCAGAGTAGGGGGACAATTAAGAACAGAACCAAGGTTAGTGTCAGTTTTAGTATTGATTCACACATTTGCGATTTTGCTCGATGTGTTTTCCATTGAAATAAATGGAAGTGTATCAAAACACACATCCTGACCCATGTAAACGTTCAATACAAAGTGCATTTCAACATTAAAATTTGCATGTAATTAAAGCCAGTGAGTACAGCCTACTTTTGTCAATACACTGCTTTGTTATTCAGGCAAAGCTGTAGTGTATACCATGGAAGTCACTTCTGTCACTGATCTGAGAACACCTGGCTATGATGCAGGAAGTTTGAAATATTAGTTTATAAGGCCTCATGCACACTGGACGTTTTTGGACTTTTTTTTTTTTTTACAGCTGCTGTTTTTGGCCTCAGACGTTTTTTTTCTACAGTCAATAAACTCCCCATCACGTTATCCGATGTGTCCATGCACACATAGGCTGTTATCAGCAGTATTTGGCTGGGCTGTTTTTTTGGCTTTACCGAAAAAAAAAAAAACTAGTGGGTTCTGAGAGGAGTTTTTCAGCTGTAAAAACGCTCCAACGTCAAATGCTGATAAATGTGGCTCACCAGCGTTTGACGTTTTTGATTCATTGAAAAAAATGTATTTATTTTTTTTTAAAAAAAGCTAAAAAACGCTATTAAAAAAAAAAAAAAAAAAAAAAAAAAAAAAACTCACTGCAAAGCTACTGTCGTTTTTAGAACGTTATTTTAACGTCCAGTATGCATGAGGCCTAAAAGTTTGTTCTCCAACTCAACATTAAGTATGCAGGTAGATACTTGTCCTGGCCTCTGTAAGGCCCCTTTCACATGGGGCCAACTGTTTTGATCAGTAGGGGATCTGTCCGCTGATCAGAGCAGAGAGGCGGCGGATTACAGGTCCCTGTCTGCTCAGTTTATAAAGAGTGGACATGGACAGTGCCCCCTCTGCTCTATGGATGGCCAGGTGTAAAAGGACTCTGCTGCCCTTTTACCGATCCGTCTACATGGGGAACGACAGATCCCCTTCCATTTGTCTTTAGCAGAGCAGACTGATCAGGTCTGCCAGTAAAACTGACAGATGGACCTGATTGGAAAGGTCATGTGAAAGGGGCCGAATAGGCATGAGTTAACAGTCTCTCTCACATACAAATCATTGGTCTTGCCTCACAGCCGCCAACCATCTTCCAGCTGTCATTTTTCGTTGTAGGTTTGAAAGCAAATTGGTTCAACAGATCAATACACATACATGAAACACATGTATCAATGAAATTCCTGGGCCCAGTTCTACAACAAAATTTATGGCAGACTTCACCTGCATCAGTGGAATACAACTGCCACTCCCTGGTTCACACAACACAGCTATGAGAAGCCAATGTAGAGTAAATGCCAAATGGTGTTCTTAGGTTAGACCAACAGGTGACAGCAAAGACAAACCAAGGATGAAAAGTGGCAACACAAGTTCAAATACAATACATACATATGTACAGTAGTTAGAGGCACAAGGGCACCATCATTTTATCCTCCTGCAGAAATTGCATCTTTTCTAGAATGATCGGGGTTTTGGGCTTAAACACTTCAGCTCCACACACATACATGCACACACACACACACTTTTCACACAACTAGAGCTTTCTTTTGGTGGCATTTGATCACCACTAGGTTTTATTTACTTTATATTAAGGCCTCATTCACACAAGGTGGATCCGCTCCCAGGGAGTCCGCCAGCTCAGCGGGAGATCTCTCTATTGATCTCTGCTGAGCCGGATGACAGGTCCCTCTCTGCTCACTGAGCGGGGAGGGGCTTGTCGAGCGCCGCTGGTTGCTATGAAGAGTTCGGATGAAAACGGACAGCATGTCCGTTTTCATCAGATCTCACCCGATCCGATAGGGACGGATGCGAACGTAGGGCCATCTGTCTGATTTTAGCGGATCGGACCAGGTCGGATGTCAGCAGACATGTCCCTGCTGACATCCGTTGCTCCATAGACTAACATGGAGCGCCCATTCAGGTCCGCCTGTCAGTTTTGTCGGCGGACCTGAACAGTCCATTCGTGTCAAAGGGGCCTTAAATGGAAAACAGACCAAAAAAAAACCCACCACACAAAAAAAAAAAAAAAAAAAAAAAAATTATAGGAAATGATTTTTTTTTTTAATCCCAAAATTTCGGCCAAAAATGTATTCTGCTACGTCTTTGGAAAAAAAAAATAAAAAATTTCCCAATAAGTGTATATTGATTGTAGACGCTATAACTTTTATGCAAACCAAACTTTAGGCTATATACTGGAATGTTTATTTTCTATACTACCAATGGCGGTGATCAGTGACTTATTATGGAACTGCAATAGTGCCACGGGTAATCTGACACCAACACAGTGATTAGAGCTAATAATATGCACAGTCGCTGTACTAATGACACTGGCTGGGAAGGGATTACCATCTAGTACAAGCAAGGGGTTAAAATGTGTGCCTAACTAGGTTTACTGTGGAAAGAAAAAGAAAGAAAAAGATAAAGAAAAAAGAAAAAGAAAGAAAAGAAAGAAAAAGAAAAGAAAGAAAAAGAAAAGAAAGAAAAAGAAAAGAAAAAGAAAGAAAAAGAAAAGAAAGAAAAAGAAAAGAAAGAAAAAGAAAAAGAAAAGAAAGAAAAAGAAAGGAAAGAAAAAAGAAGAAAGAAAGGCACATTGCTGCTGACAGTGGAGATCCCTGTGTTTACCTACACAGGGCCTTCTTCTGTCATTTTCTCAGCCAATTGGCAGGTTCTGGCCATAAATATTGGGCCGAGAGACTTGCTGATCTGTTTGTGCTGTAGCAAATGGCATCACAGCGGGGGCAGATGCTCGCGCGTCCCTCTACCTGGAAATACAATATCATGTACATGGTCTAGCGCAGTAGGGCCGCCCTGCCGCAGTGCAAGTGTGTTGGACAGTCCTGAAGTGATTAGGGCAGTTGTACTTCTTGGGCTTATGTACACTACAGCTTCTAAACGTGAGTTTAGAAGCTTTTGGTGTTTTTTTTGCCTCCTAAACTCAACTTCATAAAAGCCTGTGTTCATGCACACATTGGCCTTTACAAGAGTTTAAAAAAAAAAATGCGGCAAAATCGCAGGCGGTCAACCTAGTCTGTGAACCCTTGGTGATTGTAGGTCTTTTACACTGTTTTTTCACAGGCAGACAGTGAACCATACTGTATGTGTGCAAGTTTAACTGCTTCAGCCCCAGAAGATTTTACACCCTTCCTGACCAGAGCTCTTGTGCGATTCAGCACTGCGTTGCTTTAACTAGCAATTGCGTGGTCGTGCGACGTTACACAAAAACAAAATTAACGTCCTTTTTTTTCCCCACAAATAGAGCTTTCTTTTGGTGGTATTTGATCACCTCTGCGGTTTATTTTTTGCGCTATAAAACAAAAAAATAAATAAATAAATAGCGAAAATTTTGAGAAAAAAAAAAAAAAAAAAGCAATATATTTTTTACTTTTTGCTAGAACATCCCCCAAATTTTATAATATATAACAGTTTGCTGAAGACAAGCAGACTAAGGACATGGATTACTGGAACCATGTCCTGTGGTCTGATGAGACCCAGATAAACTTATTTGGTTCAGATGGTGTCAAGTGTGTGTGGTGGCAACCAGGTGATGAGTACAAAGACAAGTGTGCCTTGCCTACAGTCAAGCATGGTGATGGGAGTGTCATGGTCTGGGGCTGCATGAGTGCTTCCGGCACTGGGGAGCTACAGTTCATTGAGGGAACCATGAATGCCAACATGTACTGTGACATACTGAAGCAGAGTATGAACCCCATTCAATTTGGAGACTGGGCAGTATTCCAACATGATAATGACCCCAAACACACCTTCAAGACAACCACTGCCTATATATATATATATTCCTCAGTTTAGGCCAACAAGGTCTGGCAAGTGGTAAAATGCTCTACTGTATTAATTCACAAAATTAAAGTAATTCACAGATAAAATGCTGGCTTTTTCTTACACCAACTTAAACATAAAAACAGGGACTAGATACATTTTAACTTGAACTGGACTTTGACATCAGGCTGTTTCAAAGTGCCAGAGGACAGCATGAGTGCATCACAAAAGCAGCATCGTCTAATTAGAGTTAACAGTTTTGGAAAAATTGGAGTGTAGTAAAAGCTGCAAAGGAAGTTGGGAGAGAGACAAGTAATAAACACTCAGATGCAGCAGAAGGGATTGAGAGCATAAGTCAAGAGAGCGTGAGAGAGGAGGGGGAAGAGAGGGAAAACTGGATGGTTGGAGAGAGAATAAAAAGAACATTGAAGGGGGAAGGGTATTGCAAGCACAGATCATCCTACTGCTGGCCAGTTCATTAAAATCTACAACACTAATCCAAATAAAAAAATAAAAAAAAAGGGAGGAATTGATTTTGTAAAGACCATCAGAATAATTTCAGAAAAAAAAAAAAAAAAAAAAAAAAAAAAAAAAAAATTTTTTTTTTTTTCCAATCTTGGATTGAGTAAGGCTCCATTCACACTAGCGAGCAGGGTGGATAAAAAGCAATGATTTTTTTTTTTTACATGGGATTTTTATGAAATTTATTTTAATAAAATGCTTTGAGTAAAAAAATCTAAAGATAGTTTTCTGATACATTAATAATTTAGTTTATTCAGCATGAAATAGAGCTTAGTTATGTAGCATGAGGCTGTATAGTCTGTAATATTTATATTTTTGGTAAACTCATTCAATGAATCCAAGCTCTGCAAGCCGAGATAACATGCACTGCTATGATGCATTCACACAATTTCCCAGTAACCATGAGATAAACCACGGTTCAGGAATATTCCTCTATCCCACTTATCCTGTTAGTAGGCATCCATTCACCTGCTGCCGCCATGTCCCTCACCTTGTTAGATCACTGCAGCATCACCAGCCATCCCATTAAAGTGAATGGGACTGTCAGTGAGTCAACAGCGGGTCAGAGATGATAGTTGCTCTTTAAAAAAAATTAGGATTTAAAATCGAGTTGATTTAAATCAAATCAACCCTGCTAACGAGACTCCAAAGTTTCACCGTTTCCTGTACGACTGAGTGCGTCTTTGATCCGACTCTACACTCCCTGGGACAAAGTCGAAAGTAGAGCAGGCATTTTTTAAAAGTCGCTGCCACCGTCACAACGATTTGAAGGGTGCCATTGAAAATAATGGACTGCAACTTGTCATGTGACTGATATCCAAAGTTGCATGACAAGTCGTAAAAGTGTGAATGAAGCCTAGGAGAAGGTGTTATACTACCCAGTCAATAATTTTCATCATCTGCCATCTATGTCCTATTGTAGAGATTTCCCTTTACTTCCTTTGCCATAGTCACAACAGAAGTGAGGGAAAATCCATGGTTGTTGCCAGAACTGAAAGATTTCCCCTCTTTTCCTGTTCTGTTGACAATCAAAAATCTGAGATTTTCTTTTAATTTCATTCTCAATGATAATGGAAAAAAACAGGACAAACCCAGAAGGTGCATCACCCTAAAGAGGGACACCGGCCGCAATGAAAACCTGACAAAAGTTATAATCCCTCTCCACTTATATACTAGTTATACTTTACTTGGACGGAGTGGGGAAGAGTTAAGCTGGATACACACTATAGGAAAATCGGGTGAACAATAGTCTGGTTTTCCTCAATGTTTCACAAGTGGAAAATGAGAATGGAAATAATGTATGAAAGTTCTCGTTTATGGCTTCTGATCATGCACAGTCTTTCGTATCCGATTTTTCACGTACGAAAACAGGACACAAAAAAAAGGAGGGGAATGTGAGCTGGCACAGCCACAATGACAAAACTCCATCCCTAATAGAGACATTTATACCTGCATTTACAGTTTATCAGTTCATATGACGGCGTCCCAGAACAAGAGCTGCACCGCCCCGCCGTTATTTGACAGTGAGCGTGCGGCAAGCAGTTAAAGAAAAATTTCAGGCTCTTGATAACTATACCTAAACTTGCTCCCGCCCTCTTCTATATCCTATTCCATCTACCCCGTGAAAGGAAGAGGTTTATACTTGCCTTTTCAGAGGGCGCTCTGGTCCAGTCATGTGATCTGGAATTAGAATTCCAATTTAAAAAAGGGGTTGTAAAGGGTTTGTTTTTAACAGTTTCCGGATCGCCCACCACACATTTCCTGTGGCAGGGTGGCCCGGCTGCCAAAAACAACGTACCTGTACAGTAGGTGACCGCGATATTGTGTCAATCTCACCCCATTTCTCGGCGAGGTTTTGACACCTGCGAGCCCTGTCGCGGGAGCCAGCGCCGAGATGGCTCACTCATCGGGAAAGGAAAACTTTTTTTTCCCTTTCGCGATGAGCGACAGGCAGTGCTGACAGCTGTCTGGTATGAATCCTGAGGGGAAACACCGCGTCAAATTTTAAATGAAAAAAACAGCGTGGGTCCCCCCCCCCCCCAGGGGCATACCAGGCCCTTAGGGTCTGGTATGGTGTGTAAGCGGAACCCCCTACGCTGAAAAATCAGCATGGTGGTCCCCCCCAAAATCCATACCAGACCTTTAGCCGAGCACGAGCGAGCGCACCCCCCCCCCCCCCCCCCCGAGCCGTACCAGGCCGCATGCCCTCAACATGGGGGGATGGTATCGTGCTGGAAACACAATCTCGCGGTCAGGTACTGTACGTTGTCTCTTCTTCTGGGTCTGGGACCCGCTGATCGATGACAGGAGAGGAAGACCACTGTTCTGTCAGAGGAAAATGGAGATCTTGTGTTTCTGCTAATTAGAAACACAAGATCTCAGTTTTCCTCCAGTTAAACCATCCCCCACACAGAAGTCACACTCTAGGAGCACACTTAACCCTTTGATTGCCCCTGATGTTAACCCCATCCCTGCCAGTGTTATTAGTACAGTGACAGTGCATTACTAATAAAAATATCCTAAAGTTTGTAGACGCGGTGACTTTTGCACAAACCAATCAATATTACGCTTATAGGGATTTTTTTTTATTTTCTTTCAATTAAAAACATGTAGCAGAATACATTATTGGCCTAAATTGATGAAGAAATTAGATTTTTTACTTTTTTTTTTTTTTTTTTTTTAAATTGATGTTCTACAGCAGACAAGTAAAAAAAAAAAAATTATTTTATTTAAATTATTTTTTTTTCAAAATTGGTGGTCTTTTTTGTTTATAGCGCAAGAAAAATTTGTGGGGGGAAAAAAAAATAAAATTAAAAAAACAAAAAAAACAAAATTTGGGTACAGTGTTGCTCGACTGCCCAATTGTCAGTTAAAGCAATGCAGTGCCGTATCGCAAAAAAAAAAAAATGGACTGGTCATGAAGGTGGGTGAAGCCTTCCAGGGCTGAAGTGGTTAAATAGCACACATTATAATTACCTGCTCTGTAACAGTTTTGCACAGAGTGGCCCCGATCCTCCTCTTCTGGGGTGCCTCGCTGGCGCTCCAGGCTCCTCCTCTTCATCGGGTGCCCCCACGGAAAGCCGCTTTACATGGGGGGCACTTGTGCAGGCTCGCTCCTGAGTCCCGCTGCTGCGTCTATTAACAGACAGCGGGACTCTGCCCCGCCACCTGGATTTGATTGACTACAGTGGGAGCCAATGGCCGCTGGGCTCGTGCACATCGCTGGATCGGATTGGTCTTAAATAAGAAAAAGGGAGGGTCTGGGGGGCAGCTGCAGCAAAAAAGGTTTATCAACCTAATGCATTCTAGAGACTTTACAATCACTTTAAGGCTGACTCAGACTCTGCAGTAATTATGTAGTAGCTGCTTTTCAAGCTCTCCTCCAGTGTTCCTCTGAGCTGTGCAATTAATACGCTATATGTAACCAGAAAGTGGTTCTATATGAATGGAGATTGACAAGCACCTGACAGCTCCTGGTGTCACACGGACAGCATTTGTGTGAGAAGCCAATATGTAACAAAAGAACAAGAAAGCAGATGGCAACCACACAACTCTAAATACAAACAAGTCAAAGGATTCTCATTTTACCTTACACCTGGTGTCAGGACATGAAGCAATTACCCTCTGCCCCCAAGGTACAGGGCCTTCCTCAGCACTTTTTACAAACCATGGCTTCCTCCCAAGACACCACTCAATCATGCATAGAAATCAAAGATCATATGGGGCCTGGGAGCAGCATTTTTCAGTGACTTGACTAATAGATTAGGTTAATGTTTTTCTAAGTGAACCCGTGTGATAAAATATATCCTTATTGAAGTGTTTGTAGAGCCAACTCTATTATTCATTTCATTTTGGATAGACAAGGAAAGGGCTGTACACGAATTAGATCAGCGTATTTCTGCAGCAGGTAAGGCCAGGTATTTCTAATCAGCCTCTGACAGGAAGCCTGTACAAATTGATGACAGGCTGATACTGCAGCTGTCCACGGCTATTTGAATGTAACTGCACAAGGAGCCATTATAGAAGCTGGATTGTCTGTGTCCCAAGAATACACATCACTAACTAAAGTCAATTGCTGCATGTGTGATTAGAAGCGAACAGCCCTGGACAGCGTCAGCCTGTCATTTATTTGTACAGGCTCCATTTTCACAGATGATCAGAAAAACCTGCAGTATCTGGCACAGAAATACGCTGAATTTTGGTGGTGTGTGGCCATAATCATCTGTGAGCCGTAGCTGGATCCATGGCCCCTTTCAGGGTGGATAAAAATTATAAATTTTTTATTTTTTTTTTTAAACAAAAGATTTTTTTTTGATATTTATTTTAATAAAATGCTTTTGGATTTTTTTTTTAAGGATAGTTTTCCATTTAAGATACATTAATAATTTAGTTTATGTAGAATGAGGCTGTATATTCTGCAATATTTACTTTTTTGGAAACTCATTCAATGAATCCAAGCTTTGCAAGCTGAGATGCTCTGCATTGATGCATTCACACAATAACACAGTAACTATGAGATAGAACAAAGTTGAGGAATATTCCTTTATCCCATTGTTTTGCAAATCTATGTACACTACAAACTGTATGATTGGATCGGTTCTGATATCGCTGTTTTACTAACCTGACAGCTTATTATTCTAAATAGGAAACCTTCATTTTGAATGCAAATATTAAAGGTTTGAACTACCATGAAGAATGAGTCCTTACATTTAAAGAGCACCTGTCATTTCAGATCCATCATGGCAGTGCCCGTTAGCAGGCATCCATTTACCTGCTGCTGCGTCCCTCAACTTGTTGTGTCACTGCCGCACTAACAGCCATCCCAATAAAGTAAATGGGACTGTCGGTGAGTCAACAGTGGGTCAGAGGAGGAGCTGCTGTGGAAAAGAGATGACAGTTGCTCTTTAAAAATTATGATTTAAATCAAGCCTTTTTTACCAGTGATTTAAATCAAATTCACCCTGGCCCCTTTGGCAAGCAGCAATACAAAAGCCACTTTGCAGCTTTCTACGTTGCAATCAGGCAAATACCATCAGTCAGCATTGCAGAGAATTATAAAGAGCTGACAGTTCAAAATCAGTAATCCGTACATACAAATTTGCTGGATGTTACTGTAAGGGCACTTGCACACTAGGACAGACGGGCGTCGGCGGTAAAGCGCCGCTATTTTTAGTGGCGCTTTACCGTCGCTTTTGCAGTGCTTTTTGCCCACTAGTGGGGCGCTTTAAACCCCTGCTAACGGCCGAAGGGTCAAAAGCGCCGCTGCAGCAGCGCTGCCCATTGATTTCAATGGGCGGGGACACTTTAGGAGTGCTGTATACATTGCTCCTACAGTGCCTTAAAGATGCTGCTTGCAGGACTTTTTTGAGCATCCTGCCAGCGCACCGCTCCAGTGTGAAAGCACTCAGACTGTCACACTGAAGTGAGAGGCGCTTTACAGGCGCAGTGTGAAGTTAGCCTTAAAAGGGGGAAGTACACAAAAAAGCTCGTTTGGCTGTACTTCTGTCGATCACAGGAGTGCAGTTCGTTCTGCACTCCTGTGACCCATTTTCAGCTGACAGCAGGCTGAAATCCGCTGTCAAAATAATAACTGCTTAAGTAAATTTATATAAAAATGTAAATAACAGTGCAACAATTAATCCTCAAAAACAAAAATTGTTAAACGAAAAATAGCAGTGAAGTTCGAAGAAAAAACAAGATGCTGTGATCTTCCACCTCCGTGTTGAGCAATATGTCAGTGTTCATAAATAATCCACCAATAGTTAGATGGC
Organism: Lithobates clamitans; assembly: GCA_037952925.1. Classification (NCBI taxonomy): domain Eukaryota; kingdom Metazoa; phylum Chordata; class Amphibia; order Anura; family Ranidae; genus Lithobates; species Lithobates clamitans. The sequence continues at coordinate 2,376,817 of JBBGZY010000138.1, read as the reverse complement.
TGCTCACCTTATACTTAGACCCCCGTTTCACAAGTGGGTGCCAGTAAGCAGTCCTCTAATGGGGATAAATTCAGATGAATGCTTCCGCTTCGCTCCTCTAACACCTCCCTTCAGTGCTGCATATTCTCATTCAGCGGTATATAAAAAAAGATAAACAAATGAGATCTAGTGCGCTCTGTCAAAGTTTACTATCAAATAAAATAGGAGGTAGAACACTCACAAATAAAGGCACTCAACCATGCCAGCGTATCAAACAGGTGGCATATTTCCAATGCGCTTCAGCATAGATGGCGGTGACTGCAGGATGAAAGCTGGGGGGTCAGGCTCCTGATCCCAGATGCGTGTCGTCCTGGCCATGGACTTCATCATGAGGATTAATCGTTGCACGGTTATCTACATTTATATATACACATTCACTTAAGCAGTTATTTTGTTGCCAGTTGCGCTGCACTACACACGTGGTTCAATTTAGATTGAAGTGAGAACACTTTTGAGTGTCAAACAGCAACTAGATTATTTATTTGCATTCACTTGGTGATTTTTATAATATATGAATTTTGAGATGCTTTTATTTACGGTATTTGCGCTGATTAAGGTAGAGGTTAAATTAAGACCGTTGTCAGCTGAGGTCACAGAGCCAGTCTAGGCTCGGGCAAGATCACGACAATGAAGTCGGGATATGCCCACATGCCTAGACTGGCACCAGCTCAGCAAGCTGCTGAGAGACTGAGCTGGTTGCCCCAGCCCGCCCGCCCCCCAGCCAAGAGGGCAAAACAGACAGCGGTGACTGATAGTCGCCAACTCACTGGGCTATGAAAACCAAGTGATCAGCGGCATTTGATCGCTCGGTTCTCAGTGTTAGAACCGGCAGGGGGAATAGGGTTGCCACCTCATCCTTTTAAACCCAAACACATATGAATTACACAGGTTCTGAGACCAAGCGAGTTTAATTACCGCCTTAATCAATCACAGAATCTGCATAATTATTACGAGTTTCGTTTTAAAAGGATGAGGTGGCAACCCTACTAGGGACCGATGCTGCATCCACCTAGGTAAGTATGATTCTGCAAAAAAATAAAGTCCATACCTCTCTTTTAAAGTACAGCATCTCACAAAAGTGAGTACACCCCTCACATTTTTGTATATATTTTATTCTATCTTTTCATGTGACAACACTGAAGAAATGACAATTTGCTACAATGTAAAGTAGTGAGTGTACAGCTTGTATAACAGTGTAAATTTGCTGTCCCCTCAAAATAACTCAACACACAGCCATTAATGTCTAAACCGCTGGCAACTTAAGTGAGTACACCCCTAAGTGAAAATATCCATATTGGGCCCAATTAGCCATTTTCCCTCCCAGATGCCATGTGACTCGTTAGTGTTACAAGGTCTCAGGTGTGAATGGGGAGCAGGTGTGTTAAATTTGGTGTTGTCGCTCTCACTCTCTCATACTGGTCACTGGAAGTTTAACATGGCACCTCATAGCAAAGAAATGTGAGGATCTGCAAAAAAAAGAATTGTTGCTCTACATAAAGATGGTCTAGGCTATAGGAAGATTGCTAAGTCCCTGAAACTGAGCTGCAGCACAGTGGCCAAGACCATACAGCGGTTTAACAGGACAGGTTCCACTCAGAACAGGCCTCGCCATGGTTGACCAAAGAAGTTGAGTGCATGTGCTCAGCATCATATAGAGGTTGTCTTTGGGAAATAGATGTATCCCTTCAGAGATTGGGCCGCAGGGCAGTATTCCAACATGATAAAGACCCTAAACACACCTCCAAGACGACCACTGCCTTGCTAAAGAAGCTGAGGGTAAAAGGTGATGGACTGGCCAAGCATGTCCCCAGACTTAAACCCTATTAAGCAACTGTGGGGCATCCTCAAAACGCTAGGTGGAGGAGTGCAAGGTCTCCAACATCCACCAGCTCCGTGATGTCGTCATGGAGGAGTGGAAGAGGACTCCAGTGGCAACTTGTGAAGCTCTGTTGAACTACATGCCCAGGAGGGTTAAGGCAGTGCTGGAAAATAATGGTGGCCACACAAAATATTGACACTTTGGGCACAATTTGGACATTTTCACTTAGGGGTGTACTCACTTTTGTTGCCAGCAGTTTAGACATTAATGGCTGTGTGTTGAGTTATTTTGAGGGGACAGCAAATTTACACTATTATACAAGCTGTTGTAGCAAAGTGTCATTTCTTCAGTGTTGTACATGAGAGGTATACTCACTTTTGTGAGATACTGTATAACGAAAAGGCAAAACTTTTTCCGTTTTGGATACAGTGGAGAGGGAGTCAGTCTTTATTGCTGTCCTGTTTACCATCATCAGTGAAAGTGAAAAAAAAAGCCCACATTTTGGGTTGTCCCCAGAAAAGTACCAGAGAGGAAATCTTCCAATGGGGACACTAGTTCTGGTGACCTGGGGGTTCTCAAGGAAGAAGTTTTGCCTATAGTTCTCCTTTTAGGAACAAAGTCTTACATGCATAAAAAGGTACTTCATCTACTATTTCTAAGGGCCGGTTCACACTAGTGCCATTTCAGATGAGACTTGAGTCGCACAAAAATGCATGACAAGAGAAATCACATTGTTCTCAATGGTGTCTGCTCACATCAATGCAACTCGCATGGCACAATTTTGGAAAAAGTTCCTGTTTTCTGGTGTGGTTCCAGAGTGGATTTTGGCCTCATAGAATTTACAAACTGGGTCCAAGTAGCACTACATAAATCGCACAAAGGTGGAGTAAAATTGGATTGCAGCAGTGTGAGCCTAACCTAGTTTCCAAACTTAACATTTTCTTGGCAGCGTGAAGAGCTTAAACCATACAAGTGACAGATGGACTTGCTTGATAAATTTACCATACAAATAGCAAGGGAGACCCTCGACCAGTGATTAATAATTACGTTTTTAACAATGTCCCCACTATACATCATCCTATAAAACTCTCTCATAGGCTTTGTTCGCAGAGAGCTCATGTGCTAATAAAAAAAAAAAAAAAAAGTCTCAGAGCTACCTTGTGCTATATCACCCCCCCCTCCCCCCCCCGATACAAAAGTTCAAGCCAAATTTTGTCTAGGGAGCTCCTGTGTGCATAGGGCCAGCTTTGTAGTGTCAAAGGTCATGTGAAAGCATCTTGTGCTACTCCCTATTAGGCTCCATTCATACTTGGCATTTCCGGGACACGCACAGAAAACATGTTTTATGTGTATTTTGGAAATTTGCTGCAAACGCGCACTGCGCTTGTGGTGCAATTATTTGTTAATGGCATCTCAAACACAGTTAGCAGATGCAGATTTTGTTGTGCAGACCCCAACCTCTGTCCTGTAAACTTACTGCATGGCCAAAGTATTTTCTTTCACTACCTGTCCACTTTTGCAAGTTGCTTTTCCCCCCATGCCCATCTGCAGTGCTGTCCTAAATGGCGTCGGCACTTCCGGTCCTGGCTGCCTATGTGATGTCATCAGGTGATTCCCTTGACTCCTCAGATATTGGTGTCAAACTTCTGCTGCATCTGCCATGGCAACCAACTAACTGCACCATGCAGCGTTATTACTGTGCAGGAGCAAGATCAGGAAGTGCATTCTGGGTAGCCAGCTGCACCTAATCCCGGAAATAAACACAAGTGGGCTTCAGATGCTCAGAACTGCGATGGCATCTGCCTGCTTCCGTGATCAAGTAAATTTTTTTTTTTTTAGAGAAAAAAAAAAACAAAAAAACCCACACACCCCCACAAACAATATCCAATTTGTAATGTACATTCACATCAGTACCTACCCTCAAGGAGCTTACAATCTAAGGTCCCTAACTCACATTTATACATACATAACTGGGGTGCTGAAATTAATCGTTGCATCGCGATTCGGGTGTCCCAGATGCGGCATTGATGCATAAGGACCGGAAAATGGATTGCGGGTGACGTCATGACGACTAGCCCCACCCCTCCCGGGAAAGCACTCAGAGCGTATTTTTAAAATTACTTTCTTTTAATAAATGCTGTGTTACAATGGATGATGCGCCCTGCTGTATGTGCTTTTTAAAAAACTATGTCACTTCATACCGAATTTCACAGTAGTACGATACATCCTGCTCATGTGACTCCCGGCCCATCCCGCCCCTCTCCGGTCTCCTCTCCACTCTCCTGAGTCCTGACGTCAGCGTGGGAATTCTCAGTCCCGCCGCCTCTCTTCTGATACGATAGCTATAGTCAGCGGGCGGGGCTGAGAATTCCCCGCTGACATCAGGACTCAGGAGACGTGAGAGGAGAGCGGAGAGAGGAGAGGGGCGTGACGGGACGGGAGTCACATGAGCAGGATGTATCGTACTACTGTGAAATTAGGTATGAAGTGACAGTTTAAAAAGCACATACAGTACAGCGGGGCACATCATCCATTGTAACAGCATTTATTAAAAGAAAGTAATTGTAACAGTAAGTAGAGTACAAATGTACACTACTTACATCTCACGCTCCGTGCTGACAGGTCCCTGGCTATCCTGTGCACATTCCACTGTTAACTCCTAGTCTGCTGGAAGGTGCAAACAGGAATGCCAAGGAACTGTCAGCACCAGTGGTGGCCCGTGCATTGTGGGGGGTTAGTGAAGTGATGGCTGCATTTGACGGGCACAAGTGGCTGTGTTTGACAAACTGGGAACTGTGGCGTTTCCCAGAAGATTGCAGGGTGAAAGGGCCGCCCAGGCGGCCCAAGCAGAAGTGGGAGCTCATTGGTAATCGTGATGCATTGCGGAATCGAATCGTTGACCAGATAATCGTAATCAAATCGAATCGTGAGACCAGTGAAGATGCGCACCCCTAATACATACACATACTAGGGCCAATTTAGACAGGAGCTAATTAACCTCCCAGTGTATCTTTGGAGTGTGGGAGGAAACCAGAGTACCCGGAGAAAACCTACAGGTTTTGCGCAGCACAACACTCTGTGCCAATAGTGCCGTAGTTGGGATTCAAACTGAGGACCCTAGTGCTGCTAGGACTGGACTTAGCTCGCACAGCATTTATCATCTTAGGTATTCCTTATTCCTGTGTGAATACAGCACATGGGCTGGGCCAAGCAATAGAGGATAACAGCAGTCTGTGCAGACCCAGTCCTTCATGGATGTGTTAGGTCATTATCAGCCTAGTTCATGTTTTTCCCTTAAAGCTGAGCTCCAGGCTCCTTTAGAAAAAAAATTAGGAGTAAGGAACTACACATACTGTAGCTGCTGACTTAATATTAGGACACTTACCTGTTCATGAATCCAGCGGTGTCTACACCCGAGCCAATTTTTCAATTGGCTCTCAAGTGCTGCCATCTTGGCTAAGGCAAGCCTTACGGCTTCACAGCCGGCTCCCTACTGTGCACGCACGAAGCATGCTGCCCTTTGTGAATGGCCCGGCGGCAGGGGAAGGAGGAGGGGGGCCAAACTTACAGATGAATTTGTGGCAGCGAAGTTAGCCAGAAGTGGGAACCTGTCAATTTTTTTGGCATTACTTGGAATTTTTTCATATTTGTGGACTTCACAGCAGTCATTATTTAGGTGTGATTAGGTTTTTATGTTTATCATGGGTATATAGAACTAATTATATAATTTTTAATAACTTTTTTTATATACACATTTATATGTATGTTTTTGTGACCATATATTTATATATTTTTCTGTGTGGATAAATCTGGGATATCTATATTTATTTTTATTTAGCACTATCAATTAGTTAAGGGAGCACACTTTTTGCACATTAGGGAGACTGCGCCTATCACTAGTTCCCTGTATTCCCTATTTTGATAGAATCAAGGTAGCGCCATACACCCCATTTTTTTGCATTTTCAATACTGTTAGTCCCCTTAGGGAGCTAATTAAGGAGCTAATTAAGGGAGGCTGCAACCTATTATCCTGAGCGCGGAGACAACAATATTCTGCCCCCTCCCCCCTGAAAGGTGGAACTTCGCTTTAAGGGCATTTATCTGTAAACAAAACATAAATCAAGTGCCATTTGTCCTTTTTTCAGCACAGATTATAGAAATGAGGCCAGAATCTGACTGGTTGTTGTATGAGCGATGCAGACTGCCATACTGCAAAGTCCTTTGTTATTGCTGATGGCTGTACCAAAGAAATTTCCATAACAAAACAGTTTGATACACTTCAGCTGTCCATAATCCAAACAAAGCTTCAGAGGTGTTCTGGTAGAAATCGAACTGTGGGAAAATTCAAAACTTCCACAAGTTTTAAAACTAAAAAGCTAATTAGTTATCATAGGACTACTAAAATAGTCGTATTTGTTTGATAAATGTATTTGCAGAGTATGGAAAGCTTCGTTTTCAGAAAGAGTGCATATCCCAGGCAGCTAGAAATGAAAATAGGACACAAATCCCCCCCAGAGCAAACTCCCAGTATGTGGCACGAATAAATGACATTACGACAAAAGAAGAGTAATATCAGGTCAGAGAATGCCATTCATCAGTCACAGCTGTATGTCTGCTGCCAGACTAGAATTCAATGATTCGGGTTATAAATAAAGGACAATACAGCATCAGGTCAGACCAATATAAAAAGGACATTGGCTGACGTGGAAATGATTAATCACTCAAAGGAAGCAACACAAACAGAAGTAAGCAGATTGGATTCCAGCCCGCTCGGGTGTAAGCGCTGCAGATCTTACAGACCCCGGCACTGTTGGGGTGGAGACCTGACAGTAGTACCAAAGTCTAGGATAGGAGATCTGCAGAGCAGACATCAACAGAATAATCTTTCCGGCAAAAAAAAAAAAAAAAAAAAATATTATTAAAAAAAAGAATTTGCAGTGATGTGAACATTGGACTGCAATTTCAATCCGGTCCCATAGAAGCCCATGGAAATTGGCACCGCACTGAACTTGCATAGGACCCTTTCTGAACAGGATCAAATTTGCACCACATATATGTGAACAGCCTTCATTGGAAATGCTTTTTTACACGACATGTGAATCTATGCTTTTCGGATCGCATCTGATCTGCATAGAATTCACATAAATGTGAACTGGGGCTTAGAGAGATGAGACAAACCACTTACCGCTGACAGGGGTGCTTACAATGATCAGCTTTAACCTAAAACCTTTATTACAAAAGAGAAAAAAAATAAAGAATAAAAACCTGTTGCTGTAACTTCTTGTGTAACAGCAGTGCGAGCTGGAGTTTGGCTTCAATATGTTATTGTATCTAAATCTGCTAGCTCATAGAAGACTAACCCCCCAAATTGACAATGCTGCTGTCCAAAGGCTTCTCCATCCAGATTGGAGGCACTCGAATAGAGGGGGTGTTACTGGCCAGATCAGGTGAAAAAATAAATAATAATAAAAAAAAAAAAAAAAAAACACACCCCACACACAATGATTGGCAAGCTGCAATACATTACATTTGAGTTTAAGACCACTTGAGGCAGCTTATTTGCATGTATTACCCAACACACCAAAATAGAGCATGCAGCATTTACAGCAGTGCATGGCATTGCTGACTGTCATGCTGTGCTGCAACTCATGTGCATTGAGAAACTGCTTTGGGGTGCCACTCAGAATGAATGGTACCACATCACACAGCACAGCGGTGTGAATGGAGCCTTAAGCTGGTCTTGCTCAACTGGCTGAATTTTGATCCACCTTTGGCTGGCTTTAGGCTCCTTTTACACTAGTGGACTCCAAAGTTGCGCGATTTTCAGTGCAACTTTGACACAACTTTAAAAGTGACTTTGAGACTTTTACACTCTCTGGCATTGAAGTCTTATCAGAGTCAGATCAAAGTAGTGCAAAAACCTTTTCTGAAGTCGCAGTGACTTTAGTGTCAGCTCTCAGAGTTAAATGGCATTTCACATGTCCTGCTGTTTTGGGTCTCAAGCCGTACAAGTGTGAAAGGAGCCTAAATCTCGGTTCACACTAATGCGACATAGGATCCGCTTTGTGAGACGCCAAGTTGGATAACGTGAAATTCAATGTTTCCCTATGAGAGCTGTCTTAACTGACTACTACACAAGTCTGTGACTTTAGAAAAGACTTTGATGCCGCGGAGTGTAAAAAGTCAAAGTCGGCACAACTATGCAGTTGGGCTAGCATGAACCGAGGATAAGGCGCTGTTCACACCTGAGCATTTTTTCAGCTTGTAAAAACACTCAGCTCTAAAGCGTCAAAACACCCAACAACCAAAATCCTATTCATTTCAAAGGCCCTTGTTCACATATGAGCAAAAAAAGTACATGAGCTTCTTTTTGGCAGATTACAAGCATTTTTTTTGACCCCACAGACTTCAACAGAAACACCTGACTTGAGTAGAAAAATGCTCATAAAACACTCAAATGGCAGCTCTCCACCTTCAATTTCCTTTCCCTCTCCTCCCCCTAGTGTTTTCTATTGGCTAAACAAAAATGCCTGCAGCTGTAAAACGCTTATAATATACTTCTACAACACTTTAATAACTTATAATATACCATACTTTTAAAAAACACTTTTTTTGACAGGTACCCTGTCCCCACTTCTGTCGGACCTCACCGCAGCGAGCTACGCCAGAAGTCTGGCTTTCTCCTCCTTCCCCTACTGTCGGGCCAGCAGGAGAGCACAGCCGCACTTCGCGCATGCACAGAAGGGACCCGGCCGTGAAGCCAACAGGCTTCACGGATGGGTTCCCTTAACAGCAATGGCAGGGGCAGCACCCAACGGAAATATCAGATGCGGTGCTGACATCGCTTGACTCCAGGACAGGCAAATGTCCCAATATTAAAAGTTAGCAGCTACAGTTTGTGTAGCTGCTGACTTAATTTTTTGAGGGGAAGGCAGAATGCCCCCCCCCCCCCAAAAAAAAATGCCAGTAAGCGAAACGCTCGGGTGTGAATGGTGCCTAAATAGAAACACATGCTGTGTGTTTACATTAGACGTTTGGCAGGCTGCCATGATTCTGCTTCTCTAAAAAGTGAATTGGGGAAAGAAGTGGATTTTCGGCTGTGAACGTTGAAGATGTATTTCTCCACAAAGTCTATAGATACAGAGGTGAGTGAGGACTTGATTTTTCAGAATACGTAAAATATGCTAACCAAGACAAAGAAACTCAAGCACTTAGAAGAGATAGAAGAAAACTGGTTACTTTCAAAAGAACACTACCTACCAAAACCTACAACGGATCTACAGTGGATATTAAAAAAAAAAAAAAAAAAAAAAAAGAAAAACACAACACCCTGTTGAAATGTCAGGTTTCTGTGATAAAAATAAATAAATAAAATTTATATATAACAAAGAAATCATTCCAGAACATTTTCCACCTTTAATGTGACCTATAAACTGTACAACTCAGTTGAACAACAAACTCAAATCTTTTAGGTGCAGGGAAGTAAAATTAAAAAACTAAAATAAATGTGGTTGCATAAATGTGCACATCCTCTTATAACTGGGGATGTAGCTGTGTTCAGAATTAAGCAATCACATTCAAACCCATGTTAAAAAGGAGTCAGTACACACCTACCATCATTTAAAAGTGCCTCTGATTAACCCCAAATAAAGTTTATATCTTTCCTGACACTTCTTAGTCACATCCTACAGCAAAAGTCATGGTCTGCAGAGAGCTTCCAAAGCATCAGAGGGATCTCATTGTTAAAAAGGTATCAGTCAGGAGAAGGGTACAAAAAGATCTTTCAAGGAATTAGATATACCATGGAACATAGCAAAGACAGTCATCATCAAGTGGAGAAAATACGTGACAACAGTGACATTACCAAGAACTGGACGTCCCTCCAAAATAGATGAAAAGACGAGAAGAAAACTGGTCAGGGAGGCTGCCAAGAGGCCTACAGCAACATTAAAGGAGCTGCAGAAACATCTGACAAGTAGTGGCTATGTGGTACATGTGACAACAATCTCCCGTATTCTTCATATGTCTGGGCTATGGGGTAGAGTGGCAAAATGGAAGCCTTTGCTTATCAAGAAAAACCAACCAACCAAGCCCGGCTAAATTTTGCCAAAACACATCTGAAGTCTCCCAAAAGCATGCGGGAAAATGTGTGCGTTCTGGTCTGATGAAATCAAGGTTTTAACTTTTTGACCATAAATTCAAAAAGATGTGTTTGGTGCAAAAACACTACACATCACCAAAAGAACACCATACCCATAGTGAAGCATGATGGTGGCAGCATAATGCTTTGGAGTGGTTTTTCTGCAGCTGGAACAGGGGGCTTAGTTGAAGGTAGAGGGAGTTATGAACAGTTCTTAATACCAGTCAATATTAGCACAAAATCTTCAGGCTTCTGCTAGAAAGCGGAACATGAAGAGAACTTCAACTTTCAGCAGGACAATGACCCAAATCAAAAGAATGGCTTCACCAGAAGATTAAAGTTTTGGAATGGCCCAGACCTGAACCCAATTGAAAATCTGTGGGGTGATCTGAAGAGGGCTGTGCACAGGAGATGCCCTCGCAATCTGACAGATTTGGAGTGTTGTTGCAAAGAAGAGTGGGCAAATATTGCCAAGTCAAGATGTGTCAAGATGATAGACTTATACCCAAAAAGACTGAGTGCTGTAATAAAGTCAAAAGGTGCTTCAACAAAGTATTAGTTTAAGGCCTCTTTCACACGGGGCAGATCAGTCATGATCCGCCCCGTGAACACCCGCTTGCTCATCGGGGATCGCTCCGCCGATCCCCGCTGAGCAGGAAGATGACAGGTCCATCGCTGCACAGCGGCGGACCTGTCAGAGCGCCGCTCTCCCCTATGGGGGGGGAAAATCGGATGATGACGGACCGTAGTGTCTGTCATCACCCGATCCGATCACGGATGGAAAAGTAGGTTTTTCCTCCGTTACACTTTTCGGATCGGAGCGGGTCGGATGTCAGCGGACATGTCACCGCTGACATCCGACGCTCCATAGGGATGAATGTATGTCCGTTTTTCATCTGAAAACGGAAGGATGAAAAACGGACATACGGATCGTCCGTGTGAAAGAGGCCTAAGGGTGTGCACACTTTTGCAATCATATTTTATTTTTTTTTATTTTTACTTCCCTCCACCTAAAAGATTTCAGTTTGTTGCTAATCTGAGTTGTACAGTTTATACCGTATATACTTGAGTATAAGCTGAGTTTTTTCAGCATATTTTTTTGTGCTGAAAGTGCCCCCCTCCGCTTATACTCGAGTTGAGCACTTTTCTGCAGTAAAAAATGTCATTTTCAGAACCGACTTTGGGTTTCGGTTCGGAAAATGTCATTCTCTGCTGCAGAAGAGTGCTTGACATTTTCTGAACCGATTTTGGGGCCCAGTATCTCTGGTCCACTTCGTGCTAGGAACCCCAGCTTTGGATACATTGTAGTGCTAGTTCCACTGGGGTTGCACACCAAATTTGGGGTTCCTAGCACCAAGTGGCCCCGAGATAGAGGGCCCCAAAGTCGGTTCAGAAAATGTCATTCTCTGCTGCAGAAAAGTGCTTGACATTTTCTGAATCGATTTTTGAGGCCACTTGGTGCTAGGAACCCCAAATGTGGTGTGCATTGTGGAGCTAGTTCCACTGGGTTTGCACACCAAATTTGGGGTGCCTAGCACTAAGTGGCCCCGAGATACGGGGCCCCAAATGTCATTTCAGGACCCTTTGGGTTCAGAGACTCCAAATTTTGGCAGCAGCTAGGGGGCATCTAGGAACCCTTAACTACTGAGTTTGAAGTTTAGGGGATCTATGGCTGCAAATGGGCACAGTGAGGCTGCAAATGGGCATTGTTGACCCTCTTTTCCACTTACAGTAGCTGCGCATTTCTCACCCTCGTCTTATACTCGAGTCAATAAGTTTTCCCAGTTTTTTGTGGTAAAATTAAGTGCCTCGGCTTATATTCGGTCGGCTTATACTCGAGTATATACGGTTAGTCACATTAAAAAAGTGGAAAAAGTTCTGAAGTGATTTATCTTAGTCTCTTTTTTACATCACAGAAACCTGACATTTTAACAGGGGTGTGTAGACTTTAGATCCACTGTATATCCATCTATAGACTGCTGAAATAAACATACAAGTGTCAACGTCTCCATTAAAAGCTTGTTCCGGCCAGATTCCTCCCATGTGTCCTTATTGGATAGTGAGGACATTCAAAGACCAACTGGTAGGTTAGAAGGGCGTTGCAAACCTTGACCTAACAAAAAGTTGATAATTTCATGTAACTGCATCTGCCAATATCACCGGGTCTATGTAGAATTTTGACATGTACTTTAACGAAAGAAAACTCTGATTAGGCACTTTTGCAATATAAGCCCAGTGTGAAAATGGCTAGCTTTGTTACTTTATTGTATCTGGACAATAGGAGCAATATATAGTTCATCCCAGCTGCACTCAACACAAAGATCCAACTTAAAAACGATACAATGGGTGCTGCAGAGCCAGATGATACTGTACTAAAGGCCTTTGGATAGTTCTATCCCTTTTTCCACTAACGTGAAGACGTGAGTGTTTGCGTATTGTATGTGTGTGGCCATGGTCAGTCAAAGTTCTTCATGCTGTGCCACAATGTTGATGCAATTGTGCCGAGTAATTGTTACCCCATAATAGGGGCTGTGTGGTTTACAGCTGGACACACATGCCAAGATCTATTTAAATGGAGGATTAGCATGAGTCCTTATGGCTATAAACAATGCCACATCTAGTACAGTGTAGACCAGAGACTACTGTGTGCAAATTCCTGGATATCGTCAAGAATGGAGTAGTAATACGGGGTCAATAACCAAATAAACACTGTACTCATCTAAAACTGTCACATAATAAAGCCCCAAAATTCAGATTTCAGTTCTAGAGTAATCAGAAACAGAAGGATCATCACACTCAAACTGCTGTCTGGAGAAAAGACTGCATTCACTGTAATAAATTTAGAATGAACTGGAAAATCCTTAAAATAAAATGCCATCAATAAAGCGCCCATTTTTTTAATTTACACATTGAACAAACCCGAGCTTTATTTTATTTCTGGCACAAGCCCATGTTAACAACTGGCATAAGTAACCAGACAGACACACCCAAAACCTCTGGCTACATGTGCTGCCAACCTCCATGTTAGTTTATGTCTTCAACACAGATGATTCATATGTCAAAACTATTCTTGCATTAAAAATAATGACTACTTCACCATTAACAAAAATCCCCAAAATATGTGTGGGGAAAAAAAAAAAATACTTACAGTGGTGTATTTTATGAAAAGGACAAGTAAGCATAAGGGTTTTCCATAAAAAAAAAAAAAAAAAAAAAAAAAAAAAAGGATTGTTCTAAAAGAATCACTTATAAAATAAAATAACTCTAATAAGTGACTTTTGGCCCACATGTAAGCTTTTCCAGAACTTGCCTTTGTTTCTGCCTTTGTCCTAGTAGTAACTCAAGTAAGCAATTTATAAAAGAACATGGAAATATATTTCATGCAGAACTCATTTACAAAGTATTAAAATTTGTGTGCCATTTCTGGTGACACCACTTTTGAGAACCTGTTCGCCAACTACTGTCTGACACATCTGTAAAGGACTGCAAGGATACCTGGTGTAAAAAAAGGCAAGCAAAACAGATTTGCTTTCATTTAGCCTTAGTGCATGAGAATTCCTGTTTAATTCACATGCGATTCAGTGTGGTATGATTTGAGTCTGTTCAGTTTTCGCTCTGCATTGCGCCAAAGTCATGCATGCAGCAATTTTGGAACCGCACTGCAACTGATTGCATGGTACTTTTGTACACCATGCAATCTGGTGCTGGAAAACATGCGGCATTTGCGATCTGCACTTGAGGTGTTAAGATTGCACCAACACCCACAGAGGATCACAAGGGTAGTGGAATTTGAATACAGTGCAGGAAACGCTCACAGATCACAGCATTTCCCACACCACATTAATGTGAACCTAGGCTAAAATTATATCTATAAGGAAATTGTAAAATCACATATTACTTGCCACATTGTAATTTAATTAGTTGTAGCCTACTCCTATTAATCTGAATGATCTTGAGGTTTAAAAATGTACTTTGTGAAGATCCCAACACATTTACTTCTTTCAATTCTGTGACAAGTATTCACTATGCCTAGACATTGCTCTGTCACACATTTCACAGAGCCTGCTTTCTGAACTACAGAGGTGATGAGAGGAGGAGTTGTAAGAGGTGGAATCTGTACAGGAATCACTGCTTGCAGACAGCAATGTATCATGGGACATGTAGTCCTTAGAAAAGGACAGTAAACAGCAGAGGAGGAGCTGCAAAGCATGCAGGGAAACCAGGAAGTTGTGGAAAGAAATGACCAGCAGACAGGCAGAACTCACAACATTGAAAAGGAGGAGGAGATTGTTCAAAAAAGGATTTTGGATTGCTAAATAGGAACTATTGTTTGCATTGAGGTTATATAAAAAAAAAGAAAAAAAAAAAAAGAAAGAAGAGGAGGGTATGCTGTGACCATAGCTCTAGTTTTAAAAATAATGAGATAAACACGCCGCTGAACAGAAACAAACCTGATCTCACACTCCGCTTTGGATCAGCTATGAGATGTATCCTGGAAAGGAGATCATACGAGTAAAGTGTATAGTGAATTGTCAGTTTAAAAAGGGAACAGCTATGTTCTACATTGTCACAGTGCTACATTTCCTATACAAACTTTATGTTCTCTTTATAAACATAAGGTATTTTTTCAAAGCAAAAAAAAAAAAAAAATAGAAAAAAAATGAAATAAAATACACAACCCAAAAACACACACAAACAGCGGTCCATTTACACCACCATAAATCTGTCATAAACATCCTTTTCAATACATGGCAGATGGGGAGAGTACCTCAATGTCGATTCAAGTCTCAAATATTCTCCCGATTCCCGCTGAATCAGTCAAAATTCAAACAGTAGCTCACCCCATTAGTAAACTCAGCTCAACAAACTTTGATTGAAAAATCAAATGAGCTGGGTGGAAAATATGATGCAGCCACTATTTGGGCCTTCAGGCTGCTGCAGCTGCCAGAATACAAGCGTCATCAGGGTAGCTTTCTCTGTCCATGCTGTTAATGTGGACAAGAGAAACAATGTTACACATTTAAGAAACGGTACTTACTAATGTCTCACTGCATCCAAGCTTCCTCTGGCTTCCTGTGCTGCGCTTCCCCAAACGTCTTCTGGGGAAAGGCACACACCTAATATTAGATTCATGTGCATGTGTCCCCTCATAATCTTTTGCCTGCACTGACATACTGACATACTCAGGTAGCCACATTGAAGACGCCTCTGATCCACCTTCCAGAGAAGTGATTGACAACAGCCCTTGTGTTCTCATTGTCACTTCATCAATATAAGTAGCAGCAGAGGCATGTCTTTGGTGTTTGCTGTCCTCTTAGCCTGCCTGCTTGTGTCAGTACAGGCAGCATGCACAAAAGGGTGGCTCTAACCACAGTGTGTAGTATTCTGCAAAGGAGCCACCCAGCACTGGGGGAGCCAGCAGGAGAAACAATAAATAAAATAAAACGAGCACATTAAGTGGCAGCATAGATTGTTGGAGAGGGTCTCGAAAACACTTAGGGCACTTTCACACAGGCAGTGGGGGTAGTAAAGTGCCACTAGTTTTAGCGGCGCTTTACCGCTGTTTAAGTGGCACGCTTTTAACCCCCCCAAAAAGAGGTTAAAATCGTCATCAAAGGTCCTAATGGCGCCCTGGGGGAGGGGCAAAACGCATTGATCATTCCTGGCTATTTTAAACTACTGATGTCACTTCCGCCCTCCATGGAATGCACACCGAGCAGCGACGAACCTAGAAGAGTTGTTCGCTTTACTGATGCCTGTTTTTTTCCCATAGTCTAGTAAGTGGCGCTAGTTACGCGCTTATTGTGTGACCCTGCAGTACTTCACTATTAGCTTCTCTTTCTCTTTTTGGGGAGCCTGTTGGATTCATTTTTTCTGACCATCCCCAAGACCCCTGTTTATATGGAGAGTTTCTGAGGAATTCATCCCATCTCACCAGATCCATAGAGCACAAGCGTATATGACCCAGAGACTGCAAAGCTGAGGGTCCAGAATTTCTGGTGAGTGGGGTCACAAGAGGGAGCGTGGCACACAGCACCTGGAATTATCATTGGAGCACTAAAGCACTTTATTTTGATTGGAGCACTTTGCACAATATTTGAGAATATTTTTTTTGTATTTATATGAATGTGTTATATATAGCACTTTAGTAATATATTTCTTGAGCACATGTAATTCTGCAAGCGCTGTATATATGTATACTTACTAATGACTCATTCTAGCCTCATCCAGCTGCCGGTTGGGAGATCCTGCAATTGTCCAGAAATGGCCATTGCCTTATTTGGGTAATGTCAAGCAATACCCCCCCCCATTGTTCTCATTCACGTGTGGGCTGGGCAATTTACCAGCCAGAAGCTGAATGGAGCTGGGGGCGAGTCATTACTTGCCATGACACACCAACAAGGGAGCCATTTGTGGGAATATGTCATTTATGCCAGCTCACTTTGTTCATCATAGAAGTGGTGAGAATTTATTTTGACTGTCACAGCCATAGCAACAGGTTCTTAAGGCTAGCTTACACTAGTGTTACCCTCTGAGGTGCGATCTATGTTTAAATCACTATTAGAGGGTATTTAACAGACGAGGAGGCGTTGCACAGCCTCATCGCTTGCTTTAACCCCCTTGGGCCTCGCACTAGCGTGTCACAAGTTTCGGAGCGTTTCAGTTTCAGTTGAAGAGGTTGCGTTCAGCAAGTGGTGACAATTTGTGCTCTGCCATCATGCAAAGCATTGCAGCCACTGAATATATTCTTCCCCCTTCTGCTGTCTTTGCAATATAAAAAGGGGATTGTTTGGGGCTGTTAAAAGCGACTTAGATGTGAACTTTTACTGGCCACCCAAACACAAGTATAACCAAGACCTTGACGTGGCGGTAGTAAGAACTACTTTGTCAAAAAGCTTTATAAAACCCTTGCAACACTTTTTGAATTAGGGGCCATTCCAACAAAAAAAGTGCAGTAACTGCTGTATTAAATGCCACCTTCCTCAGATCAAACTATTCACAGGCCGCACATGTCAGAACAATAAGGCCTAGTACACACATTTAGAAAATCAAACAATCATCCGATTTCCCCCAAATATTTGTACCATGCGGAAAAGAAACAAACAATTGAATGGTACGAAAACTTCCACGAATGCAACTATGTGCCAGGGTAGACCATTGATTCTGATCATGCGTGGCCTTGCTCATTTTAAAAAAAGAAAAAAAAAAAAAAAAAAAAAAAAGGACAAATGCTGCACTAATTAAATGAAAACGGTTTGTCCTACTAACTAATGAGAAAACATTTCCAGCATGCCCCTTTTAAAATTTTCATCTGAAAAGTCAATATTGGCTCTTGAAAGCAGTATACTAATGAACAGAAAATCGAGCAATCGTTCTGAATACAGATATTTTTGTCCGATTTTCTCATAATGTGTACCAGGCTCAAAGAGTAACTCCACTTTTGTTGAGAGAAAAAAAAAAAAACACAAGCAACCCATTCTCATCTGAACGATCTATGTAAAGAGCAAGGATTTTAACTTGTTCCCGCCTGCACTATAGCCGAAAGACAGCTACACCACGGCTCTCTAGTTCTCGGAGGACATCCTGTCATGGACACAGCTGATCACAGTTCTGGGTAAATGGCCAATCACAGCGGCCCATTATCATGTGATTAGCTGTGTCCAATCACAGCTGGTCACATGTAAACATACTTGTGAGTTATGAGCATTTCTTTCCTCACCCCCTGTCTCTGTGTGACGAAAGGAGAGCCGATAACCAGCAAGTCTGAACGAGCACATTCTTTACACTGATAATCAGGGCCCTGATGATCAGCGTAGCCCCACCAGTGAAGAAGAAAACATTTAGGCCTCATGCACATGGGATGTTAAAATAACGTTATGAAAACGCCAGTAGCTTTGCAGTGATTTTTTAAAAAATTTTTCAGCGTTTTTGCAATAACGCTTTTAGCATTTATTAGCGTTGTTTTTAGCGTTTTTTTACGTTAGCGTTTTTTTTTTTCAAATTTTTATTTAGTTTTTTTTCAATGGATCAAAAACATTAAAAAACTTTGGAGAGCATCGCTTTTGAGCGTTTATCAGCGTTAGAGCGTTTTTACAGCTGAAAAACGTCTCAGAACCCACTGGTCCTGGGTTTTTTTTTTTACAGCTTAAAAAACGCCTATGCCATTTGCAGCTCAAAAATGCCTAGGTGGGCATGAAGCCATAGACTAACATAGACATGCGTTTTTAAGCTGCAAAAAACGCTCAAAAAAGTGGCTCTAAAAACGTCCGTGTGCATGAGGCCTTATTTGCAACATTTCATAAAACCAAATGTTTGCACTGTTCATTTAGCAAAAAATAAAATACTCAGTGTTTAAAGATCACCAGAAAGAAAGCTCCGTCTCCAGAAGATGATAAAAATTATGTGTACAGTGTTGCATGACAGTGCTGAAAGCTTAAAATTGGCCTGGGCAGGAAGGGGGTGAAAGTGCTTGGCATTAAAGTGGTTAACAAACTTTGCTGCAGATTCCTAACTTTTGTTATTCTGAAGAAATACCCCTTAGTCTGGGTCCACGTGTAAAGTGAAGGTGAATGGAAGTGATTTTGTAATCAATCAACTGCTGCACCTGCAGGGCTCTAAAGAGGAAAGTGCCAGCTTCTGCATCCCTTTAGATGTGCCTTTAGAAGTACCTCAAGAAAAATTAAAAAAAATAAAAATAAAAATGTAAAAAATTTAAAGGGGGGGGGGAGGGGGGTAGGGTAGAAGATTTTTGCTGCAGAGGATGCCAGAAATTTTATTTTAACTTGGATCTTATTGCAAACTTCTGTGAAAATCAAATAGCCAAACCACACAAGCTGGAAATGCCATATCTGAGGGGGGGGTGTTCTGTACACATTCTGTGTAGAGAACACCTCCATGTTGCATTTTACAGAAAATTAAAGGGGCTGCAGATTAAAAAAGGAATCCTTTTCAATAACAATTCAATTACAATATGACTAGAGAGAGATAGAGATATATTCCCCATGAAAGTGGAATTATACTTAAAAGTGACACTAAAGGTTTGTGCTTTTTTTTTAAATAAATAAAAAAATTATTATATTATATATCAAACATATCATACTTACCTCCACCGCACAGCTCGTTTTGCACAGCGTGGCCACGAACCTGCTCTTTTAGCTCCTCACCACATCAGATAACCCCCTAGGAGAAGCGCTCTCCCGGGGGATACCTTGTGGGCGCGATCTGAAGTCCAGCAATCGGCGTCCATAGAGGCCGAAAGCAGGACTCAGCCCCGCCCCCCCCACGTTATTGGATTTAAATGAAAGCAGCAGGAGCCAATGGCTGTGCTGCTATCAATCTAGCCAATCAAGATCCGAGAACCCCCTGCAGAGAGAGAGTGTGTCCCCGTGGAACAAGTTTGAGTAAAACGTGGGGGGCCGGTCACTGCTAATTGTTTTTTTCACCTTAAATGCAAAAAAATAAATAAATAAATAAAACACACACACACACACACACACACACACACACACACACACACACACACACACCTTTACGGCTATGGCCACCTAAACAATTTTTACAACTCGTTTGGCCCCGCCCCTCAGGAGCTTAGTTATGACTAAGCTCCGAGGAGCAGAGCGAAACATGTTAGGGTGTCGCCTGGTTGGAGTCCAGGCTGCGGTTGTCACTCTTAAGTCCTGTACACACAAAATCAGAAAATAGTTTGGCGCTTTCTAATCGATCATACGATAATCAGATCGTTAGTACAGAGCTTTCGAGAGCCGATCAGGACAGTTCATCCAATATTATTCTATCGAATAAATAAATAATAAATTACAACACATGACATCACTTCCAAATTTTTTTTCTGTCATGCGGGAATTTTCGTGACTTTAGTAAACTCAGATTCGATCTGA
This sequence comes from Lithobates clamitans, assembly GCA_037952925.1. Lineage (NCBI taxonomy): Eukaryota > Metazoa > Chordata > Amphibia > Anura > Ranidae > Lithobates > Lithobates clamitans. Next base: position 2,356,923 of record JBBGZY010000138.1, on the reverse strand, counting down.
GATTAGCATGCAAAAAAAAAAAAAAAAAGACGGACGATCATTCGTCCGTTAATCTCATTGTGTGTATGGGGCATTACACTGATTCCAGACAGATGTGCGGTTTACAGGGATTCCCCCTTTGTCTTGAGTCATAGCAGGACGAGCTCCCGCATCAGCACTCCCAGCGGCGCATGCTTGAAGATCTACACACCCCGCTTTAGAGAGCCCGAGCGGCACACCAAGTTATATTAGATCACCAAACTGTACGTTTGGAGGTCAGGAGTTCTACTGGCCAGAGATACACTTTTATACCCTTTGGGGCACTATTGCTTAGTGGCCAATTACGCAGCATCAAATGGTGACAAATGACACCCAGTGTTAATTTCGTCGACTAAATGAATATTATTTTAGTTGACTAAAATTAAAACAACTGAGATGACTAAAATACGACTAATGCCCTGTACACACGACTGGTTTTGCCGTCGGAATAAACTCCGAAGGTTTCTCCGACAGAACTCTGACAGAATTCCATTCAAGCGGTCTTGCCTACACACGGTCAAACCAAAGTCCGACCAAAGTCCGACCGTCCAGAACGCGGTGATGTACAGCACGTACGACGGGACAAGAAAACAGGAAGTTCAATAGCCAATAGCTTCCGTCTCGTACTTGCTTCAGAGCATGCGTTGCTTTTGGTCTGACGGAACAGCATACAGACAAGCAGTTTTCCCGATAGGAATTGGTTCCGTCGGAAATATTTAGAACAGGGATATGCACTTAGCGGACCTCCAGCTGTTGCAAAACTACAAGTCCCATCATGCCTCTGCCTCTGGGTGTCATGCTTGTGGCTGTCAGTCTTGCTATGCCTTATGGGACTTGTAGTTCTGCAACAGCTGGAGGTCTGCCAATTGCATATCCCTGATTTAGAACATGTTCCATTTCTAGGTCTGTCAGAATTTTCGGAAAAAAAAAAAGTCCGGTGAGGCACACACACACACACACGATCGGAATATTTGATGAAAAGCTTCCGTCTGACTTTTTCTGTCAGACATTCCGCTTGTGTGTACGCAGCATAAGGTTTTATTCCCACGAGGCGGATCCGCTGCTACAGAGTCCGCCAGCTCAGCAGGAAATCGCTCCATTGATCTCCGCTGAGCCGGCCGACAGGTCCCTCTCTGCTCACTGAGCGGGGGAGGGGCCTGTCGAGCGCCGCTGGTCGCTATGGAGAGATCGGACGAAAACAGACAGCATGTCCGTTTTCATCAGATCTCACCCCTTCCAATCCGCCAGTGACGAATGTGAACTTAGGACCATCCGTCTGATTTTAGCGGATCGGACCGGGTCGAATGTCAGCGGACATGTCCCTGCTGACATCCGTCGCTCCGTAGACTAACATGGAGCGCCCGTTCAGGTCCACTGACAGGTGGACCTGAATGGTCTGACAATGTGAAAAGGGCCTTAAACTAAAATGCCATTTTAGTCAAAAGACTTAAACTAAATTGACTTCAAAATGAACACTGGTCTGTAGTGCATGTCCATAGCTCAATGTAATAATAAATAACAAAAATTAGATTTTTCACTCCAGCAGTATAATGAGTTTGGAAATTGTAGAGAAATGTTAACTAATGCATTACAATTTAATCACACCTATTAGATATTAGTCGACTAAAAACGTACGACATTTTAGTCGACTAAAAACGTACTGGAGATTTAGTCGACTAAAACAATTGCAGAAGACTAAAATGGGACTAAAACTAAAATGTCATTTTATAGTCCTAAGACTAAATCGAAATTTGCTGCCAAAATGAACACTGCTGACACCTGCTACTGATGTTGCCATTGGTCAGTGACCTTTTACTGTATGATCCCCTAAGGATGAGACACATGTACTGCCAGGATCATGCTGACAATGTAAGTACACAGGGGACAGAGTTCATCCAACATGATGGGTTAGGATGGTTGTGGTAATCTCCCATGCACCTGCCCAGCTGTCCATCCCTCAGAGGTCAGCCTCCATACATAGAAGGAGCCCATCTTCTCTCAGCTTAGTCCAGGTCACAGAGCTCAGCACATTAGTGTTGTATAAGCAGCCCATTCACTAGGAAGATGACATCATAGTCCACAATGACCAGTCCCCAATGTGCAGTAGATGAAGCCAGGGCATGGGAGGAGGCACACTTACCTTCACAAACAGTTCAATGAGGTTGTCTTTGTCCTCCTGCACTCCGTTGTGCGGCACAGAGATAGACATGCTGCTCTGATAATGTTAGTCAGCCAACTCTTCCCGGGCTCTTCCCCTCAGCTCCCTCCTGTCTTCTCCTCACACTTTCCCCGGTCCCGCAGTGTAGTAGAGTGATGGTGAGCAGGGAGAAGTCGCCCAGTACAATGAAGCCTCTTCTTCTTCTTCCCTGACCGCCTATGTAACGGGACTTTACTGGCAGAAGAGGCACAGGAGAGGGAGGAGGAGGAGGAGCAGGGAGGGGCGGCCGCCCTCCCGCCATGTGGAGCCTTGTTTAACCGCTTCGGTCTCACAGTCTAGTAGAAGCTGAGGAGAGGGAGGTGAGGAGGGGGGATCACTAATCACTTCTTTTTCCTTTCAGTTTTCTGTTGGAAACGGCCAGGGCGAGCACAGGATGTTCTCACATGGACATTCCACATAGGTTTCTGGAGAAATAGTGTAATTCCACATCTATTAGGAATACAGCCGTCAGCATTGTGAGGGAAAGTAAGGGGAGACGCCTTCTTCACAATCACAAAACGTTCTGCCTAGTAAGGACGATGAGAACATCACACCGAAAATACCGCTTTCGGAGCGACCGTCCAATAATCGGATTGTTAGTACGTAGCTTTCGAGGGCCGATCACGACAGTTCCTCGAAAATTTTTCACATACGATAACGGAGCGACCGAATTTTGTGTTATTAGTATTTTGTACAAAAAACAAAACAAAACCTGTGACCAAGACCACACATGCTCGGAAAAGAGAGACTACATTAGAATCAGTGGCGGCTGGTGGTTTTTTTTTATTTGGGGGGGGGCCAGCAAACAACCACACCCCATCCTCCCGGTCGGCCGGTGGCACCCCACTGCTCACCCGTCATCCAAACCCCTCCCCCCCCAGGGGTCTCGCGGTCGGTCATCCAGCGCTTACCCCATCTAGACTCCGGGCGGGCAGCGCCGGTGGCTGGTGGCTGCCTCCCACCTTCTCCTAGGCGTTCAATAGGATCGCCTGTCCTTTCAGCCAATCGAGTGACGGGTCTCACAACCCGCTTCCTGATTGGCTGGGAGGAGGATCTGCGTGAGAATAGCGATTATTCATTTGCTATTCACTCATTCAGTCTAATACTCACATTTATTGGTTTTCGATAGCAGACGAGCATGCAAAAAATAAATTAAAAATGGACAATCATTTGTCCGAAATTCTTATTGTGTGTACTAGGCATTACAGGAAAGGCTGTGGTGGCTTCCAGAGAAGGTTTCAGGGCCCTCATTGATTGATTTTTCCATATATAGTCATATTAAAGTGGTGGTAAACTCTTTGACAGAATACAAAAAAGTTTCCACCTGCAAGGCAATATCATATGCGCTAGTATGAACCGCATACTAGCACATTATGAATAACTTACTTTAAAATGAAGCCCTTCAGCGGCATGCTGTCACCGCTGCAGAGGCTTCATCCGGTCTTCCTTCTGGATTCAGGGACTTAGGCCATCTGACTGGACGAGCTGCAGTGATGTAATGCATGCGGGAGTCCCAGCCGCACCACACAACTCTGAATGAACAGCACGGGTGTGCCGTACCTTCAGAGTGCATGCGCCAGTGACATCACCTGCTGCTGCTCGTTAGAATATCTCCTAAAAGGTGCACATTTAGGAGATATTAATTTTACCTACAGGTAGCCTTTATTATAAGCTTACCTGTAGGTAAAAATAAAATATTTTTTACCACATGGTAAAAAAGGGCTGACCTTTTTATATGGGGGGATCTACCCTGACCCCCTCTCCTTCCCCCTCAATTGTTGCCATGCTCCTGAAGCTTTTCGGGATTTGCACATCACCCTTCCCACGGGATTTCATCTTTTACACAGTGCTGGAGGAGGAAGGACCTGGCCTGTGTCCTCAAGGAGCCAGCTGCCTGAACCTGTAAGAGACAGCCAGCTCCCAATGATGTCAGAGGAGAAGAGGACCACACAAGACCCCGCGTATTGCAGCTGAGAGCAGATCACAGCAGGACAACCTTGGATTAGCTGGCCAGGCGAGTATGTGAATTCATGGTAAAAGTTGAACTGGTACTAAAATCTAATTTTTTTTTTTACCTTAGGCTGGGTTCACACTGGTACGACACGACTGTCGTACCACTTTGGATCCAACTTTGCCCTGCAAATTGAAGTCCGACATGCATCCGACTTCAATGAACAGGGATCCGACTTTGATCCCCGACAATACCAGGCAATGTGTCTGGTATGAATCTTTAGGGGGAACTCCACTCACAATGTAAAAAAAACCCAGCATGGGTTCCCCCTCTAAGAGCATACCAGGCCCTTCGGTCTGGTATGGATTTTCAGGGGAACCCCCACACCAAAAAAACGGCGTTGGGGTCCCCCCAAAATCCATACCAGACCCTTATCCGAGCACGCAGGTCAGGAAAGGGGGTGGGGACGAGCGAGCACCCTCCCCTCCTGAACCGTACTAGCTTGCATGCCCTCAACATGGGGGGGTGGGAGCTTTGGGGCAGGGGGGGTGCAGGTTGATGAGGACAGGGGCCTCTTCCCAACAACCCTGGCCGTTGGTTGTCAGGGTCTGCGGGCAGGGGGCTTATTGGAATCTGGAAGCCCTCTTAAACAAGGGGGCCCCCCCAGATCCCGGCCCCCCACCCTATGTGAATAAGTATGATGTACATTGTACCCCTACCCATTCACCTAAAAAAGTGTCAAAAATAAAACACAATACACATATGTTTTAAATGGGAGCCATTGACAATCACAGGCAGTAAGGAGGGAGCAGAGAGCGGGACGAAGCCATGCTCTTTGTATCTTATGGACAGACAGAGCCAGCTCAGGAGCGAGCACGCACAAGTGCCCTCATAGCAAGTGGCTTGCACTCAGCAGAGGGGGGGGGGGGGCAGAAAAAATGCTTTCAGGGCTGCTCTGTGCAAAACCTGATGGTTCTCCTGCAATGTGGATTAGTTGTATGAAGCTATCATTCAGTCCTGCAAGATATACCGCTTTCAACTCCCAGATCCATTTAACCTCTTTCTGTAAAACAACTTGAATAAAGTCTCCACTTCATGAGTTCTTAGATATTCTTTGTATTAGCCAACATCCTAGAAATTCAGTGTTACCAATATGTTTAAATGCAAAGTGCTTTGCTAAGGGTGATCTCAAATTTGTTGAACTAATGTCATATATGTGATCATATAGTCATTGTTTGTAGAAATCTCAGTAAAAGATCAGGATATAAACCACCATGTTACAATCATTACAGCTCCTGCACCTGAGAAGCCTTCCCATGGGCAGTCTTAACATCTGACCCTCAATCATAAATGAACAATATTCACATTTTCTACATATAGTGCAGTCTGTGTAGTATATATAATACAGTTCAGAGTATATAGTGCAGTCCGTGTAGTATATATAATACAGTTCAGAGTATATAGTGCAGTCAGTGTAATATATATATATAATACAGTGGAGAGTGTATAGTGCAGTCCGTGTAGTATATATAATACAATTCAGAGTATATAGTGCTGTCCGTGTAGTATATACAGTATAATACAGTTCAGAGTATATAGTGCAGTCCGTGTAGTATATATAATACAGTTCAGTATATATAGTGCAGTCAGTGTAGTATATATAATACAGTGGAGAGTATATAGTGCAGTCATTGCAGTACATATAATACAGTGTAGAATATATAGTGCAGTCAGTGTAGTGTATATAATACAGTGCAGTGTGTATATAGTGCAGTGCAGAGTATATAATACAGTGTATTGAAGTGGTTAAGAGGAACCCTATGACAGAATTAAGAAAAAAAATGGCATGGGGTCCCCCCCAAAATCCATACCAGGCCCCCAGATCCTGCCCCCCCATGTAAATGGGTGTCGGGTACATTGTACCCCTACCCATTCACCAAAAAAAGTGTCAAAAGTAAAAACCACAAGAGACAGTTTTTGACAATTCCTTTATTAAAAAAAAAGTATCCTGCGGTACACCCATCTTTAATCACGCCGCCCGACGGACCCGAATGGGCGGACCCGAAAAAATGAAAAAAGCTCCGCCTCCATGGAAGGCCTCCTGGCGACTGCTGTCTCTTGGCTTTGACAGCTGTTATATTGGCAAGGTCGGGGCCACCCGCTGATGTAACCGAGTGACAGCGCCCCCTTCTGACATCATGTGACATCAGAGGGGGCAGGGTCATCTAGTTACGTCAGCAGGTGACCCCGCCCTTGCCTATATAAAAGCTGTCAAAGCGAAAAGACAGCAGTCGCCGGGAGGCTTCCCATGGGACATTTTTTTTTCTTTTTTATTAAAGGAATTGTCAAAAACTATCTCTTGTGGTTTTTACTTTTTGACACATTTTTTTGGTGAATGGGGTAGGGGTACAATTTACCCGATACCCATTCACATGGGGGGGGCGGGATCTTGGGGACCCCTTGTTAAAGGGGTCTTCCAGATTCTGATAAGCCCCCTGCCCGCAGACCACGACAACCACCGGCCAGGGTTGTCGGGAAGAGGCCCTTGTCCCCATCAACATAGGGACAATTTGCTTTTGGGGGCACCCCAAAGCACCATCCCCATGTTGAGGGCATGTGGCCTGGTATGGTTCAGGGGGGCGCTCGCCCATCCCCCACTATTCTGACCTCCAGGCTGCATGCTCGGATAAGGATACCCGAAGGGCCTGGTATGGACTGGGGGGGACCCCACACCATTTTTTCATTGATTTTTCATCTATATTGCAAGTTTAAATGACATTTTTTCCTTTAGAAATGTAGTTATTGCTGCGGCATGTTCTACATATTGCACAGATGTGCCACTTTACAGGCAGACTAAGGGGACCCCCCCAGACACGATATTTAAAAGAATATTTAATTTTTAATGTTACACTTTAAGCATCATTAACCACTTCAATACAGGGCATTTTCACCCCCTTCCTGCCCAGACCAATTTTTAGTTTTCAGCGCTGTTGCACTATAAACAAAAGAAGAGCTACAATTTTGAAAAAAACACAATATTTTTTACTTTTTAATATATATAATAAATATCCCAATTTAAAAAAAAAAAAAACACATTTTTTCCTCAGTTTAGGCCGATATGTATTCTTCTACATATTTTTGGTAAAAAAAAATCACAATAAGCGTACATTGATTGGTTTGCGCAAAAGTTATAGCGTCTACAAAATACGGGATAGATTTATGGTATTTCTTTTTTCTTTTTCTTTTTTTTTTTTTTTACTAAGAATGAGGGCGATCTGCGTTTTTTTTTTAGTGACTGTGACATTGCGACGGACATATCGGACACTTTTGACACATTTTTGGGATCATTCACATTTATACAGCGATCAGTGATATAAAATTGCACTGATTACTGTGTAAATGTGACTGGCAGGGAAGGGGTTAACACTAGGGGGTGATCGCGGGGTTAATTATGTTTCCTAGGGAGTGATTCTAACTGTAGGGGGCAGTGACTCACAAGGGGAGGAGACCGATCGGTGTTCCTCTGTACACGGAACATACCATCGGTCTCCTCTCACCTGACAGGACGTGGATCTGTGTGTGTAAACCTGCTCGGTTAATGGGTTATCGTGGGTGCCCGGGGGACATTGGGGCCGCCGGGCACACGCACCGGGTCCCGAGCAACGCGGCAGGCGCGCGCGCCCCCTAGACGGCCCGGGAAGCCCAGCACGTCATATGACGCGTGCCCAGGGTGGGAGATCCCTCCTGCGGGCGTCATATTACTATGGGCGGGTAGGGAAGTGGTTAAAATCACTGCTCCTGAAAAAACTATTGTTTTAAAAACTTTTTTTTGCATTGATACATGTCCCCTAGGGCATTGCCATACACATTTTATGGCAATAGCTTGCATAAAAGCCTTTAAAATGAGGACTTTTGATTTTTCATGTTCGTTTCCAATAGACTTTAATAGGGTTGTTCGCTAGAACTTTTTGCCTGTTCAAGGAGTTCTGGTGCGAACTGAATCGGGGGATGTTCAGCCCATCCCTAATGAGTTCTATTAATGGTTAAGCTGATGTGACTACTATAAACATCCATGTGCTCATGTATTCCTAAAACTGCGGAACCATTCGGAAAATACTTAATTTTTAACTAGAATATCCTAACCACTCAGCTCAGGGGGTCTTGTATTGTACAGTCAGAAGATAGTTTTAATTTTCTAGGTTTTTCTAGACAAAATCGCAGTATGATCTGTTGCCACTGGAAACACAGACTCTTTCTTCTGGGTTTTACATGTTCTTCACAAGCAGTATACAGTATAGTTTCCCGTAGCCTGCCAGTGACTTTAAGTTTATCCACAGTAAAATAAACTATTCTGAATGAACTTCATACATGCTATGTGTGTGTCTGGTGAATGTAAAGTAAAGTTAACAGGAAATTACATTCACAAGCTGATTAGTTGCTGTGGGCAATGATAATTTTTGTACATTGAACATTTTTATACATGGGAAGCTGAATTTGGATTGGGGTTGCTAAACCGCTTCCCTTCCTGTGTTCCTGTAAAATCACAGTGTTTGATTTAAAAAGGAAATTATGTACATCTTCTTTCCTTGTCATTACATACTCTACTTTGGCCTGTTTCCTTTTTACACTTAAAGTGGAACTAAAGTCTTCTCACATAATTTGTAATAAAAACATCTTTTCCATTCTGAAGCTTCCCTTCAACCACTTTGCATATGATTTTATATATACTGTGATTCTGTACTTGCCAAATATGCTGCAGAAATCTCCCTCCACTGAGTCTGGCTGCATCCATTTTAACTGTGGGCAGCTGAAGCTGCTGCCTGTTCACTTCCTGGATTTACACAGACACACAGAGGCACACCTTCAGCTCTGCAGCTCTCATTGGCCCTCTTATGACTCACCCCCCTCCATACCTGGCAAACTCTCATGAAAGTGAGAGAGAGAGCTGTGCATGATATCATAAGCCTAGGCTTTTTACCAGACAAGAAACAGGAATTGGGCTGTATAAGGTATTTACTGGCAGAAACAAAATGTTTTACTATCCAAAGTTAAAACAACAAGGGCAGAAGATTTAAGAGATGGAAAGATGAAAAAATGACTGAAGTTCCGCTTTAGCAAAAAGGCAAAACTTTTTTTTTTGTTTTTGATAGAGTGGAGAGGGATTGGAACGCCTGTCAGTGTTTATTGCTGTTTGTGCCCCATTAGGGAGATTCACCCTCTCTATTTGTCCTGTTTACCATTATCATTGAAAGTGAAAGTAAAAGAAAATCCCAAATTTTGGGTTGCCCCCAGAAAAGTAATAGAGGGGAAATCTCCCAATGGGGACACTAGTTCAGGTGACCGGGGGTCCCCAAGGAATTCCCTTAATTTGTAGGGATTTACTCTCACTTCTTGTGTGGTTATGGGATAGGAAGTGAAGGGAAATCTCCGCAATGGGATGCAGATGGTGAAAAAAATATGACAGGGGTTATAACCCTCCCTTACTCTATCCAAGATAAAAAAAAAAAGGTTTGCCTATAGTTCTACTTTAAGAATACATGAGGTGACACGTTTGATTGCAGGTCCAGGTAGTGCCTAGAGATTCTTCTTCCTGATGGTACTCTTTTGCTGATTTTAGGTCATGTTATTCTGTACTTCATGAGCACTAAATACATTATTATACATTGCATAATACATACAGCTGTGCATCATGAAGACCTGCCTACAGTATATATGAATTATGAAATAACTAGGAAAAGTGTGACAGTTCGTTAAATGGGATGAAATTCTGCATTTCTTAAACTTAGAATAAAAAACTCTCCATACATATAGTAGTATAGCTGCTGAGTTAAAGGATGATATACAGTCCGATTTGATAAATATTCCAATTAGGCAGTGCTTCCACGTGGGGAAATCCCCATGAAGATATCAACCTAACTCCCTGTAAAGATATCAGCTAGACTCAAACTGTGACATAACCATTATGGAATCAGTGCTCACGGTCATTAAAATCCTCAATACCCTAAACTTTAGAAACTTCTTCTAGAGGCAGGGGGAAGCAATCAAACCCCCAGCCAGTGCAGCCCTGAGCAGACAAAACTAAACAATCAAGGCTTATTTATAGTTACAACAGGAGCCAAAAAGTAAATTTACCTAGCAGCCTAACTAGGAGGGTGCTACAATCAGTTGACATCTTACCTATAGTTTTTACATAAGGCATGTAGGAGAGTCTGAAGCCAGCTGTAAGAAGATTGTATAGTCCAGCCTATTTCAACCAGGGCCTTCAGGTTTCTTCAGGGGTGCCTTATGTCTAAAAATTGACCAAAAAATTGTATGCAAGCCAGTGGGTGGATGAAGTCTAACTTTTAGTTACACAAAGCTATAGGTTTTAATTGTGCACTATTACAACCTTCTAGCTGCTGGCCTCCTAACAACCAATGGGGTCACATTGGCTAAGTGAGGGAGAGAAACTGAGGGAGAAGAGAAACATTGGAATACCAGTGTGCAAAGGTGTATTTGTTTGGAAGAATGTATCACCTCTAATGTTGGGTGTCCAATATGTGTGGATGTGGGTGCCTTGACTGAATAAAGGTAAAAAGGATTAGGGAATAGGATTGGGACTTTACATGAGGCACGTGGATGTATGTAATAATATATATATAGGTACACTGGATGTCATAATCCCCTAGGGGCAATTCATGATAGCAATAGTGGCGAACATGATCAGACAATAGAATAAAGCATTTATGATATACAAAATATAATCATAAAAAAAAATCAACAAAGTTGATATAGTAATAATACATTTAATAGATAATAAATTTCTAGACATGATTCGTGACACACAATAAATGAAAATCATAACAGAAATCGACTATATACAAATAATAAATACATAATTCACATAATTAATGCAGATAATGAACATGATGATTGGTTATAATTTATTGGAGCAAGCTTAGCTCGGCATCCCTGAGTGAACACTCAACGCGTTTCATGGCCTGTTACACTCACACACAATTATGTTGCTCATCATCCTTCATTTATCTAATATTGTTTATTGTTTCTTAACACTATTGTATTCACTTATTATTATTTTTTTCTTTACTCTTACCTCTGTTACACAGAATTTGGCATATGCCATTTTGAGCGTACAGCATGCATCACACCTTCCACAGGGGCCATCAAGCCCGCTCCGTGGCTGTACATTTCCGTTGGTCCTTATTTGGGGACTTCCTGCCTTAGCCCCAGGCGAGATTACTCGCATCGGACCACCATCCAAACCCACCTTTGGAGCTTATTCCATCTTATGGGCTGCTTTGTAAGTAGTAAAGAAATTGCCCTTTCTTTCAACTTTAGGGTAAAATGCACAATTAGCTATTAAACTCATTATTTATCCCATTACTTTGTAGCTCAACCCATGCAACCAACTCCTGATGATTGGCAACAGGCCATGAAACGTGTTGAGTGTTCACCCAGGGATGCCGAGCTAAGCTTGCTCCAATAAATTATAACCAATCATCATGTTCATTATCTGCATTAATTATGTGAATTATGTATTTATTATTTGTATATAATGGATTTCTGTTATGATTTATTGTGTGTCACAAATCATGTCTAGCAATTTATTATCTATTAAATGTATTATTACTATATCAACTATGTTGATTTTTTTATGATTATATTTCGTATTTCATAAATGCTTTATTCTATTGTCTAATCATGTTCGTCAGTATTGCTATCATGAATTGCCCCTAGGGGATTGTGACATCCAGTGTACCTATACTTTATATATATATATATATTATTACATACATCCACATGCCTCATGTAAAGTCCCAATCCTATTCCCTAATCCTTTTTATGTATATATGCAGGGAAGGAGTCATGTCGATGTTCAGTTCTAGGTTGAGACAGGTCACACACATTTCTAGTTTCTTGACTGAATAAAGTTTGAGAAACACTGGTACAGTCGTATGATACCTTAAAGTGGTTGTATAGTGTTTTTTGTAACTTTTACCTACAGGTAAGCCTATAATAAGGCTTACCTGTAGGTAAAAAAAATATCTCCTAAACCTGTACGGTTTAGGAGATATTCCCCTTGCTATGAGCCGCTGACTGCAGCGGCGCATGCACATAGGGGATTCTCGGCTGAAGGCCCGGCAACTGCCGGACCTTGCCGGGTAAGAAATCTCCCGCGCGCATGCACGGGAGTGATGACATCGCGGCTCCAGCCACTCACAGCGCTGGAACCGCGATACCCGGAAGACACGCCGAGGCAACATGACAGCTCCCTCGGCGTGGACCAGGTAACATACCGACGCCTCGTTCTAAGGTAAGTATTTCATAATGAGCTAGTATGCGGTGCATACTAGCTCATTATGCCTTTTGCTTTACAGGGGTAAAAAAAAAAAAAAAACATTTTTGCGGGTATACAACCGCTTTAATTGAGCTTTTTGACTTTCAGACTAAATATCATAATACTTGTAAGCCACGCACTGTACACCATCATAAACACAGCATCTCTACTGTGAAACATGGTGTTGGACGTTTCTCTGTAGCAGGACCTGGAAGGCTTGCAAAGGTAGAATGAATGCAGCAAAATATAGGGAAATGTTTGAGGAAATACAGATACAGTCTATAAGAAACATGGGTCTAAGGATATTTAAGCTTTATGCTCCCAAACATAAAGTTCAGACTACACAAGAATGGCTTAAAAACAAGCACAGCAACCTATGGTTCAGAAACCACACCTGGCATAAAAGCTTAGCAGTTCCAAAAAAGTACAGTCGTATGACATTGCAGATAGATTTGCTATTAGAAACAACAGGTCTGTGTCTAAAGGTTACATGGCGCAAGGAGGCATCTTTTCCTTTTACAGTTATATATCACACCTCTTTTTCCATTATCAGTGGAGAAATGGTAATGTAAAAACATGAATTCCTCAGATTGGGACTTTAAACCGGACTACAAACAGTTTGATGGTAAAAAAATATTCAAAATTTATTACACATTGATAGGATATAGCAACATGAACATGGGGATTTACGCAACAAACACAAATATTGGGAACAGAAATGGAAACCAGCTGCAAGGAAAAGCCCAGAGCTTTGTCAGACAGACAGAAAATCCAACGCGTTTCGAAAAACAAAATGCAGATCTTCTTCAGGGACAGAGGGCTTGCGAGTTCCAGATCTGTAGCTTATATCACAAATGTTGATGCTCCACCCATAAAGACAAGGAACATAACTCAAAAATGAAAAGAATGCTGTCTGTCAGAACAGCACACAAGCAACAGAAAATGTGAATGACATCAGCCAGGGGTCCGTATGTTGTGGGATGGTATTGTTGATTATTATTGATTATTATTGTATAACTTAGTGGTATAACTCTATATAGGCCATAGCTATAGAGGAGAGGTACAATAGTACTTTCCCCTTAATGCAGGTCCGGTTGATAGAGAGTGTGTATCAAAAGTTATTAAACCATCCAGAACATCAATGGTTAGAGATGGTTGTATCCATCAGCCAGATACCTGGATGTGTCTTATGGATCTTAAAGTTGACTCAAAAATTATGTGGCTGGTGGTGTCTGGCAAGGTAGAGCAGAGACTCTACGCATTTCACAACATCATTGTTGCTTAGTCAAAGCTATGACTAAGCAACAATGATGTGAAATGCATCAAATGTTTGCCCCGCTTCTGTTGTCACATGAACGTTGACTATTTTTTACAATAAAGGCTTTTATCGGAGGGCGGCTGTCCAGAATCCATTTCTTCAATACTCCTACCATTGCAGTCGTCGCCAGATTACCAGAGGTCAGGACCTGGAATAGGCAATAAGGACCAGTGAGCATATTTTAGACCAGCTATACTTTAATGGTTTCCTCAGCATAAACTGTTTCCAAAGACCCTATATACAGTCATACCACAATGTCCTTGCTCCAATTCCTATGGAAATTCAGTCTTCAATTTTATTGTTGTCGTAAGACCATGATAAAAAGAACATGTAGACGCGTTTTGGCACACAGGCCTTGTTCACAGCACAATCATATTGTAATCACAGTCATATTGTAATTGAACGTTATTAAAAATTACCTTTCCTTTTTAATCTACAGCCGCTGTAATTTTGTGTAAATGCAATATGGCTATCTGGAGGTGTTCTCTATACAGAATGTGTACTGACCACCCCCCAGAAACATAATTTCCTGCTTGTGTGATTGGCTCACCAAATTTCCCAGAAGTCTGCTTAAGATACAAGTCAGATTTCAGGCATCGGCTGCAACAAAAATGTCATTTTTGGTGAGATACTCCCAATGGGAATACATCTAAAGGGATTCAGGCTCAACAGCTTTCCTCATTAGTGCCCTGCAGTTGCACAGCTGGCTGATAATTATAAAACCACTCCCATTAGACCCACTCAGCACAGAGGAACAAACAGTGATTTCTTCAGAATAACAAAAGGTAGGAATCTGCAACAAAGTTTGTTATAATCCTTGCAATGTACATAGATCACCCAGAGGGGAATGTTTTTTTCTCAACAAAAGTGGAGTTATGCTTTAAGAAAGAGAAAGGAAAGGGTTTTGGGACTTTAAATGAGGCATGTGTATGTACATAATGAAATAAAGGGTATCTAGTTGTAAACAGGCTACATGTCGTAGTTCCCAGTGGGAACAAAATGTAACCGTAGGATTATACGTTTAAATTCATAACTCCAATCAATTAAATGCAATTAATAGATACAATACACAGTATGATATATGATGTATCACAGGGATATGCAATTAGCGGACCTCCAGCTGTTGCAAAACTACAAGTCCCATCATGCCTCTGCCTCTGGGTGTCATGCTTGTGGCTGTCAGAGTCTTGCTATGCCTCATGGGACTTGTAGTTCTGCAACAGCTGGAGGTCCACTACCTGCATATCCCTGATGTATCATATAAATGATATATAATACATGATTTCCACAAAGAGGAACATAATAAATAATAATAATCATAACCATATTGACATATTTAATGTTAATAATTAATAAACATGATTGGTACAGGCGAAGGCGACACGTTTCATGGCGTTAGCAGCCAATTATCAGGAGTAGGATGCATAGACTTTGGCTACAGAGTAAGATGGGAAAAATAAATAAATCAAGTCTAAAAGGGTGTACCATATACTGTACAAGAGGGAACTGAGGACTTATACGTTACCTATGGTATAGCCCATATATATATAGATGACCCAGCAGTTGCTCAAGATGGATTGGGATGGTGGCTCTGAGAGAGCCGTCCCTCCATTGTGTTATGTCATACAGGGAGATGGGGTAGGAAACAAATGCACAAAGGAAGATGAATGGATCTAAAAAATCTTCATTGCATCATGAGCATTCCCTGATAATGAGCAAAATAGATATTGTTAAAAATAGGTTAAAACTAATGGCACATGGCTGTTTATGTGTTCAGGTAAGCATGTACAGTGCACCCCCCTTTTGGACTGGGGGCACACTGTTTAGGCCAGCAAGTTCAGGGCCAGTGGAAGGTAGTTCCAATGCAAAGTTCAAACTTTCTGGAACTGGAGGCCGTTTGGCGCGCTCTGCTAGCGTTCCAGCCGATATTACAAGAGCAAGCAGTCAAGGTCATTTCGGACAACAAGACCACTGTGGCTTACGTGGCCTGACAAGGCACCAGGAGTCTCCCCCTCTTAGGGGTGGCTTGCCAAATCTTCCTGTGGGCGGAAAAGAATGTCTGCTCTCTTATGGCAACTTATCTCCCTGGGTCTGAGAATGTACTAGCGGATCGATTGAGTCAGAAGTTCATAGATCAGAACGAATGGGGCATCAATCCCAAATATTTACAAAAGATCTTCAAGGCCTGGGGAATGGCAGTTATAGATCTGATGGCAATGGATAAAAATTTCCAGCTTTCACGCTTCTTCTCCCGAGTTTGGCATCCGCAAGCTCTGGGCCTAGATGCTCTCTCCAAACCATGGAATTTTCCTATAGTTTATGTGTTTTCTCCGCTTCCTTTGATTCTCAAAGTCCGGTTGAAAATCCGTCAGGAGAAGGTCCCGACTATAGCAGTACTACACTTCTGGCCAAGGAGGCCATAGTTTTCGTTGGTGTGGAAGATGACGTTGTGCCAGCCTATTCCACTGCCTCCTTCCCAGGTATAGGAAAAAGGAGAACAGTTAGGAATTTATATAAGGTGGTGACCTGGTAAGGTCAATTGCCTCCATCCCTATCTATATGTCAAAAAAAGAGGGGAAAGGGGATTGGGACTTTGAATGAAGCACGTGGGTATAAAAAATTCAGTTTATTGTATAAATTAACATGCAAACGCACAATCATGAGTAAGTGTATATCCAATACAATTATAATAACTGGTACAATTCATAAAAATGTATATCTATACATACAATATAGATGGGTTGCCACATGATTATAAACGATTATCAAAAATTATACATACTGACAGATACCAATTGAATCATAGGGACACAGCATATAATAGCTCTATGCATTTCGTGGATTGATCCACTCTTCAGGACCATGCGCATGAGTTCAATAAAATATAATAGAGGGAGTTGCTGTATGGTCTGATCCTAACCAAGGAAAAAAGAAAAATTATAAAAAATGTAATAAAACCAAGTATAAAAACCCACTCTCTACCATACTTATATAGCGCTGGTAGATTTACAATCTACCGCAGGTTAGCTAAATTTAGTAAATTGTGTGTTAGGAAGGTTAAATTTCGCCTCTGTTCCAGCTTGGCTGACGTGTGTGCTTCCGTGCTGACCGGTGGGTGTCGCTGTTACCACTGGTCAGTGTTGGAAAGGCAACGTGTCGAAGTGTATAGATGCTCCTCTGTCTCGGAGACAAGCTCGGTGGAGGTGGTCCTCCGAGTTGCATTCTGGGAATAGGGTATTTATGGGACAGACGCCATGTTCTAGGGTTTTTTTTTTACAGCCACCTGCTGGCCCTCCTGGCCGACAGGTATGCGTTAAGGAGCTACCTCGTGGTCCTCCGATCGGGAGGCCCACGATACAGCGGCGCAGGGGTGGGCCCAGAGGCTTGTCTGGGGCCTACCACCGCGGCCGTGGAATTGTTCTGAGCTGTCGGTCCTGTGTGACGAAGCTGGCCGGCCTAGGAGATCCCAGGGGAGGACCCGCCTTGGAGAGATCACGCAGCGTGCTGGTCTATAGGGGGGCCTGGTGACTCGGTCAAAGGACGTATCCGAAAGAAGTAACTATACAGCATAGTGTTGCCGGTTCGGCTTAAAGGTTCAGGCACTGTGACTGACTTTCACTGCAGAGAAAATCTGATACATCCTGTGGCAGAGGATCGTACGGATTTACCCCCCAAACTAGTCTGTGGCAGAGACTTTTGATCCGTGCTGCGTACTGGCTGCTAGACCGGTAAGAGAGGCCTATCCAGATGAGCAAGGAGTGTGTCCCACAAGGGGAGCGCATTCCAACCAATTATCTGAATTCTACCAGGACATTTGTCGCTAAGATTCTATAAGAAGATATTTAAGTTTCTCCTGAAAGTTTCCTTTTCCGCCTCTTTCCTGCTACTTCCTAAAGTTTGTTTGTTCAATAAAGCATTAAAAACGTACTCCAGTGTTGGTGCGTGTGTTGTCCAGAAGTAAACTCAACGGAACCCCTAGACCCGGTGCCGGTGAAACCAAGGGAAGCAAGGTGAAGGTAACAGACCCGCTTAAACTAGCAGCTCCACGGTGAGTTAGTGCTACACTTACAAGGTTGACTATATAATAAAAGTGTAGCACTGTAGATTGGGGACCCCCAAAGGGGGGGCATCTCCAACGGGAGCTGAGGTGGTGTGAGTGGCCTGCTGTCCAGCAAGAAAATCATCCAGGGGAGACATATTTCAAACTGAAACAGAAGTAGTCAGAGTGACCATAAGTGCTGAGACCATCAATGAAGGACTTCTGAAAAAATATATATGTATATATATTTTATATAGTTATAATATGACACGTGCAAGGTGTCCTGTGCTCGGTAAAGAACAGGGGGATTGAAGTACTAGAGAGTATTGGTGGTAGCCAGCGTGTAAGAAGTGAAAAGTGATAAGGATATAAACGCATCACCAAGAAAGGTTGAATAAAACAAACAGTGCAGTGCAACTAGAGATGAATTCTAATTACCAATTAGACAGTGATTAGTTCATAGGGTCCTGGCATCCAAGGTGATTCATGTAGTGAACCAAAGTGAGCAAGAAGACACCAGAGTGAATCTGACGTCCCTGGGTGAAGCCTATAAGGGCAGGGCCATCACACGCCCACCAACATCACGTAGGCGTGCACTGCAGGACAGGGGCGGATCCAGAGTCTATAATATAAATAGTAAATACCAGAGTCTAGTCTCGGGAGGGGCACTGCCAGAAAATACGTTTTTTTGCAGGCGATTTATCGGGGAAATGGCTGGTGTTAGCGCTTCAATCATCCTGGCACCATGGTTGTTATGGTGTCATGGTGATTGAAGCACATTATTTCTATTATTACATTGTTATGTAAAATGAAATGGTTCAACTCACCATAATGCAGAATTAGTGGAAGCCCTGAGTGTGTCACTTGCCACCGTCATCTGCCACCAGATGTGGATTGTCACTTGCCACACCACCTGCCACACGTTGCGGATTGTCACTTGCCACGCCATCTGCCACACGTTGCATTTGTCACTTGCCACCATTGTCTTCCACATGTTGCGGATTGTCACTTGCCACGTCACCTGCCACACGTTGCGGATTGTCACTTGCCACCATCGCCTGCCACCAGATGCGAATGGTCATTTGTCACACCACCTGCCACAAGTTGCAGATTGTCATTTGCTATGTCACCTGCCACTCATTGCGGACTGTTACCTGTCACTCGTTGCCGATTGTCCCTTGCTGTGTCACTTTCCTGCTAAGGTGGGGATTGTCTCTTGCTGTGTCCCAGAGTCAGGCAGCAGAGAGATGATGTAATCTCTCTGCTGCCCGTGGCTGCCTGCACAGTGAGGGCGGAACTGCAGGAATGCAGGGCGGGCGGTGAGAGATGATGTCATCTCTCTGCTCCCCCACCCGCCGGCTCACTGATTGGCCAGCCACCCTCTCACCCACCGAGCGGTCCAGCTGCCCGGCCTACCCGCTCTCACCCGCCCGCTGAGCTGCTCAGCTGCCTGGCCCGTCCTCTCTCTCACCTGCCTGCGGAGCCGCCAGCTCTCTCAGTCCCCCGCCCGCTCTCTCACCCGCCCACCCGCGGAGCCACGCACTCTCTTACCCACCCGCCGAGCCGCTCAGCTGCCCGGCCCGCCTGCTCTCTCACCCCCCCACGGAGCTGCCCACTCTCTCACCCTCCCACTAACTCACCCGCATCTAATTTCTCGGAGGGCAATTGCCCCATTGCAGGAGGGAGGCGTCCTTGGGTGTGACGGAGAACAACCTGGTGTCAGTGCCATTACACACCTCCATCTAGCCACCAGATGGTACTACCATGGAAAGGAGGGGCAGTGACACCGCACCTGCAACACACAGAAGGTGACGTTAATGCACGGTGCATGAACGTCCACCCACCCTAGGTAGAAGAGAAGGAGGAGGGTCCGTGGCATGCATCGCAGCTCCCGGGAGGGATGGAAGCCAGAGGGCTCCTAAACCAAATCACATGACACACTAAAATAGAGCAAGGGAGGCTGTATATCTAATCATGCCGTGGACCCTCCTCCTCCCTTTCTACTTAGGGTGGGGGGACGTTCATGTGCCATGCATCGACGTCACCGTCTGCGTGTTGCAAGTGCGGTGCCACTGCTGTGGCACCGCCCCTCCTTTCCATGGTAGTACCATCTGGCGGCTAGATGGAGGAGTGTAATGGCACTGACGCCGGGCGGTTTTCCTCCCGGCCAAGGACGCCCCCTCCTGCAGTGCACGCCTACATAACATTGGTGGGCGTGTGATGGCCCTGCCCTTATAGGCTTCACCCAGGAACATCAGATTCACTCTGGTGTGTTGTTGCTCACTTCGGTTCACTACATGAACCACCTTGGATCCCAGGACCTTATGAACTAATCACTGTCTAATTGGTAATTAGAATTCAGCTCTAGTTACACTGCACTGTTTGTTTTATTCAACCTTTCTTGGTGATGCGTTTATATCCTTATCACTTTTCAACATTTTATACCTTTTTATTCAACCTTTCTTGGTGATGCGTTTATATCCTTATCACTTTTCACTTCTTACACCTTTCTATTCAACCTCTTCTGGTGATGCGTTTATATTCTCATCACTTTTCACTTCTTACACCCTGGCTACCACCAATACTCTCTAGTACTTCAATCCCCCTGTTCTTTACCGAGCACAGGACACCTTGCACGTGTCATACTATAACTATATAAAATATATACGTATATATTTTTTCAGAAGTCCTTCATTGATGGTCACAACACTTATGGTCACTCTGACTACTTCAGTTTCTTGAAATCTGTCTCCCATGGATGATTTTCTTGCTGGACAGCAGGCCATTCACCACCTCAGCTCCCGTTGGAGATGCCCCCGCCTTTGGGGGTCCCCGATCTACAGTGCCACACTTTTATTATATGGTCAACCTTGTAAGTATGGTAGAGAGTGGGTTTTTATACTTGGTTTTATTTTATTTTTTATGATTTTTCTTTTTTCCTTGGGTAGGATCAGACCATACAAGCAACTCCTTCTATTATATTTTATTGAACTCATGCGCATGCTCCTGAAGAGTGGATCAATCCACGAAATGCATAGAGCTATTATATGCTGTGTCCCTATGATTCAATTGATATCTGTCAGAATGTATAATTTTTGATATTAATCATTTATAATCATGTGGCAACCCGTCTACATTGCACTGTATGTATAGATATACATTTTTATGAATTGTACCAGTTATTATAATTGTACTGGATATACACTTACTCATGATTATGCGTTTGTATGTTAATTTATACAATAAACTGAATTTTTTTTACCTACGTGCTTCATTCAAAGTCCAATCCCCTTTCCCCTCTTTTTTTGACCTCCTTCCCAGGATCTTCTAATACAGAACGGGTTATGTCATCCAAACCCACAGAAGTTGAAACTGATGGTGTGGAAATTGAAAGGAGATCTTTTAAACACTTGGTTCTCTCGGATCGGGTAATGGATACCTTATTGCAAGCTTGGAAGAAGACAACTAATTCGACCTATCACAGGATTTGCAAAACCTTCTTATGCTTCTCGACTGAAAGAAATTGGGATTCTATGTCCCCTTCGGTCTCTAATGTATTAGAATTCCTGTAAGTTGGGCTTGACAAAGGCTTGGCCTACAATTCCTTAAAAGTGCAAGAGTTATGCGCTTTCTCAGCCAAAGAGCCGTATTACTTTGTTTTTCAAGACAGAGTGGTGCTCAGGCCTGTGCCGAGTTTTCTACCAAAGGTGGCAACATCGTTTCACATGAGTTGGTAGGCAGTCCTCCCGGCATTTCCAAAAGACAAGTCGGAAGAAGAATGGTCAAAACTTGATCTGGTGGCCCCCTGTCAACCTACTTGGACCGGACTAAAGATTTCTGTAAACAGGATCAGCTTTTTGTTTTCCCCAATGGTCCAAAAAAGGGCATGGCAGTCCCGCCTAGAGTGGTGTCTCCTTGGCTTGTCAAGACTTTTCAAATGGCGTAAAAGGTTCTGGGCTTGTCACCACCCTTGGAGGGTAAGGCGCACTCTATGAGGGGCATGACAGCTTCCTGGGCAGCGTATGCTAAGGTTTCGGCAGAAGTAGTGTGCAGAGCAGCAAACTTGAGCGCACCTAACACTTTTATCCGACATTACAGCCTCGTCGGAGGCTTTTGGTTCTACTGTTTTGGCGGCGGCTGTCGGCCATTAAAAGATTTTGCCTCATTTAATTTCTCAGTTTGGTGTTTGTTGGCTAATAATATCTTGCCCTCCCTTTTTTACAGCGTATTCCTTTTTACGTCCCATGGTAGGCTGACATGAGGAGGTCCAGGAATAAGGAAAATTATTTTCTTACTTACCGTAATTTTCCTTTCTTGGATCCTCCTTATGTCAGCTGGGAACTCCCACCCAATTTCCATTGCGAGATGGGTATTTTTGAACACTGTCTTGGGCAGACAGCTGCCCTTTTATGGGCTAGGAAAGAGGTTGTCCTGGAGGGGTCAGAGGGGGTGGAGCTGACCCATGGTAGGCTGACATGAGGAGGATCCAGGAAAGGAAAATCAAGGTAAGTAAGAAAACTATTTTCCTTATTTTTTTTCCTTTTTGGATAGAGTAGAGGGATTAAAACCCTTGTCAGTTTCTATTGCTGTCTGTTTGTTCTGTATACCATTATCATTTAAAGTGAAAGTAAAAGAAAATCCCAAATTTTGGGTTGTCCCCAGAAAAGTAATATAGGAAGAATCTTCCAACAGGGGCACTGCTTCTGGTGACCTGGGGGTCAACAATGGAATCTGCAGACTTGTTGGGACAGGAAGTGAAGGGTAATCTCCCTAATGGGACACAGGAAGCAAATAAATTAACTGCCAGTTATGACCCTTACTTACTTTATCGGGAAAAAAAAAAAAGTTTTGCCCATAGTTCTACTTTACGTTACTAGACTAGATGGGGTGTTTGTGGGTAGAGCAGTTTGAAGTAACTGACTATTGAATCTGTTTTATAAAACGTCATCATTTCCTTATGCACCATTACACAGTTTGATGTTTTCTGCTGTAGAGAACTATTGTTCCCTTTTGGTTACTGCAGTTTTTTTTAACAAACTATTTAATTTTAAAAAAAATGTGTTTTTTCAAATTTCTATTGCCATTTGTTGTTGAAGTAATTTGTACTTATTGTCACTGCCTGCCTGACAATAACAGCTTTGTCACATACATCTCATGTGTTGTACATCCTTGGAATGGTTTTAAATGCTTTTGCATCACTGACTTGCTATTTAAAAATTTGTAATAAAAAATAAATTGAATTAGAAAAAAAAGTGGCTTCCAAACTGTGGCCTGTGGGCCTGGATTTGGTGTTTGTCTGCTTTTAACTGGCCCTTGGGGTACTATTCCTACCACTGACACCAACGACAGGGCACTATTCCTCCCACTGACACCAACAACTGGGCACTATGCCCTCATTGACACCAAAGATTAGGCATCATTCCTACCACTGACATCAATGATGGGATACGATTCTCCCACTGACACCAATAATGGGACACTATTTTTCCCACTGACACCAACAATGGGGCACTATTACTCGCAATGACACCAACAATGGGGCTCTATTTCTCCCACTGATATCAATGATGGGCCATCATTCCTCCTTCGTACTAACCACAGGCACTAGTTTTTTAATTCCACAGACTACCAACCCTGCAGCTTTCCTTCTACTGACCGCTAAGTTTGTGGCATTGTTTACTCGCACTAATGCTGAGGCATTTTCTGTTTCCACTGCCCACATTACAGTGCCCCCTGAAGTCTGAAGGGCAGTGAACTGCCTCTTTGTTTAGAAAGTTTGGTGATGCCTGATTTACCATATTAAAATACTGCATATGGTAAATTATTATCTGCTTAGTAATTGGCACTGTTATAATTTGTACTGAACCCTTAAAAATGATATAAAATTATTTTTGTTGTTTATGGAACATAGTTAACTGTTCCATTGCTACAAAGTAAAGAATTGTTCTCTGTACATATTTCTAAGAATGCTTTGCTTTATTTATACAGCCCATGAATTTGAAAAAAAATGGTTGTGCTCATGAATACTACTCAGAAGTCAGAACAGCCTCATGAGCTCTCTAGTCAGTTATTCTGCAACCGCTGTGTGAGTTAAATGAGTGCAGTTTTTACTGAATGCTTATTTGGAAATGTTCTACTGAGAAGGTGACGTAAAAAAGTATGACATAATGTCTGTTTGAAAGGGCTAGGTCTTTCTATTGGGTACAGGCTAAAAATAACACACATGAGGAAAATATAAAGTGCAACACAAAAAAAACCAAAAAACTGATTCATCCCAATCGTAATAGAATGTGACAGACGGTCAGACTAGCTACTTCTGCCGAACAGTTGTTGTTTTGAGACCTCTGTAGCCAGCATATTTAATAAGATATGCCCAATTGGTTGATAGTGGCAACACAGACGTTTTGTTTACTTGGTCAATTTATTATTTTTTTACAGTTTAGGGAATTACAGGCAACAAGAATGTTGTCTGCAGTCTAATATAGGGGCTTAATAGTACCAGATCATATAACCAACACCAAGGCAAAGGATGTTATGGAACTGGTGACAGAAGACAGCCATGCCTGGGCTTGCCAAAAAGTGCACACATCAGACTAACGTGGGATTCCCATTGTAACCGAAAAAGTTATCTTTACATTTTATGCATTTCATTTTTTTTTCTTTATATGATATATCATTGTACTTTTTTGTTTACTATACTTCTGCGTTAATAAGTCAAAAAAGCCAGGCCTACGATGCCTAATGATAAATTCTGCAAACTATGGTAACCATCCATTCTGAATTTAGTGGAAACAGTTGATTTTCTAAAGGAGAATAAATGGTCAGCTAGTATAAAGAATAGGGTGATGCTTTGCTCAATTCATTCATTCAATTAAGTGTGAGCCAAAAACACATTTTTTTTTTATTGCATTTGCAACTGATTGGGTATAAATGTGAACATAGCGAAAAAAAACATAATCTTGTTCATATACTTAAGCAAATACGCATTTTGTTAAGTGAACAACCTCTATTCCTTTAGTAAATAAGCCCTGTAACATCAGGGTCAGGTTGTGGGATTGCAGAGAAGACACAATATCAGGGTTTGAACCTCCTCCTGCCCTCTAGTAGTTTAACAGCATAGATAATTGGCAGAATAATCAGAGTTACTGCATAGAAAAGTCTCTATAATACTCTATAACAACAGAGATTATAGCTGAGAATCACTACTTCAGTAAACCAGTTCAGGACATAAACAGCTTTTTCTGATTATCCTCATAAATGACGTTCCTCACAGTGAAGTCCAGGGTGTAGCTCTGGTCTGAATAGCTGGAGGGATCCAAGGTCCATGGACAAAGAGCCACTTCACTGGGCCTGGAGTATTCTGATAGCAATCAGGGAAGGGCTCCCCACTGGGTCTTTTGGAGAAGCGACATAGGCTCCAGCCCAGCTGTCTGCATGCCAGTTCTGACAGTGGAGGGCCTCTTACATGGCTGCAGATCACTTGCCCAGCTATCTCTGCCCCATCAAGTTTGGCCTCTCTGAGCTCCTAATGGAGGAGAGGAATGTGTACTCTCTGGGCATGTCCAAGAATCTAGGAACCTGGGGACAAAAAGGGACCTAGGCCTGCATCTGATTATTGTAAGTAAGTGGGCACTCCGGTACAGTGGTCTAGCCTTCTCTAACCTCTGATCATTGTTTCTTCTTTGTGCTGCAGTGCAGCATAACCAGTAGAATACATGCTATGCAGGCAATAAAATCAGTACTATAGTGAGTCGGCAACTCATGGTAGATAAGTAACAGATTGTTAGGTGCAGTTACAAAACAGAAAAAGGCAGTATGGCTAAGTATAGGAAAGGTATGTAAAGGCAGGGGAAGTGATTGACAATTATGGAGGGATACATCATGAGCTGCTTTTACAATATACAGTCAGTCGTTTCCCTGTTGTCTAAACCCTGTCCACACTGCAGCAGTAGTGCAAACTGGCCATGATTCATGGACGTGCTCAGGGGATGTGCCAGGTGTTCCTGGGCACACCCTAATCACTATGTGCAGTACTGATTCTCCCTACTGCCCAGGCTTCCCCATGTTGGCCCCCCGCCCTGCAGTGCTGCTGGGGATGTTTTAGGATGCAGAGTGGAGGAAGGGGCTAGTAAATATGTCCTTTTCTAAATGAACACAGTGAACACACTCACTCCCTGTGCTCACTTATAACTGAAGCATAGTAAACTGTGCTTACTATGCTTCAGTTTGTGAATGAACAAGAAGCCCCTCAGCACAGAGCATTTCCCATTCATTCTCTGCTCCATGCAGCTGAGGCTGCAGAGAAAGGCATTTGTGTTTGAGCTTTAGCGTGCACACCCTAATGCAATAGGTTATGCACACCTATGCCATGATTTAAGGGGAAAAAATGCATGTATGCTATGAAACTATGGGGTTTATTTACTAAAGGCAAATCCACTTTGCACTACAAGTGTACTTGGAAGTGCAGTCGCTGTAGATTTGAGGGGGGCGTGCAAGGAAAAGGAAAAAAACAGCATTTTTGCTTGTACATGATTGGATTATAAAGTCAGCAGAGCTTCCCCATCATTTCAGATCTTCCCCTCAGATCTACAGAAACTGCACTTCCAATTGCAATTGTAGTGCGAAGTGGATTTGCCTTTAGTAAATAAACCCCTATATGTATAACTATGTATACACCCCTTGAAATCTTTAGCAGATCCTAACAGATAGGATTTGATTGTTAAAGTGGTTGTAAACCCATTACAACCACTTTAACCTACAGGTAAGCCTAGATTAAGTCTTACCTGTAGTTGCAAGAAATACCTCCCAAACCTAAATGGTTTAGGAGATATTTGCAGAAATAGCTGCACCGATTTCTGTGGCGCATGCGCCGTAGACATCGGGAGCAGGCGCACTGAGCGTGCCGTTTCTAACAGCGATCATGTCGTTAGTGGCGGCACCAGCGCGCATGCGCGGGAGTGACGTCATCGCGGCTCCGGCCAGTCACAGCGCCGGAGCCGCGATACCCGGAAGTCACTCCGGAATAGATGGCAGCCTCGGAGGAGGCGAACGAGGGCCGATGCGGGGGCTTCGATCTCAGTTAAGTCATTCATAATGAGCTAGTATGCTTTGCATACTAGCTCATTATGCCTTTGTCTTTCCAGGTGTATTTTTCTTTTTAGAGGCTTTACTTCCTCTTTAACTAGAAGTACAAGTTCTTTTAAAAGAATTAATTCTTACAGATTAATTTAAATTTCCTTAATTTTTTATTGCGAAAATGATCTCACTGGTTGCACACACATATATGTACAGTGGGGCAAAAAAGTATTTAGTCAGCCACCAATTGTGCAAGTTCTCCCACTTAAAAAAGATGAGAGAGGCCTGTAATTGTCATCATAGGTATACCTCAACTATGAGAGACAAAATGTGGAAACAAATCCAGACAATCACATTGTCTGATTTTTGAAAGAATTTATTTGCAAATTATGGTGGAAAATAAGTATTTGGTCAATATCAAAAGTTCATCTCAATACTTTGTTATATATCCTTTGTTAGAAACGACAGAGGTCAAACGTTTTCTGTAAGTCTTTACAAGGTTGTCACACACTGTTGCTGGTATGTTGGCCCATTCCTCCATGTAGATCTCCTCTAGAGCAGTGATGTTTTGGGGCTGTCGTTGGGCAACACGGACTTTCAACTATCTCCAAATGTTTTCTATAGGGTTGAGATCTGGAGACTGGCTAGGCCACTCCAGGACCTTGAAATGCTTCTTACGAAGCCACTCCTTTGTTGCCCGGACGGTGTGTTTGGGATCATTGTCATGCTGAAAGACCCAGCCACGTTTCATCTTCAATGACCTTGCTGATGGGAGGAGGTTTACACTCAAAATCTCACAATACATGGCCCCATTCATTCTTTCATGTACACGGGTCAGTCATCCTGTTCCCTTTGCAGAGAAACAGCCCCAAAGCATGATGTTGCCACCCCCATGCTTCACAGTAGGTATGGTGTTCTTTGGTTGCAACTCAGCATTCTCTCTCCTCCAAACACGACGAGTTGTGTTACTACCAAACAGTTCTACTTTGGTTATATCTGACCATATGACATTCTCCCAATCCTCTTCTGGATCATCCAAATGCTCTCTAGCAAACCTCAGACGGGCCCGGACATGTACTGGCTTAAGCAGAGGGACACGTCTGCCATTGCAGGATCTGAGTCCCTGGCGGCGTAGTGAGTTACTGATGGTAGCCTTTGTTACGTTGGTCCCAGCTCTCTGCAGGTCATTCACTAGGTCCCCCCGTGTGGTTCTGGGATTTTTGCTCACTGTTCTTGTGATCATTTTGACCCCACGGGGTGAGATCTTGCGTGGAGCCCCAGATCGAGGGAGATTATCAGTGGTCTTGTATGTCTTCCATTTTCTAATTATTGCTCCCACAGTTGATTTCTTCACACCAAGCTGGTTGCCTACTGCAGATTCAGTCTTCCCAGCCTGGTGCAGGTCTACAATTTTGTTTCTGGTGTCCTTCGACAGCTCTTTGGTCTTCACCATAGTGGAGTTTGGAGTGTGACTGTTTGAGGTTGTGGACAGGTATCTTTTATACTGATAACAAGTTCAAACAGGTGCCATTAATACAGGTAATGAGTGGAGGACAGAGGAGCCTCTTAAAGAAGAAGATACAGGTCTGTGAGAGCAGGAAATCTTGCTTGTTTGTAGGTGACCAAATACTTATTTTCCACCATAATTTGCAAATAAATTCTTTCAAAAATCAGACAATGTGATTGTCTGGATTTGTTTCCACATTTTGTCTCTCATAGTTGAAGTATACCTATGATGACAATTACAGGCCTTTCTCATCTTTTTAAGTGGGAGAACTTGCACAATTGGTGGCTGACTAAATACTTTTTTGCCCCACTGTATATAAATATATACAATTTTGTTCAGGACCTTTTCTTTTAACCCAGTTCTTAGGCTTTTCATGTACAAAACATATTTTATCTATTTATTCCATGTAATTCTTTCAGTTTAGAAAGTGAAGGAGGATAGATTAGTTCTAAAATCTTATATATCAACACACAACACACTCAACAACACTAAATCGTAGCTATAAAAAAGGAGTCCTGTATGATCGAGTTGTTTAAAAGTTTCCTAGAATTTCCAACAGCTTCACTATAGAATGATGGCAATGCAATGAAATGATTTTTCTCTGAATCCTCATCAAGTCCTATTTTGGCTACAGTGGGTGTAACTGTGGACATGTTTCTTTTCACAAATGAGTATGTTTATGTGTCAGCTTCCTGGAGCTAGGAGCCTTGGACTTTTTGAAGAGGAAATATAGCTTTATAGAGCCAAAAGGAAACTGAAAATAAGATCAAATTTCTGTTTAAAATCTTTCGTGGTAAAGTAAATCTTTACTTTAGCTTCTTTGTTTGTAATATCAAGTCAAGCATAGAAATCACTCCTGTAACAAATATATGGTTTGTAATAAAATGTTAGTAAATCTTTCGGTGGGAGATAGCAGTGCTGATGTAGAACAAAAATAACTATGCAGCCTAGCAGCAAAAGAGTGATAACTTTGTTATGACCCTGGTGTAAGTAGTGTAAATGCATCCTGCCAAAGAAGTCAGCACCAGGGTGTAGGCAGGCTGCCTACAGTGTTTTAGATAGGAAGTTGGCTGGCCCAGGATGGGGACAAGTTCATGTTCTGCATCTCTGTTCTCGGGGTTTTTGGTCCCTGCCTATCCATCCTGTATTATATAATCAGGGGGAAGGCTAGGTTTAGGGCCTTTACCTGTTCCTCATTCCTTGAGATACAGTAGCTGTCATGAAGCGCTAAGTGGGACTGCTGCACCCAGCAGTCCATCAGAAGACACCGGGAGCCTGGTGAACTACCAAGTCTTGGAGGATTACACTAAAGGACTATTACCTTGTTGAGGTACTCCTGGGCAGCCTAGCTGAGTCAGGTAGGGGATGTTGCACTGAATTGTACATGTTGGACATTGCAACAAAATGTTCAGTATAGTTGTCTCAACTGTTCTAAGCCTGGTCCTGAAGTCATTTAAAGGGGTGCATGATGGTTTCTGAAATCAGTAAATTCTGGGATCAGTAAAGCACATGTGGGATATAAAGTAAAGCCACTACAAAAGGTGTACTCAACAAGAGAAGCAGTAGGAGTAATTCAGTTGCTGTGGGTAACCAGATATAGTGAAAGGTAAATTACAGCCAGTCATGAGGCGTGGTACCTGGTGTAGGTGACGAGTCCTACGGTAGCGAGGGGGGCGGTGATCTGGCTCCCTCCCCAGCGTTCAGTTTCCCATAGCAACTGGGAACAAACCTACGTTATGAAGACCCATAGCCTGGCCACATGGTATGGGAGAGAAGGAAGTAACAAGTGCACACATGAAGTCCACACTAAGTGCATGGCAGGACCACATTCTGGGAGTGAGTTAATCCAGCTTTGAGCAATCCTCTTATCTTTTTTCAGTAAGATAAAAACTGACACACAGAGAAATAGTAGTCAGTTCTTCCACCTTGCTGTGAGTGACAGGTGATTTACATATCTCATGCAGGAGCCTGAGAGAGACATTCAGTGTACCTCAGATCCCCTCCTCCTTTCATCTCCAGCTCTCCCAGGATTTGCTGCTCCACACTTCAGCATGATTGGGCATGCTGAAGTCATGTTGTGACTTTTCTGGGTTTTGACTGGATGTTAGTGATCATAGCAGAAGTTCAGTGTAAGAAATACACGGGAGAAAATGCATGTTGACAAGAGAAGTGCAGAGGTGGGCGGGGAGTCTACTGACATCACGACTCCACCCAACGATCTCCAGACAACAGACCCACCCACAGAATCTGCAGTTTTTCGGGTCTCATAACAGACAGAGGGGAGACATTTGAGAGGTAAGGACACATACAGGAGGCAGCCCTCAAATTTTCCACTCGCATTTTGCCAGTGGAAAATAGGGCTTGCGAATTGGGCTGCCTGGGAGTGGGGGGACGAGCACTGCCGGTGGGTGGGGTTGATCAGGAGCCATTCTCCCAGTGATCTTCCCAGTGTAAGAGAGCATGGAGGAAGAGGAGAGCCACGGGGTCACCGAGCGGCGTATCATGCTGTTACAGCTTACATTGAAATTGCCTCCGCTCTGCTCGCCATCACACAGCCCTGCCTCCTCCTAACCCCGTGCCTGTGATAGACAGAATGTGGGTCCAATGCTGGGATGTGTTTTGTCCATCACAGGCGCGGGGTCAGGAGGTGACGGGGCCATGTGTGACGGCGAGCAGAGCGGAGGCAATTTCAATATAAGCTGTAACAGCGTGCTCCACATTGCAGCCTCTCTGTGCCCTCATTGCAGACTCACTGTGCCAACATTGCAGCCTCACCGTGCCCCACATTGCAGCCTCACCGTGCCCCACATTGCAGCCTCACCGTGCCCCTTGTAGCCTCACCGTGCCCCTTGCAGCCTCACTGTGCCAACATTGCAGCCTCACTGTGCCCCACATTGCAGCCTCACTGTGCCCCACATTGTAGCCTCACTGTGCCCTACATTGCAGACTCACTGTGCCAACATTGCAGCCTCACTGTGCCCCACATTGCAGCCTCACCGTGCCTCCATTGCAGCCTCACCGTGCCTCTTGCAGCCTCACTGTGCCAACATTGCAGCCTCACTGTGCCCCACATTGAAACCTCACTGTGCCAACATTGCAGCCTCACTGTGCCCCACATTGCAGCCTAACTGTGCCCTACATTGCAGCCTCACTGTGCCCCACATTGCAGCCTTATTGTGCCCCTTGCAGCCCCACTGTGCCAACATTGCAGCCTCACTGTGCCCCACATTTTAGCCTGACTGTGCCCCACATTGCAGCCTCACTGTGCCCAACATTGCAGCCTCGCCAGGGTGGAGGAAGAGAGAGGGTGGCCAGATTATGACTGGAGGAAGAGGAGAGCCACAGGATCACAGATCGCAGATCTGAGCCACAGGATCACTTGATCACAGATCGCGACTAGCATGCTGTTACAGCTTAATTGCCTCCACTCTGCTCGCCGTCACACACAGCCCCGCCTCCTCCTGACCCCGCACCTGTGATAGACAGAACTCCAAGCATTGGACCCGCATTCTGTGAGGCTGCAATGTGGGGAATGGTGAGGCTACAATGTTGAAACAGTGAGGCTGCAAGGGGCACAGTGAGGCTGCAATGTGGGGCACAGTGAAGCTGTAATGTTGGCACAGTGAGGCTGCAAGTGGCACGGTGAGGCTGCATGAGGCACAGAGAGGCTGCAAGGGGCACAGTGAGGCTGCAAGGGGCACAGTGAGGCTGCAATGGGGGCACAGTGAGGCTGCAATGTTGGCACAGTGAGGCTGCAATGTGGGGCACAGTGAGGCTGCAATGTTGGCACAGTGAGTCTGCAATGGGGGCACAGTGAGGTTCCAATGTGGGGCACAGGGAGGCTGCGATGTGGGGCACAGTGAGGCTGCAAGGGGCACAGTGAGGCTGCAATGTGGGGCACAGTGAGGCTGCAAGGGGCACAGTGAGGCTGCAATGTGGGGCACAGTGAGTCTGCAATGGGGGCACGGTGAGGCTGCAATGGTGGGCACGGAGAGGCTGCAATGATGGGCATGGGGAGGCTGCAATGATGGGCACAGGTCACGCTTCAATGATGGGCACAGGTCACGCTGTATTGATGGACACAGGTGAGCCTGCACTGATGGGCACTGGTGAGGCTGTGTTGAGGGGAACTGATAAAGTTGTTGTTAATATTTATTTTTGTAACTTAATTCTGCATAAAACATTTTAGTGTCCTTTCATGAGATAATTTATGAGGGCGTGATTAGGGGCAGAATTAGGGGCGGGGGGCAGGGTAGGGGTTGGGCAACTGGTGGTGAGTAACCCTTGAGGCCTGGCTAGTAACTCAGGACTTGAAATTTTGAGCCCTGCAGGAGGCATCTATATCCTTATAGATAACCACTAAGGCAGTAGTTTAGAAAGGATGAGAGTGGGCATTACATCCACTTTAAGCCATGGACACCTGGGATTGCAGAACTTTCTCATTTAATATCTTCTTTATTCTATACTTATTTTTAATGTGCCTGTAATTTCTATAGGAACAGTTTTTCTGGCACTCTGCTTTGTCTTACAGGTCATTAGGTCATTGGGGTATCTGAATAGATTTGACAGCTCTGTGCTTGTTGCCAGGGAGAACAGAAACATTCCTACATTTACCAGGATTGTTTGTTTTTATTTTTTTCCATTTCAGTGGAAAGTACTGTCTCTTATAATCTGGCACTTCTATCTTTTGATACTTTCCCTATGCCAACATTTTCTTCAAATCTGGAGATTTAGTGAACCTCCACCCTTCCTCCCTCTTTTTCTGTTATGGTGAATTCCATGTGGGGAATGTTGTTCACTATGTGAGTGAACAGGCAATTGTGAACAATGGTGATTGGGGCCTGGGCCTAAATGGCTGAGCGTTAGCTGGTGATTTGTGTATGTCCTATATGAACTTTAATTTCTTATGTTGATGTATCTAAGCCCAAATGGTTACGTCTGGTTTGGTTTGGATTAATAAAGTTACTTAATAGGATTATTTGCAGTTATTATGTTATTTGGTTTGAAGTGGTTGTAAATCCTTATATACCCAGCGAAGTGACTGGCCTCAGATGATACATAGAGATTAATCAAATCCCCCTACAAGTCTTACCTGTTTATCTGCAGTCTCTATTCTCTTCAGCTAAGTGCAGAGTTTATAAAGCTTGTCTGACAGTTCAGAAAAAAAGGAATGTAGAGATGAAAGCTACACTCCGCAGAGCTCAGTGAGGAAAGTTCTGAGAGTTGATTGGAGGGAAGGGACCCAGGGAAGGGACCCACCCCCATCCACACAGCTCACAGAAAAAGAGCTGAAGCTGTCAATCTTCCGGAGATCCCTCCCCTGTCACCATTTTTTTCTTGGTGTCAGGAAAACTTGTCAGAGGTGATTCATGCTGATGGCAGAGGAACTGGACAGCTGACAGAAATTACACTTTTAATTGAGGCAAGTATATACTGCAGAGGGATATGCTTTGTTCGTATTTCATGTCTGAGGTTTCTAGCCACTTTAAGGCTAAGTTCACCTTTTCCACTATAATTACACTTTCACACTTTTACTGTTCTTTCTGCACAAGCCTTCCCTAACCACTTACTCTTCCTTTACCCTCCTCCATTGAAGCCTTTTAATCTTCAACCTCTTTAATCAAAAATGTAAAAGATGCACCTACACCCTAGGCTTCCTATAGTGTCATGTAGTGAAGGAGGGGAGAGAGGGGTGACCTGGGAAAGGTGTGTGGGCAGAAGTGGTGCCCAAGGGGCAAGCAGGAGCAGTATCTTAGAACAATGAGAAGTGGGCATAAGCATCAGTTGGACTTGCCACATGAGTGGCAACAGGAGGAGTTCATATGGGCTAATGGTTGGGATGTCCTGCTTTAACACAGGATGCATGACTAGATGCTGGGGAGAAGTATTTGTACACAAGGTAATTGGTGGCTGTGGAGGGCCTGGTCGAGCAACTATTGATTTCTTTAACTTAAACTGGGAAAGAGATACATTAATTCTAAATAGGGAGCTACACTGAAACAAATAAAAAGAAAAAGAAAAACTACGCCTTTAAATTGTCATGTTTATTAAACCACTAAATAAAGCCTAAAATCTAATTAAAAGCCATTCAAATGTATATATTGTCATTTGTTTCTATATTTATTCCTTGTTGTACTATATGTGGGGTAGGCTTGTGCAGTCCCTCCTGCAGTAAACCAGGGAGATTTGACAAGGCTATGATACCAGCCTATCAGTTCACAAAGGAGGTTGGATTTGTAAGGAGCTGTAGTCTGATGGAGCCATGCTAGTACAGACTATGGGGAGGCTTATCAGTTGAAAGAATATGGAAGCCAAGGCTGTACCTTTCTCTGGGCCCATTCTGTTTTAAATCTATGGATTTCTGCTGTTTCTGGTTTATTATTCTCTAAGAAGACAAGGGCTTAGGGACAACATTGTGAAAGTGGAATCACGTTGAGATCAGTTTTCTTACGTGCCATCTCACAGGTATTGACTATAAAGACTGGAGCTAGGCTTACTCATAAACATATTTAGACGTCCAGGTTAAAACACTGCTGGCTTACTTACCAAGAATCTACAACGAAAAGTCGATGTTGCCCATAACAGTCATTCAGATTGCTGCTGCAGATTAGAAAGTGATAGGCTGCCATGAAGTATATGTTTTTTATTCCACACATGTTTAGTGAATGGGACCAACTTAATATAAGACTATAATGTGGCTGAAATAAGCTCATCCATACAAAACAATCCAACTTATTATTAGGCCTCACTAAGCTCTTTTAAGAGAGGAACACTAAGGAACAAGTGAAAGTTTTGCCTGGAATTAATTAATGAAAGTGCAGTTATTAAGACATTGTATGTTGAGATTTAAAGTGTTTGTTAACCCCTCCCCCCCAAAAAATGTAGATTCTGGTTCCTTAAAGCAAATTACACAGCACAGCGCTTGTGCTGTGTAATCTGCCCCCCTCTAAACTGTAAAAAAAAACCCCTGAACATGGCACTTCCTGTATCCACTCTCTAAATAGACCACGATAACCAGAGTAGCTCCGCTCTGATCACTGTGGTCTAAGTACGTCCCTCCATCATACGCTGTCCCCTCTGCTCTCCTCTCTCCCCCCTCACCTCCCTTCTTCCTCCCTGTCATCTGTCCCTGTGTCTGTCCTCGGCCCGGCCCTGCCCCTTGCCGCTATTGCTTGTAAAATAAAAACATTACATTTTCACTGCCAGCCTCTCTATTAGAGGCTGGCATAGCACAGAATGTCATTCGTTTAAAAAACGAGCATTGTAAATACCTAACCTGAGCTGTCTTCAGGCCGGTCACGTGACTCGCGGATGCTTTACAGCTCCGAGACAGGGCTTCTGTGGAGGAGACAAGCGGTCACGTGATCTCCCCAGCTGACGTCAGAGGGAGATCACGAAGCCATCCATCAGAGCTAGAAAGCGGCCCTGAGTCATGTCACTGGCCTGGAGACAGCTCAAATTAGGTATTTACTCTGCTCGTTTTGTAAAACTAAAGACATAGTGTGCTATGCCAGCCTCTAATAGAGGGGCTGGCATAGTTTTATATTTATAGGTTTCAAGAAAATTAGGGGCTTTGAGGCCATAAAGTGGCCCCAGGGACTTTTAAACGGCGCTAGAGTCAATAAGGTGAAAAATATGAGATAAAACAGATCTTTTATTTAGTAATCTTTAAAAAACAGACATTGGTCAAAACCAACATTAGAAATAAATTTACAAAGCAAATACAAAAATTTCATGGATACAGAGATTAATACCACTCTCTCAACATGTTTCGCTTTCCTAAGCTTCTTCAGGAGATATATATTGTGGTATTGTGATCAGCTATAGAAATAGAAGAAATATATATAGATAAGGATTAACATGTCTGCTAATGAATTTCGGATCATAAATCATATTAGTATAATTATAACGGAAAACAAAAAATATATGTACAAATGAAAACATCAGAAAAAATGTTAATATATATACAAATATATGACAAATAATATTGATATTGAGAAAAAAAAAAAAACTACAAATACCACATCATATATCATATCACAGATTGCTTTTCGATCTTACCCGTAGAGAGAAAAATATATAATGGAAAATAGATTTGTGCTTGACTGATGTTTTGCTCTTCAGTCTAAACCTCATTGAGAAGGCATGCAGAGAGGTGTAAAAAAATTTTTAAAAGTGGATGAGATTCTCTAAAAGAGAGAAGAGTTGAATACAAGGGTATTAACATAAAGAAGCTTCAAGAAATATATTTATATATAAAGTTGGCTAGCAAAAACGCTATGCATGAGAGTGAAAAAATCATCCAGGATAAAAGTATGGTAATGTACCTCTAATAGAATCAATTCACAGATACTCCAAAATTACATCCGAAGGATGGTGAGAAGCCAGATTGCTGTATATATAAATGAGTGGTTCTTGTAATGCAGCAGGACAGCAGTGGAGAATGGGCAGCATACAGGGCCAGAATACCGACAAATAACTAGTGGGCAACTGAACCTGGGAGTACGTCTGCAGCCTGCCACAGAAGAAGCCTAAAGGTATAAATAAAAAGGTTGGCTGAGTATAAATCCCTGAGTTTAAATCACATAAAAGAAATGATAAGTATTCTAATGAGAGGTAAGGGAACAATCAAAAAACTTACTATTGGTAATTAGAACCGATCTTGACAGCACTCACATAGGTAACGTCCATCTGCCCAGCATATCACCAAAAAGAATGACAGAGACTGGCGGGAGAATCCCCGCTTTTAAACCTCTCCAGCGTGACGGCGTCTGACTCGCCGTCACGCTGCGGACCGAAAAAGACAACTACGCATGCGCACGCATCCCATCTTCTAAAAGGAAAGAGACGTCAGGCGCGTCAAGCAAGCATGACTGGCCCGCGGCCATTTTGGAAAATCCTGTGCCAGAAATAGTGCACTACGGAAGCCCTATGACTCAATATTGATCATGAGGATAGGGACGTTGGCGGCGTCAGGCATATATGTCTGATCCGCGGCCATCTTTGGAAATCCTATGCCTTAAATATAGCACCAAGGAGACCGTGGGGCTAGAGGCATTTAAGGAAAAAACCGAGAGGGAGGAAAAAACAGCACTGGTTGTCAGTTAAAGGGCAACACAGCATACGGGACATTGATTACGACATGAGATGCTGAGTGCCCCGGGTGTCCGTGCAGGCCAAAAGAATAGAGGAAAAAGGACTGAAGAGCAACTAAAGAAAGAAAATCATATCGCACAAAAATTTTTGGCTATAAGGATAATAACAATACAAATAAAATATGGAAAAATAATTGTATAATAGCATCCAAAATGCTGAATATAAATTCAAAATTATTAATAAATCAATTATGTATAACAGATCGAATATATATGAAGGAAATGAATAGGTGGTGATGTAATAATAAAAAATAAAAAATAAAAAAAAATAAAAATTTTTTTTAAAGAAAAGGTTTGTAACTCAAAACATCGTTCAGGCCTGGATGTTTCAAAGCATTAAGGGTAAAGATCCACTTAGTCTCGCGTTGTAATAAGATCTTATCATAATCACCCCCTCTTTCATTAGGGGGGGCATGCTCCAGGGCATAGAAGTGCATTTTACTGTCATCGAATTGGTGACATAGACCCATATGTCGGCTTATAGGGGTTTCCATCTTTTTCTTATTAACTAAGGAGACATGGTCTCTAATTCGATGGAAAAAGGGGCGTTTGGTTTTCCCTACGTAAAATGCATTGCATTCGCATATCATTATATAAACCACGCCGATGGATTGGCATGTGGCTATGAAATTGGGGTTGTATAGCTGTCCATTTGGGAGAATGATATTGCGAGATGCATAAATGTACCTCCAAAAGTCACATTTGTGGCAGGGTTTAGTACCCTTATTTTTAGTAATAGTTGCAGGCAGTGGGGCATGGTGACTATGGACAATGTGGTCCCTGATTGACCGGGATCGTCGGTAAGTGATCTCCGGATGATCTTTTAGATGTTTGGACACCTTCGGATCTCCCATTAACAAATACCAGTCCTTTTGTAGCAAATCACGCATTTGTTGATGTTGTCCAGAGAAGGTAGTAATTACTCTTAAGCCTGGGTCTAATTTTGGTTTAGAATACCCATGAATTAGTTGGCTACGGTTGCTTTTTTTGGCCCTGAGGTAGGCTCGTTTTAGGCATTTATTGCTGTAGCCACGTGCCTTGAGACGTTCTCTCAGTGCCCTGGCCTCGGATTCGAAGTGGACATTATCACTACAATTTCTCCTCAATCTTAAATACTGTCCGTAAGGAACATTGTTGATAAGTGGCAGAGGATGTGAACTAGTGGCGTGCAGGAGTGAATTTCCTGCTGATGTTTTACGAAAAAGGGTGGTTCCGATGGTTCTGTCAGGGTTAATAAACAGAGTGATGTCTAGGAAAGTTAAGGTGGACTGATTCGCTTCCATGGTGAAGGTAAGGTTATAGGGGTTGATTTTCAATCCCTCAAAGAAACGGGAGAGGTCTTCTCTACTGCCCGTCCAAATAAAGAACACATCGTCAATATACCGTTTCCATATCGGTATATTTTCCACCAGGACTTGCATATCTTCCCTGAAAAAAAGTTTTTGCTCCCACTCCCCCAGGTACAGGTTCGCATAAGAGGGGGCACATCTGGTCCCCATAGCGACCCCCTGCACCTGGAGGTAGTGGGAGCGTGCAAATAGAAAAATGTTGTTGGTAAGGATAAACCTCAGAAGGTCCAAGATAAACCTCCTGTAGGTCTGGGGGACATCACCATCGTGAGAAATAAAGCCCTCTACAACTGCCACCCCCAAATCATGGGGGATGGAGTTGTAGAGGGCCTCCAAATCCAAGGCTACAAGCCATGCTTCCTCTGGGACGGCCACGCCGTTCAGAGTACGAAGAAGTTCACTGGTGTCTTGTAAGTATGATGTCAGGCCTTCCACATGGGGCCTGAGAAATTCATCTATAAGTTGGCTAGCATTTTCAGTGAGAGATCCGTTTCCGGACACTATCGGTCGGCCAGGGGGATTTGCTATGTCCTTGTGCACTTTGGGGAGGGCGTATAGTGTGGGAATCCGAGGACAGGGCACATTGAGAAACTCCCAAGTTGGCTTGGTAATCAAACCTTGATGGTAGGCAGTCCCAATTAATTTTCTGTAGCGTATGGTCATATTGGTAACATGCGTCTCAGATACTTTCTTATACCAGTCTCGGTTTTGTAAGAGGCGTAAGACCATAGATTCATATTGTTCTGTGGTCATCACTACCAGATTACCTCCTTTGTCTGAGGGCTTAACCACCAGACGAGGGTCCGACTGTAATGATTTTAGAGCCATTTTTTGTGGGCTTGTAAGATTTGAATGTGTTAGGCCCTTCCATTTGGTCTTACAGATGTCTTCTGTGACCTGATGGATAAACGCCCAGACATTGGGGTTACTCTGTGGTGTGGGAAAGATTTTTGATTTAGGTTTATATTCCCTGGGGGTAAAAGGCACTATTGGGGTGGGGAGCACACGACCCATGACCAGGAAATCCGTCCTGATCAAGGGTATGAGCTTCCAAGAGGTCTATTTCATCTATGTGTCCCTCGTCCCAGAGTTCCATAAGATCTTCCATTGCTTTTATCTCATTTAGTGTGATGTTTTCCACTGTGGGTTGAGCGTGAGATGGCATAGAGCTGGATTGTGCGGGTTTATCAAACATAATGCGAAGTATTAGTTTGCGAGCGAATAGGTTAAGATCTTTTATCAGTTCAAACTGATCAATTTTCTGTGTCGGACAGAAGGTTAAACCTAATTCTAAGACAGAAATTTGATCAGCGCTGAGAGGAATGGAAGATAAATTAATTATTTCAAATTTTTGGCCTGTTTCTGAAGACCCTCCAAGACCGTCATTTTTTTCAGGTCGTGCACCGGTTGTGTGAAAATCGGGGCCGGACGAAAATCCGACTGGCTGATGTTCCTTACGGACAGTATTTAAGATTGAGGAGAAATTGTAGTGATAATATCCACTTCGAATCCGAGGCCAGGGCACTGAGAGAACGTCTCAAGGCACGTGGCTACAGCAATAAATGCCTAAGACGAGCCTACCTCAGGGCCAAAAAAAGCAACCGTAGCCAACTAATTCATGGGTATTCTAAACCAAAATTAGACCCAGGCTTAAGAGTAATTACTACCTTCTCTGGACAACATCAACAAATGCGTGATTTGCTACAAAAGCACTGGTATTTGTTAATGGGAGATCCGAAGGTGTCCAAACATCTAAAAGATCATCCGGAGATCACTTACCGACGATCCCGGTCAATCAGGGACCACATTGTCCATAGTCACCATGCCTCACTGCCTGCAACTATTACTAAAAATAAGGGTACTAAACCCTGCCACAAATGTGACTTTTGCAGGTACATTTATGCATCTCGCAATATCATTCTCCCAAATGGACAGCTATACAACCCCAATTTCATAGCCACATGCCAATCCATCGGCGTGGTTTATATAATGATATGCGAATGCAATGCATTTTACGTAGGGAAAACCAAACGCCCCTTTTTCCATCGAATTAGAGACCATGTCTCCTTAGTTAATAAGAAAAAGATGGAAACCCCTATAAGCCGACATATGGGTCTATGATACCAATTCGATGACAGTAAAATGCACTTCTTTGCCCTGGAGCATGCCCCCCTAATGAAAGAGGGGGTGATTATGATAAGATCTTATTACAACGCGAGACTAAGTGGATCTTTACCCTTAATGCTTTGAAACATCCAGGCCTGAACGATGTTTTGAGTTACAAACCTTTTCTTTAAAAAAAATTTTATTTTTTTATTTTTTATTTTTTATTATTACATCACCACCTATTCTTTTCCTTCATATATATTCGATCTGTTATACATAATTGATTTAATAATAATTTTGAATTTATATTCAGCATTTTGGATGCTATTATACAATTATTTTTCCATATTTTATTTGTATTGTTATTATCCTTATATCCAAAAATTTTTGTGCGATATGATTTTCTTTCTTTAGTTGCTCTTCAGTCCTTTTTCCTCTATTCTTTTGGCCTGCACGGACACCCGGGGCACTCAGCATCTCATGTCGTAATCAATGTCCTGTATGCTGTGTTGCCCTTTAACTGACAACCAGTGCTGTTTTTTCCTCCCTCTCGGTTTTTTCCTTAAATGCCTCTAGCCCCACGGTCCCCTTGGTGCTATATTTAAGGCATAGGATTTCCAAAGATGGCCGCGGATCAGACATATATGCCTGACGCCGCCAACGTCCCTATCCTCATGATCAATATTGAGTCATAGGGCTTCCGTAGTGCACTATTTCTGGCACAGGATTTTCCAAAATGGCCACGGGCCAGTCATGCTTGCTTGACGTGCCTGACGTCTCTTTTCATTTAGAAGCCAGGATGCGTGCGCATGCGCAGTTGTCTTTTTCGGTCCGTCACGCTGGAGAGGTTTAAAAGCGGGGATTCTCCCACCAGTCTCTGTCATTCTTTTTGGTGATATGCTGGGCAGATGGACGTTACCTATGTGAGTGCTGTCAAGATCGGTTCTAATTACCAATAGTAAGTTTTTTGATTGTTCCCTTACCTCTCATTAGAATACTTATCATTTCTTTTATGTGATTTAAACTCAGGGATTTAAACTCAGCCAACCTTTTTATTTATACCTTTAGGCTTCTTCTGTGGCAGGCTGCAGATGTACTCCCAGGTTCAGTTGCCCACTAGTTATTTGTCGGTATTCTGACCCTGTATGCTGCCCATTCTCCACTGCTGTCCTGCTGCATTACAAGAACCACTCATTTATATATACAGCAATCTGGCTTCTCACCATCCTTCGGATGTAATTTTGGATTATCTGTGAATTGATTCTATTGAAGGTACATTACCATACTTTTATCCTTCATATCCATCAGGGTTTACTCCCTCTCTAATAAACCCAACTGAAGTGCGGAGGACATGCTACAAATTTAACATACTGTATGTTTTTGGGACTGTTCCATCCATATTTTCTCCCAAATACCGGAAGACAAATTACTATAGTAAATAAATATTTTAAACAATCCAGAATGTGGGAAAAATTAGGCCATGTCCCTTTTACTGGGTTTAGAACTAATAATAATAACTTTATTTAGAATTAAAATGTACAAACCACCAAATGACAAGTTGAAGCAACAATACCAGTCTTTAAACTCAAGCTGACCAAATTTACTATACCAACCAGGGCCGCCAATAAGGGGGTACCACCAGTCCTCCACTAGGGGGCCTGGGCCCCATTACTTTAACGGGGGGGGGGGGGGGGGGCTGCAGAGCAGACATAGACAGAACTCTCTCTGCTCTATGGGAGTAAATGGAATCCACTGTCTGTTTACACTCAACTACCCTCCAATCCGATCTGCCTAAACAGAAGAGGAGGGATCCCCTTTCTGTTTTTTTAGCAGACTAGGTCAGACCCAGAGGTAGGTGGGTGCAAATTCACTGTTTACACCCGCTTGTCCATAGTAATGCATGGACCTTCTGATCAGGTCCGCTTGAATATACTGACAGGTGGACCTGATTGGATCGCCGGTGTGAAAGGGGTCTTACACTTGTGTTTGGGTGGGGGTGGTGGTGGGGGTAAAATTGTGCGGCTCAGCTGCATGTTTTTACCACCCCCATCTGTTCCCCCTTATACTGCAAAGGAAGTGGAGGGGGGATAATATATACTGTAGCCTTGATGCTTTTTGCACAGCAAAAATGATCACCGCTGTTATATTCAGCTACCACCCACCACTGTTCCCAGGCTCTCCCGCTCCACCAGGAAGCTCAGAACTGCTGCAAGCAGTTGGGTTGGCAGGGCACAGAGGAGAAGGAATATCTCTCTATCCCTTCTCTCTTTGAGGAATAAAGCCAAAAGCTATGAGGATTTAGTCACTTCCCCTTTCGGGTCTGCGTTTACCTGACTAGTACAGACCAGAAAACCAGCCACTCAAAGCAATCTGTGTATGATTGGCTGCTTTGGATCTCTCAATAAATGTCACTGTCCAGGCAATCGCAAGAGATGTTGTTAATTTTTTGTGATAGCAATGAATTAAAAAGAAATGTAAAAAAGCAATAACTCTAGCGCTAGAGCTCACATTTAACTATAAACTGGTAACCTGTAAAGGCTTTAAAAGCGTTGCCTATGGACAATTTTAGCTATTTCACAAGCATGAAGAAATGCACAATTTTGATTCTTAACATGTTTGGTATAGCAACATCATCTTTTATATTTTACCCAGCAATTGGCTAATATAAGTTGAAGACAAAGATTCATTTGTATCAGGGTGCGAGCAGGAAGGTGCCGGCGGCCCAGGGATTGGGGGGGGGGGGGGGGCAGTCGACCGGGGGGCCATCAGGTAGGCTGTGCAGGTCCCCATGATTTATAATAAGCAGCCCTGATACCACCCCATAACTGTTACAGACAGTGTCCGCCCACAATATAGCATTACCCCATAAAGTTCAACTGTAACAAAGAAAAACAATAAAAAAGGAAGGGCTGGGCAGGTGATCCAGTGATCAGATGAAGGAGTAGAAGGATTCTGAGATAACTGCTGACAGTTAAATGTCACAGAGATTAGATAATTGTTGTCTCCTTAA
This sequence comes from Lithobates clamitans, assembly GCA_037952925.1. Lineage (NCBI taxonomy): Eukaryota > Metazoa > Chordata > Amphibia > Anura > Ranidae > Lithobates > Lithobates clamitans. Next base: position 2,312,860 of record JBBGZY010000138.1, on the reverse strand, counting down.
AACATGAATCACCAATCCAACGGTCTGTTGGGTATTAGCTTGGCTTGGTGATAGCCCACAATTTGCCCAGCGCTCCTTCCCAGGAACTCCAAACTGCTTGGCACCTGAAAGTGAAGCAGAAAGAACCAAAAAGTAGTATAAGGATTTCATCCAAACTAAACATGTATTATTATTAATTGAAAATAACAAGTTAATGGCGAATAAATGAAAGAAAAACGAGGGTGATAATCCCATGGGGCTACTTACCTATTCTTTCTGTGGTCCTAACATTTTGAAGGTAGGTATATGGTTTATATATTAAAATAGATTTGATTTATTCATCCGTTCATATGGCATAATGAAAGCTTAGCTCTTGTGGGACAGATGAATGAGTGTGTTGCTTTCTCTGGACTGTCATAGTAACAGTAAAGCAATTTGAAAAGCAAAACAGACGTACCACAACACGCTGACAAATAGCTCTCAGGAAACCATAAAATATATGAAGCATGTTATAGAACAACCCATTGCATTTGCATGAAAACAAAAGCCTTTTCTAAAGTGTCTTCTACTAGGAAGTTTATAGAGACAGAAAAAAGCAGCCCATAGTTGAGTCAATTTTTTGTTCAACCAGTGGGGTTGAATGAAGAAAAATGACTCGATCCCCCAATTCATACTCTTGAGGTGGATGGGGAATCCTCCCTGCTGAGCCTTTGTATTCTGATGGTGGGGAGACTTCCCTGCCATCAAAATACACATGATGCACGTTGCAGGCTATAGCCGACGGTGCTGATTGGGTGGGGAAAATGTAACAGGCTGGTTGTACATAAGTCGATCGGTAGATAGAAAGCTTTAGGCAGCCCTTAGATGATACAGTTGTTATCGTTCAACCAGCAAGCTGAATGAAAAAACTGACGTTATCCCCCCCTTGCACACACTCGACATGGATAGAGGAATCCTCCCTGCTGAGCTATTGTATTACAACAGCAGGGACACTTCCCCGCCATCAGAATACTATGATCAGGCAGGCTATAGCTTTTTTGAGGAGGGAAAATCTGACAGGGCAGTTTACAGAAGTTGATTGGGAGAATGATTTCTGTAAAAGCATACATGGATCAAAATTTGGGCAGTCCCTGCTGAACCAGACAAATTTTAATCCATGTATGGCCGGATTTACACAGGTATTAAAACCTTCCTATCACACACATTTTAAAATACGGTTATGTCATCTATAAACACAAAGCAAAAAGTTAAAAACTAAAGCAGTACATACATTGATCATATTTTGGATGGTTCTTGATGATCCGTTCAAGATTTGCTTTGTGGTTAGCTCCATTGGCACCATCCTGGCTGTCATCTTTCGGCTGAAAAATCAAAGGAGTTGGGCAAAAAAAAATTAACCCCTGTCAGAATACAATAGCCATAGCAGGAGATCCGTCCATTCGCTCTGTCTTATGTGGCTGGAGGGATCTGTTCGATTTTTTTTTTTCATTCTGCAGGCTGACAAATATGTGTGTGTGGCAAGCCTTAGGCCTCTTTCACACGGACGATCCGTTCAGGTCCGCCTGTCAGTTTTTTAGGCGGACCTGAACGGACGCTCCATAGACCTCTATGGAGCGTCGGATGTCAGCGGTGACATGTCTGCTGACATCCGACCCGCTCCGATCCGAAAAAGTGTGACAGAGGAAAAACCTACTTTTCCATCCGTCTGCGGATCGGGTGACGGCGGACTCTACGGTCCATCGTCATCCGATCCCCCATAGGGGAGAGCGGCGCTCTGACAGGTCCATCGCTGCACAGTGTGCAGCGACAGACCTGTCCTCTGCCTGCTCAGCGGGGATCGAAGGAGCGATCCCGCGCTGAGCAGAGCGGGCTCCGTACACGGACACGTCTGTGTCAAGGAGCCCTTATTCTTGTCTTTTGCATTTATAGATGTAGCACCCTCTAGTGCTAGACTTGTGTAGGTAAATTTACTTTTTTAACTCTGTAATTGGGTCGGATTACTGTAGGTCAGGCTAGAGGGTTCTACAGGTCAGGTTTCTGGTACCTGAGTGATAGTGCAGTGGGCCTGGGCTGTGCAAGCATATGGTTGGTTGCTAGAATGCTGTGCAGTCTTAGCAACCAACCACTAGATTTACTGACAGTGGCGGTGTGTGAAACACGTGTTGGAGAAAACACATGATATGCCACCCACTGCGCTGTAAGCCAGCTTCATTATTTTCATGGACAGTTCTCCCATCTACAGACCTGATAAGTGAATGTTTTTTTGCAAACTGTTCATGAAAAAACAGACAGTTGGCAGCCCTGGCAGCAGCACAGTCCTACTCCAACACCACAAAAAGCCCTGGTAACAGCTGTTTCCCCAATTCAGTGGCACCCTCCAACAGTCACCTCCCACTTCCCATGTGAGATTGCTCTGAGCCCTGACTTCTTGTTTCTTTTCTTACTTTCAGCAGCACACCGTCCTCCTGGTACTTGAAGTCATCACTTAAAGCGGTAGTAAACCACAGCAAAAAAAAAGTTAAAAAAAAGGGACCTCTGCAATTTAAAGGGATTGTAAAGTTAGAAGGTTTTTTTTACCTGAATGCATTCTATACATTAAAATAAAAAGCCTTATGTGTGTAGCAGCCTCCTTCAGCCCCCCCTAATGCTTTCCTGAGGTCCCTCCCTGTCCAGCGATGTCCACGAGTGTTTCAGCCATCCGAGATTCTCCCTCCTGATTGGTTAAGACACAGCAGTGGTGCCACTGGCTCCCGCTGCTGTTAATTAAAGTCAGCTATCCAATCAGGGGAGAGAGGGGTGGGCCGGGTCGTGGCTCTGTGTCTGAATGGACACAGGGAGCGGTCAGTTGAGTTCAGGGCTCTATGGGGCCAAACCATCACTTCCGGGACTCCTTGTTCTTCTTTACACTAAAGATAGTTCTTAATGATATTGGCTGTATGTTTGGGGTCGTATTCTTGCTAAAGAATAAATTTGGGACCAATCACATGCTTCTCTCATGGCAAGATGGATCAGTATCTGCCTGTATTTCTCAGCATTTAGGACACCATTGATCCTAACCAAATCTCCAAATGTTTGCAGAAATGCAGCCCCAAACTTGCAGGGGACCTCTACCATGCTTCACTGTAGCCTTGTTTCCACATCAGAGGTATTGTTTTTCACTGCAAATCTTTCATTAAGACCACTTCTGGCCAGACTTCTCCAGACAGTAAATGGGTTTGCCTGGGTCCAGGGCTGGGACAAGGGGTTAGCAAAAGGGGCGGCCACCCTGGGCACTGTGGTATCATGTAAGATGGGAGGGTGTCATGAGAAGATTTGGGGGGAGGGGATTTGTGTTGGAAGGGGCAATTTGGGGGGGGGGGCGGCAGGGGGTAAGAATGTTTCTAGGAGGGGAAATTAGGAGAGTGTGTTGGGAGTGGTGACTTAGGGGGATGACTCTGGGGTAAATTTGTGCTAGGAGGGGAAGTGGGGGGGGGGTTGTGCTAGGATGGGGGATTGGGGGGGATTCTTGCTGGAGGGGCTGATTTGGAGTGGGGGTATAGGATTTGTTCTAGGATGGGTGACTTTTTTTTGGGGGGGGCATTTGTGCTCGTGGAATTTTGGTGATGACGGAGCAAAGATATGTTCTGGGAGAGGGAATTTCAGCAGGGGACGGATTTGTACTGGGAGGAGGGGAGCTTTATGCTCAGGGGGTAATCATGCAAATTAGTGCTATTTTTTTGGGGGGGGTGATTTTTGCTGGTACATCTTGGGAGGTGGGGCACAGTTTGGCATGTTCACCCTGGGCTCTAGAATACTTTGTCCCAGCACTGACTGGGTCCCTCTGGTTTCCACCAGTTCTGTGTTGATGGCACTGCTGAACATCTTTAAATGTCGAAGGAAAGTAAACATGATGTGGCTTTCATCTGCTGCTAAGTTTCCTTGGCTGACCACTGCTTCTACGGTCCTCAATGCTGCCTGTTTCTTTGTTATTCTTCAAAAGAGCTTGAGCAGCACACCTTGAAACCCCACATTTTTTAAATCTTTGCCTGGGAGAAACCTTGCTGTAGCAGTATAACTACCTTGTGTCTTGTTACTATGCTCAGTTTTGTCATGGTGTATTACTGTTAGGATCAGGTTTACCTGCTGGTGGCACTGTGGTGCTCTGGGTTGATTGCTGCAGTTATAGTACCCTCCCAGTGTGGCCAGGTGGAGCTAATTTCTGGAACCTGCTGACTGCTGGGAGCCACCTGCTGGTAGATACTGGAAATGCAGCAATCGGCCCAGAGCACTACAGTGCCACCAGCAGGCTAACCCAATCCTAACAATTACCTGTGACATTAAAGTGGAACTTCAGTCATTTTTTCAACTTTCTTCTTCCCTTGTAGTTTTAACTTCGGATAGTAAAACATTTTCTGCCAGTAAATACCTTATACAGCCCACTTCCTTTTATTGTCTGGTAAAAAGCATATGCTTATGACATCATGCACAGCTCTCTCTCTCACTCTCATGAGAGTTTGCCAGGCAGGGAGGGGGGATGATTCATGAGAGGGCCAATAAGAGGTGTGCCTCTGTGTGTTTGTGTAAATCCAGGAAGTGAACAGGCAGCAGCTTCAGCTGCCCACAGTTAAAATGGTTGCAGGCAGACTCAGTGAAGGGAGATTTCTGCAGCATATTTGGCAAGTACAGAATTACAGTATATATAAAATAATATGCAAAGTGGTTGGAGGGAGCTTCAGAATGGCAAAGATGTTTTTATTACAAATTATACGACCAGACTACAGTTTCCCTTTAACTGCCTTTCACAACCTCACCTTAGTAGCAGAGTTTGACTGTTCCTCACCCAGTTTTCAGCCTCCTACACAGCTGTTTCTGTTTCAGTTAATGGCTGTGTGTCAACCTACATTTAAATTAATGATTATAAGTAGGGATGCAACGATACCATTTTTTTTACGAGTATAAGTATCAATACTTTTTTTGTAGTACTCGCCGGTACCAATGAATGATACCTACCGCAACTGTTTTGTTTCAGCTTCAACAACTTCAGCTGTCAGCAATGGTACAAAGCATTGAAAAGTTATTTACAAATTAAATAAATTGATTTTTTTTAATTTAATGCTTTTTTGATGTGAAATGTGTAAATATATGTTAATATATATGTGTAAAAATATTCACTAACAAAGCTAACAAAAAAAAGTTTTAATTGTTTATCGTTTATAAAATAGACCTGAACAAAAGAAAAAAAGCAGGAAAATAATCATTAAATGAAGGAGAATAGGGAGTTAATTAAGGCTGATTAGAGTAAATTAAGGCTTATTAAGGGTTAAACAGAGGAACATTTGTTCATCCCTTTGATCTGATGAAGAAACAGAAATATACAAAAGGAAATAATGTTTCTTTTTATTTTAGTGTGTCAGGGATGAGTAATGTTGGTAATAAATATTGCTGGCTCCTTTTTTTTTTGACAGCTCCAATTACCGTACTTCTTTAACACTGGGGAGACCCACTGACAGCTCAAAGAGCCAAGCCTAAAAGTATCAGTTTAGGTATCGGTGCATTTGTACGAGTACCGATACTTGTGCAAATACTCTGTATCGGCACCGATACTAGTATCGGTGCAACCCTAATTATAAGCACCTGCTTCATATTAACTGGTTAATCATATCCCTGACTCTAATTCTACAAAATCCCTGACTTTGTGCAAATGTACAAAATGTGCAAGTGTAAGAATTGATGCTGGTTTGAAAGGATAGTCACACCAAATATTGATTTAAATTTGGTTTTTAACAAACAAACAAACAAACAATTAAAATATATATTTTTGAAAGCATTCTTATTGTACAGCATTTGTTCATACCTGCCTAAAATCTTTGCACAATATTTTATAAAAATAAAATTCTTTACAATCTTCTCAGCCACCTCAAGTGGCACTTCAGCACATCATGAGGGATAGCTCTATGATCGTTATTGACCGGGCTTTTTTTCTCATAGAATAGGTGCAGGTATTCCCCCCTTTCAAGTCACCCCTTGTCTCTGCCCCATATCCACCTCCAAGCACCGTCCCTTGGTTCTCCCCCTACCTACCTACCAATACCGCCCCTTTTAGAGAATACAGAACCAAATATCCTTTTTTGGTGCTAGATAGTTTGTATGGAATTTGCAAACATAAGGCAGTAAAATAGATCCCTTACGCCTAAAGCAACAATAGAGCCCCACTCCCACCAAAAATAGATCCCTCCCAGCAAACAATAGATCCCCCTGGTACCAGTAGACCCCCTCAGCAACAATAGATCTCCCTAACAATAGATCCCAGAATGCTAATTTGTAGTCCTGTGAGCCTCCAGGTAATTGACCAAATCTGGTCTCCAAAATAGTATATCTTTGCAAATGATCAGCTGCTAACGTTACGCATGTCTCATAACCATGCAAAATAGTTAAACCAAATTGAAATTGAAAGAAATTTCCACTAAAATATTAATAAAGTGATATTGTGCTTAACATATACAAAATCTATTAATAACTATTAATACTATACTATACGTTAATGTGCAATAAATTTCAATGAATGAATAAATGGGTAAAAGTGCTCCAATAAGCCTGTGTATTGCAAATATTACACAAAGCTTGTGCAATTTTCAAACATTAATAGATAATTCAACACAAACATCCATGCGATTTAGTGTTGCATCCAAGCATATCAATACTGAATCTATGCAATATGGTGTTAGTGCAATGTTCGAACAATAAAAAGTTAAAAAATACAAAAAAACGCATCCATGCGATTTGGTGCTGCATCCATGTGATTCTATTCAATTCAGTGCTGTGTTGCTGTGCAGTGATTAAATTAACAGTCCGATTTAGTGTTGTATTCAAGCATTTCAGTGCTGCATCTATGCACTATGGTGTTAGTGCAATGTTCAAACAATAAAAAGTTAAAAAATACAAAAAAACGCATCCGTGCGATTTGGTGTTGCATCTATGTGATTCTATGCAATTCAGTGCTGTGTTGCTGTGCAATGATCAAATTAACAGTCCACGGATCTTCCACAATCCATTCATGTGTTATGGTGAACACAAACTAAAGTGCTGTGCGCTCATACAAGTGCTCCCCCCAGGTGATAGCCCCTCACCTTAGGGCGTGCGACCTTGCAATTAAGCTTGGTCAGGATGCGCCTTAGAACGTCTCTGGGTTCGATGTTATATGCAGGGTCCTGGATAGATTTGCACTGGTGCCTCTGTTCCTCACAGCAGTGAGGATCCCTCCAGCAACTATAGCTCTCCCAAGAACAGTAGACCCCACCCCCCAGCAACAATTGCCTCCCCCAACTACAATAGATCCACCCCAGCAACAATGGATCTCCCTGGAAGGAAGAGAGGAAAGGTCCCTGGTGCCGCACATCCACGGAGTCTTATGGTGGTATGAGAGAGACAACCCCACCCCACACCCCAATTCGTTTCACTCCGCCCCTCGGAGCTTAGTCATGGGGAACTATAGATCTCCCAGTAGCTAGCAAGAATAGACCCAGACCCCTTCCTCGACAGTAGTTTCGCTCCCATTAACAATTGACCCCCAGTAAAAAGACATCCCCCCACCAGCAGCAATAGATACCCCCAGTGACAACAGATCCCCCCAGAAGCCAGCATGAATAAACCCTTCAAGTTACCCCAGCACTCCTTGTCATATACATTCAGCGCTGGAGGTGCCTGAACTGTGTTTTCCTGCATTCCCGCTGAAAAAAAGCCCTGGTTATTGACGGCAGAGCACTTCCTTTTTGTTGCCCTGTTTATCCCTCACATGTAACCATCGTGAACATAAAGGTTGTCAATAAATACAAGCATGCCATTGTTTTTTTCTTTCTTTTTTTTTATGGAAGAAACTGATGAGGGGGCTCATAGACATTGCATCACTGCAGGATCGGTGTGTATAGTTTCCTTTTAGGGAGATTCATTCTATTTGTCCTGTTTACCATTATCATTGAAAGTGAAAGTCAAATAAAATCCCACATTTTGGGTTGTTCCCAGGAAAGAACTAGAGGACAAATCTTCCACTGGGGACACTAGTTCTGGTAACCTTGGTGGCCCCAAGAGATTCCCTTAATTTGCAGGGATTTCCTCTAACTTTCTGTTTTGGCTATGGAACCGAAAGTGAAGCTAAATCTCCCGAATGGGACACTATTGTAACATGACAGCCGAGTGCGAGTCCTATTATCTTGGGAGGACGTCATATGACATCCTCCCAGGATTGCACCTTGTTCCAAAAAATTGTGACAAAAAATTACAACTTCAAAAAACTTGCCATGCCTCTTACTAAATAGTGAAAACATGATTAGACCTCCGTGCTTATGGTGAAAATGAAAAATGAGGAGCTGCAGCCTCTATCAATAAATTCACCCTAAGGTGATTTTAGAAGAAATGTGAAAAAGAGGGGATAGGTATGGCGCTGCTCTTATTAAGAGGTGCCCTACAACCTCTAAATACTTGAGGAGTGTGTGTCACGGGTGCATTTAGTACAAAAAGTGACAATAAAAGTGCAGAAAATAAATATTTGTATATCCACAAAAAAATCCTACTATGTAAACTACCTAACCGCTTATATATAATGCATATTGTTATGTTCAAACGAAAACACAATCCTGTGCAAAACCTGGAATTCAAAGTGACATTTCTGTGTAAAAAAATCCAACATATATGACTGGTGTATATTGTTGCTGTGAAACTAGGTTCAGAAATATGCATATACCATCCTTAAACCCTGGTGTATAAAAAAGTCCATTAAAGTGACAATGTGCTCCTTCAAATTGTTCTGTGCTTCTTGGAAAACAGTGCCCCATAAGAAACGCACTCACCGCTATTATTCACCCCACAAGGAGGTATTTCACCTTCACAGTATGAGCCACTGTGCAGCCTGTGGAGTGGGAGGAAACTTCCTGTCCTGTGTTCTCCAAGTGCCTCCTTGTCTGCGATGTAAGTGGTCTCCTCACTGTTAACCTCTTAGATGTTACCCACATGTAGAGAGGAAAGAGACTCCATAGTGTGATACCGTACAGATATCCCAACATTTATTAATAATACTGATGGGTACTCACATTTATTAAAAAATCATTAAAAGCGAAAACAGTATTTATAAACACTAAACTGGAGCGATCTGCGCTCCACGTCTCGAAACCGGAAGTGATACAATGACGCTGTATAGTCCCTTACTAAATACCTTGGACTCTCTATTTTCCAAAAAGGAGTAATTTGAGAGATATTTGTACAGTCCTGGCATTTTCGGGCTTCAAGAAATGAGAAAGAAATTAGTCCATCAGTACATCAGGATTGATCGATTTTCAGATATATACAGATATATACAGTATAAACCATAGTTTGTGAACTCTATAACTTTCCTACAGACTAAATAATATACATTGATTTGAGTTATTTTCACCAAAGGAATTTAGCAGTATACATTTTGGCCTAAATGTATGAAGAAAGATTATTTACTTGCGCAATTTTATAACAAAATCATCAAAATCAAAGAAAAACATGTTTTTTCACATCTTCTGTCTTTTTCCCTTTATTTAGCAAAAAATAAAAAACCCAGTGGTGATTAACTTTCACCAGAAGAAATCTTTATTTGTGTGAAAAAATGAAAAGAATTTCAAATGGGTACAGTGTTGCATGACCACGCATTGTCATTCAAAGTGTTCTGAAAAATGGCCTGGGCATGAAGAGGGTAAAAGTGTCTGGTATTGAAGTGGTTAAATCTCATTTACTGTTTGTTAAAAACAAATAATAAAAGGTCCATAGCCTAGCTGCAGGTTCACTACAGCAGATGTGTTTAGGCAATACCTATAACATACAGGCACAACAGAATGTGGCAATATTTCTACGTATACTATACAGTCAGGATAAGAGAAATCAAATGCAACAAGAACATGGCTAGTAACGTTTTTTCTCAGTCTCCTGCTGTACAATAACATATTTGTTACATGTAATACCCATGGCACTGTGTCATGTGTAGGCTTGCATGCAAAACTCATATTATTATGACAAAGCAAGATTGTACTCTGGGGACCTTTGAGATCATAAGCACAAATTCATAAGTGGAATTCATATATCTTAAATATGTGTAGCTGCTTGGATGTGAACGTTTCCTTACTCATGATCTCTCCAAGGACTATAATAATAAAACCACATAATAATCGGATAATAAAATGTTCTAATGTCAAAGCTGTTAACATTTCATATTGAACTGAATGCAATCCTGTCCCTTTCAAAAATAATAGCACAGGTCACCTAACTAATGATGTCCAAAGAACAGAGTGGTTTGGTGACTAAGTGGGTGCTCATTCTTCTAGGGAGGAATCCTGGGACATCCTGTTTGTGTGACTCACATCTTGGATCCTTCTAGTTTAAATCATTGGCCAACACTTTCACTAAAGTACATAGGGGAAGGGTACTTTAACTAACCTAAGTGACAATTGGCAATCATTGTCAGAGTATCCTATATGCCACCAAAGTAAGAAACAAATGAATATTTTCTAATTTAATATGTATTAGCTGCATAAAAGTTATGAACAGTATGTGAAAGATGCTCCAGACAGATTTAAAAAAAACATATTTAACTATTTCTAATGAATACAGAAAAGAAAACTTTTTTTAACTACGCTGTTTATGTTGACAAGAGGAAAAAGTACAGGCATAACCTCATTACTGTCCCGGCATGCTTTCCTTGTCCAGTTAGCAGGTCCTTAACCACTTGACTCCCAGGCCAATTCTGATACAATGTAAAAATCTAATTTTTTTTTTTGCTAGAAAATGACTTACAAACATTATTTGTTATATATATATATATATATATATATATATATATATATATATTTATTTTTTGTTTTAATAAGTTTTTATTATTATTTATAACAAAGGTACAAGGATACAATAAACATACCAAAGAAAAAGAGTTTTGTACAGTGCAATTTTCAAAGTACATTCAATCAATACCTACTCGATGCAAACTATCAACTTACAATACTTTACCAACAATGTTGTTTTGCAAATCATATCTTTCTGTCCATATACTTCAAGATTTACCGAATGCATCATAGGACAATGAGTTTATGGCCAACAATCTCTCGTACATGTAGTTCTGATTAATTATTTTTATTGCTTCAGAAAGGTTCGGTGCTAAAAGTGATTTCCATTGCTTGAGAATTATGGATCGTGCAGCTAAAGTTGAGTGACAACTGGGCAATACGTATGTTGGTATCTATCTGTACCAACATTAAAGTGTTATTAAACTTAGTAATATGAAAATAGTTCATTATTATTTATTATTAAAATACAGGATTTATATAGTGGCAACAGTTTAGGCAGAGCTTTACAACTTGAGGGTAGACAGTACAAATACAATACACTTTAATACAGGAATCAGAGGGCCCTGCTCGTTAAAGCTCACAATCTAAGAGGGAAAGTCAAAAGATACAAGAGGTAATAACTGTGGGGGGATGTGCTGACGGAGAAAATGAATGTACAGTTGTTAGGTGGGGGCCAGATAGGCTTCTCTGAAGAGGTGAGTTTTCAGGAATCATCTGAAAGTGGACAAAGTAGGAGATAATCAGACAGATTTGGGTAGAGCATTCCAGATGGTGGGAAATGCTCTGGAGAAGTCCAGGAGGTGGGCATGAGATGAGGTGACAAGGGAGCTAGAGAGCAGGAGTTCATCTGCCCCCCCCCCTCGCAGTGCCCACAGCTTATAAATGTTTGCCAAGGGGTGGCACGTTTGCAGATGGGGTTCTTTCTCAAAGTGGGAGTATTTCTGACTCTGCACAAAGCGAATGCACAAAGCGAAGGAACACAAGAAAACACCTTGAAAAAAACAATACAGGTGACCTTGTTTATACTTTCAGCTCTTCCTCCTCCTTCTAAAATGCAATGTCTACCACTCCTTCTGACAGCTGTGTCTTCTATCCTTAAACTGACTCTCCCACACACTTCTTCTGTACCCCACACCTTATATATATCACCCTCACTTCTGTCCTCTCCCTATTACTGCACTCACCAACTCTGGCTAATTCTAAATCCACACGCCAAATACTCCAAACCACTTTGGCATGTCCCTTCATATAAATCACACTCCCACATTACCTCCCTCACCCTTCTGCTTCTCCTATCCTCTGGTGATGTATCCCCAAACCCTGGGCCTTCTTCACTTAACTGTACTCAACACACCAATTACCCTACACCCTTTGGCTGCAGCTGCAATGCACACAATCTAGTTCCCATTTCTCTTCTTCCCAAGACCAGACTCCCTTTCTTTTGCGCCCTTTGGAATGCTCTGTCTGTAACAAACTCACCAACCTCCACAATCTCTTTATCGCTAACTCATTTAATCTACTAGCCATTACCGAAACCTGGCTTCACGAATCCGACACTGTGTCTTCTGTTGCTTTATCCTAGGGTGGTCTTCTTTGGACTCACTTCCCCAGACCCAAAGGAGGGGGTATTGGAATCCTTTTAGCCCCACATAGCACCTTTCAAGTACTTCACCCACCTCCCTCTTTGTCACTCTCCTCATTTGAGGCACACTACATTCATCTCTTCTCCCCAGTTTCTCTAAGGATAGCTGTGATCTACCAGCCCCCTGGTCCAGTATCATCCTTTCTTGATGACTTCTCTATCTGGCTATCCTACTTTCTCTTTTCTGAAATCCCCACAATCATTCTTGGGGACTTCAGCAGCCCTACTAATACTTACATTCCTGTAACTTCCAAACTTCTCAGTCTAACCTCCTCCTTTGACCTGAAGCAATGGATACATGCTCCTACTCACTCTGAAGGCAATACCCTTGACCTCGTCTTTTCCCACCTATGCACTCCATGCAACCTCTCCAACTATCCTTACCCTCTCTCTGATCACTACCTTATTAATATCACTCTCTCCCTCTCCCCCGCCTCCTCTCCCTCCAAAAACCTAACTGTTACCCGTAGAAACCTTCGCCATCTCAACCCTTCTCTTTTCTACTCTGTGACTGACCACCTTTATGACAAAATTGCACCCCTGTCCTGCACCAGCCTAGCCACTTCTGTTTACAACCCTTCACTTCTAGCCTCACTGGACACACTGGCCCCCCTCACTACACACAGAATCAGGCCCCATCCCCTTCAACCCTGGCAAACAGATGATACTAGAAGTCTGAAAAAACACAGCCATGCTCTCGAGCGCCTGTGGCGTAAGACGAAGTCCCAGAAAGATTTCAGCCAGTATAAATCTTCCCTCCAAAAATATAATTCCATTCGACACTGTAGAGTGGCCCTTTTTGTGGGAGACTCTACGTCGAATGGGTTTTCCACTACGGTTTATATCATGGTTGCAGGTGATCTATAGGTGTCCCATCTCATTGATTCGTTTGGGCTCCAGACTCTCAACCCCATTTCAACTGTTTCGGGGAACTAGACAGGGCTGCCCTCTTTCTCCGGCCCTATTTGCTCTAGCTATAGAGCCAGTTGCAGAGGCTCTCCGTACATCGCCTCATATTAAGGGGCTTAGGATAGGTATGCTGGAGGAGAGGGTAGCCCTGTATGCTGACGACATGGTTTTATTTTTGGGGGACGCGGGTCCATCACTTCAGGGTGCTCTGTCACTCCTCAACACTTTCTCCATGGTAACGGGCCTTCGGGTAAACTGGCCAAAATCTACTCTATTTCCAAAAGATCAAGCAGCCAAATTGACATCCTCCCCAGATAGCCCATTAAAGTGGGTTGACTCCTTTAAATATCTTGGGGTTTGTGTCTCTGCACAAGCCTCAGATTTTCTTAAATTAAACTTGGATCCGGTAGTGGGGGATATGAAAGCTAAACTCAAGGCATGGAATAATCTCCCCCTATCGGTATGGGGAAGGGTCAACTTGCTTAAAATGAAGGTCATCCCCAAATTCATATATTTATTCCGCCATTCCCCGCAGTGGATTCCTAAATCCTTCTTTATTAAACTAAACCAACGCTTTTCAGAGTTTCTCTGGGGCTCCTTACCACCGAGATATAAGTTAACTACATTAATGAGGCCACTATCGCAGGGTGGCATGGCCTTTCTGGATTGCTATAAGTACTTTTTGGCGACACAGCTGGTGACAGTGGTCGGGTGGCTAAATCCTGATAAAACCAATGTGGCCTCCGCTTTGGAGGCCACCGTGGCAGGCTCCTGGGAATCTCTTCAATACCTAATTTACAGAGGCCCATGTGCCCCACACTTATTAACTCCGTCTATGCTTACTACTTTACGGGCCTGGAAAATGGGCTTGGCTATTGAAAAACACAGCCAGATGGGAATTTCCCCTAATACACCCCTATGGCTAAACCCCAATCTACCACATTTTTACAAATCTATTGACCCCCAGATATGGACTAGATATGGTATAAAATTAATCTCACAAGTGGTGTCTTGCACCTCACTGCTTTCTTTTTGTCAGCTTTCCTCCCAGTATAATCTTCCGCAGCACTATCAGTTCCGTTATCTTCAACTTTTGCATGCTTTCGAAGCCCAATTCCCACATTCGTCCTGTATATTAATACAGTCTAAACTGGAGACTACTCTTAGATCCGGTTGTACAAAAAAACCTACATCTCACATATATCAGCATTTAATCTATGAGTCCTTGCCTCCGTTGGACGGCCTTTTGTCCCGTTGGCAGCGTGACATTCCAGCTTTGAGTGGCGAAGATTGGGATGGTGTTTGGGACTTCCCTTTTAGTTCGCTAGTCTCTATACGTGACAAGTTAGTCCAATTTAAAATAGTCCACCGGGCGTATTTCACTCCCCACAGACTTCATTTGATAAATCCTGCCCACTCCCCTAAGTGTTGGAGATGTAGCTACACCCCCGGAGATTTTTCCCATATTTTTTGGCATTGTCCAAAGATACAACAATTCTGGGGGGAGGTACTAGGCCTAATCAATAAAATTGCATCCACTAATCTACCACCGTCTATGGAGATTTGTATGTTGGGCCTTATAAAAAAATTAGTTCCTGCTGTAGCTAAACGCACGATGATTGGTTTGCTTCTATTTTACGCTAGGAAAACCATAACATTTCAATGGAAGAAGCCCTATCCCCCCACAAATGTCCAGTGGAAACGTTTGGTTAACGATAATCTTCCACTATATAAAGATACCTATCTTAATAGAGGCTGCCAATTGAAATTTAATAAGGTTTGGAGTGGGTGGCTGGAGGAAATGAACATTGCTAACTAATGCTGGACTAGCTTTAGTTACGATACCAAGAATCGACGATTAAATGTAATTCCTAGTTAATAGGTATAGGCCTTTATGGGCAGTGGGGGGGCGGCCCAAAAATTCCAAAAATCCCCTTTTCACTTACATGCTAAAACTGCATTGCATGGATGTATCTCTCTATTTCTCTCTTTTTCTTTCCCTTTCATTTTTTTTTCTTTTTCCTGATGTACTTGCGATATTACCTGTACAAGCTAGACAACCAATTTGTATATGTCTTTATGTCTTTGTGTCTTATAAGAAAAATTTGAATAAAAATAAATTAAAAAAAAAAAAAATATATAATTCCAGCCTCCTCACTGCTAAGCAGACCTATTTCATCACTATCATTAAAAACGTATCATCCTGTCCCCGTCAACTCTTCTCTACCTTCAGCTCTCTACTTCGTCTTCCACTGCCTTCACCCACTAACTCATCCACTGCCCGGGAGATTGTCAATCACTTCAAACAGAAGATTGATACAATTCGCGAGGAGATCTCATCTGTTAAGTTACCCTCCATGCTTTATACCTCATGCCCACAGGTACAATCATTACTTCCCTCTTTCAACCCCACCACCTCTTACCACCTGCCCTCTGGATCTCTCCCTCTCTTCTGGCATCCTCCCCAACTGTTTAAAAAATACACTTGTCAGCCCCATACTTAAAAAGCCCTCATTGTTAACAACCTACGCCCCATATCCTTGCTCCCCTTTTTTCTCAAACTCCTTGATTGTCTAGTCTAAAACCGACTGAGCGTCCACCTTGCTCTGATCAACCAGGAAATGTTCTCTCCAGCAATAGAGACCAAGATGAACATGTGCAGCCTTACCACTCTGACTGTGTCATATCTGGCCTTGCCAAGAGAGACCCTGCAGGAGGGGAGGATCTGTCCATAGAGTATAAAACAGCCTTTTTACACATTACAGAGGATTAACCATTTACGTTTCACAGTGAGTATGACAAGCATGCTATTCTGAATATACAGACAGATTTTACTGTTTTGGATATAGTACCACTTTAAGTAATGCCAGTGCGGGGCAGGGGGGAGTTAATGTCCTTGTGCATGTTGATATAGGTTGGAATATTCATCTCCAAAAGCTGGTTAGAGTGGGGCATTCCCATAAGGTATGGAGTAGGTTTCCTACTATGCCACAATTGGGCCAGCATAAAGGGGTACTGGAAGAGGAAAATACCATCTGTTAGTGATTTTCAATGCCATTCCCCAGTGGGAAACCCAATACGTCTCTGTTACATACCTGCCGGATGAGCCTGACGTGCAGTGGGAAGGCTTTCTCGTACAACCCCGGCTCAAGGGCCACCGGTGTTGCAACAGTGGCCGCAAGAGCGGTGTATGGGTGCCTGGTTCCTCTTTGGTCTTGTCAGTTCAGCTGGTGCGGCAGGAAACAGGAAGCAGGCTGGTAGGTGCAGAGCTGGTGAGACACTGAATACATAGTCAGACAAGCCGGGTTTGGTAACAGATGATCAGATGTAGATATAGACGACAGGCAGAGAATGGTCAGGATACAGGCAAAGTTCAGCAACAGGATATCAAGCAGTGTAGAGCTGAGTTTGGCTACAAGGCAGGCCGGGGCCAGGATAACAGAGATCAATCATAGTCAAACAAGCCGGTGTCTTGCCGAATAAGTTCCTTCGGCGGATAAGTTCCCCCCTGTACTGCGCAGGCGCAGCGCCTGCGCAGTACCAACTACTAACAGCCGCCGGAGATAGCCGAAGCTCAAGATCGACAATCAGCTGTACACGGCGCCTGTGCTCTGGGTCCAGGTTTCTTCCCTACCATCCAAGTGGACCTAGAGGGGGAATCTAAAAGAGCCGAGCGAAGCGAGGCCGTACCCGAAGCGTACCCGAAGCGAAGTGAGCCCGCGAGGGGCCCTCTTACAGGCGCCGTGTACAGCTGATTTTCAGCTATTCCGCTTCGGCTATTTCCGCCGGATCCTACTGCGCAGGCGCTGCGCCTGTGCAGTAGAGGGGGAACTTATCAGCCGAGCGGAACTTTCTCGGCAGAACACCGGGTCAAACACAGGAAACAGATCGGATCACAGGAACAGGAAGTCACAGTGTTTAAATAAGGCAGCCTGTTGCCAATCACTAAAATCAGTCTGCACTATTTTAACCCCTAGGTGGCAGATCCATGAAAATGCCCCCCTCTTACGGGCAACCTCCGGGTACCCAACAGGTCTCTCTTCTGTGGATGACTGCGAAAAAAGGCATTAACCAAGTCTCTGGCGTGCACATCCTGTTCAGCCTCCCAAGAGTTATTCTCTGGGCCATAACCTTTCCAATTAACTAGGTACTGTACCTGATTCCTTCTCTTCCTACAGTCTATGGTGGCCTCTACCTCGTACTCCTCTTCGCCATTGATGGTCACAGGTTCTGGTGACCTGGATACTCTATCTGGGAAAGAGTCAGGGACTGCGGGTTTCAAGAGAGAAACTTGGTCCCACAAATTTAGGTGCCAGTTTCTTTGAGGGAGATGCCAACCTGAGATTCGTAGTAGATAGCCATACCTGGTCTCCTGGGTGGAGAATCAGTTCACCCCTTCTTTTCCTGTCAAAAGCCATCTTGCTTGCTGCTTGTGCCTTGGTAACCACTTCTTGAAGCAACTTATTGTTGCGGTAGAGGAAATTCACAGTGTCTTGGACAGCAGGAACTGTGGTCTCTGGAATAAAGTCAGGCAAGAAGGATGGGTGAAAACCATAATTTGCAAAGAAGGGTGACTGACCTGTGGCTGAGTGAGTGGCATTATTGTATGCGAACTCCGCCAGTGGTAGCAGCAATACCCAGTCATCCTGGATAAAAGTGGTGAAACATCGGATATACTGCTCCAACGTCTGATTGGTCCTTTCTGTCTGTCCATTGGTCTGGGGATGGTAGGTGGAGGACAAGGATCTTTCGATTTTAAGGGCTTCACACAGAGTTTTCCAGAATCGGGAAGTGAACCCCCCGATCAGAGACAATGTTCATAGGGACTCCATGAAGCCTAACAATCTCTCTGATAAACACTTGAGCCATCTCCATGGCCGAGGAATACTCTTCAGAGGCAAGAAATGGGCCATTTTGGACAATCGGTCTACTACTACGAAGATGGTTGTGCATCCTTCCGATGGGGGAAGTTCCACAACGAAATCCATGGCTATCATTCTCCATGGCCTGTCAGGGACTGGCAGTGGCCGAAGTAGACCCCAGGCACGGTTCTTTGTACTCCTGCTCCAGTTGCAAATTGCACTGGAATTCACGTATCTCTTACAGGTTTCTTCCAGGTCTGGCCACCAGAATGTGCGTTTCAGGAGATCAAGCGTCTTGTGGATCCCGAAATGACCTGCTAGGGGATAATCATGGCACAGACCCAAAATGGTTATACATAAACATTCAGGCAGAAATACCTTGCTTCCGTTAAACAGAAATCCTTCCCGGAGTGTCAGCGTGACCCCTGGAGGGCTAGGAACATCTATCGAAGCCTGCTTCATTCGGTTGAGGAGGTTGCCCTGTAAAAGTAAGAAGTTATTTTCAGACAAGATGGTATTTGCCACTGGTGGTTCCTTGGGGTCATCAAACATTTGAGACAGTGCATCTGGTTTGACATTCTTTGGGCCAGGCCAGTAGCTAATGTGGAACACAAATCGGGAAAAGAACAGGGCCCAACGTGCTTGATGTGGCTTTAGGCATTTAGCAGTCCTCAGGTACTCAATATGGGATGCGTTGCTCCCTCCAGGAGGTACCTCCACTCTTCTAAAGCCGCCAGTAATTCTCAGTTCCCAACGTCATAGTTTCTCTCTGCTGGAGAGAGCCTGCGGGAGAAAAAGGCTACTGGATGCATCAGATCCTTAGGGCCTTGGCGTTGGGAGATAACTGCTCCAATAGCGACTTCAGATGCGTATACTTCTAGTGTATACGGCAGACGGTCTGGGTGACCAAGAACAGGCGCTGAAGTAAACAGTCCCTTCAAGATATCAAATGCGGCTTGTGCCTCGGGTGTCCAATGGAAGCGGAGGTTCTCTTTAGTCAGGTGTGTGATAGGGGTTATGATAGCAGAGAAGCCCCTAATGAACCCCCTGTAAAAGTTGTCAAATCCTACGAAGCACTGCACCCCCTTCTTGTCGGTAGGTGCAGGCCAGTCTAAGATAGCAGAGACTTTTTCAAAGTCCATCTTGATGCCTTCAGGTGAGATTATCAGTCCAAGGAATTGGATGCTGCTTTGTTCACACTCCCATTTTTCACATTTAGCATATAGTCTGTGTTGGCGGAGCCGGCTCAGCACCCTTTCGACATGACCTTGATGAGAGTCTAGAGAAATGGAAAAAATCAGGATGTCATCTAGGTAAACATTTAAAAATATAGCCAGGAAGTCTCGGAATATGTCATTGACAAATTGTTGGAAGGCAGCCGGGGCATTGCATAGTCCAAAGGGCATCACCAGGTATTCATAGTGGCTGAATCGGGTGCGAAAGGCCGTCTTCCACTCATCCCCTTGATGGATGCGGACTAAATTGTAGGCCCCCAGTAGAACTAATTTGGTGAAAATGGTGCTGACCTTAATCTCTGAAATAGTTTGGGTACTAGAGGGAGAGGATACCGGTTTTTAACTGTAATTTTGTTGAGCTCCCGATAGTCCACACAAGGTCGTAGGGAGTGGTCCTTTTTCTCAACGTAAAATATTCCTGCTCCTGCTGGGGAGGTAGAGGGTCGGATGAACCCCTTTTTCAAGCTACCTTGGATATACTCTTTTAGTGCCTCCTGTTCTCGTTCAGCGAGGGGGAAGATTCTACCGAAAGGGATTTCAGACCCTGGAAGCGGTTTAATTGGGCAGTCATATGGTCAATACGGGGGGAGAATGTCAGCCCCTCGCTTACTAAAGACATCCAGGAACTCATGGCAGGGTTCAGGTAAGACTAGCCAAACCTCAGACTCCACACAAAGTAGTGTTGTAGAAAAAGCTGTGGACCCTGGTAGGCAGCGTTCCTGGCAATAGGCTGAGTGGAAGTTGATTCTCCCTGTGGCCCAGTCAACTTGTGGATTATGCGCCTGCAGCCAGGGTAGGCCCAGATTAACAGGGAATAGCGGGGAAGAGGTGACATTGAGGCTTAGGATTTCCTTATGTTGCGAGGAGGCCAACACAGGTAAGGGAAATGTCTCTTGGGTCACAGGTCAGGACTTGGTACATGACCCGTCAGCTAGAAAAACAGAAATTCCTTGTGCTTTAGGTCTCAAGGGGATGCGTTGTTGTGTTGCAAAGGTTAGATCGATGAAGCAACTGCAGGCCCCGGAATCAATGATCGCGGTAACTGGCACTTCCCTTTCTAGCAGCTGGAAAGAGATGGGAAGGGTTACGTTGGTGGCGTTGGTAGATGAAGAAAAGTTATTAACTGAAGAAAACATCCACCACTTACGTGTCTTAGTTGGACATAGTGGCCCGTTTCCCCAAAGTATAGGCAGAGGTTGTTCTGTCGTCGGTGCAGGCGTTCCTCCAGAGACAGAGAGGAGCGTATTAGGCTGATTTGCATAGGTGGCGGTGGCAGTAGTAACAGGAGCTGGTTGAACTGGAGTGAAGCTAACAGGTGCGGAGTGAGTAGGAGCTGGGATCCGGGGCATCATCCAGATCAGACGTGGCTGCTAGGCTGAACTTTCGGATTGTCGCTCACGGAGCCGATGATCAATTTGAATGGCCCGTGTGATAAGGGCCTCCAGGGTATTTGGGACTCCGACACCTGCCAATTCGTCTTTCAGACCTTCTGATAACCTCACACGGAACTGGTGTCGCAGGGCTGCGTCATTCCACTGTGTGTCTGCAGTCCAGTGTCTAAAGTCTGTAACATAATCTTCGGCCGTTCTGTGGCCTTGCTGGAGTGCATGAAGGGAAGCCTGTGCTGTGGTGGTTCGTTGCGGGTCATCGTATAATTCGGCCATCGCGCCGAAGAAGGCAGACAAGGACTGTAACAATACATCATTCTTCTCCAACATCCGATGAGCCCAGAACTGGGGCTCACCCTGAAGCAGTGATATGATGAATCCTACTTAGGTGGCTTCAAGGGAGAAAGTTCGAGGTTGCAGTTCGCATGCATTACGGAAGGATCGAAATTTTCCCCGGTCACCTGAAAATCTCTCTAGTGCTGGAACTCTGGATTCAGGGGGCAACATCACCACTGAGGTTGCTGCAGTGGCAGTCCCTTAGGCAGAAGGCGCAGAAGTGTTTGCTGGTGTACACGTTGTTTTAGTTGCGTATGACCCTCCTGTAGAGATTTGACTGCTTGGGTAAGGGCTGCAAGGTGCTGACAGATGTCATCCATGGCCGACTTCCCACTTGCAGGCTCAGACATGGCTGTCTGATACTGTTACGTACCTCCTGGATAAGCCTGACGTGCAATGGGAAGACGTTCTCATACAACCCTGGCTCAAGGGCCACCGGTGTTGCAACAGTGGCCGCAAGAGCCTGGCGGTGTATGGGTGCCTGGTTCGTCTTTGGTCTTGTCAGTTCAGCTGGTACAGCAGGAAACAGGAAGCAGGCTGGTAGGTACAGAGCTGGGGAGACACTGAATATGCAGTCAGACAAGCCGGGTTTGGTAACAGATGATCAGGTTTAGATATAGACGACAGACAGAGAATGGTCAGGATACAGGCAAAGTTTGGCAACAGGATATCAAGCAGTGTAGAGCTGAGCATGGTCACAAGGCAGGCCGTATCCACAAGGCAGGATAACAGAGATCAATCGTAGTCAAACAAGCCGAGTCAAACACAGGAAACAGATCGGATCACAGGAACAGGAAGTCACGGGAACAGGTAATAGCTGCAGATCAGACAGCAAAGACACAGTGCTGCTGAGGTCTTTAAATAAGGCAGCCTGTTGCCAATCACTGAAATCAGTCTACACTACTTTAACCCCTAGGTGGCAGATCCATGACAGTCACCTTGAAGATAGAGTTAAAGGCAGCTTGCCATTGACTAGGGGTGAATGTGGATTTAAGGTCCTTTTCCCATTTAGTCATTGTACTAGTTTTACAAAAGATACCTTTGTCTTGCTAAATGTTATAATAACAAGGAGATACCTTTGGTCTGTTTGCCAATATAGGTATAGAAGTACCATACTTTTGAGTGAGTAGCAAACGTAAGAATGTGATGTTTAGTGAGAAAGTGTAGTATGCATACGCCTGTGAACATTGCCGGTTTAGGCAGATTAAATTCCTCCTTCGGTTCCCCCAGGGTCTTAAGATCACTTTGTGCATAAAGGTCCTTAATTTGAGATGTACCGCATTGCATTAGTGGATATATCACATAGTGCCTGATGTTTGTTCAGGTGCCACCAAGCTAGTAGTGATGCCTCTGTGGGTAAGGGCAGGAGGCCCAGATCCCAAGGCTTCCACATGTCGTTCAGGAGGAGTAAACGTATTTTTCCAGTGGGCGATTGGGCTGACTCAATTTCTACCTACAGTAAAGCTTCCTCTGTTGGGAACCAGTGCATTATTTGGTCAAGCTGTACTGCCTGGTAGTAGTCTCTTAAGTCTGGTTAACTGGTGCCGCCTAGGGTCCTATGCCTTAATGAGGCAGAAGTATGTACATTTGGCCTTCTTCCCTTTCCAGAGATATTTGTGAGGGAAAGTCGACAGGGATGTTAGATAGTGGGTGGCAATTGGGATAGGCATAGCCCTGAAAATATATAGAAGTTGGGGTAGCATGGTGATTTTGAAAGCCGCCAATCTACCATGACAGTTCAAATTGTGATATGCATTGGAGCTCTGTAGTAATTTTGGTTATCAAGGGGTTTAAAGTTAGAAGGTGCTTGGCTAGATGAGGTGGCTGTAAGGGTGAAACCTATGTTCTGTATCTCCTTTGTGCTCCAAGAGTTAGTCTAGAAAGGGAATCAGAGATACTGTAATTGGTGTAGGATTGGCTTTGTTTTGGCGTTCCAGAGTATGGATCTCCGAGAGGAGGCTAGACATTTTAAGGTTGTACTGTTTTTCGGCTCTTGATCCTTGTTGAATGCAAATGTCCCACCTGAAGGCTTTGTGAGCGTTCCACAGTACCCATGGATCTGTGACCAACTCATTATTGAATCCAAAGAATTTCCAGAGATGCTTAGAAAAAGCTGTAGCAGTTATAGGGTCCTGCAAGATTCTTACATGTACCCTTAAGAGGACATCCTGCGGTACTTTAACCGGTTCCCTCCTGGCGTATAGTAAAATGGCGCTGGTGGGATCCTCTCATCCCTCCGCAGGGCAGCGATCGGAGATGAGGTGTGTCCCTCGGGACACAGCACATTCCTGATCAGTTTAAAGAGCCAACGAAAATGGCTCTTTACCACGTGACAGGCTGTGTTCCATTACAGCTGGTCACATCTGATCTCCCCATGCACGCCACTCGTGCACACCGCCAGGGGCGTGCAGTGTGGCAATCGGCTATGAGGCGTGTCCTTTGGAAATGAAAAATTGTCTCTTTACCACGTGACCGGCTGTGTCCAATCACTGCCGGTCACAGAATGTATACAAGCTGAGGTAACTCGCTATTACCGGGTTCTCCTCCTCTGTGAGGAAAAGATTGCGGTACCAGCAAGTTACTGATTACAGCGCACACTAAAAACACAGATTTCCAGTAATAAATAGTACCTGTCACCAGCCCATCAGAGTACCTGTCACCAGCCTATAAGAGTACCAGAGTACCTGTCACCAGCCCAGCAGAGTACCCGAGTACCTGTCTCAAGCCCAGAGTACCTATCTGCTGCCCAGAGTACCGAGTACCTGTCTGCACCCCGTCTGAGTACCCAAGTACCTGTCTCCAGCCCATCGGAGTACCCAGGTACCTGTCTCCAGCCCATCAGAGTACCTGAGTACCTGTCTCCAGCCCAGAGTACCTGAGTACCTGTCTCCAGTCCAGAGTACCTGAGTATCTATCTGCAGCCCATTAGAGTACCCGTCTCCAGTACCCGAGTACCTGTCTCTAGCCCATATGAATACCTGTCTCCAGCCCAGAGTACCCGAGTACCTATCTGCAGCCCATCAGAGTACCTGAGTACCTATCTCCAGCCCTCCAAAGAACCTATCTCCAGCTCATCAGAGTACCCGAATACCTATTTCCAGCTCATCAGAGTACCCGAGTACCTATCTGCAGCCCATCAGAGTACCCGAGCACCTGTCACCAGCTCATCAGAGTACCCGAGTACTTGTCTCCAGCCCATCAGAGTACCCGAGTACCTATCTGCAGCACATCAGAGTAGCCAAGTACCTGTGTGTGAGAAATAACTTGTTAATCTGCCAATTTTGTGTAAAAAAAAAAAATGTATTTCTTAATTTTCCCAAGAATCGTGGGAAAAAATTACAACTTCAAAAAACTCACCATGCCTCTTATTAAATACCTTGGATTGTCTACTTTCCAAAAAGGTGTCATTTGGGGGGTATTTGTACTGTCCTGACATTTCGGGGCCTCTAGAAATAAGGTGTCAATACATCAGGTGTGATTAGGTGTGATCAATTTTTTATGATTGCCCCCATAGCTTGTAGACTCTATAACATTCACACAGACTAAATAATATCCACTAATTTGGGTTATTTTTAACAAAGATATGTAGCAGTATAAATTTTGGCCCAAATTTATGAACAAAAACCACAGTGGTTAAATACCACCAAAAAAAATCTATTTGTGGGGAAAAAAATTATAAAATTTTTGTTTGGGTACAATGTTGCATGACTGAGTAATTGTCATTGAAAGTGTGAGAGCACTGAAAGCTGAAAATTGGTCTGGGCAGGAAGGGGGGTTAAAGTGCCCTGTATTGAAGTGGTTAAGAGGCAAGAAGGATGGTTTTGGTAATCTTTGGATTCTATCTATGACCAGCTCAGTTGTTTACAGGGATGGCACCAAAGGGGAAAATAGCTCCTATGCATATTGCTGTAGCTGTGTGGCGGGAACAGATTAAGTAATCTTAATGTTCCTCCTTTACCTGTCCTCCAGGTCTGCCGCTGTTGCTTTAAGCCACGCAATTTCTTCTGATTGTGAGGTTTGTGCATCAACTAAGGCGTTGAAGGACAGGGAAGGGATCAATGGGAAGCCTGTGCTGCATTCACTTCCATGTCAGGGTCCTGTTCTGGCCTGTGTGGGGAGTCCCCGCATGGCTTTGACTTTACTGGGCTCCTTGTGGAGGGTGTTAAAGCACCCGAGGACCCTCCACTGTTCAGATTGCCTATTTTCTGTTCGTTAAGGGCAGCATTGTGGGCCCCACTGTGAGCTGCCAGTGGCTCCATGTGGCTGGAGCTCAGCCATTTTGTTGAAGACCACACTGTGTCTGCTGGAAGAAACCTGTCAGCTTGCGAAGCTGCGGTGGGTCCATGCAGATTCTCAGCATGGTGTAGTGGTTCGGGAAGAGGATGGAGCAGTTTGGTGTCCTCTGTGGGTAGTGGAGGTCCTGATATAAGTGATTGTCTGCGACAGACGAGCGGAGCTGCTAGATTAAGTGGCTATCCTCTTGCTCAGATGTCACGCCCCCTCCTATGTATATTTCATAAGCAAGCGGTGAGTGCTGTAATTTTTTATGTTGCACAGTATTTGCGCAGTGATTTTTCAAATGCATTATTTTTAGAAAAAATACAATTTAATTAATTTTAGTGCACACAAACACAATATGATACCCAATTTATTGGTAAAATATAAGATGATGTTAAGCCAAGTAAATAGATACCTAACATGTCACGCTTTAAAATTGTATAGAACAGCACCAAACTACGGTACCTAAAAATCTCCCTAGGTGAAGCTTTAAAAGCCTTTACAGGGTACCAGTTTAGAGTTACATGGGAGGTCTGGAGCTAAAATGATTGCTCTAACTTTAAAGTTCATGGTGATATCTCACATACAGTGGGGGCGAAAAG
Organism: Lithobates clamitans; assembly: GCA_037952925.1. Classification (NCBI taxonomy): domain Eukaryota; kingdom Metazoa; phylum Chordata; class Amphibia; order Anura; family Ranidae; genus Lithobates; species Lithobates clamitans. The sequence goes on along the minus strand of JBBGZY010000138.1, from coordinate 2,286,797 downwards.
TATTCAGTCCCCCTTACATTTTTCAGTCTTTGTTATATTGCAACCATTTGCTAAAAATCATTTAAGTTCATTTTGTTTCCTCATTAATGTACACACAGCACCCCCTATTGACAGAAAAACACAGAATTATTGATATTTTGGCAGATTTATTAAAAAAGAAAAACTGAAATATTACATGGTCCTAAGTATTCAAACCCTTTGCTCAGTATTTAGCAGAAGCACCCTTTTGATCTAATATAGCCATGAGTCTTTTTGGGAAAGATGCAACAAGTTTTTCACATCTGGATTTGGGGAACCTCTGCCATTCCTCCTTGCAGATCCTCTCCAGTTCTGTCAGGTTGGATAGTAAACGTTGGTGGACAGCCATTTTTAGGTCTCTCCCAGGGGCGGACTGACCATTCGGTCATTAGGACGCCGACCGAGGGCCCGTGGCCAGTAGGGGGCCCGTGAGTCTCTTATCGGATGCTGTGGGTAAATAGAAGAGAGAGAATCGCTCTCTATTCTCTCATTGGCTCCAGAGAAGCTGAATTTGTGGCGCCAAATCTGAGTCCTGAGCAGGAGAGGAGCTAGCTGGAGGAAGGATGGGAAATGTCAGCGCTGACAATTAGCGCACATTGGACACTGAGCTGAGTGAGGGAGGGAGGGGGAGAATGTCGACCCAGGAGCCTGGACATTGTCACTGCTCATATAAGACACTCCTCGGGTCAATGGACAAGTGAGCAGCAGGTAACAAGCATGCAGAGGAATGTCCAGAAAGGAGAAACTCGATCTCTTCCATGCTTGTGTGTGTCAGGCAGCATCCGAGCCTCCCTCTCCCCTCCCCTCCTGGGGGAGAACAGGGCAAGCAGGACAACACAGTAGCGATCGTTGCTACCCATAAAGTAGTCACCGGAGCTCCCCCAAGGTAAGATAACAGGACGGATGGCAGACTGCATTCTTCTGTGAGTCACGATTGTTCTGCCTTCCACACTGTATAATTCTGTGCTTTAAACTTGTCCTGTACCTCAGCAGGACAGGTCTGGTGAAAGTAAAATTCTTCAATATGTTAAGAATATACTGGGACTTTTCAGGTACTACATACATAGATGTATTTTCACAAAATAATTATTTTTGATATATGTGTATGTAAAATATCTCTGTAGCACCTGAAAGTCCCAGTATATTTCTAACATATTCATGAATTTGAGCAATAACAGCAAAGGACTTGGTGCCACAATACAACCCATCTCCAGGAAACTAAGATAAAGTCCATTCTTGCAGTGTGTGGGGGAGGGGGAAGTAAGGGGGGGCCTCTTTCGCCTACCTGTTTTCATGCACCAGCCAGCTGCATTGCTCTCTTCCTCCACTAAAACCCCCACCTCATCACATACCATAAAGTAACATTAACCCTGTATGGTATGATGAGCGGGGCTGGAGTGTCATCTGCACATGCGCCGCCGCTGCGCGAGCAAACCCGTACACGTTCGGTCATTTTCGAACATGCAGGCGCAGCGACATAATGGCACCAGGCGCACTATTTTTAAATGTAAGGCAGCAGTGGCACTTTGTGAGGTCTCAGCAGTGACGTCACCTCTCATCACAGCTTGGTAAGATCCCTCCGCAGCCTCTGACCCCTGTACCATGTCCGCAGCCTCTGACCCCTGTACCATGTCCGCAGCCTCTGACCCCTGTACCATGACCGCAGCCTCTGACCCCTGTACCATGACCGCAGCCTCTGACCCCTGTACCATGACCGCAGCCTCTGACCCCTGTACCATGACCGCAGCCTCTGACCCCTGTACCATGACCGCAGCCTCTGACCCCTGTACCATGACCGCAGCCTCTGACCCCTGTACCATGACCGCAGCCTCTGACCCCTGTACCATGACCGCAGCCTCTGACCCCTGTACCTTGTCCGCAGCCTCTGACCCCTGTACCATGACCGCAGCCTCTGACCCCTGTACCGTGTCCGCAGCCTCTGACCCCTGTACCATGTCCGCAGCCTCTGACCCCTGTACCATGACCGCAGCCTCTGACCCCTGTACCATGTCCACAACCTCTGACCCCTGTACCATGACCGCAGCCTCTGCAGTGTGTGTGAATATGTGTGTGTGTGTGTGTGTGTGTATACATGCGTATGACTTTCTTTACTTCGCTGCTATGGGCTCTAGCCCCAGGATCTCGGTCTTCCCTACTAACAGAATGGCAATTTGACTCGTTTACATCGACAGACCACCTTTCTGCCTCTGTTGGAAACGATCATCGGGGCCCGGCGGACATCGGGTCCGCCAGACCGGCTGATTAGCTCTCGGTGTGTCCAATCACAGCGGCAGCAGGTCAAACAGCACGCAGACCCACAAGTGCAGAATCAAGTACCTGTACGTGATTCTGCTCACAGGAGACACAGCCCCGCAGTAAATATACGTGGTTAATGTGAGTTTATTTTTTTTAACTCTTTAAACATTTATATTGAACATACAGTAGAGAAATTCTGTGACCAATGCATGTAATGTAGCAGTGCAATATATACGTGGGGCTTTGTGAGGGTGAGGCTTGTGTGTGGGTGGGGACAAAGGGGGCCCCATGATCCCCTATTGCCCGGGGGCCCCATGAGTTGTCAGTCCGCCCCTGGTCTCTCCGGAGATGCTTAATTAGGTTTAAGTCAGGGCTCTGGCTGGGCCATTCAAGAACAGTCACGGAGTTGTTGTGAAGCCACTCCTTCGTTATTTTAGCTGTGTGCTTAGGGTCATTGTCTTGTTGGAAGGTAAACCTTCGGCCCAGTCTGAGGTCCTGAGCACTCTGGAGAAGGTTTCCGTCCAGGATATCCCTGTACTTGGCCACATTCATCTTTCCCTCGATTGCAACCAGTCGTCGTGTCCCTGCAGCTGAAAAATACCCCCACAGCATGATGCTGCCATGCTTCACTGTTGGGACTGTATTGGACAGGTGATGAGCAGTGCCTGGTTTTCTCCACACATACCACTTAGAATTAAGGCCAAAAAGTTCTATCTTGGTCTCATCAGACCAAAGAATCCTCTTTCTCACCATCTTGGAGTCCTTCAGGTGTTTTTTAGCAAACTCCATGCAGGCTTTCATGTGTCTTGCACTGAGGAGAGGCTTCCGTCGGACCACTATGCCATAAAGCGGTGACTGGTGGAGGGCTGCAGTGATGGTTGACTTTCTACAACTTTCTCCCATCTCCCGACTGCATCTCTGGAGCTCAGCCACAGTGATCTTTGGGTTCTTCTTTACCTCTCTCACCAAGGCTCTTCTCCCCCGATAGCTCAGTTTGGCTGGATGGCAAACTCTAGGAAGGGTTCTGGTCGTCCCAAACATCTTCCATTTAAGGATTACAGAGGCCACTGTGCTCTTAGGAACCTTAAGTGCTGCAGACATTTTTTTGTGACCTTGGCCAGATCTGTTTCTTGCCACAATTCTGTCTCTGAGCTCTTCGGGCAGTTCCTTTGACCTCATGATTCTCATTTGCTCTGCCATGTGAGCTGTAAGGTCTTATATAGACAGGTGTGTGGCTTTCCTAATCAAGTCCAATCAGTATAATCAAACACAGCTGGACTCAAATGAAGGTATAGAACTATCTCAAGGATGATCAGAAGAAATGGACAGCACCTGAGTTAAATATATGAGGTTCACAGCAAAGGGTCTGAATACTTAGGACCATGTGATATTTCAGTTTTTCTTTTGTAGTGGTCACTACCTTAGGTAGGTGATCTTTCTCTGTTTAAATGACAGAGTACAGTTTCAGGTAAATTTAGGCAGGTCTGTATTCCTATCCCAGGCCTGGTTGTTTATTTTGGGAACTGGGAGTGTCAGTGTAGTGCAGGGTGTGGCCACCTGTACTTGGACCCAGAGATGCCTCCTTATGCTTTCAGTGGTAGTGGTTCTGAAAGAGGGGTTGGACTTGGGATCTGAGTGGCAGGCAGCTTATGTGTGGGGTTCTGGCCAATCATTAATTAGTTTGGAAGGAGGCAGGACTCTCATATAAGCTGGGGTCACATGCCAGGGAGAGAGTTCGTCAAGGAGAGATCCAGAGAGAGAGAGCCCCCTTTCGGGGAGGGAGAGAAGGTGAGCCCCCCTACAGGGAAGGGGGGGGACCAGGCCACGTGAAGGAGAGGAGTTAGAGACACTGCACAGCATGTGGTCACTGGTGCCACTGGACGCCCTCTGCGTGGAGGGGAGCGTACCAGACTGGAGAGGAGGGATGGAGGAACCATCAGGAAGAAGTAGCAGCTAAGCGGAAGAAGACTGGGCGATCGACTGTTCATGAGTGGCACATGGACTGTTGATCAAGTGAGTGAAAGCCCAGGGGAGCAGTACTACCAGAGGCTGAGGGATGTTGGTACGCAAGTTAGTGAGACAGGTGACGATGGCCTGTGACTTTTGGTTCAACAAAGCCCAGGGAATCCAATCAGTCAGGCGGGAGGAATTATTCAGAGTAATGTCTTCTTTAATCCAACTTGGAAGTACTGTACAGATGGGAAGTAGTGGTCAAAAGGCGGAGGTAAAGCTCCGAGCATAAATAGAGATACAGATTGTTCTAAAAAGGTCTACGGGTGAAGAAGTTATTCAGAGTGACTCTTTGCTACAACAGCTTATGTATTCCCTAAAGTAAATCTACCAAAGCCTATATGCAAAGAATTATTCAAAGTGGCTCTTTGCTATTCACTTTAATTATTCTCAGGTGACCATACTACTCCAGTTTTCCCATGAGAAGTTATTCAGAGGGACTGTTCATTATCCGCATTGTTTTAAGTATTTGCATGGAAAGGCAAAAGGAAAGATTATGAAGCAGTAAAAAGAGCATCTCAGAAAACCCTTTCCCTGTCCCAGTTCAAGTTATGCAAATAAAAGCAAGAGAAAAGTACAATATGGACTGTTTCTATTTCTATGGGCTTCAATGTGCTTGGTGGTGAATGTGATTTACAGATAGAACACAAAAATAGCAGCTCCTAGGGGGGCAGTGCGCTACACTTTTTTAATAAATCTGCAAAAATGTTAACAATTTTGTGTTTTTCTGTCAATATGGGGTGCTGTGTGTACATTAATGAGGAAAAAAATGAACCAAAAAATGAATACTTTCCGTCCCCACTGTATGTGGTGCGATAACCATTTACTTATACATGCAGGACTTAGGAATGCATTCGTATTTGCACGTGAACAAACGTAAAATGTAAATTTTTTTACATTTATTTTATTTAAAACTTATGTTTTACAATGGCCCTTTATTTATTTATTTTTTTGGATCAACTTTATTGCTATCACAAGAGATGTTGTTTATCTCCTGTATTAGCAATAAAGTTGATAAAAAAAATTAAAGGAACACTGTAAAACAAAAGGCATGACAGTTCCCCTTTATGAAGAGATTAATTAGACCCCAGATGTCTCCTCTGCCCTTCAAAGCATTTGATCAAACCAAGGTCGGATTGATCAGATGCTTGTACACGCCGGTAACAACAAACTGAAACCGGAAGTGACAAAAACCTTGTTGCTTTTGGTTTCTGATGTCACAGAGAGGGAGGAACAATGTTAGTTCCTCTCTCTCTCTGTGCAGTGCAAAAGATCTTGCTAGTCGGAGCGGTTCTGGACTCCCCTATGGGACGAAAGACCCAAGGAAAGGTGGCGGTGGTAATATACTAATGTATACTTGCATACAAACAATGCCTTGTATTTGTAGAGTCTCATTTACACAATATGGCTCTTTTGGGGTAAAATAAGGGGTCTATTTATAAAACATTTCATGGATAAATGTAACATACATGCGTTCTCAACCAATTTTGGCCATAATTTCTCTATTGGAATAATTCCTATGATCATTTGCTCTATCTACTGGCCAAAATGCAGTATATTTTATTTCAGAAAACCATACTGCATTTTGGCCACTAGAGGGAGTTGACAATGCAGGAATTCATTTCTTTCTATCATTTTTTATTGATGCAAGAGCAGAGGAAAAAAAGAAAAACAACAACACATACTGTACGTCTAGTGTCGAACATACATAGGACATTGGGTACAGCTAATTGACAGTGAAGACCTATGGTCTAATGACATAAAACAGGGGGTCACACCTTCCGCAGCACAATGCGAGATATAATGTGCTAAAAATATATACAGTAGCTTTCCAGTGCCATGGGTCTCAAAAATAAAAGTTCACCCAACCAAGACTTCACAATTTTATTATTCACAGGGTAATTACCAAAAAACAGAACAGTGTAAAACATGACTGCATTTTGGCCACTGGAAAAAGCTGACAATGTAGAAATGAATTTCTGTCAATCATTTTTTATTGAAGTAAGAGCAGGGGACAAAAAGAAAAATAACACATACATTTTGTATTGAACATACATAGGACATTGGGTACAGCTAATTAACAGTGAAGACCTATGGTCCCATGAAATACAAACGGGAGGTTATACCTTCTGCGAGACAACATGAGATATAATGTGCTAAAATAATATAGCTCTCTAGCGCCATGGGTCTCAAACATAAAAGTACACCCAACCATGACTTCAAAGCTTCATTATACATAGGGTAATTTCCAAAAAACAGAACAGTGTAAAACAAGACAACAAAAAATTAAAAATTCCTCAGGCGTCCAGCAATCAGCGGCATCATAATCATACAAGTAAGATGTAAACAAGAAAAGGAGAGAAAGAAGCAAAGAAAAGAAGGGATAGAAAGCAGAACAGAAAAAAAAAGAACCCTAGGCCCTCAATTGCAAGGTGAAACCGTCGCCTGAGAAGATGTAATGGAGACATTCATACATACAGCCCATGGCTCCCAAATTTGCTCAAATTGACACTGTTTATCATTGATAATGCGCACAACTTTTTCATGGAACATAATCCAGGAGATTTTATGCTTCACCCATTGCAATGAGACCGAAGGTCTTTTTCATGCTCCTGCTATTGTTATTTTAGCAGCTAGAAGGATAAAGAACATTAGCCTCTGAGCAAAGCAGGGCCTCCCAGGTCAACTCTTTCAGCAATGCTATTTGAAGCAGTTGCAATAAGGGTAGACAAGTCAAGCGACGAAACATGGAAAAGACCCTGTTCCAAAATCCTCTAATCCTTGGGCATTTCCACCATTAACTAATTATAGAAATTACAGCCAACATTCTTTTAGCAAGCTTGAATGTGTGTGACATTTGTCCAACTAATGTTTTATAAATATAAATATGTGGCATAATGCATGCTAAAGAACAGTAGGGCAACTTTGTTATGCAATTGGATGGGCTATAAAAACACACAACATGCAGTCTATGGTGCGTAGAGAAATTACATTTTATTTCCATATTGCTAGTTAACTTCTTCCTGCCGACTGTATATGCGGCCCTATGTAAACACATTACTGTGCGTGCACCTGGCACAGAGACCATCGGGTACTGGAAAGCTCCCAATGCATATTTGCGATCGGGAGCTTTCCAATCATGTGACTGAGAATCACAGCAGTCACATGATCTGAATGCCTGTCTGTGCCTCCCATCATTTATAACTTCTTAAAAGGCAGGAAGTGGCACCTGGAAGGGGTTAAAGTAGATGTAAACCCTAACTAATTTACTAATTTAAACAAATGACATTTCTGATTTAATAAAGTATTTGTTTTCATCTTTTGTTTTCCCTTCTTGCCTTAGCATGCAGTATATGGAAACCATCTGTTCCATTTTTTTCAAAGTAATTCAGCATGGAACCAAGACGAAGTAAAGAGGCCTACTGAAAAGAAGGAAGAAATAGTAGAGGGCTGGCCACTAGGTTACAAAATATTAAGGCTGCATGTGTAGCACCCTTCTAGAGTAGAGTAGGCTGCAAGGTAAATTTAGTTTGGCTCCCCTGTAAGCAGTAGAGCAGGCAGTGGCGGAACTACCAGGGTCGCAGAAGTAACATTTGCGACAGGGCCCTGGAGTTCCACCACTGTGGAGGAGCTCAAAGCCTCCCGTTATCTCAGTCACAGTTTGAAAAAACAGACTGATTTCCCCCATCCGTAGGACAGAAGAATCAACCTGTAAATTCCGAGACTGGTGGCTGCAGCTGAGCCGAGCATCACACTCTTAAGCCGCGTACACACGGTCGGAATTTCCGACAACAAATGTTCAATGTGAGCTTGTTGTAGGCTCCATCGGACATTTGTTGTCGGAATTTCCGACAACAAAAATTTGAGAGCTGGTTTTCAAATTTTCCGACAACAAAATCCGTTGTCGGAAATTTTGATCGCGTGTACACAATTCCGACGCACAAAATTCTACGCTGCACTGGCTATTGAACTTCATTTTCTCGGCTCATCGTACGTGTTGTACGTCACTGCGTTCTTGACATTCGGAATTTCCAACAACATTTGTGCGACCGGATGCAACACAAGTTTGAGCCAACATCCGTCGGAAATAAATCCAGGATTTTGTTGTCGGAATGTCCGATCGTATGTGTACACAGCATTACACTGCCCAGCGAGCCCAGCAGACACACCCACCCCCATCACGGACAGCTGTGCCTGAAAGAGAGGGGATGTGTGGGTGGGAAATATGAAAAACAGCAGCTGCAGATTCCTGGCTGTGTCAATGATGCCTGAGCTTCTAGCCTCAACCCCTGGGTGAGTGTGCACTGCACACTGTAGTACACTGTGATCATTGAACTGTCCCTAGCTCCCTCCCTTCTCTCCCCCATCTGTCTCCCTCCCCCTTCCTGTTCTTCCAAGACCTTCACAAACTTTCAGTTCCAGTTAGGCAGCCCATAGATGGTGCAAATTTCTTTCTTGCAACCACAGATTGCATGAAAGAAATTTGCATAATTCGCAAATCAACACAGACAGTGCTGACAGGGGAATCCCTCCTGCCGAGCAATTGTATTCTCCTGAAACAGTGATTATCACTAGCAGCTATAACAACCACTAGCGATAATCATAAGAGTATCCGGCAAGCTGGTTATACCCAAATTGATCGATCAACTTGGTACATTCAGCCTGCCTATTAATGGTTCAAACCTCAGCCAGTTTCTGCTGAACCGGCCAAGATTTAAACTGTCTATGTCTAAAAAAAATCCGATTCCCCCATCTACACATTCCAGGTGGATGGGGGAATCCTCCCACTGTGGACCAGTGGTGGAACTACCAGAGTTGCTGTCCTGTCCCTGCTATTGACAGCGCTGGTCTCTGTCCCCATGGCAGCGACGGCTATTGTGGTTATGCGACCCCATGTCACTAGGGATGGGCCGAATGGACCCCTGTTCAGTTCGAACCAGAACTTCCGAACACCGCGAACGTTCGGACCTTAACTCCATTAAAGTCAATTGGACCCGAACGTTAAATATCAAAAGTGCTCATTTTGAAGGCTTAAATGCAAGTAATTAGGCATACCATGCTTATAGGGGTCCGGGTTCGGGTCCTGCCCTGGGGGACATGGCTCAATAAAAAAAAAGTTTGTGAAAAATGTCATTTTTAAATGAGCAGTGATTTTTTTATTTTTAAAGTGAAAGCCTAAAAATGAAAAATTCCTTCCAATATAATGCCAGGGGGGTCCCCTTAGTCTAACTGTAAAGTGGCAGATCTGTACCATGTCTAGAATCTGCTGCAGCAATAATTGAATTTAAAAAGCCAAAAAAAAAAATGACATTTTTCCTGCAAGCTGCCTTTATTTTGCTCAGCAACAGCTGGGGAGACAGTGTACATGATGAGGCCACAATGTAGTGCACTGGGAACAAGATTAGAGATTTTTTGGATACATTCTGGTGCCACTTTGACTTTGGATAGAAGTAACGGGTGCGTTAAAATTGGTCTTTGGGTGTTGGTGGCACCTTCCCACCGTAACCCTATAGAGATAATCTTGTTGAAAGCAAGAATGTGGGTGGCAGGGACTGTATTTTTTTTTCCGCTACAGAAGATGGGGCAGAGAACTTTGCCAGCTACAGTCTACAGCTGGTGGTGTGCTGCTGGTAGATGAGCTGCTAGGACCTTGGACACCCTATGCTATACTATCATCCCTGTCAGTAGAGGCTGCTGAAAGGTAATGACTTGGTATCGCAGGGGCAGACTGAAGTGGGTGAGGAGGAGAAGGGACAGATTTGTGCCCCTTTTGTGTGGCTTTTAGGTGCTCTTGCCAACAGGCTAAGTGGTTGGATGTTAAATGCCTTGTTAGGCATGTGGTACCCAAATGGTTGGTGTTTTTGCCACGTTTGATGTGCCTGTGACACAGTTTGCAGATAGCAACAGTGCGATCTGCTGCAGATGTGCTAAAAAAGGCCCAGACAGCTGAGCTGTGGGGCGTGGGCCGGGAGATAACAGCTGCAAAATGTGATGGAATAGGGTGGCTGCTCTCTACTCTACTCTTTCTTGATGCCGACCTCCTTGGGATTGTGACGCCTCACCTTCAGTTTCCTCCTCTGCTCTATCTGGCACCCAAGTCACATCAGTGACCTCATCATCATCATCTCCATCTCCTCCATCTTCATCATTACCACTGGAGACAACTTGGCAATACGCTGCGGCTTGGGGAACATATGAATGCCAATTTGTCTACCAGTGTTCCCTCTCTCTAGGCTCATGTTCCTGTCATCCTCAACCTCAGAACCAGCATCTGAATCCAGTAATGGCTGGGCATCATCAAGAAACAAGTGGCTGATGCTGTGGTCAAATAACTCAGCTGACTGCTCAATGGCTGATGTTAGGGCTATGGCAGGAATAGATGTGGACAAGGAGGCAGGTTTATCCACTCTGGCAACTGCAGGGGACTGCACACTTATCTCTGCTTGTGTGACAAAGGATGAGGAGGACGAGGAAGGTTTAGTAAGCCAGTCCACCACCTCCTCTGCATGCTGTGGCTGGATAGCACGGGCAAACTCACTAAACAGAGGAAATGATGACCTGCCTGAGGACTGACCACCACGTCCACCTTTGCCTGTGGACACATTTGTTGCTGGCCCCCTTACAGTGCCAAGGGAACGTCTGCCTCTCCTTGTTGTTCTCCCAGACATTATTGGGAGGGAGGGGGCGGTGCTTATAAGCAAATGTAAAAGAGAAGTTGAAATCTTTACGTAGATGCACTTTAATCAATGTAAAGAGGTGTTTGGTGCCCTTTAATTTGAGTACTCACACTACACAGACACAGTCCATGGATACAATATAATATACTGCAATATAATGCGCCAAACATACAGTGATGCACAGAACTATATGTCGTTAAACTGGCAGTAACACACGCAAAACTATATGGCGTTAAACTGGCAGTAACGCACGCAAAACTATATGGCGTTAAACTGGCAGTAACGCATGCAAAACTATATGGGGTAAATAAAGTCATGATGACAGTGTCCAATCAGTGCTCTGTGCTAACGTACCTCGTACTGTGCCCACTTGCCTTCAAATAGCACAGCATGAGGTACGTTAGCTACGCCTTTGACAACATCGATGACGAAACGCGTAAGCCGGAGCTACGCACTTACGTCACACGCGGAAGTCGGAGAGAGTGTGGAACTACGCACTTACGTCACACGCGGAAGTCGGAGAGAGTGTGGAACGCAGCTGAGGCGCACGCTGCCCAGCTGATGGTTTCTGGATCCACTAGCTCCCTCCGTGCACAATCTCTTTTATCTAGTGTGATTATCTGGCCCCTTTACAATAAGGAGTCCGGACTTTTAGCCTGCTGTTTTGTTTGCAATTTTTTAATAAAGTAATTTTAAAGCGTATCACACTATGGGAGCCCTGTTTCTTTCCCATGAGGATGGCTTAGATCACTGACATCATATCTGTAACGAACGTATGTCCCGTTCCAGAAGGCGTGCACCTATGCGCATGCGGGAGTCATGGACCGCTCGTACGAACGTGCGCATGCGCGTTCGTTAAGACGCGCTTTGGCGCCCAATAGCCTTTAAAAGATGCTCAGTGGCGCTGCCTCTTGCGGTTTGATCTGCTTCCGTTCCCTGTGTTCCTGATTGTACCAGTACTCTGTTCCTGTATTCTGACCCGGCTTCCTGACCCTGCTTATGTTTCCAATCCTGACCTTGGCTAGTTTGACCCAGCTCTGTTACCTGCCTGATTGCCTGTTGCCAAGACCCAGCCTGGACTCTGACTATTCTCTGCTTGCCGGTTCTGCTGTATTCCCTGATGTGTATGACCCAGCTCGTCTGACTCCGCTTCTGTCTGCAAACCTGCATCTGCAGATCTGCAAACCTGCATCTGCTAACCTGTATCCGCTGCTCTGCAAACCTGCACCTGCTGACCTGCATCCGCTGCTCTGCAAACCCGCATCTGGTGACCTGCATCCGCTGCTCTGCAAACCTGCACCTGCTGACCTGCATCCGCTGCTCTGCAAACCTGTATCTGCTCACCTGCATCTGCTGCTCTGCAAACCTGCATCTGCTGACCTACATCCGCTGCTCTGCAAACCTGCATCTGCTGACCTGCATCCGCTGCTCTGCCCAAGAACGACTTCGTCGGCAGCAGAACTTTCTATGCCTATACTGCGGAGAAGCTGGTCACTACATCTCCTCTTGTCCTGCTAAGATGCGCAAGTTCCTGGCTTCCTCTTCTTCTAATCACGCACCTTCTACTGCCAGCACCACTCATCTGGCCATACCAATTTCATTTCAATTGCCGGAAAGAACTATACCAGTGACGGCAATAATAGACTCAGGGGCATGCAGTTGTTTTATCGATTTAGACTTTGCAACCCAACAACGCATCCCCCTTCAGCCCAAGGCCCAGGGACTCTCCATCTTCCTGGCAGACGGGTCCCGCATTAAATCTGGAGTAGTGACCCAGGAGACCCCTCCTTTGCCTGTAATCACCCTTGTGGATCATAAGGAACTTCTGAGCCTGAATGCTATTGCCTCTCCTTTGTTTCCAGTCATCCTTGGCTTACCTTGGCTTCAGGCACACAATCCCCAGATCGATTGGGGACCCGGAAGTGTTAGGTTCCAGTCACCTTACTGCCTGCACCATTGCATGCCATCATGCCCCAGTACCTCTGGTCCATTGTTATGCCTGGAACCAGATCCTGAAACTTGCTCTGCTGTGCCCAAACAATACCATGAGTTCTTGGACGTTTTCAGTAAACGTGGGGCCGAAGTTCTTCCACCTCATCGTCCATACGACTGTCCAATTGAGCTTCTTCCCGGTGCTGAGATTCCTTTCGGACGTATCTTTCCTTTATCTGAACGGGAACTAGGGGTACTGAAGGAATACGTTGATGAGAATCTTAAGAGGGGATTCATCCGCCCTTCCACCTCTCCAGCAGGAGCAGGAATCTTTTTTGTGGAAAAGAAAGACCACTCTCTCCGACCCTGTGTGGACTATGGGGAGCTGTACAAGATCACGGTTAAAAACCGTTACCCTTTGCCCCTGGTTCCTGAACTCTTTCAAAGACTTAGAACCGCCTCTGTGTTTACCAAATTAGACCTGCGGGGGGCTTACAACTTGGTCCGCATCCGTGCAGGGGATGAGTGGAAGACTGCCTTTCGTACTAGGTTCGGCCATTACGAATATCTAGTAATGCCTTTTGGGTTATGTAACGCCCCAGCCACATTTCAGCACCTGATTAATGATGTTTTTAGAGACTGTCTGGACATTTATGTAGTTGTCTATCTAGACGATATTTTGATTTTTTCTTCTTCCCTCGAGCAGCATTGAGTACATGTCAAGAGTGTACTCTGTCGCCTTCGTCAACACGGACTAAAGGCAAAACCAGAAAAATGCGAATTTGAGCGACAGAGTATCCAGTTCCTTGGTCTCGTGATATCAACAGAGGGATTCAAGATGGATCCTCAAAAAGTGTCAGCCGTTCTGGATTGGCCTGCACCTTTAGACAAGAAAGGGGTGCAGCGCTTTGTTGGTTTCGCAAACTTTTATCGAAGATTCATCAAGGGCTTCTCTGCTATTATCTCCCCAATCACGCAGCTGACCAAGCAGAATGCTCGGTTCCAGTGGACTCCCGAGGCACAGACAGCCTTCACAGACTTAAAGAAACTTTTCACATCGGCTCCTATTCTGAGTCATCCTGACCCTGCGTTTCCTTACCTACTTGAAGTAGATGCCTCCGAGACTGCGGTTGGAGCTGTCATCTCCCAACGCCAGGGTCTCAGGGACTTGATGCACCCCATAGCTTTCTTCTCCCAGAAGCTCACCCCATCCGAAAGGAACTATGACGTTAGGGATAGGGAACTACTGGCCATTAAATCGGCTCTTGAGGAGTGGAGGTATTTGTTGGAGGGAGCAGCGCAACCCATACTCATTTATACAGATCATAAGAACTTAGAGTATCTGAGAGCTGCCAAACGTCTGAGACCCCGCCAGGCACGATGGGCATTATTTTTCTCTAGGTTCTCATTTCACATAACTTACCGGCCTGGCTCCAAGAACACCAAACCGGACGCTCTTTCTCGCATGTTTGATGATCCGAAGGAAGTACCAGCTCCAGACACCATTCTATCGGAAGGTAACTTTTTACTTCTGCAAACTGACCTCATGTCCAGCTTGAAGCAAGCCTCTGCAGGTGTGTCTGCCCCTCCCGGAGTTACTCTGCTACTCAAGGATGGTCTACTGTGGAGGAACAGCAAGATCTTTGTGCCTGAAGAGGTCCGAGTCACAGTGCTGAATTTGTGTCATGATCATCCTCTGGCAGGCCATTTCGGAATGCATAAGACTCTGGAGCTAGTCCAACGTACGTTTTGGTGGCCGGATCTTGAGAAGAACTGCAGGGAATATATAAGCTCTTGTGCCACCTGTATCCGTAGCAAGACCACTAGAAGCAAGGCCTGGGGTCTACTCAGACCTTTACCAGTCCCCGACCGTCCTTGGAAAATGATTGCCATGGATTTCGTAGTGGAACTGCCTCCATCGGAGGGATATTCAGCGATCTTCGTTGTGGTTGACCGTTTATCCAAGATGGCCCACTTTGTTCCATTAAAAAGCACACCCTCTGCCATGGAAACTGCCCAAGTCTTCATTAGAGAGATAGTAAGGCTACACGGGGTTCCTGCGGACATTGTTTCGGACAGAGGGGTGCAGTTCACCTCTCGTTTCTGGAGGGCTTTATGCAGGGCTTTGAAGATTGAACTGTCTAGGTCCTCGTCCTATCACCCTCAGACTAATGGGCAAACTGAGAGGACGAACCAAACGCTCGAGCAGTATCTCCGATGCTTCACCTCCTTTGTTCAGGACGACTGGGTATCATTACTACCTCTGGCAGAATTTGCCTTTAATAATGCCAGTCATTCGGCTACAGGTCAGTCGCCATTCTTTGCCAATTACGGGTACCATCCAACTTCCTACCTGATCTCATCCTGGATTCATCAGTTCCGGCAGTCCAGAGTACTGTCGATTTCCTGACTTGCAATAGCAAGATATTACAGGAAGCCATGACCAGGGCACAGGCAACCAATAAGAAGATGTTTGACAGGAAGAGGAGGGGGGAGTTATGTCTACAATAGGGCGATCAAGTATGGTTATCCACCACCAATCTTAAGATGGCCTGCCCTGCAAGGAAATTGGCACCCAAATTCATTGGTCCTTTCCAAGTAAAGCGGAAATTAAATGACGTTTCCTATGAACTTGTCTTACCGGAGTCTTTGGAAATCCATCCGGTATTTCATGTCTCATTATTGAAACCTACAGTGCCGGATCCCTTTCCTGACAGAGGATCAAGACCACCTGAACCTGTGATCATTGACGGAGAGGAGGAGTTTGAAGTAGAGGCCGTCTTAGACTGCCAAAGAAGAAGGAATCGGCTACAGTTCCTGATCAAATGGAGAGGTTACGGTCTAGAAGAAAATTCTTGGGAACCCCAATGGAACATTCACGCTCAAGAATTAATCCAGTCCTTTTTCCGTGATCACCCCCAGAAAAGAGTTCTCTTGGGCACCCGGAGGTTGCCCTTAAGGGGGGGGCACTGTCACGAACGTATGTCCCGTTCTAGAAGGCGTGCGCCTATGCGCATGCGCGAGTCACGGACCGCTCGTACGAACGTGCGCATGCGCATTCGTTAAGACGCGCTTTGGCGCCCAATAGCCTTTAAAAGATGCTCAGTGCCGCTGCCTCTTGCGGTTTGATCTGCTTCCGTTCCCTATGTTCCTGATTGTGCCAGTACTCTGTTCCTGTATTCTGACCCGGCTTCCTGACCCTGCTTATGTCTCCAATCCTGACCTTGGCTAGTTTGACCCAGCTCTGTTACCTGCCTGATTGCCTGTTGCCAAGACCCAGCCTGGACTCTGACTATTCTCTGCTTGCTGTTTCTGCTGTATTCCCTGATGTGTATGACCCGGCTCGTCTGACTCCGCTTCTGTCTGCAAACCTGCATCTGCTGATCTGCAAACCTGCATCTGCTAACCTGCATCCGCTACTCTGCAAACCTGCATCTGCTGACCTGCATCGGCTGCTCTGCAAACCTGCATCTGCTGACCTGCATCCGCTGCTCTGCAAACCTGCATCTGCTGACCTGCATCCGCTGCTCTGCAAACCTGCACCTGCTGATTTGCATCCGCGACCACTTCAAGCAGTAAAGACTCAGGCACCTTTACCTCACAGTGCTCTTACCGCCACTGTTCCCACTCCAGTGGTCTCCGAGCCAGGGTGGTACGGGAGGTCTCCCTCCACACGTCAGGCTCACATCCCAGGTACGTTACAATATCTGGAGTGGAAGCACCCGGGGACAGCTCTACTGGAATCTAAGGTGCCATTCTACTGCCTGGCACTACATGCTTATTACCCCTGCAGGGGTGTAAGGAGCTGGTGAGTGGGGACCCTTGAGGGGGAGCACCGCAAGTCACTGGATATCAGCTGTTTTCTCACGAAAGTCACTATTCACAAGAACTTTGCTTATGTTGGAACTTTATTTAGTATTTCAGGATTTCACATTTTTTCTATTTTTTCAATTTTTTTCAAGACATAATGAACTGATCTTAAGCTTTATTCCCTACCCGATCAATGTAGTGGATGGGAGTGTGGTCTAACACGGTTTTTGGATTTATATGATACACCTGTTAATTTTTATTTGTTGGGCACTACTTGCACTTATTGTCTTAGTTAGTGGCCTATATTGACTGGTCACTATATCATATGCAGGGGGGATTTATATTATTCAGATTCCTCTCTATGCAATAGGTGGGGGCTTTATTTCATTTATCTTTATTATATTTTATTTTTGTATATTGATTTGGATGGTTCAGTCACAATATAGCTATATACAAGAGATTTGTAATGGCCTGCATACACTAGCACGGTTTATTAATTTATACAGGTTGATATACCTACTTATTACTTATAATTTTTGGCTTAGTGGTTTACCGGTTTGTACACACGAGCACGGATTCAGTAACCCAAACAGGTACCCTGGCTTAGGTAGCGCCACTCACCCCTATCCATTTTCTCTTTACTAATATATCTCACCCTGTTTGGGGGTGTGTTTAAGGGGAGGCTGCAGACCTTAGTCCGTGAGCGCGGAAACCCTATGTTACTTTACCATGTGATGTCAGCTGATCACATGTAAACAGACTTGCCGGTTATCCGCAGCCCTTTCCTCCCGTGCTATGTCTATGTGAGGAAAGGACTGCCATTAACTGTCAAGAATGTCAGTAAATTGTTTACACTGATAATCAGTGCTCCAATCATCAGTGCCATGTATCAGTGGCCATCAATGCCGCCTATCAGTGCCCATCAATGCCGCCTACAAGTGTTACTTATCAGTGCTCAATAATGCTGCCTATTAGTGCCCATCAAATCTGCCTATCAGCACCACCTATCAGTGCTCATTATTGCAGCGTCCATCCATGCCACCTATCGGTACTCTTCAATACTGCCCATCAGTGCCCATCAATACTGCCTTAGTTCTGCCTATCAGCGTTCCTCAGTGCCCATCCGTGCAGCCTATGAGTTCTGCCTATCAGTGCTCATCAATGCCTCCTATCAGTGCCCCTATCAGTGCCTTCTTAGTGCCCCCTATCAGTGCCTCCCTTCAGTGCTCATCAGTAAATCCCATTGGTGCCTCCCATCGGTGCCCCCTATCAGTGCCCCCTAGTGCCTTCTCAGTGCCCCCCATCAGTGCCTCCTATCTTTGCCCACCAGTGCCTCCCATCAGTGCCTCCTATCAGTGCCTCCCTTCAGTGCCCATCAGTAAATCCTATCAGTGCCTCCCATCGGTGTCCCCTATCAGTGCCTCCCATCGGTGTCCCCTATCAGTGCCTCCCAACGGTGTCCCCTATCAGTGCCTCTCCTTCAGTGCTCATCAGTATATCTTATCATTGCCCCCTATCTGTGCCCATCAGAGTCCTCTATCAGAGTCCTCTGTCTTCTCAGGACAGCACGACTCTGAGCGGAGAGCGTGTCTCTCCAGCGGCATCAATAGGGTTGGTGTCACCCGGTGAGGAAAAAATTGGTGTCATCCCCCTCCACCAACTATAGCCCCCCCTCAGTAAGACCCCCCTCCACTAACTGCAGACCCCCCTCTCAGTATAGACCCCCCACTAAGTACAGACCCCCCTCTCGCAGTATAGATCCTCCTCACGAAGTACAGACCCCATCCATCAGTATAGCCCCCCTCATTGCAGACCCCCCATCTATCAGTATAGTCCCCCCCTCTATCAGCATAGACTCCCATCTATCAGTGTAAATCCAGTTAGTGCAGACCCCCCTCAGTGCAGACCCTCATCTAGCAGAATAGCCCCCCTCTATCACTATAGACCCCAGTGTAGACCCCCCTCCATCAGTGCAGACCTCCCCTCCATCATTGCAGACCCCCCTCCATCAGTGCAGACCTCCCATCCCTCATTGCAGACCCCCCTCCATCAGTTCACACCCCCCCTCAGTACAGACCTCCTCTCCATCAGTGCAGACCTCCCCTCCCTCAGTTCACAACCCCCCTCAGTACAGACCCCCTCCATCAGTGCAGGCCCCCCACAATGCAGACCACCCCCCCAATGCAGACCATCCCCCTCCATCAGCACACACCCCCCCTCAGTGCAGACCCCCCATCATTGCAGACCCCACTCAGTTCAGACCCCCCTCCCTCCATCAATGCAGATCCCCCTCAGTGCAGACCCCCACCTCATCAATGCAGATCCCCCTCAGTGCAGACCCCCACCTCATCAATGCAGAACCCCCCTCAGTGCAGACCCCCACCTCATCAATGCAGACCCCCCTCAGTGCAGACCCCACCCCATCAATGCAGACCCCCCTCAGTGCAGACCCCCACTCCATAGTGTTCCTCCCAGGCCCAGCACATGTCTATTTGAATACAGCATGAATACATCAGAACAGCATGGGATAGGCACACATGTGTCCCTCGGACTCCTCCTCCTCCCCCTCCGTAACCAGAGAGGAGGGAGAGGAGGCAGCTTCGGTCTGCTCCGCTGTACGCCTGTGTGTCTCTCATCTAACAGCAGCAGAGACACGCCGGCGCGTGTTATACGCCGATAAATACGGTATTTCCCTGCTCTCCGTGTGTCCTCTCTCGCACGGCATGACAGAGGACACACAGCTGATCTCCCCCCTCCCCTCTCTGTGCTCCGCGGGCAGTCAAGTGTGAAGCTAAGGAGCTCACATTTCCCGCGGATCACACAGGAGAGGGGAGGGGGGAGATCAACCGTGTGTCCTCTGTCATGCCGTGCGAGAGAGGACACACGGAGAGCAGGGAAATACCGTATTTATCAGCGTATAACACGCGCCGGCGTATAACACACACCCCAAGTTTAGGAGGGAATTTTAAGGAAAAAAACTTTTAGGAGTAAAGTTTAAGGAAGAAAAACTTACATTAAAATGCCCATCAATGCAGCGTTATCGGTGTTCATCTGCAGCCTTTTCAGTGTCAGTGCAGCCTTGCTCCAGTGTCTATTGCAGCCTTGTCAGTGCAGCTTTGCCCCAGTGCAGAATTGTCAGTGCAGTCTTGCCCCAGTGTCCTTTGCAGCCTTGTCAGTGCAGCTTTGCCCCAGTGCAGCCTTGTCAGTGCAGCCATGTCAGTGCAGCCATGTTAGTGCAGCTTTGCCCCAGTGCAGCCGTGCCCCAGTGCAGCCTTGCCCCAGTGCAGCCTTGCCCCAGTGCAGCTTCGTGGGATCGCCGCGATCCCTGCCGACATACACAGCCGTGTGTAAATTCAAATATGGCGCCGAGACTGCAGGGACTCGGGGGAGCCGAGATACACATACCCGAGTCCCCTCGGCTTTTCTCGGCGCCGCGTACAGTCCCGCCCTATGGCCCGGCGCCGTATTTGCATTTACACACGGCTGTGTAAGTCGGCGGCGATCGCGGAAATCGCAGGGGAAAAAAGTGCGTGTTATATGCCAATAAATACGGTAAAACAAACAATGCCGGTGTCTCTGCTGCTGTTAGATGAGAGACACGCTCAGCTCAGAGCGCTGTGAAGAGCAACCCCGCTGGGCCCCCCCCCCACAGTGGCGGAATGCCGGGCCCCGTCGCAAGTGCGACTGTTGCGACCCCGGTAATTCCGCCACTGCCTGAGCGATTATCTGCTTGAAGCTTGAAGCTCAAATACGCTGGAAAAGAAAAAAATACATTATTCTCCATGGAAATTGGTTCACATCTCCACTCCACCTTGCCTGAAGCCAAACGCTTGAAGCTCAAACAAGTTCTGGAGATTTTTTTGTTGCTCAAATCAGGCAGACTTGGGCATTTTTGGCACGTTTACATTCTCATAGAAATTAAAGGAAACGCGCCATTTGCGTGTTTTTGTGCGTATTCGCATGTTTTGTCACGTGTTTTTGTGTGATTTTCTGCTCAAATGAAAAATTAAAAAAATTAAATAGTAATAACATATGAATAAATAAATGTAAAATAAATACACAAATAACTAAAAATCATCATAAATAAGTCAAATAAATGAATAATATATAATAATGCATTCATAAATAATTAACCTCTAACCTTAAAAAATATTACATTTATTTGTATTAATAATAATAGTAATAATAATAATAAAATAATAATAAACACCCAAACTCGAACAAAAATGACTACATGACTAATAATAATAATATTAATAATATTAATAATATTTTTTTTGTTTTAGGGTTAGGGTGTTTAGTTATTTATTATTATTTATTTTTTAAGGGGTAAGGGTTAAAGTTAAGGGTTAATTATTTATTTATTGTTACTTAGTATTCATTTATTGAAATTTATTGAAATTATTTATTTTTTATGTATGATTTGTATTTATTTTTTATTTATTTTACATTTAATTGTTTATTATTATTCATATAATAATAAATAAAATAATTTAAAAAATAATAATAAATAACCCCAACTCTTAATCCTAACCCTAACCTAAACTGAACTTGAACCCCTTACCCTGACAAAAAAAAAATTATAATAAATGAACAATAAAAGAAGAAATAAAAGCTAATGGAAAAGCTAAAAAAGCTGAAATAGCTAGCAACAAATGATGCAACAGATAATAGTTTTCTCTATTGGCTAAAATGAAAGTGCTTGTAACCCTAAAAAAATGCTCCTGTTCATTTAAAACATGATCTATAGCATAGTGCTTATGTAATTTGTCCCTTTATATGTTATAAAATACCTGGTGGATCCTGTCCACCTAGGTGTACTGACCACGGTAATCATGGCTGCTGATCCATGATACAGTGGACAGTTTATATCCCTCCGTCATCACACTGTGTAGTCAGTCTCTCCCTCTCCCCCTCCCTCCCTGCCTGTCAGCTCAGTAGTCTGTGTAATAGGAGCCGATCTCCTCCTCGCCACTCCCCTCCTGCCGCTATTTCTATAAAGTGATCTATATAAAACACTGTCATCCATTTTTTTTCATGAACATATAAAGCACAGTATGTCCAGCAGAGGCGTCGTCAGGGGGTGGCTATTGGGGCTACAGCCCCCGAGCCTGGGGCTAATAGCCCCGAGTCTCTTGTCCCGGTCCTAGAATGCAGGGGACAGGGGCAGACTGAGCCGTGGTAGCACTGGCTCCGGCTCCAGCTCCGCCCCTGCCTGACTCTATTCTTGGTCACTGGTTGCTATAGCCTCCTAGCGGCTAGCAACCAGTGACGTCACTGCCCACTGTGCCCACACTGCCCAGCATTCAAAGGGGAGGAGGATTGCACTTCCTCCTCCTCCGTGCTAGTGCTCATGGCCTGCGACTTCTGGACCGGAGCGTCCCTCCGTTGGCGGCGTGGAGTGTAGAGCAGCAGGGATGGGGATACCTGGGCAGCCGGGAAGAGCCCAGAGGGAGAGAGAGAAGACACCGTCACCCTGAGCAGCATCCCCAGCGCCTCCCAGAGCCTGCACTCCACCTATCAGTCCTCTCCCAGCGCGCTGTGACTGGAACAGGAAAAAGGCGAGAATTACAATTTGGCCGCCGTGTGACATTGATCGGCGTTCAGGGGGCGGCTCTCCTCCTCTACTCTGGCTGCCTCACACACCAGCACCATAGCTGAGCTGCTGCTGCAGGACATGGACACAAAGTCTGTCTCCTTCTGGTCAGGTAGGTCAGTCAGTGTGTGTATGTCAGGTACCAGGTCAGTGTATGTATATCAGGTAGGTCAGTCTATGTAGGTCAGTGTGGGTGAGGTAGGTCAGTGTGGGTGAGGTAGGTCAGTGTGGGTGAGGTAGGTCAGTGTGGGTCAGGTAGGTCAGTGTATGCAGGTCAGTGTGGGTCAGGTAGGTCAGTGTGGGTCAAGTAGGTCAGTGTATGTAGGTCAGTGTTTGTCAGGTAGGTCAGTGTGTGTGTGGGTCAGGTAGGTCAGTGTGTGTGGGTCAGGTAGGTCAGTGTGTGTGGGTCAGGTAGGTCAGTGTGGGTCAGGTAGGTCAGTGTATGTAGGTCAGTGTGGGTCAGGTAGATCAGTGTGTGTGGGTCAGGTAGGTCAGTGTGGGTCAGGTATGTCAGGTAGGTCAGTGGGTGTCAGGTAGGTCAGTGTATGTCAGGTAAGTCAGTGTGTGTCAGGTAGGTCAGTGTATGTAGGTCAGTGTGTGTCAGGTAGGTCAGTGTAGGTAGGACAGTGTATGTCAGGTAGGTCAGTGTATGTAGGTCAGTATATATGTCAGGTAGGTCAGTGTGTGTAGGTCAGTGTATGTCAGGTAGGTCAGTGTGTGTCAGGTAGGTCAGTGTGTGTCAGGTAGTTCAGTGTATGTAGGTCAGTGAATGTCATGTAGGTCAGTGTGTATCAGGTAGGTCAGTGTATGTCAGGTAGGCCAGTGTTTGTAGGTCAGTTTATGTCAGGTAGGTCAGTGTTATGTAGGTCAGTGTATGGCAGTGTGTGTCAGGTAGGTCAGTGTATGTCAGGTAGGTCAGTGTGTGTCAGGTAGGTCAGTGTATGTAGGTCAGTGTATGCCAGGCAGGTCAGTGTGTGTAGGTCAGTGTATGTCAGGTAGGTCAGTGTGGGTCAGTACATGTCAGGTAGGTCAGTGTATGTCAGGTTGGTTAGTGTGTATAAGGTAGGTCAGTGTATGTAGGTCAGTGAATGTCAGGTAAGTCAGTGTGGATCAGGTAGGTCAGTGTATGTAGGTCAGTGTATGTCAGGTAGGGCAGTGTATGTCAGGTAGGTCAGTGCATGTCAGGTAGGTCAGTATATGTAGGTCAGTGTATGTCAGGTAAGGTCAGTGTATGTAGGTCAGTGCATGTCAGGTAGGTCAGTGTGTGTGGGTCAGTGTATGTAGGTCAGGGAGGTCAGTGTGGGTAAGGTAGGTCAGTGTGGGTCAGGTAGGTCAGTGTGGGTCAAGTAGGTCAGTGTGGGTCAGGTAGGTCAGTGTGTGTGGGTCAGTGTGTGTGGGTCAGGTAGGTCAGTGTGGGTCAGGTAGGTCAGTGTATGTAGGTTAGTGTGGGTCAGGTAGGTCAGTGTATGTCAGGTAGGTCAGTGTATGTAGGTCAGTGGGTGTCAGGTAGGTCAGTGTATGTCAGGTAGGTCAGTGTGTGTCAGGTAAGTCAGTGTGTGTCAGGTAGGTCAGTGTATGTAGGTCAGTGTGTGTCAGGTAGGTCAGTGTAGGTAGGTCAGTGTATGTAGGTCAGTATATGTCAGGTAGGTCAGTGTATGTCAGGTAGGTCAGTGTATGTCAGGTAGGTCAGTGTATGTAGGTCAGTGTATGTCAGGTAGGTCAGTGTATGTCAGGTAGGTCAGTGAATGTCAGGTAAGTCAGTGTGGGTCAGGTAGATCAGTGTATGTAGGTCAGTGCATGTCAGGTAGGTCAGTGCATGTCAGGTAGGTCAGTATATGTAAGTCAGTGTATGTCAGGTAGGTAAGTGTATGTAGGTCAGTGTGGGTCAGGTAGGTCAGTGTGGGTCAGGTAGGTCAGTGTATGTAGGTTAGTGTGGGTCAGGTAGGTCAGTGTATGTCAGGTAGGTCAGTGTATGTAGGTCAGTGGGTGTCAGGTAGGTCAGTGTATGTCAGGTAGGTCAGTGTGTGTCAGGTAAGTCAGTGTGTGTCAGGTAGGTCAGTGTATGTAGATCAGTGTGTGTCAGGTAGGTCAGTGTAGGTAGGTCAGTGTATGTAGGTCAGTATATGTCAGGTAGGTCAGTGTGTGTAGGTCAGTGTATGTCAGGTAGGTCAGTGTATGTCAGGTAGGTCAGTGTATGTAGGTCAGTGAATGTCAGGTAAGTCAGTGTGGGTCAGGTAGATCAGTGTATGTAGGTCAGTGCATGTCAGGTAGGTCAGTGCATGTCAGGTAGGTCAGTATATGTAAGTCAGTGTATGTCAGGTAGGTAAGTGTATGTAGGTCAGTGTGGGTCAGGTAGGTCAGTGTGGGTCAGGTAGGTCAGTGTATGTAGGTTAGTGTGGGTCAGGTAGGTCAGTGTATGTAGGTCAGTGGGTGTCAGGTAGGTCAGTGTATGTCAGGTAGGTCAGTGTGTGTCAGGTAAGTCAGTGTGTGTCAGGTAGGTCAGTGTATGTAGGTCAGTGTGTGTCAGGTAGGTCAGTGTAGGTAGGTCAGTGTATGTAGGTCAGTATATGTCAGGTAGGTCAGTGTGTGTAGGTCAGTGTATGTCAGGTAGGTCAGTGTATGTCAGGTAGGTCAGTGTATGTAGGTCAGTGTATGTCAGGTAGGTCAGTGTATGTCAGGTAGGTCAGTGTATGTAGGTCAGTGAATGTCAGGTAAGTCAGTGTGGGTCAGGTAGATCAGTGTATGTAGGTCAGTGCATGTCAGGTAGGTCAGTGCATGTCAGGTAGGTCAGTATATGTAAGTCAGTGTATGTCAGGTAGGTAAGTGTATGTAGGTCAGTGTGGGTCAGGTAGGTCAGTGTGGGTCAGGTAGGTCAGTGTATGTAGGTCAGTGTATGTCAGGTAGGTCAGTGTATGTCAGGTAGGTCAGTGTATGTAGGTCAGTGAATGTCATGTAAGTCAGCGTGGGTCAGGTAGATCGGTGTATGTAGGTCAGTGCATGTCAGGTAGGTCAGTATATGTAGGTCAGTGCATGTCAGGTAGGTCAGTGTATGTAGGTCAGTGCATGTCAGGTAGGTCAGTGTTAGGTATGAGCTTCGTGTTCGAGTCGAACCCATGTTCGAATCGAACATTGGCTGTTCAATCGTTCGCCGAATTGCGAACGATATGGGCCGTGACGCGCCACATGAATTTGGCACGTCACGGCCCATAATTCACTGCGGCATCGCAGTGCATTGCTGGCTGATGATTGGCCAAGCATGCACTATGACCCGCATGCTTGGCCAATCACAGCGCCGTCAGTAGAGAGAGCTGTAATTGGCCAAAGCCAGGGTGGCTTTGGCCAATTATGGCTCAGGGGGTTTAGAACACGCCCCACACTATATAAGGCCGCCTGCACGGTGGCCCTGTGTAGTGTGTTCCGGCGTGCTGAGAGATAGAGAGAGCGACAGTGTGATTTCATTTGAGTTAGCTAGATTAGGCAGGACAGTCAGTGAGTTAGTTGCACTTATAGTGTATTGTGTATATATATGCATCCCAGGTGTTGTGTATATATATATATATATATATATATATATATATATATATATATATATATATATATATATATATATATACACACATATACAGACTGTATTCAGTTTAGCTAGATCCGTTCCTGTTATCTTCCTACTGACAGGCAGGCTTGTCTTGTTACAGTATTTACAGCTACCTGAAGAAAATTGCTGGTGTTCTTTTGATCCTATTAGTACCACAGTCAGGCAGCTAGACTATTTACAGTTAGTGTAGTGCGTCCTGCTCACAGTGTTCAGCTAAAACTACAAGTTAGTGTAGTGAGACCTCTGCACAGTGTTCAGCTAAAGCTACAAGTTAGTGTAGTGCGTCCTGCTCACAGTGTTCAGCTAAAACTACAAGTTAGTGTAGTGAGACCTCTGCACAGTGTTCAGCTAAAGCTACAAGTTAGTGTAGTGCGTCCTGCTCACAGTGTTCAGCTAAAACTACAAGTTAGTGTAGTGAGACCTCTGCACAGTGTTCAGCTAAAGCTACAAGTTAGTGTAGTGTGTCATCCTCAAAGTGTTCAGCTAAAGCTACAAGTTAGTGTAGTGAGACCTCGGCACAGTAAAACAAAAATATGTGTAGCGCTAAAAAATGAAAGAGTTCAATATAGGGACAATGAAGTCCAGCTAATAGTGAAAAAACATCTGAGAAACAAGGGAAAAAGTCCTTAATGTTTATATGACTCATGAGAGTTGATGGTCCATATAAATGTAGTGACTTTGTGTGGAAAACAGTTCAAATGCGTGACATCCAAAGTGAAGACAGGAGAGGCACACTACCACGGAAAATAGGAAGGCTTACCAGATCTCATAGACCCTGGCGGGCATACGCCCAGGTTGGTCGAATCAGGCTTGGGTGGTGGGTGATGATAGATGTTCCGGAGAGATGGTGAAGATGGACATCTAAGAGTAAACCGTGGATGTCCCTGTTTCCATGTGTTCATCTCAGGCGTCACGTCACCAACGAGGCAGGATGCCCTCCAGGGGCCAGCCTAAGGGCAGCACACTGACTGCATCACACCCCAAAGCTCCACATGTGCAGGGCGCTGCAGTCTCTGTGCGTTATTCCAAAAGTTCTTTGGTGTGGGCCTTTTTTGAGACGAGTGCATCAGATCGCATCGCTGCTATTTGCAACATATGTCTCAAGTGTATCTCACGTGGCCAAAACATCTCCCGCTTGGGTACCACATGCTTGACCAGACATATGTAGACCTGCCATGCAGTTTGTTGGCAAGCGTATCTAAAAGACCCACACCAAAGAACAAAGAGGACCTCTCCTCGCTCCTCATCAGCTGAGATCTCCAACCCCACTATACCTTCAGTCCTCTCTGAGACCTGCACTGAGAGGAATGAAGGTGTAGAATTAGGTGTGTCACAGCCAAGTACTTGTGGGCAATCTGCTTTCAGTACACCGACGTCAGATTGTACCAGGCAAATTTCCCTGCCCCAGCTGCTGCACCACCAAAAGAAATTTGCTCCCAGCCATCCACATGCCCAGCGGTTGAATGCTAGCTTACCAAAATTGCTAGCACTTCAACTGCTGCCTTTTCAGTTGGTAGACTCTGCCCCCTTCCGTGAGTTTGTGGAATGTGCGGTTCCTCAGTGGCAGGTACCCAAACGCCACTTTTTATCACGGAAGGCGATTCTGGCTACCGCCATGTGGAAGGCAATGTCCATGCCTCGCTGGACAGGTCGGTCAGCGGTAAGGTGCATATTACAGCTGACTCAAGGTCCAGCAGGCATGGACAGGGACGTTACCTACCTAAGTTTCACGGCGCATTGGGTGACTCTGCTGGCAGCTGGGAAGGATGCAGGACAAGGTGCAGTAGTGTTGGAGGTTGTTTCACCACCACGCCTCCAAAATGCCACTACTAATGATTGTGACACACCTCTCCCCTCCACCCCCTCCTCTTCTTCTCTTCTTCTTCCTCCATGGCTTCTTCCTGTGCTTTGTCTTCGGAACCAGCGGTGCTCCGTAGGCGTTCAAGGGGCTACGCATGTACGCAGGCCAAAAGATGCCATGCGGTGCTTGAGCTGGTGTGCTTGGGGGACAGGAGCCACACTGGGGCAGAGGGTCTGTCAGCTCTGCAGGGGCAGGTTCAGAGGTGGTTGACGCCACGTCAACTTAAGGCAGGAATGGTGGTTTGCGACAATGGCACCAACCTCCTCTCTGCCCTCCGACAGGGACAAATGACCCATGTACCCTGTTGGGCTCACGTCCTTAACTTGGTGGTGCAGCGGTTCTTGGGCAGGTACCCAGGCTTACAGGATGTTCTGAGGCAGGCCAGGAAAGTCTGTGTGCATTTCCGCAGGTCATATAATGCCAGTCCTCAGTACTGCGGCCAAAAGATGAAATGACACCAGCAAGGAAATATTCTCCTGACAGTTCAACACTGCCAGGAGACACCTGCTGGTGGACCCCAGTACAGCATGCCAAACGATATATCTTGCCAGCGGACGGATCCTTTCCTGACAGTACCCCCCCTTAAAGGAGCGGCCTCCGGACGCTCCAACTAGTCTTAATTGTCCAAAGTCTATGGCATCAGGCAGAATGGTGGAAGAAGGCTGGTCATCAGGCCCATCCAGGCAGACAGCTGGCACATCAGAGTCATTGAGCTGGGCAGCGGACAAGAACAAACCAAGCTGGGCAGCAGGCTCCGGGTCATCGAGCTGGGCAGCAGGCTCCGGGTCATCGAGCTGGGCAGCAGGCTCCGGGTCATCGAGCTGGGCAGCAGGCTCCGGGTCATCGAGCTGGGCAGCAGGCTCCGGGTCAACGAGCTGGGCAGCAGGCTCCGGGTCATCGAGCTGGGCAGCAGGCTCCGGGTCATCGAGCTGGGCAGCAGGCTCCGGGTCATCGAGCTGGGCAGCAGGCTCCGGGTCATCGAGCTGGGCAGCAGGCTCCGGGTCATCGAGCTGGGCAGCAGGCTCCGGGTCATCGAGCTGGGCAGCAGGCTCCGGGTCATCGAGCTGGGCAGCAGGCTCCGGGTCATCGAGATGGACAGCAGGCTCCAGGTCATCGAGATGGACAGCAGGCTTTGGAACATTAGGCCGAACAGCGAGCACCGTAAGGGCAGGCCGGATTACAGGCACCGGCTCAGCAAGCTGGGTAACGGATCCTGGCCCAGTGGGCTGGGTAACAGGCCCCGACTCAGCGAGCTGGACACCGGGCACTGGTTCGGCAAGCCGGATAACGGATACTGGCTTGACAGGCAAAGTGACGGACTTCGGTTTAGCAGACTGGGTAACGGGCACCAGTTCAGCAGACCGGGTAACGGGCACCGATTCAACAGACTGGGTAACTGGCACCGATTCAGCAGGCTGAGACACGGGCACCGAAACTCCAGGCTGAAACACGGGCACCGAAACTTCAGGCTGAGACACGGGCACCGAAACCTCAGGCTGAGATACCAACATCACGACATCAGGCTGGAAGACAGGTACCAGGATATCAGGCTGGAGGATGGGCACATCAGCCCGGAAAGCAGGCTCATCAGGCTGAACAGTGGGCACATCAGGCTGCAAAGTGGGTACCAAGACATCAGACCGGGCAGCAGGTGCTGGAACTTCAGGCTGGACAGCAAAGACAGGCGCTGGCACATCAGGCAGAACAGCAGGTACTGGCACAACAGGCTGAACATGTACATCGGACTGGTCAGTAGACGCTGAAGCGTCAGACTGGAACATGGACACTGGGATTTTGGGCTGAGCAGCGGGCACTGGGACCTCAAACTGGACAGCGGGCACAGGCATTGGCACAACAGGCTGAGTAGAAGACACTGGCGCATCAGGCTGGACAGCAAACAGGAGGTCATCAAACTGGGAAGCGGGCACATCAGACTGGAACACTGGTAGCAAAACTTTAGGCTGGAACATGGACACAAGGTCATCAGACCGATCAGCAGGCACTGGACCGTCAGGCTGGGTAGCAGGCATTGGACCGTCAGGCTGGGTAGCAGGCACTGGACCGTCAGGCTGGGTAGCAGGCACTGGACCGTCAGGCTGGGTAGCAGGCACTGGACCGTCAGGCTGGGTAGCAGGCACTGGACCGTCAGGCTGGGTAGCAGGCACTAGACCGTCAGGCTGGGTAGCAGGCACTAGACCGTCAGGCTGGGTAGCAGGCACTGGAACGTCAGACTGGGTAGCAGGCACTAGAACGTCAGACTGGGTAGCAGGCACTGGAACGTCAGACTGGGCAGCAGGCACTGGAACGTCAGACTGGGCAGCAGGCAGAGGTTTGGCAGAATCAGGTGGGTTAGTTGGTGTGGAAGCAAGTTGGGTTACTGGCAGGATCATGTGAGTAGGAAAGAATTTTTGTTTCTTTTTTGGTTTAGCCCGTGCAGTTTTGTATGTAGGTGCAGGGCTGTAAGAAAAGAAAGTAGCTGGATCGAAGGAAGACCAAGGAACAGTGGCTGGAGGAGGGTTTTGTGGGATTGTTACAGGTGGGGGAGAAGAGGCAGGTGGATTGAAAGCAGGATAGGTGCAGTGAGTAGAGACTGGGTGATAATACTTGGTGGGAAGCTGTGTATACTGGACTGTCGCTGAGGTTGCCATGAGTGATGGGGGAATAGATTCTTGGGAAGGCAGGTGATTAATGGCAGGGCTGGAATGTTGTGGTTTGGCTAAATGCAGGAGATCTGACCATGTCTGTAGCACAGGTTGAACAAACATTGATTCGCACACAGCCTGACTAACCAGCGATTGCACTGAATGGATGCAATCAGACAACACCTGCTGTGAACAAGAGGCATAACGTTCCATAAAAAAGGCTAGATCATCCTCTAATAACCACACCAGAGACTCAACCTGATCTAAACTGAAGGGGGGAGAAAAATCATCCTTCCCCTCTGGAGTACTGGACAAGGCTAGCTCTGCACACAGCTGAATCAGAGGCTGAACATTTTCAAATAGCATACCGCCCTGATCCACCAGAGAATGGGCCAGACGGATACACTCTAATAGTTGATCCCTGGCCCACTCCTTCAATACCAGACAGCAATAACTATTATCCTCAGTTACCAATGAGGAAAGATAAATCACTATTTCTGCCTGCATTTTCAAAAAGGCTCCTCAGTGCAGCCACCTCTGGTCAGGGATGGCCTTGGTATACTGTCAGGAGACTAGTAGACCAGACTGTGTGGACTGCACAGAGATAACCCAAAACACATGTAAGTGAATAGTGATATTTATTAAAATAGGTGATAATTAGAAAATACAAACAGTAAACAACCAACCCAACAAACCCACTACAAACAACAATATCTACAGCAAGGAGCAATACCGGAATCACAGATGTCAGCCAGGCCAGGGTCATACACAGCAGGTCAGCAAGAACAAGGGATATACCAGAGACATAAACGTTTAGCCAAGCCAAGGTCATACACAGGAAGATCAGTAAATGAGGGACAGGGAACCAACAGGACAGAGAGGGGATGGATCGGGCAGAAGGGTACAGGAACACTGAAGGGATCGGGTCAGGATAAGCTCGGGCATAAGGTCAGATGCAGGTTCAGGATCGGGTAACAGGCGAACAAGGTCAGGGCTCAAGGAGAGAGATACCAAGGCAAGCATATGAGGGCTTGCCGGGTATTTATAGGACTGACTGTGATTGACTTCAAGTCACACCTGAGCGCAGGGAGTGTTGTCTGCTCCATACTGCCAGGATCCATCCGCTGGTGGACGTCAGTACTGCGGCCAAAAGATGAAATGACACCAGCAAGGAAATATTCTCCTGACAGTTCAACACTGTCAGGAGACACCTGCTGGTGGACCCCAGTACTGCATGCCAAACGATATATCTTGCCAGCGGACGGATCCTTTCCTGACAGTTATCTTGCCGTCGCAGAGGGAGCAGAGAATGAAACATCTTCGGGAGGCCTTGCAGAAAGGTTTGTGCAACGCGTTCCCAGAGACTGGGAGCTTACAAACTCCTGTTTCTGGACAACGTGTTGCTGAGGCTTTAGTCAGTCAAAGAAGGAGTGGTGGAGAAGGGGGCCGTCTGACCGATGCGTTCAGACAATTTTTTTAGTCCGCAGCCCCAAGGTATGATCGGTTCCAGCAACCATCGCCAGCGTCTGTTTTACATGGTGCAGGAATACCTAGGGGCAAGATCTGACTTGGACACCTTCCCCACCGAAAATCCTCTGGGTTACTGGGTCTTGAGGATGGATCACTGGCCAGAGCTTGCACAGTATGCAATTGAGCTACTGGCCTGTCCTGCATCCAGCGCTCTTTTGGAACGCATATTCAGTGCTGCTGGAGGCTTTGTAACCGATCATAGAGTGCGTCTGTCCACCGACTCTGTCGATCGACTGACCTTCATAAAAATGAATCAGTCTTGGATCACCACCAGCTACCAAGCACCTGATGCTTATGTAACCAAATAATTTTTTTTGAAATCTTAGATCCCTTCAAAGACTGCCTATGCTGATGCTGAGTGACTATCCTGAGTAATTATCCTCTTCCTCCTCAATGATCACGCTGATAGCTTGTAAGAACATTTTTGGTTCTGGGCGCCGTCACCAGTGCCTAAGGCCCAATTTTTCAGCCCCTGTTTAACAGGGGCGTGTAATTACAGTTTTTGATGCAATACTTTGCAGCAGGGCTCGTTCCTGCGTTCCAACTAGAGTATCTATGAGGGGTTGCAGTGTTGTGGCACCAGCACCAGTGCCTAAGGCCCAATTTTTCAGCCCCTTTTCAACAGGTGCAAGTAATTACAATTCTTGATCTAATATTTCACAGCAGGGCCCGTTTCTGTGCCCACCAAGAGCGAGTGAGGACTTACAGTGTTGTGGCACCAGCACCACCACCACCAAAGGCCCAATTTTTCTGCCCCTGTTCAACAGGGGCATGTAATTACAATTCTTGGTCTAATATTTCACAGCAGGGCCCTGTGAGGGCTTACAGTGTTGTGGCCACAACAACACCTAAGGCCCAAATTTCTGCTAAGTATATAGGGCAGGCCCTTACTTTCAAACATCCAACTTACAAACGACTCCTACTTGCAAACGGAGGGAGACAACAGGAAGTGAGATGAAATCTACCTCTAGGAAGGGAAATTCTCTCCTGTAAGAGGTAATATGGGAAAAACATTTCTCCTTTCCACTGATGCCAATCCTTGTTTCACAAAATAACAAATTTTCAAAAAACATTTGTTATTGGGACAAAAAGTGAGGTGAAATCTTCTGAAGAGGAGCAC
The DNA here is from genome assembly GCA_037952925.1 of Lithobates clamitans. Classification (NCBI taxonomy): domain Eukaryota; kingdom Metazoa; phylum Chordata; class Amphibia; order Anura; family Ranidae; genus Lithobates; species Lithobates clamitans. The sequence continues at coordinate 2,253,750 of JBBGZY010000138.1, read as the reverse complement.
AGACAGCAAAACAAATGTAACAGGAGTGATAACCCTTCCCTATATTTTCCAAAAAGCTTAAAAAAGATTTTTTGGCTGGAGCTAAACACGTTAAAAATGTACCCGTTCAAAATTACAAACAGATTCTAATTAACAACAAACCTATAGTCCCTGTCTTGTTTGCCCCGCCTGTATACTGCTGTTCAGAGTATATAGCGCCTGGTGGCCCCACACCTTTCCTTTTTTTAATTTGGCTGCGGGGTTCCCCTTAATATCCATACAAGACCCAAAGGGCCTAGTAATGGACTGGGGGGTACCCATGCCATTTGTCTCACTGATTTTCATCCATATTGGCAGGACCCGACATTGCATTAAACCCGCAAGCAGTTTTAAATGATTTTTTTTTCCTTTAAAAATTACATTTTGTGCAGGGACTGTTCTAAGCACGGGAAACACGCGCCACTTTACAGGCATACTATAGACACCCCCCAGGTACAATATTTAAAGGAATATTTCACTTTTTTTTTTACTTTAAGCATCATTAAAATCACTGCTCCCGAAAAAACGGCCGTTTTTAAAAGTTTTTTTTGCATTGATTCATGCCCCCTGGGGCAGGACCCGGGTCCCCAAACCCTTTTTAGGACAATACCATGCAAATTAGCCTTTAAAATGAGCACTTTTGATTTTGAACGTTCAAGTCCCATAGATGTCAATGGGGTTCTAAAGTTCGTGCAAATTTTCGGTCCGTTCGAAGGTTCTGCTGCGAACCGAACCGGGGGGTGTTCGGCTCATCCCTAGTCAGTGTATGTAGGTCAGTGTATGTAGGTCAGTGTGGGTCAGGTAGGTCAGTGTGGGTCAGGTAGGTCAGTGTATGTCAGGTAGGTCAGTGTATGTAGGTCAATGTATGTCAGGTAGGTCAGTGTATGTAGGTCAGTGTATGTCAGGTAGGTAGGTCAGTGTGTGTGTCAGGTAGATCAGTGTGTGTGTCAGGTAGGTCAGTATATGTCAGGTAGGTAGGTCAGTTTAGTGGTCAGCATTGATGGGCACTGGTAAGCCAGGCAGCAACCAGCAAGTCAGCCTACCCCCTGCCACACAACCCCTCCGCCCAACCAAAAAAACCCAGCGCCACTAGAGGCCCCCCCCCCCCCGTGCCGGCCTCGGACTTCGGTCTGAAGCCCCTGGTCTTTTTGCCACCTAGCAACGCCCCTGATGTCCAGTATTTTTTTTTTTTAATTGTAATCCTAAATACCTTCTTGCACAGCGCCGTGCTCTAATATACAAGTAGTTCCACTCATAGGTGAAGTACACTTACATAGTAATGCACAGTTAAACAAGTATAAAACATGAACATATATACTGACATCCGTTGCCAGATGAACTCAAAGAGCCTATATATGTCAAGAAGAAGAATGTTCTTTACGAAGGAACATACAGTACATTCCACATTAATAATCATGCAACCAAAATTAGTTTGTGCTGTAAATTGCATCCAGCATTGTTCTTGTTTCTTACTTAGAACGCAGTTAGGTAGGTCAGTGTGGGTCAGGTAGGTCAGTGTTTGTCAGGTAGGTCAGTGTATGTCAGGTAGGTCAGTGTATGCAGGTCAGTGTGGGTCAGGTAGGTCAGTGTGGGTCAGGTAGGTCAGTGTGTGGGGGTCAGGTAGGTCAGTGTGTGTAGGGCAGTGTGGGTCAGGTAGGTCAGTGTGGGTCAGGTAGATCAGTGTATGTAGGTCAGGTAGGTCAGTGTGGGTCAGGTAGGACAGTGTGTGTGGGTCAGTGTGTGTGGGTCAGGTAGGTCAGTGTATGTAGGTCAGTGTGGGTCAGGTAGGTCAGTGTATGTAGGTCAGTGGGTGTCAGGTAGGTCAGTGTGTGTCAGGTAGGTCAGTGTGTGTCAGGTAGGCCAGTGTATGTAGGTCAGTGTGTGTCAGGTATTCAGTGTAGGTAGGTCAGTGTGTGTCAGGTAGGTCAGTATATGTAGGTCAGTATATGTCAGGTAGGTCAGTGTGTGTAATTCAGTGTATGTCAGGTAGGTCAGTGTATGTTAGGTAGGTCAGTGTGGGTCAGGTAGGTCAATGTATGTAGGTCAGTGTATGTCATGTAGGTCAGTGTGTGTAGGTCAGTGTGTATCAGGTAGGTCAGTGTATGTCAGGTAGGTCAGTGTATGTAGGTCAGTGTGTGTCAGGTAGGTCAGTGTGTGTCAGGTAGGTCAGTGTGTGTAGGTCAGTGTATGTCAGGTAGGTCAGTGTGTGTAGGTCAGTGTATGTCAGGTAGGTCAGTGAGTATCAGGTAGGTCAGTGTATGTAGGTCAGTGAATGTCATGTAGGTCAGTGTGGGTCAGGTAGGTCAGTGTATGTAGGTCAGTGTATGTCAAGTAGGTTAGTGCATGTCAGGTAGGTCAGTGTATGTAGGTCAGTGCATATCAGGTAGGTCAGTGCATGTCAGATAGGTCAGTGTAGGTAGGTCAGTGCATATCAGGTAGGTCAGTGCATGTCAGATAGGTCAGTGTATGTAGGTCAGTGTATGTAGGTGTAGCAATAACTCTCAATGGAGCTGCTGGTTTAAGCGGGCTGTTACCTTCACTCTCGATACCTCTATTTCACCGGCACTGGGTCTAGGGTTCCGTTGAGTTTACCTCTGGACGATATAAGCACCAACACTTGAGTACATTTTCAATGCTTTAATGAACCAAGTAACAAAGGAAGTAGCCAGAAAGAGGCAGGAGGAAAACTGCAGGGAAGCTCAAATACCTTTGTTTAGGACTATTTAGAACGTCCTTTAGAATTGAACACTGTAATTGAATGCGATCCCCTTGTGGGACACGATCTTTGCCTGCCTGGATAGGCCTCTCTCACTTGCCTAGCAGCCAGTATGTAGCACGAACAAAAGTCTCTGCCACAGACTTGTTTGAAATAAAACCCGTACAATCCTCTGCCACAGGATGTATTGGTTTGCGGTGATGTCATGTAGGTCAGTGTATGTAGGTCAGTGTATGTCAGGTAGGTCAGTGTATGTAGGTCAGTGTATGTAGGTCAGTGTGTATCAGGTAGGTCAGTGTATGTCAGGTAGGTCAGTGTATGTAGGTCAGTGTGTGTCAGGTAGGTCAGTGTGTGTCAGGTAGGTCAGTGTGTGTAGGTCAGTGTATGTCAGGTAGGTCAGTGTGTGTAGGTCAGTGTATGTCAGGTAGGTCAGTGTGGGTCAGGTAGGTCAATATATGTAGGTCAGTGTATGTCAGGTAGGTCAGTGTACGTCAGGTAGGTCAGTGTATGTAGGGCAGTGTGTGTAGGTCAGTGTGTATCAGGTAGGTCAGTGTATGTCAGGTAGGTCAGTGTATGTAGGTCAGTGTGTGTCAGGTAGGTCAGTGTGTGTCAGGTAGGTCAGTGTGTGTAGGTCAGTGTATGTCAGGTAGGTCAGTGTGTGTAGGTCAGTGTATGTCAGGTAGGTCAGTGTGTATCAGGTAGGTCAGTGTATGTAGGTCAGTGAATGTCATGTAGGTCAGTGTGGGTCAGGTAGGTCAGTGTATGTAGGTCAGTGTATGTCAAGTAGGTCAGTGCATGTCAGGTAGGTCAGTGTATGTAGGTCAGTGCATATCAGGTAGGTCAGTGCATGTCAGATAGGTCAGTGTAGGTAGGTCAGTGCATATCAGGTAGGTCAGTGCATGTCAGATAGGTCAGTGTATGTAGGTCAGTGTATGTAGGTGTAGCAATAACTCTCAATGGAGCTGCTGGTTTAAGCGGGCTGTTACCTTCACTCTCGATACCTCTATTTCACCGGCACTGGGTCTAGGGTTCCGTTGAGTTTACCTCTGGACGATATAAGCACCAACACTTGAGTACATTTTCAATGCTTTAATGAACCAAGTAACAAAGGAAGTAGCCAGAAAGAGGCAGGAGGAAAACTGCAGGAAAGCTCAAATACCTTTGTTTAGGACTATTTAGAACGTCCTTTAGAATTGAACACTGTAATTGAATGCGATCCCCTTGTGGGACACGATCTTTGCCTGCCTGGATAGGCCTCTCTCACTTGCCTAGCAGCCAGTATGTAGCACGAACAAAAGTCTCTGACACAGACTTGTTTGAAATAAAACCCGTACAATCCTCTGCCACAGGATGTATTGGTTTGCGGTGAATGTCAGACACAGTACTTGGACCTCTAAGCCAACCCGGCAGTACTATGCAGTAAGATGTCAGGAAATGTTCCATCCGCTGGTAATGTCTGTTATTTGGCATGCAGTACTGAGGTCCACCAGCAGGGGTCTCCTGGCAGTTTGGAACTGTCAGGAGAGCTTTTCCCTGGTAATGTAATGTCATCTTTGGGCCGCAGTACTGGCATCCACCAGCGGATGGATCCTGGCAGTATGGAGCAGGTATTCCCCTCTGCAGACAGGTGTCACCTGACGTTAATTAGCAGAGCTGCAGTATAAATACCCGGCAATTGCACACTTATGTTGCCCTGGTATTGTCCTTGAGCCCTGATCTGCATCCCGTTACCCTGATTCCTGATCCTGTAGCCTGAACCTGTAGCCTGATTCCTGGAACCTGTTAATCCTGTTTCCTGTCCATTACCTGAACCCTGAACCCTGGACTCTGGACTCTGAGCCTTGTACCTGACCCATCCCTCCTGAGATCCATCCATCCTCTCTTGTCCTGTTTATCTCCCTTCCCAGCTACTGATTCCTTGTTTATGACCCCGGCCTGGCTTGACTACGATTCTGGTACTCCCTCTTGCTACATATGCTGGTTGGTTTTATATCACTGATTGTTTGGTTGTTCACTTTGTATTGGTGGTGTGTTCGCATTTTGCTTAATCAACTTACTTTCACCTATTTATGTCTGGTTCACTCTGTCGCAGTCACACAGTTCTGGTCACATCTGGTTTATGACAGAATACCAGGGCCATCCCTGACCGGAAGTGGCTGCACAGGGGAACCCTTTTGATTCAGTTGGTTGCAAACATGAATGCCGATGAGGTTATTTATTTTTTTCTGCTGGCATCTGAAAGTGGTGATTATTGCCGCCAGGCTTTGAAAGGATGGTCTAGTGACCAGTTGTTTGCCACTATAAGTCTGGCTCACTCCCTGGTAGATCAAGGTTATATATTGTTTGGGGAGGTGCAGCCTTTGATCAAGATCTGTACTGAGCTGGCCCTGCCCTGTATTCCAGAGGGCCGTGATGATTTCACTCCTTTTGATATGAATCAGGTTGTATCCCTAGTGTGGCTTTTTGAAGATGATCCAGCCGATTTATGTGAGCATTATTCAGCCTGTTCCCCACAGGTGATTGCGGAGTGCATTGTGTCTGCTCAGTCTTTTGTTAGACAGGGAGATTTAAAAGCACAGTTTGTACAACCTATACTTTCAGCATGGTCTGACATGATGCAAGCAGCTCCAGCCAAACAAACCACCTCTGCCACCAAACACCAGCCTACCCAAATGTATGTTTCCCCATCACCCATGTCAACCGCAGTTGCAGCTCAGTATACGCTGCTGCCAACCAAATACTCATATCCAGTCTCTGCTCCCTGTACCTATCCTGCATTCAACCCACCTGCCTCTTCTCAGCTGCCCACAAACCCACAGGAACTTCCTCCAGCTACTGTTACCTCTTCTCTGCCATATCCCAATCCTCCTTTCTAGTCTGCTGCACCCCTCACCTACAGAGCTTCAGTGGCTAAGCCAAAGAAAAAACAAAAGTTTTTTCCAACCAAGACGATCCTGCCAGTAACCCAACCTGCCTCCGCACCAGCTAATCCAACCCAGTCTGACATCCCAGTGCCTGCCTTCCAGCCTGATGTCTCTGTGCCTGCCTTCCAGCCTGATGTCTCTGTGCCTGCCTTCCAGCCTGATGTCTCGGTGCCTGCCTTTCAGCTTGATGTCTCCACTTTCCAGTCTGATGTCTCGGTGCTTGCCTTCCAGCCTGATGTACCTGCCTTCCAGCCTGATGTACCTGCCTTCCAGCCTGACGTACCTGCCTTCCAGCCTGACGTACCTGCCTTCCAGCCTGACGTGTCCGCCTTCCAGCCTGACGTATCGGTGCCTGCCTTCCAGCCTGACGTATCGGTCCCTGCCTTCCAGCCTGACGTCTCGGTGCCTGCCTTCCAGCCTGACGTCTCGGTGCCTGCCTTCCAGCCTGACGTCTCGGTGCCTGCCTTCCAGCCTGACGTCTCGGTGGCTGCCTTCCAGCCTGACGTCTCGGTGGCTGCCTTCCAGCCTGACGTCTCGGTGCCTGCCTTCCAGCCTGACGTCTCGGTGCCTGCCTTCCAGCCTGACGTCTCGGTGCCTGCCTTCCAGCCTGACATCTCGGTGCCAGTGTTCCAGCCGGAAGTGCCAGTGCCTGCTCTCCAGCTTGATGTGCCCGCTCTTCTGCCTGATGTGCCCGCTCTTCGGCCTGATGTGCCCGCTGCCCAGCCTGATGTGCCCGCTGCCCATCCTGATGTGCCCGCTGCCCAGCCTGATGAGCCCGCTGCCCAGCCTGATGAGCCCGCTGCCCAGCCTGATGAGCCTGCTGCCCAGCTTGAAGTGCCCGAGCCTGCTGCCCAGCTTGAAGTGCCCATGCCTGCTGCCCAGCTTGAGGTGCCACCGTCTGCTGCCCAGCCTGGGGTGCCACCGTCTGCTGCCCAGCCTGAGGTGCCACCGTCTGCTGCCCAGCCTGAGGTGCCACCGTCTGCTGCCCAGCCTGAGGTGCCACCGTCTGCTGCCCAGCCTGAGGTGCCACCGTCTGCTGCCCAGCCTGAGGTGCTCCCGTCCGCTGCCCAGCCTGAGGTGCCAGTGTCTGCTACTCAGCCTGTTGTATCAATGCCTGTGCCCGCTGTCCAGTTTGAGGTCCCAGTGCCTGCTGCTCAGCCTGACATCCCAGTGTCCATGTTCCAGTCTGACGCTCCAGTGACTACTGCCCAGTCTGATGCACCCGTTGTTCAGCCTGTTGTGCCACCACCTGTTGTTCTGCCTGATGTGCCAGCGCCTGTGTCTGCTGCCCAGTCTGAAGGTCCAGTACCTGCTGCCTGGTCTGATGTCTCGGTACCCGCTGTCCAGTCCAATGAGCCTGCTGCCCAGCTCGAGGACCCAGAGCCTGCTGTCCAGCTCGAGGACCGGGAGCCCGCTGTCTGCCCTGATGTGCCTGTGGCCCAGCCTGACGTACCCCCTATTATTCTGCTTGATGCCATAGACTATGGACAATTATAACCAGTTAGAGCGTCCGGAGGCCGCTCCTTTGAGGGGAGGTACTGTCAGGAAATGTTCCATCCGCTGGTAATATCTGTTATTTGGCATGCAGTACTGAGGTCCACCAGCAGGGGTCTCTTGGCAGTTTGGAACTGTCAGGAGAGCTTTTCCCTGTTAATGTTATGTCATCTTTGGGCCGCAGTACTGGCATCCACCAGCGGATGGATCCTGGCAGTATGGAGCAGGTATTCCCCTCTGCAAACAGGTGTCATCTGACGTTAATTAGCAGAGCTGCAGTATAAATACCCGGCAATTGCACACTTATGTTGCCCTGGTATTGTCCTTGAGCCCTGATCTGCATCCTGTTACCCTGATTCCTGATCCTGTAGCCTGAACCTGTAGCCTGATTCCTGATTCCTGATTCCTGGAACCTGTTGATCCTGTTTCCTGTCCGTTACCTGAACCCTGAACCCTGGACTCTGAGCCTTGTACCTGACCCGTCCCTCCTGAGATCCATCCATCCTCTCTTGTCCTGTTTATCTCCCTTCCCAGCTACTGATTCCTTGTTTATGACCCCGGCCTGGCTTGACTACGATTCTGGTACTCCCTCTTGCTACATATGCTGATTGGTTTTATATCACTGATTGTTTGGTTGTTCACTTTGTATTGGTGGTGTGTTCACATATGCATTTTGCTTAATAAACATACTTTTACTTATTTATGTCTGGTTCACTCTATCGCAGTCACACAGTTCTGGTTTATGACAGATTACTTCAGGATACGTCCTTCAACCGAGTCACCAGGCCCCTCTCCAGACCAGCACTCTGCATGATCCTTCCATGACGGGTCCTCCCCTGGGATCTCCTCGGTTGTCCAGCTTCTTCACTCTTGATAGACAGCTCAGGACCATTCCTCTGCTGTCGTGGTAGGCCCCAGACAGGCTTCTGGGCCCACCCACGCGCCGCAGCGACGCGGGCCTCCAGAACGGAGGACCACGAGGTGGTACTCTAACGCATACCTGACGGCCAGGAGGGCCAGCAGGTGGCTGAAAACGAACCCCTAAACATGGCGTCTGTCCCATAAATACCCCTTCCCAGAATGCAACTCGGAGGACCACCTCCACCGAGTTGTCTCCGGGCCAGAGAAGCACCCATACACTTTGACACGTTGCTCTTCCAACACCAGCCAATGTTAACAGTGACACCCACTGGCACAGTGTGGAACTACACGCAACTCAGCCAAGCTGGAACAGAAGCAAATCTAACTTCTTCTAACAAGCAACCCACTAAATTTACCTATCAGATGGTAGATCAAAAATCTACCAGCGCTACATACTCCCCCCCACTACAATAGACGTTGTCCCCAACGTCTGTCGAAAAATAATGATAATAACTCCCAAGCCAGGGAGTAGGTATTTGAGCTTAAAAAAACTTGGAATAGATAAAGAAGAAGGAAAGACAGTGGAAAGACATTATAAGATTAACATCTATAAAACAATATGTTCACGTCCGTAAACAAAACCATCCTATGACTGTACATAACCTCACTATCTATCTAGCTGAAAAGCCTAACAGCTTGATAGGAGATCAAATGATTCCTAAAAAGGAAAACATATTAAACACACATATAACCTATACAATTTCAGGAGCAATGCCTCATTTGAAAAATGAAACTCTCTTCCCACAATCTATATCAAAATAATCTTTAGGCGTCCATCCCTGTATAAAATTTTCCCTCTTCAAATGAAAGAAATCCGGCTAGCAAAGAGAAGTCCTTAGATTTGAAACACTGAGATGAGTATCCAGATCTTGACCACAAAGATTTCTTTATACTGACACCAACTCCAAAGTTCTTTTGTCCATAATCACCAATAAAACCGGGGATCTGGCAAGGTCAGTGTCTTTCCCAGTTTATCTACTGTAGTAATGAAATACACAACGTCATCTTTTCCGGGCCTGCAGATGACCACTTTGTCAGCATAGATGTGCTGACCGAAATTCCAGTGCATAAAACATCCACTAAAACGTTTATACATTTTAACAGAACATCCAGTCTTTTGGAAAGGCTTAGGCACAGACAAATAGTCCCAAACAGCTTCACTGTACCAAAGTTCCCGGTTAACTTCAATCACTTGCAATATGTCGTGAGGGACATAGGGGAACTCCAAACCATATTCCAAAGCTACACGCTTGTTCAACATTCTCTGCAAACGTGCAAGTTTGGGTAAAGATCTGTTTTTCCCCATGCCAGGAGGCACACAGGAATCCAATGATTTGCTCACCATAGACGCAGCTGGACTACCTGTCGGCCAGGAGGGCCAGCAGGTGGCTGAAAACGACCTAACAACTTTTGACAATGTCTCATTTACAGTGCCATGTGGCTCCACACAAGGCGACGTCTTCCCAGAACTCAGGGCTGTCCATTCAGGGAAAGTCATAGCAGAGGCGAGATCTTCGCCTTGTGCCCACAACAGCTCTTGTGACATAGTCTCAAATAGGTCATCATCACCGGAGAGATCCGACATGGATTCTTTGTTGACTTTGTTGGATCCGGTTCAGGCAGTCTCTGGGGTAGGCCTCAACCACAGCCGCGGGAAGCCTTCACACATCCCACCTTCCTCTGAACAGGTACAATGGGGACAGGTGTAGTGGACGCAGAATTTAAAGTAATGTCCGCTGATGAGACGGCAACAGCAGTGTCTCTCTCTGGAACATTATCGGCAACAACAGGCAAGGTCACGGCCTGCCGTTCTCTTTTAGTAGTAGTAGCAACTTCTACTGTGGCGATACCTGTTGCCCAATCCATTCGATAAGCACGGAGCGACATGGTAGGCTGCTCCACCACAAACAAATATTCTCCATATTGCAGACAGCGACCAAATGGACAGAGATGCACGGCCAGTCCTTCACATCTGTGGCAGATCATGCCCAGCCCTTTAATATCTCCTGAAGTATAAAGAACAAACCTCCCCTGTGGCTTCAGACGAATACTGGTATCTGTAAGCAGGGTTCCGGTCAGCATAGTACTCGACACAGTGCTCGCAGGGAACATTCTTGGTCCCATAATTGGCTGCATCACTGAAAAAAACATGGCCACACTCTGATCTTCTCAACGCGATCACGAGGCATCTCTTCTTCTCTGGTGCCAAACACATACACGCGTCCCACGCGGTATCAAGTAGGGTAGGCTCCTCCCACTTGTTCCTCTGATCACGTAGCTCCCGGGATTTCACTGGCGCCCGCTGCCTACGCACTCAGAAATAAGGTCCTGCAACTTTTAACCTCTTCCTTTCCTGAGAAATTGACAAAGTCCAGCTCTCACCGTAAACTCCCAGTGAAACACCTCTCTGGGTTGCGAAAATTGATGATCAACAAATCCCGGATGAGCCCCCACATGTAGCAATAACGCTCGATGGAGCTGCTGGTTTAAGCAGGCTGTTACCTTCACTCTCGATACCTCTGTTTCACCGGCACTGGGTCTAGGGTTCCGTTGAGTTTACCTCTGAACGATATAAACACCAACACTTGAGTATGTTTTCAATGCTTTAATGAACCAAGTAACAAAGGAAGTAGCCGGAAAGAGGCAGGAGGAAAACTGTAGGGAAGCTCAAATACCTTTCTTTAGGATTCCTTAGAACATCCTTTAAAATTGAACATTGTAATTGAATGTGATCCCCTTGTGGGACACGATCTTTGCCCGCCTGGATAGGCCTCTCTCACTTGCCTAGCAGCCAGTACGTAGCACGAACAAATGTCTTTGCCACAGACTTGTTTGAAATAAAACCCGTACGATCCTCTGCCACAGGATGTATTGGTTTGCGGTGAATGTCAGACACAGTACTTGGACCTCTAAGCCAACCCGGCAGTACTATGCAGTAAGACTACTTCAGGATACGTCCTCCAACTGAGTCACCAGGCCCCTCTCCAGACCAGCACTCTGCATGATCCTTCCATGACGGGTCCTCCCCAGGGATCTCCTCGGATGTCCAGCTTCTTCACTCTGGATAGACAGCTCAGGACCATTCCTCTGCTGTCGTGGACAGGCTTCTGGGCCCACCCACGCGCCGCGGGCCTCCAGAATGGAGGACCACGAGGTGGTACTCTAACACATACCTGTCGGCCAGGAGGGCCAGCAGGTGGCTGAAAACTAACCCCTAAACATGGCGTCTGTCCCATAAATACCCCCTCCCAGAATCCACCTCCGAGTTGTCTCCGGCACAGAGGGGCACCCATACGCTTCGACACGTTGCTCTTCCAACACCAGCCAATGTTAACAGCGACACCCACTGGCACAGTGTGGAACTACACACAACTCAGCCAAGCTGGAACAGAGGCAAATCTAACTTCCTCTAACAAGCAACCCACTAAATTTACCTATCAGATGATAGATCAAAAATCTACCAGCGCTACATAGGTCAGTGTGGGTCAGGTAGGTCAGTGTGGGTCAGTGTGTATCAGGTAGGTCAGTGTATGTAGGTCCGTGTATGTCACGTAGGTCAGTGTATGTAGGTCAATGTATGTCAGGTAGGTCAGTGTATGTCAGGTAGGTAGGTCAGTTTAGTGGTCAGCATTGATGGGCACTGGTAAGGCAGGCAGCAACCAGCAAGTCAGCCTACCCCCCGCTACACAACCACACAACCCCTCCGCCCAACCAAAAAAACCCAGCGCCACTAGAGGCCCCCCCCGTGCTGGCCTAGGACTTCGGGCTGAAGCCCCTGGTCTTTTTGCCACCTAGCAACGCCCCTGATGTCCAGTATTTAAAAAAAAATTAGAATCCTAAATACCTTCTTGCACAGCGCCGTGCTCTAATATACAAGTAGTTCCACTCATAGGTGAAGTACACTTGCATAGTAATGCACAGTTAAACAAGTATAAAACATGAACATATATACTGACATCCGTTGCCAGATGAACTCAAAAAGCCTATGTATGTCAAGAAGAAGAATGTTCTTTACGAAGGAACATACAGTACATTCCACATTAATAATCATGCAACCAAAATTAGTTTGTGCTGTAAATTGCCTCCAGCGTTGTTCTTGTTTCTTACTTAGAACGCAGTTAGGTAAGTCGGTGTGGGTCAGGTAGGTCAGTGTTTGTAAGGTAGGTCAGTGTTTGTCTGGTAGGTCAGAGTATGTCAGGTAGGTCAGTGTATGCAGGTCAGTGTGGGTCAGGTAGGTCAGTGTATGTAGGTCAGTGTTTGTCAGGTAGGTCAGTGTGTGTGGGTCAGGTAGATCAGTGTGTGTGGGTGAGTGTATGTAGGTCAGTGTGGGTCAGGTAGGTCAGTGTGGATCAGGTAGGTCAGTGTATGTCAGGTAGGTCAGTTTATGTAGGTCAGTGTGGGTCAGGTAGGTCAGTGTGGGTCAGGTAGGTCAGTGTATGTAGGTCAGTGCATGTCAGGTAGGTCAGTGTATGTAGGTCAGTGGGTGTCAGGTAGGTCAGTGTATGTAGGTCAGTGTGTGTCAGGTAGGTCAGTGTAGGGAGGTCAGTGTATGTCAGGTAGGTCAGTGTACGTAGGTCAGTATATGTCAGGTAGGTCAGTGTGTGTAGGTCAGTGTATGTCAGGTGGGTCAGTGTATGTAGGTCAGTGTGTATCAGGTAGGTCAGTGTATGTCAGGTAGGTCAGTGTATGTAGGTCAGTGTATGTCAGGTAGGTCAGTGTATGTCAGCGTGTGTCAGGTAGGTCAGTGTATGTAGGTCAGTGTATGTCATGTAGGTCAGTGTGTATCAGGTAGGTCAGTGTATGTAGGTCAGTGAATGTCAGGTAGGTCAGTGTGGGTCAGGTAGGTCAGTGTATGTAGGTCAGTGTATGTCAGGTAGGTCAGTGCATGTCAGGTAGGTCAGTATTTGTAGGTCAGTGTATGTCAGGTAGGTCAGTGCATGTCAGGTAGGTCAGTGTATGTAGGTCAGAGCATGTCAGGTAGGTCAGTGTATGTAGGTCAGTGTGGGTCAGGTAGGTCAGTGTGGGTCAGGGAGGTCAGTGTATGTAGGTCAGTGTGGGTCAGTGTATGTCAGGTAGGTCAGTGTATGTAGGTCAATGTATGTCAGGTAGGTCAGTGTATGTAGGTCAGTGTATGTCAGGTAGGTAGGTCAGTGTGTGTATGTCAGGTAGGTCAGTGTGTGTATGTCAGGTAGGTCAGTGTGTTTGTCAGGTAGGTAGGTCAGTTTAGTGGTCAGCATTGATGGACACTGGTAAGCCAGGCAGCAACCAGCAAGTCAGCCTACCCCCCGCCACACAACCACACAACCCCTCCGCCCAACCAAAAATAATCCTAAATACCTTCTTGCACAGCGCCGTGCTCTAATATACAAGTAGTTCCACTCATAGGTGAAGTACACTTGCATAGTAATGCACAGTTAAACAAGTATAAAACATGAACATATATACTGACATCCGTTGCCAGATGAACTCAAAGAGCCTATATATGTCAAGAAGAAAAATGTTCTTTAGGAAGGAAAATACAGTACATTCCACTTTAATAATCATGCTACCAAAATTAGTTTGTGCTGTAAATTGCCTGCAGCATTGTTCTTGTTTCTTACTTAGAACGCAAAAACATTATATTTGGGCCTTAGAAAATAAAATCGTGGGTGTTGCAATTTTTTATGTCACATGGTATTTGCGCAGAATTTTATAAATGCAATTTTTTGGGAAAAATGCACTTTAACCATTTAAGGACCAGCTGCCGTCGTTATACGTCCACTTTGACGTGGAATACCGTTGCTATGGCAGCAGATAGCAGCTATAACCCCGGTATCCTCTTAAATGGCAGGCGGCTGGCTTTTAGATAAAAGTGGTCTCTGCAGGGGGATTCACTGCAAGATTGCAAGATCACTTTTTTATCGGCGGCGGGAGTGGTGCCCCTCGGTTGTCTCCGCCGCTTACAGGAGACGTTGGTAGCAGCGGAGCTGATCGGGACCCCTGTGAGACTTGATGCCGAGTGAGGGAAAGACGGCCTCCACTCGGCTCCATAACATTGGATGAAGGAAGCAATGTCAAACGTCACTTCCGCCCAATGCTCTTAAGGGGGAATTTTTCTTTTTTTTCTTTTTTCAAATGGCATTTATTTTAATTTTTTTATTGCATTTAAGTGTAAATGTGAGATCTGAGGTCTTTTTGACCCCAGATCTCACATTAAAGAGGTCCTGTCATGGTTTTTTTCTATTACAAGGGATGTTTACATTCCTTGTAATAGGAATAAAAGTGACTCAATTTTTTTTTTAAAAAGGACAAAAAATAAAATAAAAAGTAAAAATAAAAAGTCCTGTCCCACCGAGCTCGTGCGCAGGAGCGAACGCATAGGTAAGTCACGCCCGCATATGAAAACGGTGTTCAAACCACACATGTGAGGTATTGCGGCGATCATTAGAGAGAGAGCAATAATTATAGCACTAGACTTTCTCTAACTCAAAACTGATAAACTGTAGAAAATTTTAAACTTTACCAATGGAGATTTTTTTGCGCCATGAGTGGGCGCAATTTTGAAGCATGACTTGTTAGGTATCAATTTACTCGGCGTAACATTATCTTTCGCAAAATAGAAAAAATTTGGGCTAACCTTACTGTTGTCTTATTTTTTAATTCAAAAAAGTGTACTTTTTCCCCAAAAATTGTGCTTGTTAGACCGCTGCGCAAATACGGTGTAGCATAAAGTATTGCAATGACCATAATTTTATTCTCTAGGGTGTCTTAAATAAAAAAAATATATAATGTTTGGGGGTTCTAAGTAATTTTCTAGCAAAAAATATTATTTTAACTTGTAAACAACAAATCCCAAAAAGAGGCTTGCGCCAGAAGTGGTTAATTAATTTTATTGCACACAAACACCATATAACACCTAATTTTACTTGGTAAAATATAAAATATGATGTTACAGTGAGTAAATTGATAGCTAACATGTCACACTTTAAAATGTAACACTCCCGTGGAACAGTGCCGAACTACGGTACCTAAAAATCTCCATAGGCAACGCTTTAAATGCCTTTACAAGTTACCAGTTTAGAGTTGCACAGGAGGTCTGGAGAGAAAATCATTGCTTTTGCTCTGATGTTCATGACTATACCTGATGCGTGTGAGCTGCGATCACTGTTTACATATGCATGCAGGACTTATGCGTTTACATGTGCATGTAAGCACAGGGGGACAGGGATGCTTTACATTTTTACATTTTTTTAATAAATTTTGTTTAAAACTTTTTTTACACTGTCTTTTAAAAAAATAAACTTATTAACTTTATTGCTATCACAAGGGATGAACAACATCCCTTGTGACAGCATGAGTCATGACGGGTCCTTTTTATGGAGACATCTGGGGTCTATTAGACCCCAGAACTCTCGTCTGACCTCCAATGCAGCAGGTCAGACACAGATCGTTCTAATCAGCTGCTTTCCTGGCCGCTAATGGCCAGGTAAAAAAAAGAGCCAAAACTGTAAGTGACGAAATCCTTGTCACTTCCGGTGCCTAGGGTCACAGAGAGGGAGGAACACCATCAGTTGCCTTCTCTCTGTGTAGTGCAGTTGTTTCTGGCAGTTGCAATGGTCCCAGGCTGTCCAATCGGATGGGAAAACCCAGGATAGACAGCAGCAGCAGCATGGGACCCCCTTCTGCCACCTGTAGGCAACTGATGGTGTTCCTCCCTCTCTGTGACCCTAGGCACCGGAAGTGACAAGGATTTCGTCACTTCCAGTTGTGGCTCTTTTTTTACCTGGCCATTAGCGGACAGGAAAGCAGTTGATCAGAATGATCTGTGTCTGACCTGCTGCATTGGAGGCCAGACGAGAGTTCTGGGGTCTAATAGACCCCAGATGTCTCCATAAAAAGGACCCGTCATGACTCATGCTGTCACAAGGGATGTTGTTCATCCCTTGTGATAGCAATAAAGTTGATAATTTTATTTTTTTAAAAGACAGTGTAAAAAAAGTTTTAAACAAAATTTATTAAAAAAAATGTAAAGCATCCCTGTCCCCCTGTGCTTACCTGCAAATGTAAACGCATAAGTCCTGCATGCATATGTAAACAGTGATCGCAGCTCACACGCGTCAGGTACAGCCACTCAAATCACTTCTGCTTAAAAGAGAATAGTCAGCTGTAAATTTTGATATCAGGATGATGCCTGCAGGTATAACCACTTCGCTCCCAGGATGTCACAAGATGTCCACTCGGGGGAAGTGGTTAAATCGTATAGGAACTTATTGTTGTACTTAATGTTATACATAGCTATAACTGCAAAAGGGACCCACGTGAAGTTATCCAGCAGGACTTAATTTTCTAGCTAAAGTTCCACTTTAGTACATATTAAAGTGTGTAAATATTTTATTTAGTAAATGTGTCATAGGGGAGAGTAAGCTCAGAATTGGAAGGGGGATAGATGGGAACGAAGAAGGGAAAAATGTAAAAAGAAAGGGGAAGAAAGGAGGGAAAAAAAGAAAAATTCTTTTTTTAAGGGGGTAGTATTTGGTATGATATGAGATAGAGCGTAGACCCCCTGGGAAGAAGAGACAAGCAACAGAGCGTATAAGAGCCTAAACTCTCAGACAATCATATAAGGCGTTTTCTGAAAAGATGTAGACAGGCCTTAAAGAGAGGGGCAAAGCAAGGTTTCTATGCCTCCTCAGCTGTAGACTAAAAGGCTGCATTTTTTTGAAGCTTTTGTCCTTCAGAGAAGAGGTCACATCCTCCATATGCATGATGTTTTTTACTTTGGAGTACCATAGGCTTAAAGTGGACAAATTGGGCTGTTTCCAGTTACATGTGATACAAGCCTTTGCTGCATTGAGGAGATGGATTAATAAAGATTTTTTTATCTAGACTTGGTAATAGCCATGAGGTGAACAGGTGGCTGGGTTATTTGCAAGGTTTATGTCAGTAAGGTGGAAGAATACAGCTATTATCTGTAACCAGAACTTTTGGATTACAAGGCAGTTCTGGATGAAGTGCATAAGGTCCCCGTGAGGGGCTTTGCATCTCAGGCACCTGTCATCACTATCAATCGCTAGTATCAAGGGGGTCATATGCACAAAAATAAGGGGCATTTTTGTTGAGTTACATTCTCAAGAGTATTGGCACACGCCGAGCACATCAACTGTAATTGTTTTAGAAGAGCAGGGTCCTTAAAGACAGGTTCCTGGCTTCTATTCAGTTGTTCAGTCCAGTTAGCAATTGTCTGGCAAATAGATATGTTGGCAATTGCCAACCACGGGGCTGGAATACAGCAACATGCTGTGTGCATTTCAGCGGATAACACAAGCAGAAATGTGTCAGTTGGGGGGATGTCGCCAACTGTATCATCCTCCTGACACTAAGGAGGAGACAAAAACTATTTAAAATTTCTTGCACTAAGAAACATTGGAGATACAATGGCAAGAGGTACCACAATAAGTGAGTGACTCCAAATGTATCTGTTTATAAAAATGCATTGTGTGTTAAGCGATGTGTGCTATCTTATTAAAATCCAGGAACAGGGAAAACCGTCTTTCCTTATACATGATGCTGGACCTCCTAAGCACCCAGGCTCTGCTCATCATGGTGAGCATACACCCGAATGGATCTTCAGGGTCTGGAAACCATAGAAATGGACCATGTTCCTGAATCTGTATAGCGACCTGCGCCTAATTACACATGTTGCACTTCATGCCGAGGTGAACCCCTAACACATGATCCATTGCCTGAACAAACAACCCAGGCCAGCCCCACACAGTGGATTCAGGGTATGATCCCCAAGGTGACAAAGGGTATCAGTCTGGGAACTGCTAGATGGCTTAGGACAGTAAGTAGCCAAATCTAGATGTGCCAGAAGATGGTTTAAAAGAATGGTTTAAAAAGAAAAATACTTCTCTGAAGGAGAAGAGGTTCATCCCGAAAGCTTTAGCAAAAAATCACAGCATGAGCAGGGTTATATGAGTGTGTACTAGGGACATGCCTAGCAAATGTTTGCCAGTGTCCAATCTCATGAAGGTAGTCTGCATATAATCCATGGTCTATGAATACAAGTCTTGTGCCCTGTACTGTACAATTAGGATAATACAGTATTTTACCTCATTTATCAGCCTAAAATTGACCGGGCACCTTTTATGAGAATATAACATTCTGTAAATCAGCTTCATTGTAAAGCTTTGGGTGAATAGAAGGAATATATATATATATATATATATATATATATATATATATATATATATATATATATAATTGAGAAAACACCATCACCTTTTTTTTGGTTTGTTTTGCACAGACTTTTCTGCTGTCTGTAAACAGCAGAAAAATGCCTGTAAAAACTCCACCTGAGCTTCTTCTCCCCCTGCTCCTCTCCTTGTGCACCTGACCAACGGATCCCCCCCCCCCCGCCGCCTGAGCTGAGTTCAGCTGATTAACAATCGCCTGGCTCTGGAACTGCGCATGTATGCCTTTCCTTTTGAAAGCAACTGCAAGGAGGGGGCGTGGGGAAGAGGAGGGCCAAAGCCTGTAGGTGCTTACAGGTTAGTGTGTGACAGCTCTGTAGGGCAGTCAGGCAGTCACTCTCTGACCAATTGTACTGTATCTTAAATCTAAAGTCTCTTTTATCACCCTTCTGTTATTTTTGTTTCTTAATTATAATCATTCTCTTCATTACTTATTTTATTAATAATCCTTTCTGTGTATATTTTATTATTTTCAAGTACCTCAAAAAGACCCTATTCTTCTGGAAGGTTTGAGATCTTCTTAGCTAACTCTTCCAATGCAAACCCTAATAAATCAAGGAGCACACTTATCTAAAGTTTTATATATTGCATTGCAAAGCAACAATATTAGCACAGTTAGTCTTTTAAAGATCATCAGACCTTTTAGGGCATTGTTTACTAATTTGTAAACTTGTAGTATTTATTTTTTTTGCCCTATCAGTTCTGAAGTTCTATCATCATTAAATCTTATGCTGCGTACACAGGAGCGGACTTTACGGCAGACTTTGCCCGGCGGACGGGATTTCGTCGGACAATTCGATCGTGTTTGGGCTCCAAAGGACTTTGTTTTCTCAAAAGTTGGACGGACTTAGATTTGAAACATGTTTCAAATCTATCCGACGGACTCGAGTCCGGTCGAAAAGTCCGCTCGTCTGTATGCTAGTTCGACGGACAAAAAGCCACGCTAGGGCAGCTATTGGCTACTGGCTATGAACTTCCTTATTTTAGTCCAGTCGTACGTCATCACGTACGAATTCGACGGACTTTGGTTGATTGTGTGTAGGCAAGTCCGTTCATTCAGAAAGTCCGTCGTGCAAAGTCTGCCGTAAAGTCCGCTCGTGTGTACGCGGCATTAGAATTCTTTAAAACACATTGCTAATTCAGTATCCTTCATCTCCACACTTTTTTTTTTGTATCCAGGTGCTTGGCTAGAGAAAGAGAGAACCGCTGTAAGGACAGAGTGTTGCAGCTGCCTTATGTGCCTAAACAGATTCTTATGCCCACTTCAGCACTTTCAGCCTCCTCTCAACAGGGGCGTAGTGGGACTTGAGAAACTGAAATGACTTATGCAGGTGGCACTGAACTGTGGGGAATGTAGGTTGGGAAAGGACCTTGCCATGAGAGAGAATAGGGTAATAAACTTAAATTCCCAAACAGCCTGTTAAGAGGAGGGGAGAGTGAGCAGTTTTCCTTGGCAAAAGAGAAAAAGACCTCTTCTTACTGTGCTGGGACCATAGCTGTACACATCATGGTGTGCAGAGACCAGAGAGAGAGTCACTGAGCACCAGAGTGCTGGGAATTGAGTCAATGAGGACCAAAAGTGCTGGGGGAATGAGCCACTGAGGATCAGGCTCCTGAAGACCAGAGATAGATGAGTGATAAGGTTTGCTGGATGCAAGAACTGGTGAGTGGTTGCGGCTGTGCTTACTTTACTACTGTTTAGTAGTTTAGTACAACAGGAGACTGCTTTGCTTATTTGCTTAATAGCTCCAAAACAGATCACTGCATGCAGACAAAAAGGGATGGTAATAAGGGCACCGCCATGCAGATGGGGCCCCACCATTACCCAGCTGACGTTTTCTGGTCAGGTGCCAGATAACGAACAACTGCCTCCCAGGAGTACCCCTTTGAGGAAATATACATATGCCTACACAACTTGTACCAGAGTGATGGGAAGAGAAGAGTATGGAGAAGGAAAGGAACTGCTCATGATCCAAAGTATACCACCTCATCAGTGAAGCACGGTGGTGGTAGTGTCATGGCGTGACTGCTGACAAAAGCAGCAGGATGAATTCTGAAGTGATTCGGGCAATATTATCTGCTCATATTCAGCAAAATGCTTCAGAACTCATTGGACGGCGCTTCAGAGTGCAGATGGACAATGACCCGAAAAATACTGCGAAAGCAACCAAAGAGTTTTTTAAAGGAAAGAAGCGGAATGTTATGCAATGGCCAAGTCCATCACCTGACCTGAATCCGATTGAGCATGCATTTCACTTGCTGAAGACAAAACTAAAGGAAAGATGCCCTAAGAACAAGCAGGAACTGAAGACGGTTGCAGTAGAGGCCTGGCAAAGCATCACCAGGGATGAAACCCAGCGTCTGGTGATGTCTATGCATTCCAGAATTCAGGCTGTAATTGACTGCAAAGGATTTGCAACCAAGTATTAAAAAGTGAAAGTTTGATGGATGATTGTTAATCTGTTCCATTACTTTTGGTCCCTTAAAAAGTGGGAGGCACGTATACAAACTGTTGTAATTCCTACACCATTCACCTGATTTGGATGTAAATGCCCTCAAATTAAAGCTGAAAGTCTGCAGTTAAAGCACATCTTGTTTGTTTCATTTCAAATCTAATGTGGTAGTGTATAGAGTCAAAAAGATTAGAATTGTGTTGATGTCCCAATATTTATGGACCTGACTGTATATCCACTTAGATGCCTGCAGTTTACTGCCTGAAGCTCCAAAAGCTATATTAGCTACTTTTGAGGCAGATTGGGGTGTTTTTGGACTGACAGACTTTAATGAAAATGCCTGAAATCAAATTGAGTATTTTTGAGCATTTTTTCAAGGGTATTTCAGTTGTTGTTTAGCCTGTAAGAACTAGTCTCCTCTCCTAGTGCTTTCCATTGGCTAAAACAAAAAGGTCTGAAGCTAGAATACACATGTAAAATGCTTGTAATATGCTTCTAAAATGCTTGTATATGCTCACAAAAATGCTTGAAAACCCTCAAATAAAAAGAAAATACCTGAAAATTGCTCCGCTCAGGTGTGAATGCAGCCTTAATGAGCTTGATAAAAATTGGCCAGTGGCAGGACAGGTTTGCATCATTGAGAGCAGGGACAGCCACAGCAAGCTACTGGCCAATTTCTGTCTGCCAGTCCAAGTGAGACTAATATCGTTTGATGGAAAATCAGGCATCACTGCTAAGGCCAACTAAAAAAAAAGTTTTATTTTTTTACTGGAATGAATCAGATTGGGGTGCTGCTGCTGTATATAGGCCAAGCTACAGTAGGTCTAAAAAAGAGCAAACATCAAATATGTTCTAACAATGCTGTCTCTGTGATTGTTGCATAATCCCACTTACAATTTTAAAGTGATTGTAAACATGTTATACTTACCTCCTCTGCAAGGGTTTTGCACAGAGCAGGTCTGATCCTCTTTTTCTGGGATCCCCGGCGGCGCTCCTGACTCCTCCTTATCGAGTGCCCACACGGAGAGATGCTTTACATAGGGGCACTCGTGTGGGTACGCTCCTGAGTCCTGCTGCTGCGTCCATTGACACTGACAGCAGGACTTGGCCCCGCCCCCGACTCCCGTGTCACTGGATTTGATTGATAGCAGCAGGAGCCAATGGCTCCTGCTGCTATCAATCTATCCAATCAGGACCCGAGACAGCGGCTTGAGCTGCTGTGCTCGTCCCCGTCGCTGGGGCGATCGGGTTCAGGTAAGTAAAAGGGGGGCTCTGGGGAGCTGCTGCACTACAGAAGGTTTTTCACCCTAATGCATGGAATGCATTAACGTGAAAAACCATGAAGGTTTACAACTCCTTTAAAGGCACCCCCCCAAACATCTTATTTAAAGTTAATTTGCAATTTCAATTTTGCCCTGTAAGCTGCATTGAAAGACCCGCTTCCCTCTGAAAAGGTCACTTTTTTGTATTAGTACGCGTCCCCCATGGCAGTGTCCAGCTTCCCATAATTTTTTACAGTAGTTTGCCATTAAAAATGGACAGAATTTAAAGCTGAACTCCAGGCACAAAAACTTGAATTGAATATATATATATATATATATATATATATATATATATATATATATATATATATATATATATATATACATTTATATATATATATATATATATATATATATATATATATATATATATATATATATATATATATATATATATATATATATATTCCTTATTCCTCAATGATCACATAGGATATAAACCCACTTTGTGTACACCAAACCCTTTTGCAAATCCAGGCATTTCCTTGTAAAATAAAGCAGTGACATCATCTCTGTGCTGTACATAGACTGTGCAGAGTTGTGGGAGAGGCCCAGTAGGCTTCCCCCACCACAGGTTGCCTATAGAAAACTACAGGAGGGGCGGAGACCAGACCAGCCTCCCTGCACAAGGTGAGAGAGCAGCAGTGACCGGTCTGTATTACAGGAAGTATCTTCACAGAGGCAAGGTTTCACCTGGGATTACTGCACAGATCTGGAAGAAATACACAAAGCACACCAAGATGCAAGTTAGAATACATATGACAAGATTTAGGCAATATTTGCTTATTAAGTTCAGCTTTAACATGATTTGCCGCTCATAGACTTTAATTTAGATTTGACTCTAAAGCTGGCTATACACTGATCTAAATTTGGCCAGTTCAGCAGGAGAGCTATACAGAGCGGACATGGACACAGCGCGCTATTCTCTATGGGGCGGTTGGATGGAAACGGACCACCTGTCCTTTTTCATATGACTGTCATCCGATCCGCTAGAATGAATCCCCATCTGTTTTTGGTGGATTGGATGTCGGTGGGTGTCAGCAGACGTATGTCCGCTGACATCCGCCGCTCCATAGAGAGCAATGGAAGTTCTGTGTGAAAGGGGCCTTACTAATACTGGCGTACACAGAATCAGGCACATCTGTGCAAAAAAAAACAAT
Organism: Lithobates clamitans; assembly: GCA_037952925.1. Classification (NCBI taxonomy): domain Eukaryota; kingdom Metazoa; phylum Chordata; class Amphibia; order Anura; family Ranidae; genus Lithobates; species Lithobates clamitans. Next base: position 2,230,510 of record JBBGZY010000138.1, on the reverse strand, counting down.
CAGCTTCTAGGTTTTAGCCCAGGTTCACACTGATGTGGGTTAGAAATCAGCTGAACTCGTACGATTTCAAATCGGCTTCGGGGGCGATTTGACAGATATCTGTGCGGGTTAATGCACAGATGTCTATTCAAATCGCCTTTGAAGTCGCCAAAAGTAGTACAGGAACTACTTTTGGGAACCGATTCAGATGGTGTCATTGCCAGCAATGGCCGCTGATTTAGCATGCGATTTGACATGTCAAATCACATTCCAAATTGGACCAATGTGAACAAATTTATAAACCATGCACTGCACTTGGGTAACCTCAAAAAAAAAAAAAGAAAAAGAAAAAATGATAATAAATATTAATCAACTCTGTGCATATTGGTGCAATAATATTAAATACATACATGAAATTGAAAAAATTACTATTAAATAAACAATCGAGTTTGTAAGAAAACCATTGCTTGTTACACCGTAAATAGTGCCTTAATAAAAAAAAGTGCTTAGTGCTCAGTATAAGGCATTCAGCCTATCTGGATACATATATTAAAAAACAAATAAACCAAGTGAGAGGCGGTCGGCTTTGGTCTGGGAGCGTTCAGAGATGAGGGGGAGGCCATCCATTCGTGACCCCCCCCCCCTCGCGATTGCTCCCAGCCAATGAGAATCGTCCCCTGCCTGCAGTTTCCGTTCCGGCGCCGAGGAGAGAAGACATCTGAGTGAGTGCACAAACACACACACACACACACAGTAGAACATGCCGGGCACACTTTACACCCCTGATCCCCCCCCATCGCCCCCCAATCACCCCTCCCCCCCCTGTCACACTGACACCAAGCAGTTTTTTTTTTCTGATTACTGCATGGTGTCAGTTTGTGACAGTTAGAAGTGGTAGGGCAGTTAGTGTTAGCCCCCTTTAGGTCTAGGGTACCCCCCTAACCCCCCTAATAAAGTTTTAACCCCTTGATCACCCCTTGTCGCCAGTGTCGCTAAGCAATCATTTTTCTGATCGCTGTATTAGTGTCACTGGTTACGCTAGTTAGGGACGTAAATATTTAGGTTCGCCGTCAGCGTTTTATAGTGACAGGGACCCCCATATACTACCTAATAAAGGTTTTAACCCCTTGATTGCCCCCTAGTTAACCCTTTCACCACTGATCACCGTATAACCATTACGGTTGACGCTGGTTAGTTTGTTTATTTTTTATAGTATCAGGGCACCCGCCGTTTATTACCGAATAAAGGTTTAGCCCCCTAATCGCCCGGCGGTGATCTGCGTCGCCCCAGGCAGCGTCAGATTAGTGCCAGTACCGCTAACACCCACGCACGCAGCATATGCCTCCCTTAGTGGTATAGTATCTGAACGGATCAATATCTGATCCGATCAGATCTATACTAGCGTCCCCAGCAGTTTAGGGTTCCCAAAAACGCAGTGTTAGCGGGATCAGCCCAGATACCTGCTAGCACCTGCGTTTTGCCCCTCCACCCGGCCCAGCCCACCCAAGTGCAGTATTGATCGATCACTGTCACTTACAAAACACTAAACGCATAACTGCAGCGTTCGCAGAGTCAGGCCTGATCCCTGCGTTCACTAACAGTTTTTTTGGTAGCGTTTTGGTGAACTGGCAAGCACCAGCCCCAGGCAGCGTCAGGTTAGCACCAGTACCGCTAACACCCACGCACGCACCGTACACCTCCCTTAGTGGTATAGTATCTGAACGGATCAATATCTGATCCGATCAGATTTATACTAGCGTCCCCAGCAGTTTAGGGTTCCCAAAAATGCAGTGTTAGCGGGATCAGCCCAGATACCTGCTAGCACCTGCGTTTTGCCCCTCCGCCTGGCCCAGCCTAGCCCACCCAAGTGCAGTATCGATCGATCACTGACACTTACAAAACACTAAACGCATAACTGCAGCGTTCGCAGAGTCAGGCCTGATCCCTGCGATCGCTAACAGTTTTTTTGGTAGCGTTTTGGTGAACTGGCAAGCGACAGCGGTCTAGTACACCCCGGTCATAGTCAAACCAGCACTGCAGTAACACTTGGTGACGTGGCGAGTCCCATAAGTGCAGTTCAAGCTGGTGAGGTGGCAAGCACAAGTAGTGTCCCGCTGCCACCAAGAAGAAGACAAACACAGGCCCGTCGTGCCCATAGTGCCCTTCCTGCTGCATTCGCCAATCCTAATTGGGAACCCACCACTTCTGCAGCGCCCGTACTTCCCCCATTCACATCCCCAACCAAATGCAGTCGGCTGCATGAGAGGCATTTTCTTTATGTCCTCCCGAGTACCCCTACCCAATGAACCCCCCCAAAAAAGATGTTGTGTCTGCAGCAAGCGCGGATATAGGCGTGACACCCACTATTATTGTCCCTCCTGTCCTGACAATCCTGGTCTTTGCATTGGTGAATGTTTTGAACGCTACCATTCACTAGTTGAGTATTACCGTAGGGTACAGCATTGCACAGACTAGGCACACTTTCACAGGGTCTCCCAAGATGCCATCACATTTTGAGAGACCCGAACCTGGAACCGGTTACAGTTATAAAAGTTTTATTTTATTGTTCTCTCTCTCTCTATTCTCTCTATTGTTCTGCTCTTTTTTACTGTATTCTATTCTGCAATGTTTTATTGTTATTATGTTTGCTTTTCAGGTATGCAATTTTTTATACTTTACCGTTTACTGTGCTTTATTGTTAACCATTTTTTTGTCTTCAGGTACGCCATTCACGACTTTGAGTGGTTATACCAGAATGATGCCTGCAGGTTTAGGTATCATCTTGGTATCATTCTTTTCAGCCAGCAGTCGGCTTTCATGTAAAAGCAATCCTTGCGACTAATTAGCCTCTAGACTGCTTTTACAAGCAGTGGGAGGGGGAGGGAATGCTCCCCCCCCACCGTCTTCCGTGTTTTTCTCTGGCTCTCCTGTCTCAACAGGGAACCTGAGAATGCAGCCGGTGATTCAGCCAGCTGACCATAGAGCTGATCAGAGACCAGAGTGGCTCCAAACATCTCTATGGCCTAAGAAACCGGAAGCTACGAGCATTTTATGACTTAGATTTCGCTGGATGTAAACAGCACCATTGGGAAATTGGAGAAGAATTTTATCACACCGATCTTGGTGTGGTCAGATGCTTTGAGGGCATAGGAGAAATCTAGGGTCTGATAGACCCCAATTTTTTCAAAAAAGAGTACCTGTCACTACCTATTGCTATCATAGGGGATATTTACATTCCCTGAGATAACAATAAAAATGATTTAAAAAAAAAATGAAAGGAACAGTTTAAAAATAAGATAAAAAAGCAAAAAAATAACAAAGAAAAAAAAACAAAAAACACCCCTGTCCCCCCTGCTCTCGCGCTAAGGCGAACGCAAGCGTCGGTCTGGCGTCAAATGTAAACAGCAATTGCACCATGCATGTGAGGTATCACCACAAAGGTCAGATCGAGGGCAGTAAATGTAGACCTCCTCTGTAAATCTAAAGTGGTAACCTGTAAAGGCTTTTAAAGGCTTTTAAAAATGTATTAATTTTGTTGCCACTGCACGTTTGTGCGCAATTTTAAAGCATGTCATGTTTGGTATCCATGTACTCGGCCTAAGATCATCTTTTTTATTTCATCAAACATTTGGGCAATATAGTGTGTTTTAGTGCATTAAAATTTAAAAAAAGTGTGTTTTTTCCCCAAAAAATGCGTTTGAAAAATCGCTGCGCAAATACTGTGTGAAAAAAAAAAATTAAACACCCACCATTTTAATCTGTAGGGCATTTGCTTTAAAAAAATATATAATGTTTGGGGGTTCAAAGTATTTTTCTTGCAAAAAAAAATAATTTTTTCATGTAATCAAAAAGTGTCAGAAAGGGCTTTGTCTTCAAGTGGTTAGAAGAGTGGGTGATGTGTGACATAAGCTTCTAAATGTTGTGCATAAAATGTCAGGACAGTTCAAACCCCCCCCCCAAATGACCCCATTTTGGAAAGTAGACACCCCAAGCTATTTTCTGAGAGGCATGTCGAGTCCATGGAATATTTTATATTGTGACGCAAGTTGCGGGAAAGAGACAATTTTTTTTTTTTTGCACAAAGTTGTCACTAAATAATATATTGCTCAAACATGCCATGGGAATATATGAAATTACACCCCAAAATACATTCTGTTGCTTCTCCTGAGTATGGGGACATGTGTGGGACTTTTTGGGAGCCTAGCCGCGCACGGGACCCCGAAAACCAAGTACCGCCTTCAGGCTTTCTAAGGGCGTAAATTTTTGATTTCACTCTTCACTGCCTATCACAGTTTCGGAGGCCATGGAATGCCCAGGTGGCAAAAAAAACCCCAAATGACCCCATTTTGGAAAGTAGACACCCCAAGCTATTTTCTGAGAGGCATGTCGAGTCCATGGAATATTTTATATTGTGACGCAAGTTGCGGGAAAGAGCCATTTTTTTTTTTTTTGCACAAAGTTTTCACTAAATGATATATTGCTCAAACATGCCATGGGAATATGTGAAATTACACCCCAAAATACATTCTGTTGCTTCTCCTGAGTATGGGGACATGTGTGGGACTTTTTGGGAGCCTAGCCGCGCACGGGACCCCGAAAACCAAGTACCGCCTTCAGGCTTTCTAAGGGCATAAATTTTTGATTTCACTCTTCACTGCCTATCACAGTTTCGGAGGCCATGGAATGCCCAGGTGGCAAAAAAAATCCCCAAATGACCCCATTTTGGAAAGTAGACACCCCAAGCTATTTGCTGAGAGGTATAGTGAGTATTTTGCAGACCTCACTTTTTGTCACAAAGTTTTGAAAATTGAAAAAAGAAAAAAAAAATTTTTCAAAAGCAAATGAGAGCTGCAAAATACTCACCATGCCTCTCAGCAAATAGCTTGGGGTGTCTACTTCCCAAAATGGGGTCATTGGGGGGGGGGGGGGTTGTGCCACCTGGGCATTCCATGGCCTCCGAAACTGTGATAGGCAGTGAAGAGTGAAATCAAAAATTTACACCGTTAAAAATCCTGAAGGCGGTGATTGGTTTTCGGGGGCCCCGTACGTGGCTAGGCTCCTAAAAAGTCCCACACATGTGGTATCCCCATACTCAGGAGAAGCAGCTAAATGTATTTTGGGGTGCAATTCCACATATGCCCATGGCCTGTGTGAGCAATATATCATTTAGTGACAACTTTTTGTAATTTTTTTTTGTCATTATTCAATCACTTGGAACAAAAAAAATGAATATTCAATGGGCTCAACATGCCTCTCAGCAATTTCCTTAGGGTGTCTACTTTCCAAAATGGGGTCATTTGTGGGGGTTTTGTACTGCCCTGCCATTTTAGCACCTCAAGAAACGACATAGGCAGTCATAAATTAAAGGCTGTGTAAATTCCAGAAAATGTACCCTAGTTTGTAGGCGCTATAACTTTTGCGCAAACCAATAAATATACACTTATTGACATTTTTTTTACCAAAGACATGTGGCCGAATACAATTTGGCCTAAATGTATGACTAAAATTGAGTTTCTTGGATTTTCTTTAGAACAAAAAGTAGAAAATATCATTTTTTTTTTCAAAATTTTCGGTCTTTTTCCGTGTATAGCGTAAAAAATAAAAACGGCAGAGGTGATCAAATACCATCAAAAGAAAGCTCTATTGTGGGAAGAAAAGGATGCAAATTTAGTTTGGGTACAGCATTGCATGACCGCGCAATTAGCAGTTAAAGCGATGCAGTGCCAAATTGTAAAAAGTGCTCTGGTCAGGAAGGAGGTAAATCCTTCCGGGGCTGAAGTGGTTAAGCTATTGTGCTCACCTCAGAGCGTGTGACCCAGCTGTTACCCTGAGTCAAATACGCTTTGGAGCCTACCCCTGGGCTCAGTCACAGTATCTGTTGCACTCCTCCAGCTTGGAACAATGTGACTCCATACATATGAATAGAGAGAAACTATATAGTGTAATATAGTCAAAATACTTTAATAAAAGAGAACGCTCCAAACACCGTGGTACTCACATGGCACTGGTGCATCAGTGCACCATCCTATAAAAGCTTGCAGTATAAAATCCTGGATGTTTGGTGCGGTGTGCTCTGCTGGGACAGCGTTAGTGTGAAGTCCGTGTATGTCTCTCCGTCCTGGCCCCTCCCCTACGCGTCTTCGACACAGGGATCACGTGTCTTCATCAGGGCGATATTCCAGCTGGAGGAGTGCAACAGATACTGTGACTGAGCCCAGGGGTAGACTCCAAAGCGTATTTGACACAGGGTAACAGCTGGGTCACACGCTCTGAGGTGAGCACAATAGCTTAAGGGGGCCGCGGAGGTGCACCGGAGCATGATTTGCAGCACTCAGGACGTCTTTGGCATGATGTTCGATTGATGTCACAGCTGGACACCATTTGCACGCACTGATTTAATATAACTGTTGGACATTATTTGCATGCACTATTCAGAGTGCTAAAAGGGACTTTTCTCACTTGGTTTATTTGTTTTTTAATATATGTATCCAGATAGGCTGAATGCCTTATACTGAGCACTAAGCACTTTTTTTTATTTATTAAGGCACTATTTACGGTGTAACAAGCACTGGTTTTCTTACACACTCGATTGTTTACTTAATAGTAATTTTTTCAATTTCATGTATGTATTTAATATTATTGCACCAATATGCACAGAGTTGATTAATATTTATTATCATTTTTTCTTTTTTTTTTTGAGGTTACCCAAGCGCAGCACATGGTTTATAAATTTATTAAAACCAAAAAAATACTGCGCTATCCTTAAATGTGATCAATGAAGATAAATGCGTATCTGTGAAAACGAAAAATTGTTGATGCTGCTGCAACCATAAATGTGAAACAACCTCCACTTTATAATATTGTATATAGAAAAGGCTGCGCTGCTACTATTACGTGAGTGCAATTGTGAATCACTTAAATGACCACAACTAATGCACCCATATGTGATAAAGATAAAGTTCTTGGCCTGGGAAACATGGACAATGCTGGTCTGTAAGAGCAAAAGAGCAAAAGCCATGGGAATTGAGCGTTCATGTACCACCCAGTGGACCCCTTGAGCAGTGACCCTTGGAGACTCATTTCCAGCAGAGACCCAGTGGCTGGGGGACACAGCCCCTTGCTCATACGATCTCCCTAACAAGAGATCAATCAATCTGGTAAGGGGCAGCTTGTTTTGAGGTGGAGGAATTTTCCTATCATCACGCTCCTCAGGGTGACAACATTGCATGCCTCACATCGTTTGGATTATTGGTGTTTTTTCCTTTTTTTTTAAAGACTTTCTCAGCAAGAAACTTTCTGTATGGACTTTATTTCATTTAGTTTTTGATTTCTCATACTTAATGATTAACTTTTTAGGTTCAATTTGTGGGAATTGAGTTCAAGGTTTTGTCAACAATATAGTTTTTTCTTCACTGTTTCTTTATCACATATGGGTGCATTAGTTGTGGTCATTTAAGTGATTCATGATTGCACTCACGTAATAGTAGCAGCACAGCCTTTTTTATATACAGTATTATAAATTTATTCTTTGCACGATATATGAAGCGTGATCAGCGCATGCTGCTGGAGTTAGTATAAGTAGGGCACAGGACCATTGTGGCTCACAGAATTTTTCCAGTATGGACCAATGTGAACGTAGGCTTATTGTCAGAGCTTAATTGAACAAGCTGAAGTTAGAAGCTGATTGGTTACTATGCACAGCTGCACCAGATTCTGTGTGCACCAGTTTTAATAAATCTCACCCTTCATGTTTTTATAATTCAAAACATCAAGACATTAGATGGGGCGTGGCTTGGCGCGCAATGTGGACGGCCGCACCGTGACTGAGCTCCAGGAGACTGTGGGACCCGGGTTCCGATTCCCACCGCCTAAAAACCGACTATGTCCACACAACTAAAGAGGGTAACACACGGACACACTCTCCGCTCTATAACAACTCCCAAAAAGAAAATCTCACCCGGAAACCTCAGCAAGTACAGGTACAGCGGAGGAGGGCGATCTGCCAAGATGGCGCTGACACACAGGCACAGCATGGAGGAAGACAGAGGATGACGAGGTGTCCCTGCCAGCATCTGAAGATTCAGCAGCAGGTAATTTTGATAAAGACAAACCTCTGACCTATGCTACCATGACTGACATAGCTGCAGACATCAAAAGATCCTTCACATCAGCTATTACTGACATTAAAACAGAGTTACTGAAACTCTCTGAACAAATGGCTGTGTCTGAGCGCGCTGGGAGGAGGAGACACCGAGCATTGTCCAGATTAGATGACATTACCACTGCACACAACCAGCATCTAATTGATATGAATAGACCTTTAGAAGACTTAGACAACCGAGGAAGAAGACACAACATAAGAGTACGTGGGATACCGGAATCTGTTACCCCAGACCAAATTAAGCCTGCACTGACATCCGTATTCAATGGCTTATTAAACCGGCCTTAACATTCCCCCATAGAATTTGACAGAGCCCACAGAGCTCTCAGGCCCAGAGCCCCTGATGATAATCCTCCCAGGGATATCATTTGCTGCCTTCCCAACTTCGGTGTGAAAGAAGAAGTGCTGCAAAAAGCAAGAGCCAACGACCAGATCTTGTTTAATGAGAACACAATTCAACTGTTTCAGGATTTATCACCCATTACATTGAAGAATAGAAGGGCACTGAAACCCCTACTAGAGGTTCTAAAAGAAAGGAACATAAATTACAGATGGAAATTTCCTTTTGCACTCCAAGCTGCATACATGGGTAAACAATACATAATCAAAACCCCTAACGAGCTGAACAGATTTTGTGAAAATCTACATATCACGCCAGTGGAACTACCTGATTGGTACTCAGAGTTTCTGCTACCCCCTGAAATCGCCAACCCACCATCTAGCTGCGAAGCAAATGTATATCATTCACCCTCTCAACAGGGGAAAAAAATCACAGAAACACAAACAGAAACAACTACGATTCTCCCTCATCCTCTAAAAGTGCCAAAAGCCAAAGACTAAAATGATGGTAAACTCCAGGACTCACGCAAATCTCAGACACTAAGACACTCACCTGAATGTCACCCATAAAAGGTTATTGAACTTTCTCTCATCTCTTTCCGTTGCTGGAAATTTTTTTTTTTTTTTTTTTCTTACCTCAAGTCTCTTTACTTGGCTGATATATAACTGTGAACATTAAGAAAATTATAAGATTCCTTCTATAAACATCCACTAGAGGGCAGCCTTCTACAAATTTACCGTACAGCACATTCTGACTCTAGGAGACCCATGCTTGGTAACAAATCTGCTCAATGCCTTCTAGATACACTCCCTCCGAACTGAATTCATCAAGACTCTCAGGTATTGCCTGGATGAGGAGGAAACTAGGAAAAGAAAGTCACACAATGAATATCCCTATTCTGCAGGAACTCATATACAGAAATCACAAACTCCTGATGAATAATAGGAGATGAACCGATCCTTCCAATGACAGCTAGGATATTGTTAATAACCTCGCATTTCTTTTTTCTTTTTTGTTTAATCCCTACTTTTGTTCCCCTTTCACCATACAGCGAGATATGCCTGTGTTAAGGCATAAAATTATCGCCAATTGATCAAATTTCTCCACTCTGGTGTATCTCTTTACTAAGTAACAAGATGTGAAATACACATAGTACCCACTTGGAGGCAACGACCCCTGGTCAGAAGGTTAAGTGATTAGCCCACCTGTGGCATCTCCGGCCAAACGGTGAGTACACAAACTTAGTACCGCATGTCAGCCGAATGACAATGCTCCTTTTTACCTACTGTGGATACACCCAATACCACCATCTTGGAAAGATACCAACCACCAAGAGACCTCTACTATTTGGACCTGCCTTTTTCATGGCATAATAGAGGAGGCTCATGGGTTGTTTCACTTACAGAGGACCCATCAGCTACCAGGTCTCGAATCTATTCAATGCTAACTGAGCTTTTGATCTCAAGACCTACTTTAATATAGGACTAGAACATTTATTCATCTCAGGTCACTATATTATACTGCACAATAACAGAGTCCTCCCTACTTTACTTAGGGACACGGTTTCACAATGTTAACTGGTTTGAAAGGTTTTAATTTTTCTGTTATTATCTTTTTTAAATGTTCTACATGTTAATTTGCTCTATTCATCCTATACAGAAATCGCAAATTGTGTATAACGGATGAGATGAAGGGAATGTTTTTCTTTGCTTAAGGGTAATTGATTTACACCATTCTCATTAATTACCTAAGCAAATTATCACTCTTTATTGATACATAGACTATAGGCAGCAATGTTTTCTACAAAAATGAGACAGTTGAAGATTTATCTTTCAGGTTATTTTTATGAAACACCCAGGTCTCGCAGTATCTTGCGGGACAGACCCAGATCCCAATACTACAAAACACTTCATAACGAATAACAACACTAACGCGCCTCCCACATACCCCTCAGAGTATACATTAGTGCCTAGTTTATCTAGGTTACTAACTAGCTCCTCACCTCATAGATGAGATTTGAGCACACACTCAACCACCCCTACTTAAACCTTTCTATCCCACCTCCCCTTACCTTATCCCATTTCCCATTCCACTTCACCTCTTTTCTGGAGTACACCAAAAGCTTAGAACATTCCACACAAGAAACATTTGTTAGATAAATTTCATTTGCCTCAACTACTTCACATAAACTGACTGACAACTTATACTATGGCATATACATTTTTAGGGAAATCCCCAACTCTAATCTCCCACAATGTCAACGGCCTGAACATACCCGAAAAAAGAGCGAAAATGCTAAAAGAACTTAAAAAGACTCTCCAGTCAATTGTGTTTCCACAAGAAACACACTTTAAAAGCGAACATGTACCCAAATTTACAGACAATATCTTCACAGAAATGTACCACGCCACTAATCCTTTAGCCAAAACTAAAGGAGTTTCAATCCTAATCAACAAAAACTGCCCTTTCAAACTACAGCAACAACTTATAGAACTAGAAGGTCGCTATCTTTTTCTAAAAGGTGACTGGGCAGGATCACCCATTACACTGGCCAATGTGTATTTCCCAAATACAGCCCACATCCCATTTTGGCGTAAAATTGTAGATGAACTAAAATGGTTTGTTGAAGGATGCATAATCTTGGGAGGAGATTTTAACGTCCCTCTCTCTGCCCAAAAAGACACATCAACAGGTCACACTACTGTAACATACAGAACCTTTAGACGCCTTAAACTACTCTTAAACTCTCTATCACTAGTAGACACTTGGAGACTGACCCATACGACCGAGAGAGACTACACCTTTTTCTTCTCCCCACACAAACGATATTCTCGGATTGATCTAATCTTTGTCTCACAGAGAGATTTAAGCAACTTGGAAACAGCAGAGATAGGCATAGTTTCTCTCTCCGATCATGCCCCTACGGCTATTTCCATGAGACTCGACTCCCCTAAACAAGCGACCTTTAACTGGAGGCTCAATGCATCACTCCTGACTGACCAAAGAGTGAAAGACGAAATACAGGACACTTTGACTGAATACTTTAGAAATAACCTAGATGCAGACACCAACCCTATGACTAACTGGGAAGCTCATAAAAGCATTCTGAGAGGACACTTAATGAAATGGGGCTCCAGAATAAAAAGAGAAAAAGAGAAAGAAATTTCCAATTTGACCTCACGAATAGCGAAATTAGAAACACTACACAAACAATCACTCTCAATCTCAGCAGAAGAACTGACCCGATGCAGGAACTCCCTTAAATCAATTCTTGATCTGAAGATCAGAAAAGCACTTTTTTTTAAGAAAAGCATATATTTTGAACATGGGGACAAAAGCGGGAAATTGTTGGCCAAAGCACTCAAAGATATGACACAGGCAGGCAAGGTACATGCCATAAGGGACAAAGATGGAATACTTAGACACAAACCTACTGACATAGCAGACCTTTTTCATAAATTTTACTCGAGACTATACAATCTCCCTGAACAACATAAACCCCCACACCTTACCACGACGAAACAAGAAACAATTCACCAATTTTTAAAAGAAAGCAAACTACCCTCTCTCTCCCAAGAAGACACAAACAAATTAGAAGACCCTATTTCCACCAATGAACTTTTAGAGGCCATTAAAAATCTTAAAACAGGGAAAAGCCCAGGCCCAGATGGGTTCACCTCACAATATTATAAAACATACACACACACCCCTCCTATCAGCTTTCAATTATCTGGCAAAACATTTCTTATGGCCCATATTGCGGTGATCCCCAAACCTGATGAGGATCAAACTGAATGTTCTAGCTACAGACCCATATCTTTATTAAACACAGACTTAAAATCTTAGCCAAAATACTGGCCAATAGACTGAAACCCCTCCTATCAAAGATCATTGGACCAGAACAAGTAAGATTCATGCCAGGTAGAGAGGCACGTGATAATACAACTAAAGCACTTAATTTAATTCATTATGCCCATAATTCCAAGACAGAAGGACTTCTTCTTTCCACCGATGCTGAGAAGGCCTTCGATAGAGTTTCTTGGGATTACATGATGTTTACCTGCTCTCATATTGGACTAAACGAGAGTATGCTCTCATGGATCTCAGCACTCTATCGGAACCCCCAGGCTAAAATTAAAATTAACAACATTCTTTCAGACCCAATCAAAATACGAAATGGGACACGACAAGGTTGCCCCCTCTCGCCCCTTCTTTTCATCATCTCCTTAGAACCCCTAATTAGAACAATTAATTTATCTGAAGAACTAAAGGGATTTAGGGTCGGGGAAAGAGAATATAAAATAGCCGCTTATGCGGATGATCTTTTACTATTCCTGACACACCAACATATCTCTATCCCAAACCTTGAAAAACACTTCGAGATCTTCGGATTTATTTCCAACTTTAAAATTAACAAATCAAAGTCCGAAGCATTAAATATCAACCTACCAACAGATCAACTTAAATTGATGAAAGACAACCACAACTATAAATGGGAACAAAATACTTTGAAATACCTAGGGATAAATCTAACTAGTAACATAGACTCCCTATATTCCAATAATTACAAACCCCTTCTCACCACATTGATTAGAGACCTCCAAAGATGGACCTCCAAAACGTTCTCCTTGTTCGGTAGAGCCTCTATCCTAAAAATGACAATTCTACCGAGATTGCTTTATCTCTTTAATGCCTGTATTATGACACACAAATGCTCTTTAAGCACTAAATATCAGGAGATATCTTGTAAAATCCTTACCCAATGGTATATCACGCCACATAAGGCCAGGAGATGGTCCCCCACAATTTCAGACTCCTGCTGGCCTTGCGGGGAGGATGTTGGCAACTTCCTCCACATATGGTGGGATTGCCCACCACTCCATGTTTTTTGGGAAGCAGTTATAAAGTGGACTAAATTCATAACAGAAACCATGATTGAATTCACTGCACCCACCTGTCTGATCAATGTGAATAAACTTACCATAAGTAGATATAAGAAGTCTCTGTCTAGGCATCTACTATTAGCAGCTAAAACACTCATACCCCTTCATTGGAAGACCACACACATACCCAACATTAAAGATTGGTTAGAAAGGGTAAATTACATTTACAAAATGGAAAAAATTGCTGCCATGAAGAAAGATAACAGCACAAACTTCAATCATACCTGGCAACCATGGCTGTTATTTGTACACTCCTCTGTATACGATTCACTTACTAACTAATACCTCATAGATAGGGATGAGCTTCGTGTTCGAGTAAAACCCATGTTCGAGTCGAACATCGGCTGTTCGATCGTTCGCCGAATTGCGAAAGATATGGGCCGTTCGCGCCGAATTCGTGTGGCGCGTCACGGCCCATAATTCACTGCGGCATCGCAGTGCATTGCTGGCTGATGATTGGCCAAGCATGCACTATGACCCGCATGCTTGGCCAATCACAGCGCCGTCGGTAGAGAGCTGTAATTGGCCAAAGCCAGGGTGGCTTTGGCCAATTATGGCTCAGGGGGTTTAGAACACGCCCCACACTATATAAGGCCGCCTGCACGGCGGCCCTGTGTAGTGTGTTCCGGGGTGCTGAGAGATAGACAGAGAGACAGTGTTATTTCATTTGAGTTAGCTAGATTAGGCAGGACAGTCAGTGAGTTAGCTGCACTTACAGTGTATTGTGTATACATATGCATCCCAGGTGTTGCATATGTATATACACTGTATTCAGTTTAGCTAGATCCGTTCCTGTTATCTTCTACTGACAGGCAGGCTTGTCTTGCTACAGTATTTATAGCTACCTGAAGAAAATTGCTGGTGTTCTTTTGATCCTATTACTACCACAGTCAGGCAGCTAGACTATTTACAGTTAGTGTAGTGCATCCTGCTCACAGTGTTCAGCTAAAACTACAAGTTAGTGTAGTGAGACCTCTGCACAGTGTTCAGCTAAAGCTACAAGTTAGTGTAGTGCGTCCTGCTCACAGTGTTCAGCTAAAACTACAAGTTAGTGTAGTGAGACCTCTGCATAGTGTTCAGCTAAAGCTACAAGTTAGTGTAGTGTGTCCTGCTCACAGTGTTCAGCTAAAACTACAAGTTAGTGTAGTGCGTCCTCCTCACAGTGTTCAGCTAAACCTACAAGTTATTTTTTTGCGAGCTCTGCACAGTGTTCACCTAAAGCTACCTGTAGAAGGTTGGTGGTGTTTTCCTGATCCTATCACTACCGCAGGCAGCTAAATAAGCTACAAGTTATTTTTTTGCGAGCTCTGCACAGTGTTCAGCTAAAGCTACCTGTAGAAGGTTGGTGGTGTTCTCATACTACAGGCAGGCAGTTGATTTTACTAGCTGCAGTGGGACACGCTTGGCCTTTTTTTCGGCAGCTGGCCGTGTTGAGCCGCAACATGCGAAAGACTTGATCGAGTGGATGACCAAGCCGTCCTCATCCTCCTCATCCTCTCTCACCCATGCTCAGGGTACTTTGTCTGGCAAAGCAGCAGCCTCTTCCCTCAGCTCAATGTCATCAGTGACTCCTTCCCTAGCCCCACCATGTCCTCCTGAGGGGTCCATCGAACTGTTTGACCACAGTGTTGGGTACATGCTCCAGGAGGATGCCCAGCGTTTGGAAGGCTCTGATGATAATACTGAGCTAGATGAAGGCAGTAACGTGAGCACGGACAGAGGGGGTGCCCAAGAAGGACAGCAATCTGTCAGTCATGCTCCCCCTGCTGCAGCATACTGCCAGGTTTGCTCCAGTGATGAGGAGGGAGGGGATGATGAGGTTACTGACTCAACGTGGGTGCCTGATAGGAGAGAGGAGGAGGAGGAGGCGGCACATCACCAACGAGGCAGGATGCCCTCCAGGGGCCAGCCTAAGGGCAGCACACTGACTGTATCACACCCCAAAGCTCCGCATGTGCAGGGCGCTGCAGTCTCTGAGCGTTATTCAAAAAGTTCTTTGGTGTGGGCCTTTTTTGAGACGAGTGCATCAGACCGTACCGCTGCTATTTGCAACATATGTCTCAAGCGTATCTCGCGTGGCCAAAACATCTCCCGCTTGGGTACCACATGCTTGACCAGACATATGTTGACCTGCCATGCAGTTAGTTGGCAAGCGTATCTAAAAGACCCACACCAAAGAACAAAGAGGACCTCTCTTTGCTCCTCATCAGCTGAGATCTCCAACTCCACTATACCTTCAGTCCTCTCTGAGACCTGCACTGAGAGGAATGAAGGTATAGAATTAGGTGTGTCACAGCCAAGTACTTGTGGGCAATCTGCTTTCGTTACACTGACGTCAGATTGTACCAGGCAAATTTCCCTGCCTCAGCTGCTGCACAGCCAAAAGAAGTTTGCTCCCAGCCATCCACATGCCCAGCGGTTGAATGCTAGCTTGGCTAAATTGCTAGCACTTCAACTGCTGCCTTTTCAGTTGGTAGACTCTGCCCCCTTCCGTGAGTTTGTGGAATGTGTGGTTCCTCAGTGGCAGGTACCCAAACGCCACTTTTTCTCACGGAAGGCTATTCCGGCTCTCTACCAGCATGTGGAAGGCAATGTCCATGCCTCGCTGGACAGGGCGGTCAGCGGTAACGTGCATATTACTGCTGACTCATGGTCCAGCAGGCATGGACAGGGACGTTACCTAAGTTTCACGGCGCATTGGGTTACTCTGCTGGCAGCTGGGAAGGATGCAGGACAAGGTGCAGTAGTGTTGGAGGTTGTTCCGCCACCACGCCTCCAAAATGCCACTACTAATGATTGTGACACACCTCTCTCCTCCACCCCCTCCTCTTCTTCTTCCTCCATGGCCTCTTCCTGTGCTTTGTCCTCGGAACCAGCGGTGCTCCATAGGCGTTCAAGGGGCTACGCATGTACGCAGGCCAAAAGATGCCATGCGGTGCTTGAGCTGGTGTGCTTGGGGGACAGGAGCCACACTGGGGCAGAGGTTCTGTCAGCTCTGTAGGGGCAGGTTCAGAGGTGGTTGACGCCACGCCAACTTAAGGTAGGAATGGTGGTTTGCGACAATGGCACCAACCTCCTCTCTGCCCTCCGACAGGGACAAATGACCCATGTGCCCTGTTTGGCTCACGTCCTTAACTTGGTGGTGCAGCGGTTCTTGGGCAGGTACCCGGGCTTACAGGATGTCCTGAGGCAGGCCAAGAAAGTCTGTGTGTATTTCCGCCGGTCATATAATGCCAGTGCTCAGCTGGCGGACCTCCAAAAAGGAGTTTAACCTGCCCAAGAACTGCCTAATCTGTGACATGCCCACCAGGTGGAACTCAACGTTGGCCATGCTGCAGCGGCTGCACACGCAGCAGAGGGCCATCAATGAGTACCTGTGCGACTATGGCACCAGGACAGGGTCAGGGGAGCTTGGTTTTTTTTCCCCACGCCAGTGGGCCATGATCAGGGATGCATGCACTGTCCTGTCACCATTTGAGGAGGCCACGAGGATGGTGAGCAGTGACAGTGCATGCATCAGTGACACTGTCCCCCTTGTCCACCTGTTGGAGCACACTCTGCGTGGAATAATGGACAGGGCACTTGAGGCAGAACAGAGGCAGGAAGAGGAGGACTTCCTTAGCTCTCAAGGCCCCCTTTATCTAGACAGTGTTCCTGCGTGCCCGCCGATCACACAGGAAGAGGACGAGGAGGAGGAGGATTGTGTCTCCAGACCTAAACCCTATTGAGCATCTGTGGGGCATTCTCAAACAGAAGGTGGAAGAGTGCAAGGTCTCTAACATCCACCAGCTCCGTGATGTCATCAAGAAGTAGAAGAGGACTCCAGTGGCAACCTGTGAAGCTCCGGCGAACTTCATGATGTTGCCAGCAGTTTAGAAATTAATGGCTGTGTGTTGAGTTATTTTGAAGGGACAGCAAATTTACTCTGTTATACAAGCTGTACACTCACTACTTTTCATTGTAGCAAAGTGTCATTTCTTCAGTGGTGTCACATGAAAAGATAGAATAAAATATTTACAAAAATGTGAAGGGTGTACTCACTTTTGTGAGATACTGGATATATAGATATATATACTGTATGTGTGTAAACAAAGTAATATAAACAGTGTTACACTACTAAGTAATCAATTAAAAACCGTGATTCCTAATGATGAAGTGCTTGGTAATGAATCATCATAAAACAAATAATAAATCTCAAAAGTATATATATGTGTAACAAAGTCCATAAACATGTAATGACCAGTGATTGATTGTATTAAAATTCAAGATGTACTTTTCCCCTACAAGTGCAAAGGAACTACTTCAACAGTGCTCATGCTCGCCTCCACCAGTGTCATAGGCTGCTCACCTCACATTTTGACTCCTGTTTCACCAGCGGGTCAAAATCACCATTTTCTAGGGATGATGGAAATAACTGGCGTAGTGTTGACACTTTAAATCTTCTGCATTAAAATCCCCTTCTATGGGTTCAAACCAAACCTCGATAACTCGCATAAAATGGAATATATGTGAGCGGAGAAAGGACAGAATCTAGTGCTCTACGTACAAAAAAAGACATTTATTCTCATAAAAAAAAACAGATGATACACTCACAAGAAAGGCACTTTAAGCCATGCTAGCTGGTAATGGAATGCAAACATCAATGTTTCACGAGATGGCCGCGATGTGTATGAGTGCATCATCTGCTTTTTTTATGAGAATATATGTCCTTTTTATACGGATGAATTTATTTATTACATAATGATGAAATATTAACCACTTCCGGACTGGCTCACTCTGATATACGTCGGCATTTTGAAGAGGAATATCTTTGTTATGGCAGCAGCTAGCTACCATAACCCCGGTATCCTCTTCTTCAGAGAACAGTCCGGTTTCAGATAAAAGTGGTCTCTGCGGCGGATTCACTACAAGGTCACTTTTATCGGCAGCGGGAGAGGGGCCCCCCTCTTGGACGAATGATCATATATGATCATATATATATGATTATCGGCCGAATGATCGTCCATTTTCTCCATATCGGAGAATAGGTTACTAAAGTATAACAATTCTTGTACAACAGAATAAATAATTTGGAAGTGATGTAACGTATTGTATTTTCGGACAAAAACTTTACTGATTAAATCGAAATCGTACGATCTGGTATCGTATAAGAAAATTTTTTGTGTTTGTCTCTTTGGAAAATTTTAAATAAAAGCTGTATACTAACGATCAGATTATCGAAATTTGTATTTATTGTATGATATTCTGATCGTGTGTACGGGGCTTAAGCAAAAGATCAACAAGATCAACTGCACAGTGCTTACTTTGAGTGCTTACTTTGCTGCATAATGTTTGCTGCAGTCTAGCAAACAGCCTTCGGCTAAACTTTGCACTTTGATAAGACAATACACTGGCTCTTGCATTAATGAATACAAATATAATGAAAAATTAGATACTTCAATCATAAAGTTTCCACATATTCATAGCATGTGTGGATGTGCTTTAAACATTGCTGGGTTGCAAGCCGACTTCATCAAACAAACATATAATAGCAGCCCATATCCCATATGTAAGACACTATACAAGACAAAACAAATGTCGTTAGTCCAACCTCTTTCATGTTGCAATGCTGTTATCATAAACACCCTTATGAGTGTCGTGAAACAAACTTTCTGTAAATTAAAAGCATCTGTGCTATACTCAACAGTCACAAGAATACTGGAATATATTTCTGTAATGAGTAAACATCATAGGCCCCTATGTCGGTTATATTACTCATATAAGGAAGCTCCCTTATATCCCTTTTACTCACAATGTACATCATAATGGCAATGCCCACACCATTTTGGTTTTGGCTATTCAACCTTCTGCCTGTTATCACTTTTTCTTGGGTTGAGCATAGAATTATGATTTTTAAAGTGCTTCACTTTACAGTTATTTTACACAACTCTAATAACATACCGGTGAAATACTGAGGTATTATCTCTTTGCAATGTTTTAAGCAGAGAAATCTCTGCAGAAGGTTAGTACTGGAGCCCTTAACGTTTTTAGACAAAAGGGACACTTCACTGTCCATCATATGTTTTAGGGTGTTGGACTGTGACTGGTAGGAGTAATAAAAATACCACTGTGTTGTTGGGCATTAAAGTAACAAATTGACCTGATGTCAGTGGGGATAACAAAAATGTATAGATGTTACCGGAGTAAAAAAAATGCACCTGCATTGGTGATCAGTAGGAGTAAAAAAGCACCAGTGTAGATGGGAGTAAAAAAATGCTTCAACATCAATAATCAGTAGTAATAAAAAATTCCCTGACATCAATAGGAGTAAAGTTGTCACTGTATTGGTGGTCAGTAGGGATGAGCTTCATCGCATGTTCGACCATTCGTCGAATTGCAAACGATATGGGCCATTCGCGTCAAATTTGAGTGTCGCGTCACGGCCCATAATTCACTGCAGCATCGCAGTGCGTTGCTGGCTGATGATTGGCCAAGCATGTACTATGACCCGCATGCTTGGCCAATCACAACGGCATCTGTACAGAGAGCTGTAATTGGCCAAAGCCAGGGTGGCTTTGGCCAATTATGGCTCAGGGGGTTTAGTACACGCCCCACACTATATAAGGCCGCCTGCACATCGGCCTGTGTAGTGTGTTCCGGCGTTGAGAGAGAGATAGAGATAGAGAGAGAGAGACAGTGTCATTTGATTTAAGTTAGATAGAGTAGGCAGGCGAGTCAGTTATCTGCACTTACAGTGTATTATATATATATATAAAAAATCCAAACAAGGACAAGGTTTTGCTGCACAAACCGTATTTATTTTGAAATCTTCAAAAGGACATCACCACGACATCCATAAAATCAGGCATCCATATTAAACGTTTTCGGGCTATTGTGGATAACGCCTGACATGGACATTCATTGTACTGTTCATTTAAGCACAAGAGAATCCATTTTGTTCTCACTGTTGAAATGTGTTCTGTAACCTTCACCTAACACACAGACACTTCTTCTACTAAACGCTCTCTACTCCCCCCTCCCTTTTCAAGGTTTTACTTTTGCAATTGTTCTATTCGCTAGTTTTTAATAATATATTTCTATTTGTTAGCTTTTAATAACATATTGCTATTTGTTAGTTTTTAATAACATCTCACACCACCCCTTTCTTATCTATGTATAAAATAACATGTAATAATAAATTTTTCACTGAACGGACATTTTAAACACAGTGATTGAGTCCTGTGAATCTGTTCCTGCAGCTGCAGTATTAACTTTGTTTTAGAGTCCCAATCAGAAATCAGTCATAGCAGTCTTGGCGAGCCAGCCAGGAGTTTGGCAGAGTCTCCAGAAGGAACCGCGCTTCGATCGGGATCATCGAGAAACGCAGACCTCAAATGCCGGCTAGGTAAGCTGCCCTTAAGCTTGCTATATTTCTGCCTTTTCCTATGTATCCTATCTGTCGGTTCTCAAGGAAACCAGACCACTCTCGGACCTTTCTGGTTGGGTAACGTGTGTGTGTGAATGTGTTTGTGTCCCCCTTCACGGGTTGGACTGTGTGTGGATAGGGAAAATCCTCTGCAGTTCCCTGCGTTGACTCCTTGTGGGCGACCTTAGTCAGAGGCGCATGGTAGGGTCAGATAAAACTCACAGAGAAGAGAAGAGACGAGGGGGGTCTCTTAATGAGTGTTTTGTCTATTGTCATAAACCCCTTCTATCCACGTAGATAAGTGGAGACTATTCTTGTAAATCTGCAGATTTGCTGTACTATTTGTTTTAGAGGCAAGAG
Source organism: Lithobates clamitans (assembly GCA_037952925.1). Lineage (NCBI taxonomy): Eukaryota > Metazoa > Chordata > Amphibia > Anura > Ranidae > Lithobates > Lithobates clamitans. The sequence goes on along the minus strand of JBBGZY010000138.1, from coordinate 2,209,322 downwards.
GGAATAGGCACAAGTAGAGAAGAGAGATGACTGGCCAGTCATTATGGGCATTAAATTAATTAAGGGAATGAAGGGAGAGAGGCCTTCAGAAAATGCCCAGCGCAAGATGAGCGCTAGAGAATATATGAACCGAAGGTACGGTTCTGCCTATACTGAGCCCCTAGATAAATGGGTAGAATGGACAAAGGGAACAGCTAAACCTTTAAAATCTGAAGGGACTTTTGATTTAAAAGTATGGCAAACTTTTCTGCACGATTATGGCCCACTACTGTGCAGTGAAGGAACGTGGAGAATAGCTTGCACATGGGAGACAGAAGCTAAAGTAGCAAATCAAACTGGCTTGACGGAGATATTTAATAAAAGTACTGCCCAAATTTACTATGTTTGGCCAGAAGACTCTGTAGAGGAGGACCCCCCACCTTATGTGGCTGCCAGTTTGGCTTTAAGGGGTCCACGCACAAAAGCAAAAGAATTAGATTACATGGAACACACAAAAGATGAGCTATGCAATATAGTAGAGAGCAGAGGTTTAACAGCCCCATATCAACCTACAAAGAGGGATTTGGCTCGTATCCTAGAAACAGATGATTGGCATAAATCAAAAGGCACATATGCAAACCTAGATCTCTCTGAACTTAACGCTTTGGCCAGAGAAAGAGAGATAGAATCTGAACTTCCAGAGCAAACCATAATTTCCAAATTGTGGCAGCAAGATGAAGAGAGAAGGAAGGGAGATGCCAGCCCTTCTGCCCCTGTCATAGAGAAATCTGTTGCAGTTTATCCTGTCAGAACCCAATTCGTTTTTGAAGGTAATGCTGTTGACAGTAAGTCTCAAATTAAATGGCATGTACCTTTTAGTCCCCAAGATATGAGATCCATATTAGAGGGATTGGGAGATCCTAGAAAGAATCCAATTGGGTTTGCAAACAAACTTAGTGCTGCACAGGAAGCATATGAGGCTTCTGCTACTGACATTCATCAGCTTCTTATTAAAGCAGTGGGAAGCAACATGTCTGGCTATATACTTAAAGAATGTGGTGTAGACGTCAAAAATCTAGGTAAGATGGTTAGTGGACGGGAGGTTTGTGAGAAATTGAAGGAAAAATTGCCCCAAATATATGGACAAACCAGACATGCTGAATTTATGAATGCTAAGCAAGGGAAAGAGGAAGCAGCAGGGGCTTATTGGAGGCGGTTAAGTGATATGGCTGAGGAAGCAGGCATTAAAATAGAGGAGGAGAAGGCGGGAGAAACTGCAAGTCCATCTACACAACTGGTGAAACAAAGGTTTCTTGATGGTTTAATACCCCAGTTGAAAGAAAAGTTGTTCACAGCAAGGCCTGAGGCAGGCAATATAATATGTCTATTCGAGACGTCCTGCCTATCCTGTTATCCGTAGAAAACAGGATTAACCAAAAAGACAGCAAACCCAAGGTAATGTACATGGGGAAGCAGAGAGGAAAAGGAAGAGGAAGAGGCAAAGGCAATTTCAGAAATCATGGCAATCGGGGACCAATTATATGCTACAATTGTGATGGGGAAGGACACATAGCCAAATTCTGCCATCTTCCTGGCCGTAGACTAGGAAAGAGCTTAGAGGCCCCTCATGCTGATCCCAGTTCTCTGCCAAAAGCAGTGGATCAGGCATAGGAAAATGGCATGCCAGTATCAATGATGTTAAATAGGGGAGACAATGGTCCTGAGGCCAGAGTAAAAGTATTTTTACAAGAACTCCCCTATCCTGGAGGAGAAACAGAATTAACCTGTTTAATTGATACTGGTGCAAGCCGAAGTGTTTTTAATATAGAGGACTTACCTCCAGGATTATTTTATTATCTACAAATGTTATCTCTGGTGTTGGCCTAACCGGGACCTCTACTGATTTGGTTGAGTCCAAGCCACTTAAACTCAGGCTAGGACAGCAAACAGAAATTGTCACTAAAGTGTTAGTTTCAGACACAGTTCCTACCAATCTTTTGGGAGCTGACATTATGAACCTAATTTTAGCAAACATAGACTACACTCCTACAGGAGTCCAAGCAGGGCTGGACTGGGACAAAAATTTGGCCCTGGACTTCATCCAGACTGGCCCACTTTAATTTTGCAGCAACAGCAATGGTAGCAGTGCCAGCTCCTTCTCCAGCCATACCCCAGCCAATATTAAAGAAGAGGACTGCAGCCCAGAGAAGGAGAGGCCTCCAGAAGTGTCCTGTTCACATATTTCTAGGGAGATATCAGCTCATTGGTGGATGAGCACTTCAGCAGAGCTCTCAGCCAACCCAGCAATGATTCCCCAATCAGTGCTGCTGCCAAGAATGCCAGTACTGCCACTGGTCACTGATGAACTCATGTACTGCCACTGGTCACTGATGAATTAATGTACTGCCACTGGTCACTGATGAATTAATGGCTGACCAGTGGTCAGTCATTATTTCATCAGTGACCAGTGGCAGTACACCCATTCATCATCAGTGATCATGACCAGCAGTGACAGTACATTAATTCATCAGTGACCATGACTACCAGTGGCAGTACATTAATTCATCAGTGACCATGACCAGTGGCCGCAAATTCATTCATCAGTGACCATGACCAGCAGTGGCAATAGTAAATTCATTCATCAGTAACCATGATCAGCAGTGGCACTAGTAAATTCATTCATCAGTTACCGTGACCAGTGGCAGTAAATTAATTCACCAGTGGCATTAAATTATTAATCATTTACCGAGACCAGTGGCATTAAATTAATCATTTACCGTGACCAGTGACATTAAATTATTAATCAGTTACCGTGACCAGTGACATTAAATTATTAATCAGTTACCATCACCAGTGACATAACATTACTAATCAGTTACCGCAGTTACCGTGACCAGTGGCATTAAATTATTCATCCATTACCATGACCAGTGACATTAAATTACTAATCAGTTATCGTGACCAGTGGCATTAAATTATTCATCAGTTATCGTGACCAGTGGCATTAAATTATTCATCAATTACCATGACCAGTGACATTAAATTAATAATTGACCAGTGGCATTAAATTAATAATTGACCAGTGGCATTAAATTAATAATTGACCAGTGGCAATAAATTATTCATCAGTTACCGTGGTCAGCAGCATTAAATTAATAATTGACCAGTGGCATTAAATTAATATTAATGCCACTGTAGCATTAATATTATTTTAATGCCACTGGTCAATTATTAATTTAATGCCACTGGCCATGGTAACTGATGGATGAATAATTTAACCATGACCAGTGGCAGTACATTTACAGTACAGATTAACCCCTCCCCCCCTCCCCCCGCCATGCTGCATATTCAGTTACTTTATAATTTAACCATGACCAATGGCAGTACATTTACAATACAGATTTACCCCTCCCCCCTCCCCCCGCCATGCTGCATATTCAGTTACTTTAAGTAACTGAATATGCAGCATGGCGGGGGGAGGGGTAAATCTGTACTGTAAATGTACTGCCACTGGTCATGGTTAAATTATTCATCAGTTACCATGCCAGTGGCATTAAATTAATAATTGACCAGTGGCATTAAATTAATATTAATGCCTCTGTGGCATTAATAATAATTTAATGCCACTGGTCAATTATTAATTTAATGCCACTGGCCATGGTAACTGATGAATAATTTAACCATGACCAGTGGCAGTACATTTATACAGTACAGATTTACCCCTCCCCCCTCCATGCTGCATATTCAGTTACTTACTAATTACTATTATTATTAGAAAAGTTATTACTATAGTGCTGCACTGCTGCTTACTTGAATGATGACAGTGACACTATAGCCTTGGTCTCTCTGTCACTGTACTTGCTGGTGGTTCTGATCCGATTCCGAATTCTCCTCCTCGGCTTCGGCTCCTCTAGGTTGCAGATTTGCAGCCAGGCTTGCTTTGCTACGCCCTGGCTCCGCCTCCTCCTATGTCCCCGGGCCGCCTCCGTCCGTGAGTGACGTCACGGCGCCGGGACAAAGAGGCCGCCCAAATGGCTATATTGTTAGCTGTTAGGGGGAGTGCCTGGGGGAGTGTCAATGCCTGTTTTTTTGTGACGCCGGCGGCCCGCCCGCCCGCCTGCTGAGTGCAGGAGCGGAGCCGCACGGCGACGCTCGGACGGAGAGAGACAGTGACACAATCACTGTCTGACAGTCAGAGAGAGAATGTCATTGTGGTGTAGTGGCCCGCTGCCAATCGGCCCACCGGGAATCTCCCGGTAGTCCCGATGGCCAGCACAGGCCTGAGTCCAAGTGGTCAGTAGTCTATCAGGAGAAGTTTTAAATTCTGCCTGTGGAGTATTTTTAATCCAAGACTCCACTCTGCCATTTCCACCAGAATTGAAAGTGATTCCCACTGAATTATGGGCCACCAGCAAATATGATGTAGGTCTGCTGGATTGCACCCCAGTCATGATAAAAATTAAACCAGGAGCCCATCTCCCACAGATTAAACAGTACCCACTGAGTTTTGCTAAGACTGAGGGGATAAAGGATCAAATCACTCAACTGAAAGCAGCAGGGGTTGTTGTACCAATTAAGTCCCAGGTCAATACACCCCTGTTCCCAATTGCAAAGAAGCCAGACAAGAAGGGTGGGCAGGTGACATATCGCATGGTGCATGATTTGAGAGCCATTAACAATATAATAGAGGCAGATACCCCGATCGTGGCCAACCCCCGCACTTTACTAAGTGGAATACCTGCCTCCAGCACCTGCTTTACAGTGATTGATCTTGCAAATGCTTTCTTTTCGGTGCCCCTGCACCCAGATTGCTGGCACCTTTTTTCATTTACCCATGATGCCCAAAAGTTAGCATGGACAAGATTGCCCCAAGGCTGTGTGAGTAGCCCCTCTGAATATAATACTGCATTAAAGCAAGTATTGGACCAATGGTCCCCCTTACACCCAAACACAGTTTTGCTTCAGTACATAGACGATTTGCTTATTTGTTCTGATACAAAGGACATTTGTAGCAGAGAAACAGTAAACCTTCTCATGTTTCTCTATAACAGTAACAACAAAGTTAGCAAAGATAAGCTACAATACTGCCAAGAGAAAGTGATCTTCCTGGGTCACTGCATTTCACATGGAATCCGTCACCTAACCCCAGATCGAGTTAAAACTCTACAAAACTTTGTTTTAGAGTCCCAATCAGAAATCAGTCATATCAGTCTTGGCGAGCCCTATATTCTGTACGAACTACCCCTAAACAACCACATGGGCTGTCCCCCTATGAGATTTTATTTGGAGGGCCACCCAAAACAGGGCTATATTTTCCCCAACAGTTGCAGGCTTCTCACTCTAATCTGTTAGAATATGTTCAGATTTTGCAAAGAACATTGAATAAAATACATGAAGGTGTTTATAAATCTATCCCCGACCCAGATTCTGTTTCAGGTATTCACAGAATCCAACCAGGTGACTGGGTGGTGGTCAAGCGACACGTCAGAAAGCCACTAGAACCAAAATTTGACGGACCACATTTGGTGCTTTTGACAACCGGTTCTGCTGTCAAGTTGGAAGGAAAGCCCACCTGGATTCACGCCAGTCACTGCAAGAAAATCCTGAAGTGATGATATCCTTTGAAAAAAAGATGATAATGTTTTTCTTTTTGTTGTTTGTGAGAACTGAGACATGGAAAAATAACCCTTTCATCCAAATGTTAAAATTGTATGCAACCCATAGCAACGCTAGTAACTGATGGGTGTGTTCTCACTTACATCCCAAAAACAGGAACAATACCCATGAAAGCAATGCCTCTCAATTTCACTGATCTAAACAGGACCAGAATAAATGGCTCATACATAGTCTCCACAGCTAATGAGCACAGATCAGTAACTTTGATGGTTTCGAAACAGATAAACACTCCACAGATTTGTTTAAACATTACATGCCCGTTTAACACTAAATGTACACGGTTGGGCAATTCAGGTTGCACTGGAGCAAAAATTACAGTTTATGGAGGAAACTATGGTCAATATTATTATATCCCAGATCCAGAACTAAATAGAACCCTTTATAGTACAAATTGCTCACAGTTTCCAATATGTGAAAATATCGGTTTCCTGAGATTCCATGTTATTGCTTCCAGTTTTTTAGGAGCAGGCATACCGTCCATACGTAGAGGGTTATATTATATATGTGGAAATAAAGCTTACGCCTGGCTTCCTACTAATGTTACAGGTACATGTTATATTGGGAAGTTAGTACCTGCTTTGGCTGTTCGCAAAGATACAGTGCGACCAGATCAAAGTCCAGAATACCCTTTAGTGTTCAAAAGACAGCTGTTCACTGAAGGTGACATGGCATGGTCATGGTTCCCTTCCTGGACAGGATGGGGAATTGAAGCAATGAAAAGACTAAAATAATTACACTAGAATTGTAGATGAGATTATTAACCTTACTACCACTGATATAGGTTTATTAAATGAAGAAACGGCTCAGCTTAAAAAAGTAGTATTAGAGCCCAGATTAACGCTAAATTATCTCACTGCAGCTCAAGGTGGGATGTGTAAGGTATTTCGCACTGACTGTTGTATATACATTTCTGATAATGAGGACATTATTAAAGGGCATCTTGCTAAGATAAGAGAACTACAGAATAAGGCCAGAGATATTGCTAAAGATGGATGGAACCCCTTTCAGGGTTTAGGAGGTTTTGGTGATTTTTTATATGGCATAGTAACATGGTTACAGAAACTAGGCACTTACATTGTGATGTTCCTATTTCTCATGTTTGTTATTTACTTCCTCATCAGGCTATGCCTCTGTGTGACTACCCGCTGTACCAACAAATGTACCACCGGCCCTGATGAACCCATTATTGTGAGAAAGCTAGGAGAGAGCTGAACAGGACGCCGTCTCTCTGCGCCAATGTAACAGGAGTTACCAGCAATCGGCTGAACGTAACGCGGAGAAGAATGGTGTCAAATAAACAAAAGGGGGGAAATGACATGGACATTCATTGTACTGTTCATTTAAGCACAAGAGAACCCATTTTGTTCTCACTGTTGAAATGTGTTCTGTAACCTTCACCTAACACACAGACACTTCTCCTACTAAACGCTCTCTACTCCCCCCTCCCTTTTCAAGGTTTTATTTTTGCAATTGTTCTATTCGCTAGTTTTTAACTATGTATAAAATAACATGTAATAATAAATTTTTCACTGAACGGACATTTTAAACACAGTGATTGAGTCCTGTGAATCTGTTCCTGCAGCTGCAGTATTAACTTTGTTTTAGAGTCCCAATCAGAAATCAGTCATATCACGCCCTTCATCAGAAGTAATTGCCTATCTAGTGACTATACATATGGCAATATATATACTCAATGAACAATCAATTACCAAGCTAATCATCTGGAATCAATCAAATAATCATTTATGTTTAACCGAATCTGTTACCACATACACATACAATTATCATCAAATGTGAATACAATTTTTTTGTAATTTAGGAATCAAGGTCACAGGTAGAAAGAAGATTTCCTGTTGAATTTTTACAATTGGAACTTCTGTCAATTTCTAAGGAAGTAAACGCCCTAGAGCTACAATTGTCTGAGCTTTTGGGACATGAGGAATTTCTTAAAACTAAAATTGTTTTGGATGAGAAGATTAAAACTCACAGAAAGGTGATTGAAGCCCGCAAAAGAGCTAAAATGGATCGGGACCGTGATGATTACTCCAATAATCGTGTATACAATTGGACAGAGTCTAATCGTTTCCGAACAAGATTTAGAAAATCACAACGGGACCAGCAATTATCCACATCCAATTCATCTGTTGCTTCCACTGGATCCTCTACAGGTGCCTCCAAAGGCCCTTTTTTACAAAGGGGCCCTACAAACGTCCGTGTAGGAGAGGAGGGAAGAAAAACCGACGGCGTCACCACAAGAGCCAGGGCGAGCAGGGGACGGAACCGACAAAGGACTTGAGCACTTCTACAGTACCTATAATAGACTACACCACTTGTGCGGTACATAACATTTCTTCTATTGTATTGAGTGAAATAGAATTGCAGGTATTGAATAAGGGGCTTAATTTTTGTCCTAAAGCTAGAATGAATAAATTTACATTAAGACAGGACCTTTACCGTTTTTATAGACAGGTTCACAGGTTCGTTTGAAGGCATTTTATTCTTCCAGATCTAAAATGAACAATACCAGCTCACTACCTTTGTCTATTGTTAATTTACAATTAAAAAACAAAAGTGGCTTTGTGCCCCCTACTTCTAGTGCAGCTGCTGAATTGTTCATTAATAGAGTGGATGAAGATATTAATCTGTTTTTGCAAAAAAGTAATGGGAGGGATCATATTCCAAAAAATATGACAAAAGAGGAAATGATGGCTCTTTCCTCTTTGGCAGCACGTAAGGAAATCACGATCAAGCCAGCCGACAAAGGCGGTTCGATCGTGATTATGAATACTGTACAATATGAGAGGGAAATTCTTAGACAGTTGGCAGATCCCACAGTATATAAATGTCTGGAAATGAATCCCACTTCCCGTGTTATGAATAGGATTAAGCAGGTGGTCAGTAAAGCCGTACAAAATAATGTGATTGATACCACTACACAAACTTATCTTATTGCTGATCAGCCTGTTACACCGATTATCTATGTGCTTCCTAAAATACATAAAGATCCCATCAACCCTCCAGGACGTCCCATTGTGTCCAGCACTGCATCAGTTACTATGCCATTGGCTAAATATCTTGATAAGTGTTTGACACCCTTGATTACTCGACTCGCTCATACATCAGGGATACTCAGGATTTTTTGAATAAAATTCGTTCACAAACTATTTCTCCTGATGCACTGCTGGTCACATGGGACGTTGCTAACTTATATACAGCTATCCCACATACTCTGGGAATAGAAGCCTGCAAACGTCTATTGTTTCATTCAAAAAAATACACTGCTGCTCAGATTAAGTTTCTCCTTGATTTGCTGACTATAGTATTAGAGGAAAATTTCTTTCTGTTTAAAGATACTTATTATTTACAATTAGCCGGAGCAGCTATGGGCAGCAATGTAGCACCACCTTATGCAAATGCATTTATGGATATGATAGAACAATCTTTCATTTTTCCTTCTGCGTTATTCAGTCAACATTGTACAGTATGGTACAGGTTCATTGATGACGCCTTTGCTGTATGGACAGGTGATTTAAATTAATTGTCTTTGTTCAATTTCTGTTTAAACTCATTAATACCTGGTTTAAAATTTAATATCATGTATAACAATGTAGCTGTTCCGTTCTTGGATACTTTATTGTCCATCAAAGATGGACACAATGTTAGTGATTTATATAGAAAACCAACGGACCGATTGTTATTTTCCAGTTTTCATCCTCCTGGGGTATTTAAATCTATCCCACGGAGTCAACTAAAACGTGTAACCAGGATCACGAGTGAAGTAGATACTTGTAACATGAGATTGGATGAGATGGAAGGCAGGCTACGACAGCGAGGATATCCAGCAGATTTAGTACATTCTGAACGCATTAACATACATAATAAGACCATATCAGTCAGCAATCAAAGTCGCAGAATGCCTTTCACCTCACAATTTCATCCATTTTCACATAAAATTAACAATATTATTAAAAAACATTGGTCTATGCTGCAAAGTGCTTATCCATTGGTTCCAGAATTCAATAATCCCCCATTACCATCCTACCGACGAGGCATGACGATACGTGACAGGTTGGTGAAATCTGATCAATTTTCAATACCAAATCCCCGGGTAACCTTTTTAGGTCCTAAAAATACTGGTTCATTTCCATGTTTAAGTTGTATCCAATGCTCCAGCATAATAAAAGGGAAAAGTTTTTCCCACCCACTTAAGGGTTATGATATTTTGATCAGAGATCACTATGCCTGCCAGTCATCCTTCGTGGTATATATCATAAAATGTCCTTGCGGTCTCCTTTATGTGAGGGAGACCACACAGAAGGTTAAGGACCGCATAGCTCGTCATAAGTACTCCATTCGGGACAAATTAGTTAAACTTCCTCTGGCTAGACATTTTGTTGAGCGGGGACACACGGTGTCACAGCTAAGATTTATGGTGATAGATGGTGTCACCATAAATAGACGTGGTGGGGACAGAGAAAAGTCTCTAAGAAAGAAGGAAGTGAGTTGGATCCATCGGCTGGACACACTCCAGCCGAAAGGGTTAAATTTTGATTTGTATTTATTTTTATAAAAAATTTTTTTTTGAAAGTTTAGTATTTTGTGGAGAGGTGGTCAATGCCATTAATGTCATTTGTGTTATTTATATTATCACAATTAACAGTGTTTATTTTCTCTAGTTTTTTTCATTTTTTTCACATTTATTGGTATCTCGTGCAATCAGATTGGTGCTAGTTGTGGTGTGTATGGTCTAATACAGGGATTGATATGCACAACCTGTTGAGGCATAGAGAGGGTGCATAGTTTAACATGCAAGATATAGGTATCCACTGTAGATCATACAATAAGGGTTAAATCTGCACATAAAAAAATATATACCTTGTATAGATGTGACATTTGTTTAAATTTTTTTTTTATTATTATTATTTTATTTTTCTGCTTTAATTTCAGGATTTCTGTGTCCATAGTCTATGAAGTGTGAAATCTTCTTTCTACCTGTGACCTTGATTCCTAAATTGTAAAAAATTATATTCACATTTGATGATAATTGTAATTGTATGTGATAACAGATTCGGTTAAACATAAATGATTATTTGATTGATTCCAGATGATTAGCTTGTTAATTGATTGTTCATTGAGTATATATATTGCCATATGTATATTCACTAGATAGGCATGATCTTCTGATGAAGGGCGTTATCCACAATAGCCCGAAAACGTTTATTATGGATGCCTGATTTTATGGATGTCGTGGTGAAGTCCTTTTGAAGATTTCAAAATAAATACGGTTTGTGCAGCAATACCTTGTTTGGATTTTTTCTATGTCGAAGCCCGTGGGAGGGCTTGATTGCCAAGCACGGCCATCTGAGACTGTAGTGCACCTCACCCTTCTGACTATTATATATATATATATATATATATATATATATATATATATATATATACACACATACTTATACACACACACACACACACACACTCTGTATTCAGTGTAGCTAGATCTGTTCCTGTTATTCTCTTCCTACTGACAGGCAGGCAGGTGTTTTTACAGTATTTACAGCTACCTGGAGAAAATTGCTGGTGTTCTTCTGATCCTGTTAGTCCAATTAGCTACAGTATTTACAGTTAGTGTAGTGTGTTCTCTGCACAGTGTGCACCTAAAGCTACCTGAAGAAAATTGGTGGTATTCTTCGGATAGTATTAGTACCGCAGGCAGCTGCAGTATTTACAAGTTAGTGTAGTGAGTCTTCTGCACAGTGTGCACCTAAAGCTACCTGAAGAAAATTGGTGGTGTTCTTCTGAGCCTATTAGTACCGCAGGCAGCTGCAGTATTTACAAGTGAGTGTAGTGCATCCTCTGCACAGTGCGCACCTAAAGCTACCTGAAGAAAATTGGTGGTGTTCTTCTGATCCTATTAATACCATAGGCAGGCAGCTGCAGTATTTACAGTTAGTGTACTGCGTCCTCTGCACAGTGTGCACCTAAAGCTACCTGAAGAAAATCGGTGGTGTTCTTCTGATCCTATTAGTACCGCAGGCAGCTGCAGTATTTACAAGTACCGTGTTTATCGGCGTATAACACGCGCCGGCCTATAACACACACCCCAGGTTTAGAAGGGAAGTTTAAGGAAAAATACTTACATTTAAATGCCCATCAATGCAGCCTCATCAGTGTCCATCTGCAGCCTTTTCAGTGTCCAACTTTAGCGTTGTCCCCCATTGCAGCATTGTCCCCCATTGCAGCCTTGTCCCCCATTGCAGCCTTGTCAGTGTCCATCAGTAGTCTGCAGCCTTGCCCTGTGTCATTTGCAGACATCTGGCATTTAAAAATGGCGCAGCCGTTCTCGGCCGTTCTCGGCGGCTCTCGGCCATTCTCGGCAGCTTTCGCCCATTCTCGGCGGCTCTCGACGGCTTTCGTATGCACTCGGCTTTCGGCAGCTCACGCGGGACTACGAGAGCCACCGAGAATTGCCGAAAGCCGCCGAGAATGCCCGAAAGCCGTCGAGAACAGCCGAAACCCGCCAAGAGCTGCCAAAAGGCTCATAATCGGCGGGGTATCGGCGTATAACACGCACACATGATTTTCCCCTGAAAGGGGAAAAAAGTGCGTGTTATACGCCGATAAATACGGTAAGTGTAGTGCGTCCTCTGCATAGTGTACACCTAAAGCTACCTGAAGAAAATTGGTGGTGTTCTTCTGATCCTATTAGTACCGCAGGCAGCTGCAGTATTTACAGTTAGTGTACTGCATCCTCTGCACAGTGCGCACCTAAAGCTACCTGAAGACAATTGCTGTTGTTCTGATCCTATTAATACCACAGGCAGGCAGCTGCAGTATTTACAGTTAGTGTACTGTGTCCTCTGCACAGTGTGCACCTAAAGCTACCTGAAGAAAATTGGTGGTGTTGTTCTGATCCTATTAATACCACAGGCAGGCAGCTGCAGTATTTACAGTTAATGTACTGCGTCCTCTGCACAGTGTGCACCTAAAGCTACCTGAAGACAATTGCTGTTGTTCTGTTTCTATTAATACCACAGGCAGGCAGCTGCAGTATTTACAGTTAGTGTACTGTGTCCTCTGCACAGTGTGCACCTAAAGCTACCTGAAGACAATTGCTGGTGTTCTCATACTAATAATACTACAGGCAGGCAGTTGATTCTGCTAGCTGCAGTATCAGTATATATTTACATCCCAGCATTGTGCAGCTACATCTCACTGCAGGCCTTTAGTATGTCTGGAAGGCCAACAAGGAGAGGCAGACAGTCATAGGCCAATAAAAGAGGGCAAGCAGGCTCTGTGTCTAGAGGCAACAGTGCTGGTCGTGGAGACGGTGCAATCCTCATCAGCATGTGGCCGTGGGACACGCTTGTCCTTTTTTTCAGCAGCTGGCCGTGTTGAGCCGCAACATGCGGAAGACTTGGTAAAGTGGATGACCAAGCCGTTCTCATCCTCCTCATCCTCTCTCACCCAGGCTCAGGGTACTTTGTCTGGCAAAGCAGCTGCCAACGCAGCCTCTTCCCTCAGCTCAATGGCATCAGTCACTCCTTCCCTAGCCCCATCATGTCCTCCTGAGGAGTCCCCCGAACTGTTTGACCACAGTGTTGGGTACATGCTCCAGGAGGATGCCCAGTGTTTTGAAGGCCCTGATGATGGTACCCAGCTAGAGAAAGGCAGTAACGTGTGCCCAGAGAGAGGGGTGCCCAAGTAGGTGTCACGTACCTGGTGGTGGAGCCCAGAATGCAGGGAGTAGCCTCTCGTGTGCCTGTGGTTCGAGAGCCCCTGATAGAGAAGACAGGGACTCAAGAGCGCAGGGGGCCACAAGTGCTTGGCAAGTGGCAGGTGTAGAATTGATCCGGACCTCTGGTGCAGCAGCAGGAGGACTGACAGGAACACTGGATCCACTGATAGAGTAGAGAAGAACTATAGCTGGCAGGAACTCAGGAACAACAGGCAACAGGGAGGTGTTCTGTAGTACAATTGGAGCACTGGAACAACTGGTAGATGAACCGGAACTCTTGGCAGGAACACTGGAACTGTTGACTGGATAGAGAAGCACTGTAGCTAGCAGAAACCCACGAACAAGCAGGCAGCAGGGAGGTGTTCTGTAGTACCACTGGAAGCACTGGCAAAGTCAGACAGGCCGGGTCAAACACAGGCAAGCAGAGCAGGTACAAAACAGAATCAGGAGAGTAGTCAGGGCACGGACCGGATCGACAACAGACAGGCAGGTAATAACTGAAGGATGAGGCAGGAGAATCGTCAGACAAGCCGAGGTCGGGGACTGGCAGCAAACAGGAGAAGTCAGGAACAAGCCGGGTAACAGGAATCAGGTAAACAGGTATACTGGATAGCTTAGGGTCACAGGGAACGCTGTAGACTGGACAGCAAGGAAGCATGCTGACAGGCACCCTTAAATAAGCCTATTGGCGCCAAAAGCTGTCACACTGCACGTCTGCGCGCCTCCGCGTGCACACGTGCACGCCCGAGTACCGATCGTACGTGCCCGTTCTTATCATCGTGTACCCGCGTACACCCGCTCGTATTAGCGCGCACCCGCATGCGTCCGTTCGCGCCAACGCGCCTCCGAATGCGTCCTCTGGCTCTATTAACAGTAGTTTTGTTACCTGATCTTCCGCCGACGGCTGAACTAACAGGACGTCTTTCATGACATTGCCCCCCGCAAGGGGCAGCCTCCGGATGCCCAACTGTGCCATCTTACTTGGATGAGATTTTTTAAAGGCAAGAATCAACCTCCTAGCATGGATGTTGGACTCCAGCTCCCAGGAGTTTTCCTCAGGCCCATACCCCTTCCATTTTACCAAGAACTGGACTTGATTACGTCTCTTCCTACAATCCAGAATGGACTCAACCTCATATTCGGTTTCTCCATCAATGATCACGGGTTCAGGGGGATTGACCCTCCGGTTGACAAAAGGATCAGGAACTGCAGGTTTGAGTAGGGCAACATGAAAGACCGGGTGAATCCGGAATGATTCTGGTAGCTTTAGTTCGTAGGCCACATTATTAATTTTTCTTATCACTGGAAAAGGACCCACGAACTTGGGACCCAATTTTTTGGAAGGACAAGCCAATCTTAGATTCAAAGTGGATAGCCAAACCAAATCTCCAGGTTTAAGATCAAGCTCCCCCCTTCTCTTCTTGTCAAACACCTCTTTGTTGTAGTTCTGGGTCCTTGCCATAGTCTCTTGCAGAAGCTTATTATTTGATTAGAAGAAGTTTAGGTTTTCTTGAACAGCTGGTACTGGACACTCCGGAATGTTAGTGGACAAGAACAGAGGATGGAACCCATAATTTGCAAAAAATGGTGTTTGTTTTGTAGCGGAATGAACAGAGTTGTTGTATGCAAATTCGGCAAGGGGAAGAAGCGGAGCCCAATCATCCTGGGAGAACGAGGAAAAGCAGCGCAGATACTGCTCCAGCGTCTGATTCGTTCTCTCCGTCTGGCCATTTGTTTGGGGGTGATAGGCAGAAGAGAAGGCAAGATCAATTTTCAGGGATTCGCAAAGAGCTCTCCAAAACCTGGAGGTGAATTGTACCCCCCGATCAGAAGTAATATTGGCAGGGATGCCATGAAGCCTCACCACCTCCTTAATAAATGTCCTGGCAGTTTCACCAGCAGTAGGGGTACCGTTCATTGGTAGGAAGTGTGCCATCTTGGATAATCTATCCACTATTACGAAGATCGTAGTGTAGTTTTCAGAAGATGGCAACTCGACAATAAAATCCATGGAGATCATCCTCCATGGCTTCTCCGGGACAGATAGTGGTTTTAACAGGCCCCAGGCTTTAGACTTGCTGCCTTTATTTTGGATACAGGTGACACATGCTTCCACATAGTCCTTTCTCAATGATGGCCACCAGAACGTGCGCTGAAGAAGTTCAGATGTTTTATGTACTCCGAAATGGCCGGCTAACATATGGTCATGGCAAGAACTAAGAGCTGCCATTCGCATCTCCTGAGGTACGAAGATCCTATCCTTAAACCACAGAAGATCATCTCTGGCCTGTAGAGTTGTATCAGGTGGAGTGGAAATGTTCCTGGAGGCTTGCTTGATCTGTGACAGTAGATCCCCTTGGAGTAACAGAAAGTTCCCTGAGGACAAGATGGTATCTGGCGGAGAAGGTGCTTCTGAATCACTGTACATCCGTGACAGAGCGTCAGGCTTGATATTTTTTGACCCGGGACGGTAGGTGATATGGAAAGAAAATCTAGTAAAGAACAGTGCCCATCTGGCCTGTCATGGTTTCAACCTCTTGGCAGTCTTTAAATATTCTAGATTCTTGTGATCTGTATAAACAAGAATCGGGTGGGCTGCTCCCTCTAACAGGTATTGCCATTCCTCCAGCGCAGCTTTGATTGCTAACAATTCTCGATCACCCACGTCATAGTTCCTTTCTGCTTCCGATAATTGACGGGAAAAAAAAGCGACTGGGTGCAGAAGAGCCCTAGGCCCCTGTCTTTGGGAGAGTACTGCACCGACCGCTATCTCCGAGGCGTCCACCTCCAGGATGTAGGGTAACGTGGAATCAGGATGTTTTAAAACTGAGGCTGAGACAAACAGATCCTTCAATGTAGTAAAGGCCATCTGAGCTTCCGTAGACCAGTGGAACTTGAGGCCCTGTTGGGTTAATCTTGTAATGGGACAAATGATGGTGGAGAATCCCTTGATGAATTTTCTATAAAAATTCGCAAATCCCACGAAACGTTGAATCCCTTTTTTGTCAGTAGGAGCGGGCCAGTCCAGAATGAGGGTCCATTTTGATGCCTTCCACAGAAATAATAAGACCAAGGAACTGAATACTCTCTTGTTCAAAGACACATTTCTCAGGCTTGGCGTAAAGGCCGTGCAGACGAAGTCGGGTCAAAACGTTTCTGACATGTTCACGGTGTTCAACTAGGGAAGAAGAGAAGATTAGAATGTCATCTAGATAAATAACAACAAAACAGGTCAAGGTAGTCTCTGAAAATGTTATTTACAAAATGCTGAAATGTAGCAGGAGCATTACAAAGTCCGAAAGGCATGACTAAATATTCGAACTGCCCAAACCGGGTACGGAAAGCAGTCTTCCATTCGTCTCCCTTGCGAATGCGGACAAGGTTGTAGGCACCACGAAGATCTAACACTACTGCAGACCCCAGCCTCTGAAAAAGTTCTGGCACTAATGGTAAGGGATAACGGTTCTTGATCGTGATTTTATTGAGCGCCCAATAATCCACACAAGGGCGCAAGGAATGGTCTTTCTTTTCCACAAAAAAGATTCCTGCTTCTGCCGGGTCCGTGGAAGGTTGGATGAAGCCTTTCTTTAGATTGTCGTCAATGTAAGTTTTTAATACTCCTAGTTCTAACTCTGACAAAGGAAATATTCTCCCAAAAGGAATCTCTGCCCCTGGGAGAAGCTCAATCGGACAGTCATATGGCCGGTGGGGAGGAAGGGTCTCGGCCCCTTTTTGACTGAAAACGTCCAGAAAGCTATGGTAGACTTTGGGTACAACTTGACGGGTCTCGGCATCAGTTTCCATGCACAACAGGGCAGAGGGAGCTTGAGTAACTTCTGGTAGACAGTGTTGGTGGCAATAAGAGGAAGGAAACTCAATTTTTCCTGAGGCCCAGTCAACTTGCGGGTTATGGGCCTTGAGCCATGGCATGCCCAATATGATGGGGAATAGAGGAGATTCAATGACATCCAGACAAAGCAGCTCTTGATGAGTGCCAGCAATGGTGGTGAGCATGGGTACTGTTTCCTGGGTTACTGGTCCTGATCTGAGGGTAGAACCATCGGCCAGATATACTGAAAGTCCTTTCGCCCTGGGCTGGATGGGAATGTGATGTCTGGAAGCGAAGGACAAATCTATAAAGCCACTGCAGGCCCCGGAATCAATGATAGCGCTGGTTGGTATATTCCCTCCTGGGAGCTGTAAAAGAAACGGAACAGCCAGGTGAGACATATTATTCAGTGCAGCTGGGGTAAGAGCAGGAGAGACAGAGAGGCACTTACGAAGCTTGGCCGGGCATGTTCGTACAAAGTGTCCGGGTTCCCCGCAGTATAGGCACAGGTTACCAGCCCAACGGCGTTGACGCTCTTCAGTAGTGAGGGATGGCCGTAAGAGTCCCAGCTGTATTGGTTCCGGTGTATCTGAGGTCATGGTAGTAGAAGCTGGAGGAGCGGAGTGGGGAGAACTAGGCACCCGGGGCAGCATCCAGACAGGACGAGCAGGACCAGAAGATCGCTCCGTACGTCGTTCTCTCAGGCGTCTGTCTATTTGGATGGAAAGGTCTATGAGGTCCTCTAAAGTCTCAGGAATGCCCACTCGGGCTAGTTCATCCTTCAAGGATTCTGAAAGGCCCATACGGAACTGATAACGTAGGGCGGCATTGTTCCAATTTGTGTCGTATCTTTCACCGCGCACTGGGTGACTCTTCTGGCAGCTGGGAAGGATGCAGGACAGAGTGCGGTGGTGTTGGAGGTTGTTCTGCCACCACACCTGCAAAATTCTACTAGTGGTGATTGTGCCACACCTCTCTCCTCCACCCCCTCCTCTTCTTCCTCCATGGCCTCTTCCTGTGCAGATTTGTCCTCTGAGCCAGCGGTGCTCCATAGGCTTTCAAGGGGCTACGCAAGCACGCAGGCAAAAAGATGCCATGCGGTGCTTGAGCTGGTGTGCTTGGGGGACAGGAGCCACACTGGGGCAGAGATTCTGTCAGCTCTGTAGGGGCAGGTTCAGAGGTGGTTGATGCCACGCCAGCTTAAGGCAGGTATGTTTTTTTGCGACAATGGCACCAACCTCCTCTCCGCCCTCCGACAGGGACAACTGACCCATGTGCCCTGTTTGGCTCACGTCCTTAACTTGGTGGTGCTTGGGCAGGTACCCGGGCTTACAGGATGTCCTGAGGCAGGCCAGGAAAGTCTGTGTGCATTTCCACAGGTCATATAATGCCAGTGCTCGGCTGGCTGACCTCCAAAAGGAATTTAACCTGCCCAAGAACCGCCTAATCTGTGACATACCCACCAGGTGGAACTCAACGTTGGCCATGCTGAAGCGGCTGCACACGTAGCAGAGGGCCATCAATGAGTACCTATGCGACAATGGCACCAGGACAGGGTCAGGGGAGCTTGTTTTTTTTCCCCATGCCAGTGAGCTATGATCAGGGATGCATCCATTGTCCTGTCACCATTTGAGGAAGCCACGAGGATGGTGAGCAGTGACAGTGCTTGCATCAGTGACAGCGTCCCTCTTGTCCACCTGTTGGAGCACAAGCTGCGTGGAATAATGGACAGGACACTTGAGGCAGAACAGAGGGAGGAGTGGAGGACTTTCTTACCTCTCAAGGCACCCTTTATTCAGACAGTGTTCCTGCGTGCCCGGCCGATCACACAGGAAGAGGAGGAGGATTGTATCAGCATGGAGGTGGAGCCTGGCACTCAGCATCAGCAGCAGTCTTCAAGGGATCATTTACAGTCTGAAGAAACCCATCGACTTGTACATGGCTGGGAGGAGGTGGCTGCGGATCATGTCGTCCTTAGTGACCCAGAGGACTCTGGACCGAATGCCTCAGCAAACCTACGCTGCATGGCCTCCCTGATCCTGCAAAGCCTGCAGAAAGATCCTCGTATTAATGGTATCAAGGGGAGGGATGATTACTGGCTGGCAACCCTCCTTGATCCACGTTACAAGCGTAAGGTTGCAGACCTTATCTTGGTGTCGCAGAGGGAGCAGAGGATGAAACATGTTCGGGAGCCCTTGCAGAAAGGTTTGTGCAATGCGTTTCCAGAGCCTGGGAGGTTACAATTTCCTGGTCCTCCTGGACAACGTGTTGCTCAGGCTTCAGTCAATCACAGAAGGAGCGGTGGAGAAGGTGGCCATCTGACCGATGCATTCAGACAATTTTTTAGTCCGCAGCCCCAAGGTCTGATCGGTTCCAGCAACCATCGCCAGCGTCTGATTCACATGGTGCAGGATTACCTAGGGGCAAGATCAAACTTGGACACCTTTCCCATGGAAAATCTTCTGGGTTACTGGGTCTTGAGTAGGGATGAGCTGAACACCCCCCGGTTCGGTTCGCACCAGAACCTGCGAACGGACCGAAAATTCACCAAATGTCATTTTTAAAGGAAAAAATCTCATTTAAAACTGCTTGCGGGTTTAACCACTTACCAACCGGCCCATAGCCGAATGACGGCTGCAGGGCGGTTGGATAACTCTGGGAGGGCGTACTATGACGTCCTCCCAGAATTCCCCTCTCGCGCGCCCCCTGGGGCGCGCACCCGAACACATCCGTGACCGCCGGGTGGATGCGCCGGAGGACCCGGCGCATCACGGATCCCGGTAAATGGCCGCTGATCGCGGCCGTTTACCATGTGATCGCGCCGTCAAATGACGGCGCGATCACATGTAAACAGACCGGCGTCATCTGATGACGCCGGTTCCTCTCCTCCTCCTCTCCTCCCCGCCTGTGTACCGATCGGTACACAGTGAGCGGGGAGGGGGATGGATGGATGTCTGCAGCGCTGTGGGCTGTATGTGTAGTGCCCACAGCGCTGCACAGAGACATCCAGGCATCCATCCATCCATGCTCAGCCATCCCCACTACACTGCAATGCTGAGCAATACTCTGCAACACCCCCACAATACTCTGCAATACCCCCACAATACTCTGCAATACCCCCACAATACTCTGCAATGCTGTGCAATACTCTGCAACACCCCCACAATACTCTGCAACACCCCCACAATACTCTGCAACACCCCCACAATACTCTGCAATACCCCCACAATACTCTGCAATGCTGTGCAATACTCTGGAATACCCCCACAATACTCTGCAATACCCCCACAATACTCTGCAATGCTGTGCAGTACTCTGCAATACCCCCACAATACTCTGCAATACCCCCACAATACTCTGCAATACCCCCACAATACTCTGCAATGCTGTGCAGTACTCTGCAATGCCCCCACAATACTCTGCAATGCTGTGCAATACTCTGCAATTCCCCCGCAATACTCTGCAATGCCCCCGCCATACTCTGCAATGCCCCCGCCATACCCTGCAATGCCCCTGCCATACTCAGCAATGCCCCCGCCATACTCTGCCATGCCCCCGCCATACTCTGCCATGCCCCGCCATACCCCGCCATACTCCGCAATACCCCGCCATACTCCGCAATACCCCGCCATACTCTGCCATACCCTGCAATACCCTACAATACCCCGCAATACTCCGCAATACCCCGCCATACCCCGCCATACTCCGCCATACTCTGCCATGCTCTGCAATACCCCGCCATACTCCGCAATACCCCGCCATACCGAGCCATGCTCAGCTGTACTCGGCCTCTGTATGTGGCCAGGCTGTGGAAGTCTCACACATGTGGTATCGCCGTACTCAGGAGGAGCAGGGGAATCTATTTTGGGGTGTCATTTTTGGTATGTACATGTTATGTGGTAGAAATATTGTATAAATGGACAACTTTGTGTTAAAAAAAAAATGCGTTTTAACCACTTCCCGCCCACCGGCCGTCATACAACGTCCTTGACTTTGTGCGGAGATATCTGAATGATGGTTGCAGCTACAGGCATCATTCAGATATCGGCTTTTTCAGCCGGCGATTCCCTACACCATGAGAACGATCATAGCAGCTGTTCCACTGCTTGATCGTTCTTACGGAGGCGAGAGGGGATGTTTTTTTTCTTTTTTTTTTTTTTTTATTTCAGGCTTCCCAGCCTAGAGGTGAGATGTGGGGTCTTATTGACCCCATATCTCACTGTAAAGAGGACCTGTCATGCCATATTCCTATTACAAGGATGTTTATATTCCTTGTAATAGGAATAAAAGTGGTCAAAAATTTTTTTTTTTGGAAAAAAGCATCAAACTAAAATAAATAAAGTAAAATGAACAATAAAAAAAAAAAAAAAAAAATTTAAAGCGCTCCTGTCCCTGCGTGCTCGCATGCAGAAGCGAACGCATACGTAAGTCCCGCCCACATATGAAAACCGTGTTCAAACCACACATGTGAGGTATCGCTGCGATTGGTAGAGCGAGAGTAATAATTTTGGCCCTAGACCTCCTCTGTAACTCAAAACATGTAACCAGTAAAAAATTTTAAAGCGTCGCCTATGGGGATTTTTGAGTAGCAAAGTTTGGCGCCATTCCACAAGCGCGTGCAATTTTGAAAGGTGACATGTTGGGTATCTATTTACTCAGTATAACTTCATCTTTCACATTATGCAAAAACATTAGGCTAACTTTACTGTTTTGGTTTTTGTAAAGCACAAAACAGTTTTTTTCCCAAAAAAATCGCGTTAAAAAAATTGCTGCGCAAATACCGTGCGAGATAAAAAGTTGCAATGACCGCCATTGTATTCTCTAGGGTCTTTGCTAAAAAAACATATATAATGTTTTGGGGTTCTATGTAATTTTCTAGCAAATAAATGATGATTTTTACATGTAGGAGAGAAATGTCAGAATTGGCCTGGGAGCTACAGAACGCCTGAAGGTGCTCCCCTGCATGTTGGGCCTCTGTATGTGGCCATGCTGTGTAAAAGTCTCACACATGTGGTATCGCCGTACTCGGGAGTAATAGCAGAATGTGTTTTGGGGTGTAATTTGTGGTATGCATATGTGGTGTGTGAGAAATAACCTGCTAATATGACAATTTTGTGGGAAAAAAAAAAAGTAAAAAAAAAACCTTGATTTTGCAAAGAATTGTGGGAAAAAATGACAACTTCAAAAATCTCACCATGCATCTTTCTAAATACCTTGGAATGTCTTCTTTCCAAAAAGGTATCATTTGGGGGGTATTTGTACTTTTCTAGAAATGTTAGGGTCTCAAGAAATTAGATAGGCCGTCAGTACTTCAGGTGTGATCAATTTTCAGATATTCGCACCATAGCTTTTGGACTCTATAACTTTCACAAAGACCAAATAATATCCACCGATTTGGGTTAATTTTACCAAAGATATGTAGCGGTATAAATTTTGGCCAAAATATATGAAGAAAAATTACTAATTAGCAAAATATTATAACAGAAATGAAGAAAAATGCATTTTTTTACAGATTTTTCGGTCTTTTTTCTTTTACGGCGCAAAAAATAAAGAACCCAGCGGTGATTAAATACCACCAAAAGAAAGCTCCATTTGTGTGAAAAAAAGGACAAAAATTTCATATAGATACAGTGTTGCATGGCTGAGTAATTGTCATTCAAAATGTGAGAGCACCAAAAGCTGAAAATTGGTCTGGTTAGGAAGGGGGTTTAAGTGCCCAGTTGTCAAGTGGTTAATGTAATGTCGGGTCCTGGCAATATGGATGAAAATCAGTGAGACAAACGGCATGGGTACCCCCCAGTCCATTACCAGGCCCTTTGGGTCTTGTATGGATATTACGGGGAACCCCGCACCCAAATTAAAAAAAGGAAAGGTGTGGGGCCACCAGGCCCTATATACTCTGAAAAGCAGTATACAGGCGGTGCAAACAAGACAGGGACTGTAGGTTTGTTGTTAAGTAGAATCTGTTTATAATTTTGAACGGGTACATTTTTAACATGTTTAGCTCCAGCCAAAAAATCTTTTTTAAGCTTTTTGGAAAACATAGGGAAGGGTTATCACCCCTGTGACATTTGTTTTGCTGTCTTTCCTCCTCTTCAAAAGATTTCACCTCACTTTTTGTCCCAATGACAAATGTTTTTTGAAAATTTGGGTTTTTTTGTGGAACAAGGATTGGAAAGCATCAGTGGAAAGGAGAAATGTTTTTCCCATATTAACTCTTACAGGAGAGAATTTCCCTTCCTAGGGGTAGATTTCATCTCACTTCCTGTTGTCTCCTTCCGTTTGCAAGTAGGAGTCGTTTGTAAGTTAGATGTTTGAAAGTAGGGGCCTGTCCTATATACTCAGCAGAAATTTGGGCCTTAGGTGTTGTTGTGGCCACAACACTGTAAACCCTCACAGGGCCCTGCTATGAAATATTAGATCAAGAATTATAATTACATGCCCCTGTTGACCAGGGGCAGAAAAACTGGGCCTTTGGTGGTGGTGGTGCTGGTGCCACAACACTGTAAGTCCTCACTCGCTCTTGGTGGGTGCAGAAATGGGCCCTGCTGTGAAATATTAGATCAAGAATTGTAATTACATGCCCCTGTTGAACAAGGGCAGAAAAATTGGGCCTTTGGTGGTGGTGGTGCTGGTGCCACAACACTGTAAGTCCTCACTCGCTCTTGGTGGGTGCAGAAATGGGCCCTGCTGTGAAATATTAGATCAAGAATTGTAATTACATGCCCCTGTTGAACAAGGGCAGAAAAATTGGGCCTTTGATGGTGGTGGTGCTGGTGCCACAACACTGTAAGTCCTCACTCGCTCTTGGTGGGTGCAGAAATGGGCCATGCTGTGAAATATTAGATCAAGAATTGTAATTACATGCCCCTGTTGAACAGGGGCAGAAAAATTGGGCCTTAGGCACTGGTACTGGTGCCACAACACTGCAACCCCTCACAGATACTCTAGTTGGAATGCTGAAATGAGCCCTGCTGCAAAGTATTGCATCAAAAATTGTAATTACACACCCCTGTTAAACAGGGGCTGAAAAATTGTGCCTTAGGCACTGGTGGTAGCGCCCAGAACCAAAAATGTTCTTACAAGCTATCAGCGTGATCATTGAGGAGGAAGAGGATAATTGCTCAGGGATCAGCATAGGCAGTCTTTGAAGGGATCTGAGATTTCAAAAAAAATGATTCGGTTACATCAGCATCAGGTGCTTGGTAGCTGGTGGTGATCCAAGACTGATTCATTTTTATGAAGGTCAGTCGATCGACCGAGTCGGTGGACAGACGCACCCTGTGATCGGTTACCACGCCTCCAGCAGCACTGAATGTGCGTTCCAAAAGAACGCTGGATGCAGGACAGGCCAGTAGCTCAATTGCATACTGTGCAAGCTCTGGCCAGTGATCCATCCTCAAGACCCAGTAACCCAGAGGATTTTCGGTGGGAAAGGTGTCCAAGTCTGATCTTGCCCCTAGGTATTCCTGCACCATGAAAAACAGATGCTGGCGATGGTTGCTGGAACCGATCATACTTTGGGGCTGCGGACCAAAAAATTGTCTGAACGCATCGGTCAGACAGCCACTTTCTCCACCGCTCCTTCTTTGACTGACCGAAGCCTCAGCAACACGTTGTCCAGAAACAGGAGTTTGTAACCTCCCAGTCTCTGGGAACGCGTTGCACAGACATTTCTGCAAGGCCTCCCGAAGATGTTTCATCCTCTGCTCCCTCTGCGATGGCAAGATAAGGTCCGCAACCTTACCCTTGTAACGTGGATCAAGGAGGGTTGCCAGCCAGTATTGGTCCTTCTCCTTGATACCACGAATACGAGGATCCTTACGCAGGCTTTGCAGGATCAGGGAGGCCATGCAGTGAAGGTTTGCTGAGGCATTTGGTCCGGAGTCCTCTGGGTCACTAAGGAGAACATGGTCCGCAGCCACCTCCTCCCAGCCACGTACAAGTCCATGGGTTTCTTGGGACTGATCCCTTAAAGACTGCTGCTGATGCTGAGTGCCAGGCTCCACCTCCATACTGACACAATCTTCCTCCTCCTCCTCCTCTTCCTGTGTGATCGGCGGGCACGCAGGAACACTGTCTGGATAAAGGGGGCCTTGAGAGCTAAGGAAGTCCTCCTCTTCCTGCCTCTGTTCTGCCTCAAGTGCCCTGTCCATTATTCCACGCAGCGTGTGCTCCAACGGGTGGACAAGAGGGACAGTGTCACTGATGCATGCACTGTCACTGCTCATCATCCTCGTGGCCTCCTCAAATGGGGACAGGACAGTGCATGCATCCCTGATCATGGCCCACTGGCATGGGGAAAAAAAAACAAGCACCCCTGACCCTGTCCTGGTGCCATAGTCACACAGGTACTCATTGATGGCCCTCTGCTGCGTGTGCAGCCGCTGCAGCATGGCCAACGTTGAGTTCCACCTGGTGGGCATGTTTACAGATTAGGCGGTTCTTGGGCAAGCTAAACTCCTTTTGGAGGTCCGTCAGCCGAGCACTGGCATTATATGACCGGCGGAAATACACACAGACTTTCCTGGCCTGCCTCAGGACATCCTGTAAGCCCGGGTACCTGCCCAAGAACTGCTGCACCACCAAGTTAAGGACGTGAGCCAAACAGGGCACATGGGTCATTTGTCCCTGTCGGAAGGCAGAGAGGAGGTTGGTGCCATTGTCGCAAACCACCATTCCTGCCTTAAGTTGGCGTGGCCTCAACCACCTCTGAACCTGCCCCTGCAGAGCTGACAGAACCTCTGCCCCAGTGTGGCTCCTGTCCCCCAAGCACACCAGTTCAAGCACCGCATGGCATCTTTTGGCCTGCGTACTTGCGTAGCCCCTTGAACGGCTACGGAGCACCGCTGGTTCCGAGGACAAAGCATAGGAAGAGGCCATGGAGGAAGAAGAAGAGGAGGGGGTGGAGGAGAGAGGTGTGTCACAATCATTAGCATTTTGGAGGTGTGGTGGCGGAACAACCTCCAACACTACTGCACCTTGTCCTGCATCCTTCCCAGCTGCCAGCAGAGTCACCCAATGCGCCGTGAAACGTAGGTAATGTCCCTGTCCATGCCTGCTGGACCATGAGTCAGCAGTAATATGCACCTTACCGCTGACCGCCCTGTCCAGCAAGGCATGGACATTGCCTTCCACATGCCGGTAGAGAGCCGGAATCGCGTTCCGTGAGAAAAAGTGGCGTTTGGGTACCTGCCACTGAGGAACCACACATTCCACAAACTCACGGAAGGGGGCAGAGTCTACCAACTGAAAAGGCAGCAGTTGAAGTGCTAGCAATTTTGCCAAGCTAGCATTCAACCGCTGGGCATGTGGATGGCTGGGAGCCAACTTCTTTCGGCGGTGCAGCAGCTGGGGCAGGGAAATTTGCCTGGTACAATCTGACGTCGGTGTACCAAAAGCAGATTGCCCACAAGTACTTGGCTGTGACACACCTAATTCTACACCTTCATTCCTCTCAGTGCAGGTCTCAGAGAGGACTGAAGGTATAGTGGGGTTGGAGATCTCAGCTGATGAGGAGCAAGGAGAGGTCCTCTTTGTTCTTTGGTGTGGGTCTTTTAGATACGCTTGCCAACGAACTGCATGGCTGGTCAACATATGTCTGGTCAAGCATGTGGTACCCAAGCGGGAGATGTTTTGGCCACACGAGATACGCTTGAGACATATGTTGCAAATAGCAGCGGTGCGATCTGATGCACTCGTCTCAAAAAAGGCCCACACCAAAGAACTTTTTGAATAACGCGCAGAGACTGCAGCGCCCTGCACATGTGGAGCTTTGGGGTGTGATGCAGTCAATGTGCTGCCCTTAGGCTGGCCCCTGGAGGGCATCCTGCCTCGTTGGTGATGTGCCGCCTCCTCCTCCTCTCTCCTATCAGACACCCATGTTGAGTCAGTGACCTCATCATCCCCTCCCTCCTCATCACTGGAGCAAACCTGGCAGTATGCTGCAGCAGGGGGAGCATGACTGCCAGATTGCTGTCCTTCTTGGGCACCCCCTCTGTCCGTGCTCATGTTACTGCCTTCATCGAGCTCAGTATCATCATCAGAGCCTTCCAAACGCTGGGCATCCTCCTGGAGCATGTACCCAACACTGTGGTCAAACAGTTCGAGGGACTCCTCAGGAGGACATGGTGGGGCTAGGGAAGGAGTCACTGATGACATTGAGCCGAGGGAAGTACCCTGGGCATGGGTGAGAGAGGATGAGGAGGATGAGGAGGATGAGGACGGCTTGGTCATCCACTCAACCAAGTCTTCCGCATGTCGCGTCTCAACATGGCCAGCTGCTGAAAAAAAGGCCAAGCGTGTCCCACGGCCACGTGCTGATGAGAATGCACCGTCTCCACGACCAGCACTAGACACAGAGCCTGCTTGCCCTCTCTTATTGGCTTGTGACTGTCTGCCTCTCCTTCTTGGCCTTCCAGACATACTAATGGCCTGTAGCTGCACTAAGCTGGGATATATATATATATATATATGTACTGATACTGCAGTTAGCAAAATCAACTGCCTGCCTGTAGTATGAGAACACCACCAACCTTCTACAGGTAGCTTTAGCTGAACACTGTGAGGTGGACGCACCCCACTAACTTGTAGGTTTAGCTGAACACTGTGAGCAGGACGCACTGCACTAACTTGTAGGTTTAGCTGAACACTGTGAGGTGGACGCACCCCCCTAACTTGTAGGTTTAGCTGAACACTGTGAGCAGGACGCACTGCACTAACTGTAAATAGTCTAGCTGCCTGACTGTGGTACTAATAGGATCAAAAGAACACCAGTAATTTTCTTCAGGTAGCTGTATATACTGTAACAAGACAAGCCTGCCTATCAGTAAGAAGATAACAGGGACGGATCTAGCTGAACACTGAGCAGGACGCACTGCACTAACTGTAAATAGTCTAGCTGCCTGACTGTGGTACTAATAGAATCAAAAGAACACCAGCAATTTTCTTCAGGTAGCTGTATATACTGTAACAAGACAAGCCTGCCTGTCAGTAAGAAGACAACAGGAACGGATCTAGCTAAACTGAATACAGTGTATATATATATATATATATATATATATATGCAACACCTGGGATGCATATATATATACACAATACACTGTAAGTGCAGCTAACTGACTGACTGTTCTGCCTAATCTATCTAACTCAAATCAAATGTCACTGTCTGTCTCTCTCTCTCTCAATGAACGCCGGAACACACACTACACAGGGCCGCCGTGCAGGCGGCCTTATATAGTGTGGGGCGTGTACTAAATCCCCTGAGCCATAATTGGCCAAAGCCTCCTTGGCTTTGGCCAATTACGGCTCTCCGTTCAGACGGCGCTGTGATTGGCCAAGCATGCGGGTCATACTGCAAGCTTGGCCAATCATCAGCCAGCAATGCACTGCGATGCCGCAGTGAACTATGGGCCGTGACGTGCCACACGAATTTGGCGTGAACGGCCCATATCGTTCGCAATTCGGCGAACGGGCAAACAGATGATGTTCGAGTCGAACATGGGTTCGACTCGAACACGAAGCTAATCCCTAGTCTTGAGGATGGATCACTGGCCAGAGCTTGCACAGTATGCAATTGAGTTACTGGCCTGTCCTGCATGCAGCGTTCTTTCAGAATGCACATTCAGTGCTGCTGGAGGCTCTGTAACCGATCACAGGGTGCGCCTGTCCACCAAATCGGTCAATCGACTGACCTTCATAAACAGGAATCAGTCTTGGATCACCAGCTACCAAGCTCTTGATGCTGATGTAAACGATTGATTTTTTTTTTAATGCGAGATCCCTTCAAGACTGCCTATGCTGATGCTGAGTGACTATCCTGTTATGCTGAGTCACAATCCTCTTCCTCTTCAATTTTCATGCTGATAGCTTGTAAGAACATTTTTGGTTCTGGGCACCACCACCAGTGGCCAAGGCCCAATTTTTTAGCCCCTGTTTAACAGGGGCGTATAATTACAATTTTTGATGCAATACTTTGCAGCAGGGCTCATTTCTGCGCTCCAACTATAGCATCTGTGAGGGGTTGCAGTGTTGTGGCACCAGTGCCTAAGGCCCCATTTTTCAGCCCCTGTTCAACAGGGACATGTAATTATAATTCTTGATATAATATTTCAAAGCAGGGCCCGTTCCAGCGCCCACCAAGAGTAACTGTGAGGACTTACAGTGTTGTGGCACCAGCACCACCATCACCACCAAAGGCCCAATTTTTCTACCACTGTTCAACAATGGCATGTAATTACAATTCTTGATCTAATATTTCACAGCACGGCCCGTTCCTGCGCCCACCAAGAGTAACTGTGAGGGCTTTCAGTGTTGTGGCAACACCAACACCTAAGGCCCCAATTTCTGCAGAGTATATAGGGCAGGCCCCTACTTTCAAACATCCAACTTACAAACGACTCCTACTTGCAAACGGAAGGAGACAACAGGAGGTGAGATGAAATCTACCCCTAGGAATGGAAATTCTCTCCTGTAAGTGTTAATATGGGAAAAATGTGTCTCCTCTTCACTGATGCTTTATCACCAATCCTTGTTTCACTAAAACCCCCAAATTTTCAAAAAACATTTGTCATTGGGACAGAAAGTGAGGTGAAACCTTCTGAAGAGGTGCACAGACAGAAAAACAAATGTTACAGGGGTGATAACCCTTCCCTATGTTTTCCAAAAAGCTTAAAAATAGAGTTTTTGGCTGGAGTTACACTTTAAAAATGTACCAGTTCAAAATTAGAAACAGAATCTACTTAACAACAAACCTACAGTCCCTGTCTTGTTTGCACCGCCTGTATACTGTTGTTCAGAGTATATAGGGCCTGGGGGCCCCACGCCTTTCCTTTTTTCAATTTGGGTGCGGGGTTCCCCTTAATATCCATACAAGACCCAAAGGGCCTGGTAATGGACTGGGTGGGGTGGGGGGGGGGTACCCATGCCGTTTGTCTCACTGATTTTCATCCATATTGCCAGGACCCGACATTACATTAAAGTGCAAGCAGTTATAAATGACTTTTATTCCTTTAAAAATGTCATTTTGTGCAGGGACTGTTCTAAGCACGGGAAACACGCGCCACCTTACAGGCATACTATAGACTCCCCACAGGTACGATATTTGTAGGAATATTTCACTTTTTTTTTTTCACTTTAAGCATCATTAAAATCACTGCTCCCGAAAAAACTGCAGTTTTTAAAACTTTTTTTTGCATTGATACATGTCCCCTGGGCAGGACCCGGGGCCCAAAACCCTTTTTAGGACAATAACTTAAAGTGTTTATTACCACAACATTTTATATTCCTAATATATGTCTGTTGTACCATGTATTTGTGTTAAAAAGTATCCTGTTCTCTTTGCATTGCTTCATTTATGTGAAATACCTGGTGATCCTGCCAGTCTTTCTGCTTTGCTATTTCAAACTGACCATGCCAGGCATGGAAACTCACCCATCCCAGTGTGGTCAGTTTTCTGGCTGTGCTTTAACCATGAGAGGACTGGCAGGCTGTGTTCAGACTTGTGCCCCCTACACAGCCACTTCAGTGGCGGCTGGTGCTCCATTTTTTTAGGGGGGCGCAAACAAAATCCCAACCAACCCCCCCCCCCCTTGACATCACTCGCCCGTGATGGGCCTATAGACACACAGAGGGATAGAATGGATAAGATAGATAGATAGATAGATAGATAGATAGATAGATAGATAGATAGATAGATAGATAGATAGATAGATAGATAGATAGATAGATAGATAGATAGATAGATAGATAGATAGATAGATAGATAGATAGATAGATAGAGGCAGTTATATAGATATACAGATAGATAGACATGCAGTTAGATAGAGATATACAGATAGAGAGAGAGGGATATAGATAGATAGATAGATAGATAGATAGATAGATAGATAGATAGATAGATAGATAGATAGATAGATAGATAGATAGATAGATAGATAGATAGAGACATGCAGTTATATAGATGTACAGATAGATAGACATGCAGTTAGATAGAGATATACATATGTAGATAGAGAGAGAGAGAGAGAGAGAGAGAGAGAGAGAGAGAATGCACAGCATGACTCCAGGACGCAGTGCTGGGAGCCCCCGTGATTTACACATACAGCAGATGTGTAATAAAGGCTCCAGCACATTTGTCGGGTGAAGGGCTGGAGCAGAGATTGATGCCTGGCAGGGCAGAGGTGAAGCACGGCTCCCTCCACCCTCCGATCACAGACTGAGAAGAAGAATAGGCTGTCAGTGACACAGTACCTTGTCTTCTCTCTTCTCCATTCACACAGAGCGGCCCGAAACAGGAAGTGACACGCCGCCGGGAGACAGCACCGCCCAGACAGGAAGACACAAAGGGGAATGGCCCAATCACCGTGTAGAGGCGCACTGCATAGCACCACAGGGCATCAAAAAACCCTGCAAATGAAGCGTCTTGCCTGCAATCACGGGATTGCATTGGCATGACGCTTCCATAGTGCACCGTGTCCGGCGCCCGCCCGGAACACAGTGCACTCAAAGGAAGTTTTTTTTTTTTTTTAAAGGGACATTTTTTCTTTTTTTTGGGGAGAGGGGGGCGGCGCCCATGCGCCCCCTATGGACAGGCCGCCACTGAGCCACTTACTGGAAAGATCATTATACTGCTCTATCTCTGTCTCTTGCTGACATGCCCCCCCCCCTGCAATCTCGACCCCCAGCTCTCTAAGCCACTTATACAGCTAAGACAAAGGTCATATGATCCCTAACAAAGGAAAAAGTTACAACGTTGTAATTACAATGTTTATATATATATATATATATATATATATATATATATATATATATATTTTCAGGTCCATAAATATTGGGACATCAACACAATTCTAATCTTTTCTATACACCACCACAATGGATTTGAAATGAACAAACAAGATGTGCTTTAACTGCAGACTTTCAGCTTTAATTTAAGGGTATTTACATCCAAATCAGGTGAACAGTGTAGAAATTACAACAGTTTGAATATGTGCCTCCCACTTTTTAAAGGGACCAAAAGTAATGGGACAATTGGCTGCTCAGCTGTTCCATGGCCAGGTGTGTGTTATTCCCTCATTATCCCATTTACAAGGCACAGATAAAAAGGTCCAGAGTTCATTTCAAGTCTGCTATTTGCATTTGGAATTTGTTGCGGTCAACTCTCAATATGAAATCCAAAGAGCTGTCACTATCATGAAGCAAGCCATCATTAGGCTGAAAAAACAAAACAAACCCATCAGAGAGATAGCAAAAACGTTAAGTGTGGCCAAATCAACTGTTTGGAACATCCCTAAAAAGAAAGAACGCACCGGTGAGCTCAGCAACACCAAAAGACCCGGAAGACCACGGAAAACAACTGTGGTGGATGACCGAAAACAAACACCCTTCACGACAGTTGGCCAGATCAAGAACACTCTCCAGGAGGTAGGTGTATGTGTGTCAAAATCAACAATCAAGAGAAGACTTCACCAGAGTGAATACAGAGGGTTCACCACAAGATGTAAACCATTGGTGAGCCTCAAAAACAGGAAAGCCAGATTACAGTTTGCCAAACAACTAACGATCTAAAAAAGCCTTCACAGTTCTGGAACAACATCCTATGGACAGATGAGACCAAGATCAACTTGTACCAGAGTGATGGGAAGAGAAGAGTATGGAGAAGGAAAGGAACTGCTCATGATCCAAAGTATACCACCTCATCAGTGAAGCATGGTGGTGGTAGTGTCATGGCGTGGGCATGTATGGCTGCCAATGGAACTGGTTCTCTTGTATTTATTGATGATGTGACTGCTGACAAAAGTAGCAGGATGAATTCTGAAGTGTTTTGGGCAATATTATCTGCTTATATTCAGCAAAATGCTTCAGAACTCATTGGACGGCGCTTCAAAATGCAGATGGACAATGACCCGAAGCATACTGCGAAAGCAACCAAAGAGTTTAAGGGAAAGAAGTGGAATGTTATGCAATGGCCAAGTCAATCACCTGACCTGAATCCGATTGAGCATGCATTTCACTTGTTGAAGACAAAACTGAAGGAAAAATGCCCCAAGAACAAGCAGGAACTGAAGACCGTTGCAGTAGAGGCCTGGCACTATTAGTTGCACTATTAGGGATGGAGGCGTCAGAGGTGTCACACCAGACCTTAATCTTCCTTTTTTTGATTGAACCCGGGTGGAAGACACCCATTCAGCCCACACACTGGTCTATTGTTACCATTAGCCTTTGTCCATATTACATCTAGTGTATTATCACCCTTTGGCCAGTTATATTTGCATACTGCTCCTAGGGGGCCTTGCTGGGCTGAGCTGTTCCCCTTTCGCGGTTTGTCTTTTATGGCGGTGGTTTCCATCCAGCTCGGGGGCTGCGATGTGCATAGGGGAGCTCTGTTCCTGATCTCTTGCTGTCCTCTCCTGTCTGTTGACGGGGGTGCCACCTGCACATCGGCATCATGTTTTCCACGCCCATACACTGACGTCTCCCTGAGGTAACTTAGGTGTGGGCTGTGTGGGTCATCCCGGACGGTTGGGTGGTTGTTGCATCTGTGCACCCCCTTTTGATGGTGGATGTCTTTTGGACGCCCATGCATCACCGCCCATACATGACGCTGGGGGCGTAGCCTTGGGACTCTTGTGGGTTTATCTGGAAGTTCAGCACGGCTGGGATTCTGATTCACAACTTGACGATTGGATAGAGCGGTCACATCTCTAAGAACAAACTGACAACCATTGGATGTTTTTCACTCCATTGAGGTACAACTTTTTTACTTTCCTGACATCTATTGGGTCTGTTACATTGTTTTTATACACATGTAATACTATATCATTCTATATTGCCCCGTAGTCTATCTGCCCATACCAGTTTTATAACCATGCATTTACTATATTCTATCTATATATATATATATTTATATATATATATATATATATATACACACACACATACATACACACACACACACACATTTTTGCCTTGCATTTTTATTTTAAACTGAATGGGTTGTTTTACAATGTGAAGGTTCATATATACTTTAACTTTCAAAATGTAACATGTCCTGGACTGCTGTTTGACTGGCTGGAAGACATTCTATTTCCAGGTGCTGGAACTCTCTGCTTTACAGGTTTTAGCACTCACTTGAACTGTTCATTTAGCGGCTTCCTTCGGTGAGCAACGAGAAAGCCCTGGGCACATTCTTGATTGTAAAGCATTTACAATCCTTGGATATTTTTCCTTTTTTTTTCTGATACCAGATTGTTGCAGATTGTATGTGTACAGCTTATACCTTTTTGCACAGAGATCTAATAGCTCTCATTGGTGTTCTATAGGGATGAGCTTCGAGTTCGAGTCGAACTCATGTTCTACTCGAACATTGGCTGTTCGCAAGTTCGCCGAACAGCGAACAATTTGGGGTGTTCGCGGCAAATTCGAATGCTGCGGAACACCCTTTAAAAGTCTATGGGAGAAATCAAAAGTGCTAATTTTAAAGGCTTATATGCAAGTTATTGTCATAAAAAGTGTTTGGGGACCCGGGTCCTGCCCCAGGGGACATGGATCAATGCAAAAAAAAGTTTTAAAAACGGACGTTTTTTCAGGAACAGTGATTTTATTAATGCTTAAAGTCAAACAATAAAAGTGTAATATCCCTTTAAATTTCGTACCTGGGGGGTGTCTTTAGTATGCCTGTAAAGGGGCGCATGTTTCCTGTGTTTAGAACAGTCTGACAGCAAAATGACATTTGGAAGGAAAAAACTCATTTAAAACTACCCGCGGCTATTGCATTGCCGACAATACACATAGAAGTTCATTGATAAAAACGGCATGGGAATTCCCCACAGGGCAACCCCGAACCAAAATAAAAAAAAAAAAATGATGTGGGGGTCCCCCTAAATTCCATACAAGGCCCTTCAGGTCTGGTATGGATATTAAGGGGAACCCCAGCCAAAATTTAAAAAAAAAATTGACGTGGGGTTCCCCCTAAATTCCATACCAGACCCTTCAGGTCTGGTATGGATTTTAAGGGGAACCCCGCGCCAAAAAAAAAAAAAAAAACGGCGTGGGGTCCCCCTAACAATCCATACCAGACCCTTATCCGAGCACGCAACCTGGCAGGCCGCAGGAAAAGAGGGGGGGATGAGAGTGCGGCCCCCCCCCTCCTGAACCGTACCAGGCCACATGCCCTCAACATTGGGAGGGTGCTTTGGGGTAGCCCCCCAAAACACCTTGTCCCCATGTTGATGAAGACAAGGGCCTCATCCCCACAACCCTGACCGGTGGTTGTGGGGGTCTGCGGGCGGGGGGCTTATCGGAATCTGGAAGCCCCCTTTAACAAGGGGACCCCCAGATCCCGGCCCCCCCCGTGTGAAATGGTAAGGGGGTACTTACCCCTACCATTTCACTAAAAAACTGGCAAAAATGTTAAAAATGACAAGAGACAGTTTTTGACAATTCCTTTATTTAAATGCTTCTTCTTTCTCCTTCATCTTCTTCTGGTTCTTCTGGCTCTTTTGGTTCTTCCTCCGGCGTTCTCGTCCAGCATCTCCTCCGCGGCGTCTTCTATCTTCTTCTCCTCGGGCCGCTCCGCACCCATGGCATGGGGGGGGAGGCTCCCGCTCTTCTCTTCATCTTCTTCTCTTCTTCATCTTCTTCTTCTTCTTCTTCTCTTCTTCCTTCTTCTCTTCTTCATTTCTTCTCCGGGCCGCTCCGCAGCCATGCTGTGGCATGGAGGGAGGCTCCCGCTGTGTGAGGGCGTCTCTTCGTCTGACAGTTCTTAAATAACGGGGGCGGGGCCATCCGGTGACCCCGCCCCCCTCTGACGCACGGTGACTTGACGGGACTTCCCTGTGACGTCACGGGGAATGCCACAGGGAAGTCCCGTCATGTCCCGTGCGTCAGAGGGGGGCGGGGTCACCGGGTGGCCCCGCCCCCCGTTATTTAAGAACCGTCAGACGAAGAGACGCCGTCACACAGCGGGAGCCTCCCACCATGCCAGCATGGCTGCGGAGCGGCCCGGAGAAGAAATGAAGAAGAGAAGAAGGAAGAAGAGAAGAAGAAGAAGAAGATGAAGAAGAAGATGAAGAAGAGAAGAAGATGAAGAGAAGAGCGGGAGCCTCCCCCCCATGCCATGGGTGCGGAGCGGCCCGAGGAGAAGAAGATAGAAGACGCCGCGGAGGAGATGCTGGACGAGAACGCCGGAGGAAGAACCAGAAGAACCAGAAGAAGAAGAAGATGAAGGAAGAAAGAAGAAGCATTTAAATAAAGGAATTGTCAAAAACTGTCTCTTGTCATTTTTAACAGTTTTTTAGTGAAATGGTAGGGGTAAGTACCCCCTTACCATTTCACACAGGGGGGGGCGGGATCTGGGGGTCCCCTTGTTAAAGGGGGCTTCCAGATTCCGATAAGCCCCCCGCCCGCAGACCCCCACAACCACCGGCCAGGGTTGTGGGGATGAGGCCCTTGTCTTCATCAACATGGGGACAAGGTGTTTTGGGGGGCTACCCCAAAGCACCCTCCCAATGTTGAGGGCATGTGGCCTGGTACGGTTCAGGAGGGGGGGGGCCGCACTCTCGTCCCCCCCTCTTTTCCTGCGGCCTGCCAGGTTGCGTGCTCGTATAAGGGTCTGGTATGGATTTTTAGGGGGACCCCACGCCGTTTTTTTTTTTTTGGCGCGGGGTTCCCCTTAAAATCCATACCAGACCTGAAGGGTCTGGTATGGAATTTAGGGGGAACCCCACGTCAATTTTTTTTAAAAATTTTGGCTGGGGTTCCCCTTAATATCCATACCAGACCTGAAGGGCCTTGTATGAAATTTAGGGGGACTCCCACATCATTTTTTTTTTTAAATTTTGGTTCGGGGTTGCCCTGTGGGGAATTCCCATGCCGTTTTTATCAATGAACTTCTATGTGTATTGTCGGCAATGCAATAGCCGCGGTAGTTTTAAATGTGTTTTTTCCTTCAAAATGTCATTTTGCTGTCAGACTGTTCTAAACACGGGAAACATGCGCCCCTTTACAGGCATACTATAGACACCCCCCAGGTATGAAATTTAAAGGGATATTACACTTTTATTGTTTGACTTTAAGCATTATTAAAATCACTGCTCCTGAAAAAACGTTTTTAAAACTTTTTTTTGCATTGATTCATGTCCCCTGGGGCAGGACCCAGGTCCCCAAACACTTTTATTGACAATAACTTGCATATTAGCCTTTAAAATTAGCACTTTTGATTATTCATGTTCGTGTCCCATAGACTTTAACGGTGTTCGCGTGTTCGAACGAATTTTTTTCCTGTTCGCATGTTCTGGTGCGAACCGAACAGGGGGGTGTTCGGCTCATCCCTAGTGTTCTATGAAACTATCTTGCCTATTTACAAAATTATCAAAATCAGGGAAACTTAGCCTTAACTGTTCCTGATGCACCTAAACTGAGAAATGTAGAGATTTTTACCTTCTTGTGATTGCCTCTGGCTTACATTCTGACCATAACACAGCATGCCAATTACCCCTTAGGCGTATTTTCTGTTACCATGATACAGATAGGTAACAGTAGAATACTAGAATTCTTGGCTGAAAATCAGAAATACGTTTCATGGTAATTTCAGCCTTGTCTTTGTAATCTTTTCATTAATTCAGACATGTGAAAGACCTTACTGAATTTTTTTTTTATTCTTTGTTCTTCTGACTTATCAAAGTACCTTGGCCAAGTCCTATATGACTGTCTTGCTGTATGTTGTGAATGTTCTGAAGTTACTCCGGTATAAAAAGCGATTGTCGGTAGCACTTTAAAGCTGAGGTCCAGACAGATATAGACACCAATTAAGCAAACTCTGCCACTGGCCATTCAGGGCTACTCACCTTTGCATTGATTCTTTAGCTCTCTTTTCTATGATGCAGCCATAGCCTACAAAATGCTCTGGGATGACTTCCACCCAAGATGCAGTGTTTAGGCCTAGCGGCCAGTGAACAACCCTAGTACTCTCAAAGGAAGAAGGAGGATATTGTGTTCTTGAACGTAAAGCGCGATTACCGCACATATTTTTCTAACAGAATGATTTGGGCTCCCCTGTGTTAATTGTAATATATTAAGAAATATAGTTTCATTGCCGTGTTGATGTTTTGATTATGTGTGTGTGAAATATCAATCACCAGAAATTCCAGTTCTGTAGAACTATACTTGTTAATTAATAAAGTCAAATTATTTACTTATTAATTTTGTTGGGAGTTATTTAACATTGGTAAGAAAACCCCATAAATTAACGAACTCAGGAAAGGATTGTGGTATGTACTGATTATCTGAACTGAAGGTTCACAAAATTTACCGTAAGGTTGGAGGTACTGAAAAACAAAACACTGAGATGTTAATTAAGATTCCGTACCACACTCATAACAAGATGCTACCTGTTAGGGATAGTCTGCCATGTGGGAACTGTCCTCCCAGCAGAGGGTATCTCAAATAGAGTTCTGCAAGAGGTCTCCACTTCACTGCAGCTGCAGGAGGTAAGAAGGTGCAAGCAGGCCAGGTAGGTGAGAAAAGGAAGGGGGGGGGGGGGTAGAGAGGCCTCTTGGGACATTTGAGGAGTCCTGGGCAAGTGATGCCTCTGGCCTGCAGCCCGATGCTTATCTATCACACACCAATAAAGTTTTTCTTTAAGCACCAATTCAAAGTTAAAGCTTTTCCAAAACAATATTAGGAGTTTTGCACTGAGCACCAATGCCCGGTGAGTTTTGTAATGAGCACAAATGAAAAGTTAGTATTACCACTGCACACCAATGGAAATTCTGTACTTTATAAAAATCTGTCATTTAGGCATTTAGGATGCACTATTTTATTATTGTTGTGTATATATACACACAGTATATTTATTGCTATATCTACCACTCATCACATGAATGTAACGCAAGCTGTAGATAAGAAAAAAATATTTTAGAGGCTTCCCAAGATCAGATCTGGCCATTTTATGGCCCCTGGGCCACATCTGGCCCTTTGGCTGCCCCTGCCTGGCTCGCATAAGGTCAATTGGAAAGTAGAATTTAAAAGTAAATAAGTGTATGCCATGCACAGTACACATGCATTGTTTTTATTTTGAAGGTGACTGCTATTTTTTTCCAGTTCATGTATGTGCATGCATGTTTACACACCTTCAAAATAATATGTTGAAGAACAGGTGTCTACAGTGGATGGCGGCGGCTGATCTTCAGTGTGACACTGCTTTATGACACTGGGAGAGGAGTGTGGGTTCTCTGGACCCAGTCAGGCCAATCAACAAATGTGGTGGGAGCTGTGCTTTCACCCTCATTGGTCTATTGGTTGCCAAGATGGCAGTGGCCGCACTTCTGCCCTTTCCAAGTGACTTTTTGTAAGTGGGGAGGACCATGGGAGGTAGACAACAAGGATATGTTACTTGTGAGGGCATGTGGGAGATGTTGCTGGGTCCCACTCTCCACCCAACATGTAAAGGGCAGAGCCTAGATCCCCACTGGTCAGCATTAACTTTCGTCCTGCTGCGGAAGTAAGGTTACACACCGGGTTGTGTATAACCGTAGACCCTTGCCCAAGATTCTAAAATGTTTTAAAAGGTTCCTCAAGAATAAAATTGTTGCTGAGCTAGGGAGATTGCTATAGACAGCAATAAAAAGATTATGTCATGCTTCCCATTCAGGGCAGAGTTACATAGGGGTCGATTTACCAATAGGCAGAAAGACTGTGCAACTGCGCAGTTGCTCCAGAGCTTAGTAAATGAGCAGAAGCTCTGCTAACTTCCATCATCCAATCATGCGCATGCAAAAATGCTGTTTTTTTTTTTTCCTTGCAAGTGATTGGGTATTCTTTGCAAAGTGAAGCCTTGCCTCATTTACTAAGCCCTGGAGAAACTGTACTTGCAGAGGGCAACTGCAGTCTATATGCCTTTTGTAAATCAACCCCATAATCGTTTTAATTCTGTTATATAGCATATAACAGTCTGTCTCTAAAAAGACAGTTTCCAACTATCCCTGACAGGCAGCATCCAACATTAGGCAGTGTGTATTTTACAGGACAGAATCCCCTTAAAACTGAAACTCTCCCTAACATGACTTTAAGACAAGACAGTCTCTTTATAAAAAAAAAAAAAAAAAGGCAACCTTACTAACATGGCAATCTTAACAAACCTGATAAAAGTGGACTATAAATCTTTTAAGCAGTAACTGAATTTAACTTAGCATCCTAAAAGTTTGCTGTATAGACAATATGGTACCTCCATTCCTTGGTACTCACACCTCAGAATAGAAAATTTAGTATGCAGGTAATAGGGGTACAGGAAGAATCTAAAAATGCCATCTTGCTGGAAAACCATAACCCCTCTTATCACAATTGTTTCAGTACGAGAGCTTCTTAAAAGTGTGATGTTATAGTTTGTGCACCCTACATACACTCTAACTGATGTCTAGTCACAGGAGCTGACTAAATGAGCACTGATTGACAAACTATCAATGCCTGCCTTTATGTCTTATTATACCTGTTTGCAAGTATTCAGGTATTCCATTCTCTTTTTCAGAAAGAAGGAAAACTCTAGGGGTAGCTCTGGGTACTGGAAGCTGCATGAACCAATTAATAAAGTAAGTATGTTTCACATGATAGAAATACTGTATTTATAAACTTTTTTCCAGACACTTTAAATGGTACAGTTGATAGAAGCCCCAACTAGAAAGGGTCCTCTGCTGGACCTGGTAATTGTAAACTATGCAGAGCTTATTTCTAATGTTCATAAAAAGAACATCTAGGTAGCAGAGTATAACAGGTTTTAATTTAATGTGAATAAAGTAAGTGGTGATTGCGCTGTGATAAGTGGGGAAGAAAGGAGGAGGCAGGGGAAGGGGCTAGCTCAAATGTATAGAGAGGTGAATGAAAAATGAAAAAATTATACAAAATATAAAGGTATAATGAGCATGAGGGCTAGTATCATACTAGCACATAAAAAATATCATGTGAATACTGAAACAGAAGAAAAGAAAAATCTCAGTGCAAAAGGGCTAGTACCATACTAGCACATATGTGGTAACTCTGCAAATACCTATTAAAAGAAAAATCTCAGTGCAAAAGGGCTAGTATCATACTAGCACATATGTGGTAACTCAGCAAATACTTATCAAAAGGTAAAACTCAGTGCAAAAGGGCTAGTATCATACTAGCACATAAGTAGTAACTCAGCAAATAATTGATGGTGACTCCAAGTAAATAACTAAATGGTGAACAGTCCCACCGCCTTGTAGTACAAAGTGCTCAAACAATGAGTCATCAGTTCCAAAAGGCAAAATGGAAAAATTATACAAAATATAAAAGTGTGATGAAATGTAATAAAGTGCAGTCTAATGAGCACTAAATCTGAATAAACTGAAGAAACAAAATAGTCTAAAGCGTATAAAAAGCTATGAAATGAGTGACAAATACAGTGTGGGTACAAAAAAAAATAAAATATATAAATCAAACAAAGTCCATGTGCATGAGGGCTAGTATCATACTAGCACATAAAAATATTGTAAATACTGACACAAAAGAAAAGAAAAAATCTCAGTGCAAAGGGGCTAGTATCATACTAGCACATATGTGGTAACTCAGCAAATACTTATTAGTGACTTCAAGAAAAATAAATAAATGGTGAACAGTCCCACCACCTTGTAGTACAAAGTGCTCAAACAATGAGTCATCAGTTCCAAAAAGGCAAGTCCACAAGCCACAGGAAAGGGAAACAAAGTCTTCAGTGGGGACACCTCTGTGCTCGCAAGCAGCTCACCTTACTGCTGCAAGACAACAGCTTGTAATCCAGTAACAAGTCTCCAGCAGGCAAGGGTCCCATCCAGTAGTTCAGGCGATTTGGGTGGTGGGTGTGCAGGGTGGTATATAAAAAACATAAGCAGACAGTATATAGTATAACTCCGTGGCAGCCAAAGTGGAAAAAAGGGACAGGACACAGAAGGGGGATGCACTCACTTTTGTAAAATGAGTGTGGGCGTCAATTCAACGAACGCCGAGTTCGTATACCTCAAAAAGGGTGTCTTCAAACCGTCCCCATTTCCTCAATGCTCGTCACAATGGGATGAACTCGGCGTTCGTTGGATTGACGCCCACACTCATTTTACAAAAGTGAGTGCATCCCCCTTCTGTGTCCTGTCCCTTTTTTCCACTTTGGCTGCCACGGAGTTATACTATATACTGTCTGCTTATGTTTTTTATATACCATCCTGCACACCCACCACGACCAAAGATAAAAAGCAATAAAAAATAAGATAAGAGCATTTAAATATATAAAAATGAAGGAACACTATACTAATTTAACTAAATACC
Source organism: Lithobates clamitans (assembly GCA_037952925.1). Classification (NCBI taxonomy): domain Eukaryota; kingdom Metazoa; phylum Chordata; class Amphibia; order Anura; family Ranidae; genus Lithobates; species Lithobates clamitans. The sequence continues at coordinate 2,166,792 of JBBGZY010000138.1, read as the reverse complement.
TTCTTCAGCTCTGTGTATATAAAGGAACATGGGAGAACTCAAGTCCATAATGGGGATGGTATTGACATAGCCCTAAATGAACCACTATGGCTCAAAATTGATATGGTCCAGAAATATTAAGACAGAATACAGGCAAATAACCCACTTGGACCAGATGGTTTACACCCATATGTCCTAAAACAGTTGAGCACTGGTATATCAAAGCCATTGTTTCTAATTTTTAGGGACTCTTTAGACACTGGCATAGTACCACTGTATTGGCGTAATGTGGTGCCTATGTTTAAAAAGGGATTAAAGTCTTTACCAAGTAGCTACAGACTGGTTAGTTTAACTTCTACAGTTGGGAAGATACTGACAAGTTTAATAAAAGACCATATTAGATGATTTTTTGCTAGAAAAAAAAAATATTTTAAGCAATAGCATAGATGTATAAAGAAAAGAAGTTGTCAAACAAATGTAATTTATTTTTATGAGGATGTAAGCAAAAACATGACAGATTTCCCCGCACACGGCTAATGTGTAAGGTGAAGTCTACAGGCTTGGAAAAATCACTTTGTAAATTGATAGAAAACTGGCTAATAGACTGTATTCAAAGATTAGTAATTAATGATTCATACACTGTCTAAGGTTGTTAGTGGTGTACCCCAAGGTTAAGTGCTGGGATCCCTACTTTTTCATATATTTATAAATGATATAGGGCCTGGGATTAAAGGTACCATTTCAGTATTTGCAGATGACACCAAGCTATGTAGTGGAATAATGTCCTTGCAGGATGTCAACTTACAAGAAGACCCTAATGCACTGTTTAATTGGGCAACTATTTGGCAAATGAGGTTTAAATAAACATATAGTTATGTACTTGATGGCTAAAAATATGCATGCATCATACATGTGGGGGGGGGGGGGAGAGTACAACTAGAGGAATCGATGGTGGAGAAGGATCTGGGTGTTCTGGTAGATCATAGACTTAATAATACGGGACCTGTGGTCCAAAAGACAAACAGAAAAAGTTACCCACGGAAAGCACAGAGCAAGTAATACAAGGACAGGTAGATAATGAGACAACTTGCAATGTCATTAATGTTGTAAATTTATCGGACAGTCCACTTACAACCTCTGAGGTTTCTCTGCTTTCCAAAGGACTTTGTTTTGCCCCCACTTTTCATTTTGATGACTTTTCTACCGTTTTATACGTTAACAGGTTTGTTCGCAATATTTTGTTAAAAAAACACTTTTCCACTACCATTGATACACCTGTGCCTGCCCCCCTTGAGGTTCATGACCGCATAGACTCTCTGGCCAATTTTGATTTTCAAAATCTCAAGGCTAAATCTATACTAGAGAGCCTGCAGTCTGAATCCTCTGGGGGCATGTACGGCATATCCAAAGATACTACCTATACTGGTTATAAACTTTTTTATCCTGTACATTCCAGAGGAAACGCAGTAGACATCTTTCAACAGGTTGTAGAGAAGGAACTCCTGTCTTTGAAAGAAATGATTGACAGTACTGCATCTCGAACGTTTAACAACATCAGTACGTCTGAAAGACAGGCTCTATAGGGGCGTTATAGTGGTACTTAATGACAGTGATTACGTAATTGAAGCCTTGCGGCAACTTAATGATTCTTCAACGTACCGCCCCTTAAATCTGATCCCACTCCAGTTTTCAAGAGTAAACTCAGACACAGGTGTGGAAATGGGAGTACTGACAAAGCAGGTCGCAGATCACCTTTTAGTTGAGCATCCAGTTGTCCCTGTGTTCCATCATCTCCCCAAGATACACAAACCTGAAAGACCTGTAAAAGGTAGTCCAATAGTAGCAGGCATCGGTTTACTCCTAGAAAGATTAGGTGAATGGGTAGACCAGTATTTGCAACCTTTAGTGACAAGACCGCCGGGCTATATAAAAGACACAGCATCAATCCTAAAGCATATAAATGAAGTACAATGGGCAGAGCATTTTTTGTGGGTTACTTTAGACGTGGAGTCTCTCTATTCATGCATACCACATCATCTTGCTCTAGATGCACTACAATATCACTTGTCCAAATATAGCTTTTATGATCCCCAGCTCAAAGAATTCATCATTATGGCTGTCACCTTTTTATTACAACACAATTACTTCTTCTTTCACGATTCCTTCTATGTACAATGCTGTGGAGCCTCCATGGGAGCAAAATTTTTTCCATCATTAGCTAATTTATACATGGGATGGTGAGAAGAATGTTTTCTTTTTTCACATCTCAATATCTATGCACCGCACATCCATTGGTATGGGCGATACATAGACGACCTGATCTTAATTTGGGACCACACCAATTCCTCTTTAACTTCTTTTGTCTCATACCTCAACATTAACAGCCTTAATGTTGAATTATCTTATGTGAGCAATAAACGCACGATTGATTTTCTAGATATCACACTCAGGGGTGACCCCAGCACTGGTCTTATAAATACTGGAACCTTCCGCAAACCTACTGCCAGAAATTCCTTACTTCTGGTCTCCAGCTGCCATCCACCCCATACTATTTGTTCCATCCCCGGGGGTGAGTTTATTAGAGCTAAGCACAACTGCTCCACCCCAGAAAGTTTTCAGCTAGAATGCTCTAACATCTCAAAACAATTAAGTGATAGATGCTATCAGAAGTGGCATATTAATAGTGCCATTTTCATAGCCTCAATGAAGGACAGGTACAATCTATTGCATAACAGAGAAGTCCCCTTGCTCTTCAAAATATACACAACATAAAACCCAAAAGAACAAGGACAGGAGTTCCCTTACCTTTGTCGCCACTTTTTCCACAGAGTTTAATGAGATCAAACAGATTGTCAATAAACATCTTCCCATTCTTTATGGTGACAAGGACCTAATAGATGTGCTTTCTAAAGGGTGTAATTTCTCTTGTCGTCATGCCACAACTTTAGGTAACTCTTTGTCGTCTACATCAAACCACCACTATTCCCAAAACGTGGCTCAGTACTAATGGCTCGTATAGTTGTGGTTTAAAAACTTGTAGGTATGGTAACAAACATAACAAGAATCACAAGTCTATCACCTCGTACCATAATAATAAGGTATTTCCTATTAAGGACTTTATAAGTTGTAGTACTCAATATGTAGTCTACGTGACAGAATGTGAGGTTTGTAAATTACAATATGTAGGATGCACCACTAGGCCCCTTCGCACAAGGATTAGCGAACATAACGGAGCAGCATATAGTAATGAGAGAAGGTTGTCCAATGCATCTAAACACTTCAAATTTATACATGATGGTAATATGGATTCCTTCTCTTTCTCTGCGGTTCAAAAAATCAAAATGTCGGTATGTGGAGGAGACAAGCACAGAAGGCTACTGGAACAGGAAGTTAAGTGGATTTTCCTGTTGGGGACATGGATCTATTTCTCGAATGACATCATCCTATCCCATCTTCAGTTTTATTGTCATCTGCTTCAGTATTTGTCTTTTTGTCCCGGTATGTTCATTCTGTGCTTGTTTTCTGCCCTTTATTTCTTTCCTCTTGCCCAACAAAAGGGAAAGAGAAAGGAGAAAAGGGGAAAGGAAAAGGAGAGGGGAAGGAAGAAAAGGAGAAGAGGAGAAAAGGAGAAAGGGAAGGGAAAAAAGGAGAAAGAAGAAAAAAGGAAAGTAATAATTTTTATTGATCCTGCCAAAAATAGAATTCCCCTCTTTTTTTTTTTCTTCTGATCCTGCCATAAATTGCATCCCTCTTTTTTGATCCTGCCATAAATTGCATCCCTCTTTTTTCATTAATTGTATCTCTTCTTTTTTCCTGCTATAAACTGAATCCCTCTTTTCTGATCCTGCCATAAATTGTATCCCTCTTTTCTAAACCTGTCATAAATTTCATCCCCCTTTTTTTTCTTCTGACCCTGCCATAAAATTGCATCCCTCTTTTTTTATTAATTGTATCTCTTTTTTGATCCTGCCATCAATCCAATCCCTTTTTTGTGATCCTGCCATAAATTTAATCCCTCTTTTTTGATCCTGCCATAAATTGCATCCGTATCTCTTTTATCCTGCCATAAATTCAATCCTCTTTTTTGCGATTCTGCCATAAATTTAATCCCCCTCTTTTTTGATCTTGCCAATAATCGCATCCCTCTTTTTTGATCCTGCCATAAATTCCCTCTTTTTTCATTAATTGTATCTCTCTTTTTTGATCCTGCCATAGATTCAATCCCCCTTTTTGTGATCCTGCCATAAATTTAATCCCCCTCTTTTCTGATCCTGCCATTAATCTTGACTTTACATTTAATTGCTACCACAAGGTATTTTACTTTAACATTTTGAACATTTTTTCCTTTTTTTAAGGAATATATTTCTCCCTTGGAGTAATAAGGTCCTAATATCTCATGTAGCATTTTTTCTACACACTTCTTTTTTGACTCAACAAAATAACTTTTTATATTGCTTTTCTTTCCTCTCCCTATTTTCATGCTGGCTAAAACAGGCGTAGTCACTAACCACTTGAATAATTGGTGGTATCAAATAAATATTTTAATTTTCTGTGACACTAACCTGATAGGCCAATTATGTAGAGATGGAGTTTGCATATGTGTATGTGAATATATATATATTTGCCATATCTGTTTCAAACTAGCTACGACTAAGGCTATTGCCGAAACGGGTCAGATTTATGGTTTTATTGTCACTCTGATGTACCAATAAACGACACTTCAAGGATTACAGTTTTGCTGGCTCTTATTACTATAGACTTAATAATAGCATGCAATGCCAAGCTGCAGTTTCTAATGCTAGCAAAATCCTTTCTTGTATTAACCACTTCAACCCCGGAAGAATTTACCCCCTTCCTGACCAGAGCACTTTTTGTGACTCGGCACTGCGTTGCTTTAACTGACAATTGCGCGGTCGTGCGACGTGGCTCCCAAACAAAATAGAAGTCCTTTTTTCCCTCTCAAATATAGCCTTCTTTTGGTTGTATTTAATTACCCCTGCGGTTTTTATTTTTTGCGCTATAAATAAAAAAAGAGCGACAATTTTGAAAAAAAACACATTATTTTTTACTTTTTGCTATAATAAATACCCCCCAAAAATATATAAAAAAGAAACATTTTTTCCTCAGTTTAGGTCGATACGTATTCTTCTACATATTTTTGGTAAAAAAAATCTCAATAAGCGATTATTGATCGGTTTGCGCAAAAGTTATAGCGTTTACAAAATAGGGGATAGTTTTATGGCATTTTTATTAGTATATATTTTTTTTTAAATGGCGGCGATCAGCGATTTTTATCATGACTGCTACATTATGGCAGACACATCGGATATTTTTTACACATTTTTGGGATCATTGTCATTTATACAGCAATCAGTGCTATACAAATGCACTGATTCCTGTGTAAATGACACTGGCAGTGAAGGGGTTAACCACTAGATGGCAGTGTATGGGGTTAAGTGTGTCCTAGGGGCGTGTTTCTAACTGTGAGGGGCATGGCTGTGAGGGACACGTCACTGATCTCTGCTCCAATGACAGGGAGCAGAGATCAGTGACACTGTCACTAGGCAGAACAGGGAGATGCTTGTTTACATTAGCATCTCCCTGTTCTTCCTCCCTGTGAGGCGATCACGGGTATCCCCGTGGCGATAGAGTCCGTGGGCCCCACGAGCGCCTGGCCGCAGGCTGGCCGCCTCTTTAAGGGGAATGTACAGGTACGTGATTTTGCCTGTACGAGCCCTTCTGCCACTGCGTGAGGCGGTCGGCAAGCGGTTAAGAGAGGTATGGACTCCAGAGAGTGATATCAATTTTCCCTTGTAAAAATCATTAGTAAGTGTAATCATTACCTCATCTGGAATACAGTATGCAGTTCAGTTTTGGGCACCAGTCCACAAAAAATATATTGGGGAACTAGAGAAAAGGCAACCAAACTGATAAGAGGCATGGTGGAGCTCAGCTATGAGGAGCGATTAGCTGAACTGAATTTATTCTCTCTTGAGAAGAGGAGATTAAGGGGGGGGTATGATTAACATGTATAAATACAAACATGGTTCATACAGTAAACTTGGTGTAGTTATTCACTTTCAGGTCATCAAATTGAGAACTCTTTACTTCAGGAGGAAACCTCCAAATACGGAATGGCTTCTTCACAGTAAAAGTTGTGAAAATGTGGAATAGACTCCCTTAAAAACTAGTTCTGACCAGCTCAGTAGATTGTTTTAAAAAAGGCCTGGATTCTTTCCTACATATACAAAATATAACTGGCAGCAACCTCTATATTTCTCTCATCACAGTTCTTTTTTTTTTTTTAAAACAGGCAAAGACTTTAAATTTGTAACAGGTGACATCACTTTATATTAACCGGAATCTGTGATGGGTAGTATTCACAAATTCTGTTAGAAGGTCCTGACTATAGACACACAAGTACAATAAAAATAAAAAGAACCACAGTTTCTGGTGGGTTCCAGACTTTGCCCAGCCCAAATTTAAACCAAATAAGATGTTTTTTAAAAGTGTTTAAAGTGGAGTTCCACCCACTTTTACAACTCTTCAGCATCCCTCACTAAACTGTGCACTGTAAACAAATTGGATATTTTTAAATTTTTTTTCTCAGCACCTACTGTATATCTGCTGTATTCATTTTTCACTTCCTCCTCGCTGGCCGCGGCCCATCGCATCATTTCCTGTTTGCAATGCCTTCTGGGAAGGGGTGGCAACTTCCTCTGAAACTGCTGTTGCTATGGAAACCTGACCTGAAACCTATTACACTGCTTGTGCTGCACTGAGCATGTGTGAGATCTGCAAGGATGAGATCCAGGAAGAAATACAGTCTGGCTTCAAATGCCCACACTTAAGATGGACACAGCCTGCTGTAAGTTTATAAAATAGCAAACTACTTCTATAAACTAACAAAATAGACCTTAGTTTACAGACTAACTTTACTAGAATACATTAAGCTTGTGTATTATAGGGGTATTTTTATTTAAAAAGTATCATTTCGGCTGGAACACCACTTTAAGGTCTCACTTATCTCTAGGGAATCACTTGCTCGCTGGTTAAGTCTCGATCACTAGCAGTTAGAACAATATCTCCCTGGCTCAGCTAGAATGGAAGTGATTCTTCAGGGACCAGTATGCAGTCTCTTAGTGGACCTGATGTTGGTGATTGTCATCAACTGCCAAACTGCCTGTGTGACATCATTCATTTATTCAAAAGACAGTTAAAATTGGAGAGTCCAGAATCTGGTGCAGCTCTGCATAGAAATTAATCAGTTTCCATGTGGGTTTTTGTCAAAGCTTAATTGAACAAGCTGAAGCTTAGAAGCTTATGGCTACCATGCACAGCTGCACCAGATTTTGCACTCTTCAGGTTTAGTAAATCCAATCCATAATATTTATATAAGGCCCCTTTCACTCGATCGGACCGTTCAGGTCCGCCTGTCAGTTTTGTCAGCGGACCTGAACAGGCACCCCATGTTAGCCTATGGAGCGATGGATGTCAGCAGAGACATGTCCGCTGACATCCGACCCGGTCCGATCTGCAAAAAGCAGACGGATGGCCCAACGTCCAGATCCGTCGCTGGCGGATCGGATCGGGTGAGATCTGATGAAAACGGACATGCTGCCCGTTTTCATTCGATCACTCCATAGGTAAATGAGGCTTAACACAGGACAATACTTTTTTTCTTACTCTCCTTTAAACAGTTTTTTTTTTACATATATAAAACTACAGACAAAAATCAAGACATTTCCATCAAGCTAAATACCAATGTATTAATATTATCTTCATGACCCTCAAACCGTCACAACTCACTGCTTGGCTACTCTAAAGCCACATACAGACGATCGGACATTCCGACAACAAAACCATGGATTTTTTTCCGAAGGATGTTGGCTCAAACTTGTCTTGCATACACACAGTCACACAAATATTGTTGGAAATTTCAAACGTCAAGAACGCGGTGAAGTACAACACCTACGACGAGCTGAGAAAAATGAAGTTCAATAGCCAGTGCGGCTCTTCTGCTTGATTCCGAGCATGCATGGACTTTTGTGTGTCGGACTTATGTACACACGATTGGTATTTCCGACAACAAGTTTTGTTGTTGGAAAATTTGAGAACCTGCTCTCAAAACATTTGTTGGCGGAAATTCCGACAACAAATGTTCTATGAAGCATACACACGGTCAGACTTTCCAACAACAAGCTCACATCCAACATTTGTTGTCAGAAAATCCTATCCTGTGTACAGGGCATAAGAATCAATTGAATTTTAACAAGTGTGCTTTTCAGATTTTTTAAAAATCAATTCATGCAGCGAGATAAGTATAATTAAATCTCTATGTGTTTCCCAAGTTTTAAATCTGTTTCATCAGGAGATCAGTCCAGTAAAATGCAAAGAAATCCAAAGACTAGGGCCCACACTTTAGACTCACAATTTAGAAATGTATCACCCAGGCTTTTTCTTGATATCTTTCTGTATAGTGCATCTGTTTGTACTAATAAACTTTGGTCCAGCAGTGAGCAGGGTGGACCTACTTTTGGATTTCTTTACACAGGTACATGACTTTAAAATGCTTCAGATAGAACTTTTGTGTTCATTCTCCTAATAAAAATAAAAGGTATATTTTGTATCTATATTATAATTGGTGTGTGCATTAGAAGCAGTTTTACTAAATTTATTATTTTTGGGTTATAATCGCATAGTTGCCAAACATTGTAAAAAAAATTTTAGGGACACTTTTTTGGCTGTAGGCGGAGTCTTATTATAATTAGGGGGCAGGGGATGTATTTGTGGGTGTGGCATAGGGTAAAAGTTAAAATGTGGCGCGCCGCAGCGAAAAATGGGCGTGGTTTATGCAAAATAGTGGGCATGTCTTAAATGGGCGTGGCTCAAAGGGGGTGTGGTTAGCGTCTGAGATGAACAAGGGATGGAGGGAGAGGGATGGAGGGAGAGGGAGGGATGGAGGGAGAGGGAGGGAGGGAGGGAGAGGGAGAGGGAGAGAGGGAGAGGGAGGGAGGGAGAGGGAGAGGGAGGGAGGGAGAGGGAGAGGGAGGGAGGGACAGCAGCCCCAGATCCTACACAATAATAGAAATATGTGTATTCCAGAAAGTTTAACAATCAGCAGATAAAGATTCTCCAAACACCTGGTGTTAGCACTTCAATCATCCCGGCACCATGGTTGTTATGGTGTCAGGATGATTGAAGTGCATTGTTTCTATTATTACATTGTCATATCAAATGAAATCATTCAATTCACCATAATGCCGAATCAGTGGGATCCCTGAGCGTGTCACCTGCCACGTCGCCTGTCACCAGCTGTCCGTCCTTGCATCAGGTGCCCCCAGCAGAGTCCGTCCTTGCATCAGGTGCCCCCAGCAGAGCCCCCCCCTTACATCAGGTTTCCCCAGCAGAGCCCCCCCCTTACATCAGGTTTCCCCAGCAGAGCCCCCCCCTTACATCAGGTTTCCCCAGCAGAGCCCCCCCTTACATCAGGTTTCCCCAGCAGAGCCCCCCCCCTTACATCAGGTTTCCCCAGCAGAGCCCCCCCCCTTACATCAGGTTTCCCCAGCAGAGCCCCCCCCTTACATCAGGTTTCCCCAGCAGAGCCCCCCCCCTTACATCAGGTTTCCCCAGCAGAGCCCCCCCCTTACATCAGGTTTCCCCAGCAGAGCCCCCCTTACATCAGGTTTCCCCAGCAGAGCCCCCCCCTTACATCAGGTTTCCCCAGCAGAGCCCCCCCCTTACATCAGGTTTCCCCAGCAGAGCCCCCCCCTTACATCAGGTTTCCCCAGCAGAGCCCCCCCCTTACATCAGGTTTCCCCAGCAGAGCCCCCCCCTTACATCAGGTTTCCCCAGCAGATCCCCCCCCTTACATCAGGTTTCCCCAGCAGAGCCCCCCTTTCATCAGGTTTCCTAGTAGGTCTCCGCCAGCTGCGTGGTTACAATAGAACGGGGCAGAGTGGGGCGGGGGGTGGTGGGAGCGAAGCGGGGCGGGAGGGTGGGCGGCGACACAGGAGCTCCGTCTAGACAGAGAGGAGGGGGGCGGTTGACAGAGAGGAGAGGGGGGGCGGCTGACAGAGAGGAGAAGGGGGGGACGGCTGACAGAGAGGAGAAGGGGGGAGCGGCTGACAGAGAGGAGAAGGGGGGGCGGCTGACAGAGAGGAGAAGGGGGGGGGCGGCTGACAGAGAGGAGAAGGGGGGGGCGGCTGACAGAGAGGAGAAGGGGGGGCGGCTGACAGAGAGGAGAAGGGGGGCGGCTGACAGAGAGGAGAGGAGAGGGGGGCGGCTGACAGAGAGGAGGGGGGGCGGCTGACAGAGAGGAGGGGGGGGCGGCTGACAGAGGAGAAGGGGGGGCGGCTGACAGGAGAGGAGAGGGGGGCGGCTGGAAGGGGGCTACTGACAGAGAGGAGAGTGGGGGGCGGCTGACAGAGAGGAGAGTGGGGGGCGGCTGACAGAGAGGAGAGTGGGGGGCGGCTGACAGAGCAGATGAGAGACACACAGTGCTATAGGACACTCTGGGAGAATGCAGGGCTGGCGCGATTACTCACAGACACAGTTCAGCCCTGCATCCACATGTGACCAGCTCCTCCAATCACGTCCTCCTCTGTCCCGCACATGCCGCTGCGCTTTGTGTTTGAGCCGAGCTTAGCATAAATGGGCAGCGATGGGTGTCCTGCGATTGGCCGAGCAGGTCGCTCGGCCAATCACAGGACACCCACCGCTGTCCATTCATGCTAAGCTCGGCTCAAACACAGAGCGCAGCGGCATGGATTTTGACAGGAACGGTCTTCTGGAAAATGGCGGCCGGCGTAGACATTATCTCCGCTGGCCGCGGACCTCTTCTACTAAAAAAAAAAAAAAAAAAATCATGAAAAAAAAAAAAAGGGATTTCCCAGGACATTTGCAGGGAAACCCTAAAATCGGGGAAAGGGTCTAAATCCCGTGAATGTCCCGGGAAATTCGGGACTATTGGCAACTATGTAATCGATACAGTTCACACTAACCTATGCTCAAAAAGCAATCCACAGTGGATCACTTAACAGAGTGCAGCTATGCAGCCACTGTCAAGTGTTTGGGAGGCAATTCTGCCACCTTCTGAATGCCTGTTTATTTTTTTTTTGCCAATTGTAATTTATAATCGCTTGGCTTGGGTTGCAGTGCAGACCCAAAAGTGCTGAAATGGCCAGGTTTTTAATATGGCACAGAAATATTTAGACTGAATGAAGGTCAATAAAGCACCTGGAGCAGATGGCTTACATCCACATGTCCTCAAAGAATTGAGCGCTGTCATTTCAAAGCCATTGTTTCTAATTTTAAGGGACTCTTTAATGACTGGCATAGTACCACTGGATACAAAGCAAAGCTATGGCATGTGAACAGCCTTATCCAGCTGCATTTTACACTATTAGGTTAGGGCTCCTTTCACGCTGGCTTTACAATCAGGTCCCCCAGGCCTAAACTTGAGGGTAGCCTGATGTAAATGGACACAAGTCTGTTTACATCTGTCCACCCATAGTCAGAGGGAGTTAGAGAGTCAGAGGGTGTTAGAGAGTCAGAGGGCGTTAGAGAGTCAGAGGGCGTTAGAGAGTCAGAGGTAGTTAGAGAGTCAGATTGAGTTAGTGAGTCAGGGGAAGTTAGAGAGCTAGAGAGTCAGAGGAGGTCAGAGAGTCAGAGGAGGTCAGAGAGTCAGAGGAAGCTGGATTGTTTCTAAAATATTTCATGCCACGTATGTAATCCAAAAAAATTACGTATTACGTTTTTTAAAATAAAAAAAAAATACATACTTTTTTTAGAAAACAATTTTGTTGTCATATCTGTCTGCATTCTTAGCATTCCTTACTATAGCTTACTATGGTGAATAGCATAAAATTTCACACACAAAGTATATCTATAAAATTTACCTTAATGTAACAAGCAACCTTTCCGCTGGCTCTACACTATTCCGAAAGGTGGTGTTCTGATACTCCAAACGTGTACCAAGCAGCCGAAGCAATTCATCGAAACTAAGGAATAAAACCACAAATTCAATGTAAGTGACAGGCTAAGGCCCATACACTAAATCAAATAAAATGGTAATAGGAAAGAGTTCTAGTAAAAGGAGAAAAGCGATCGAAAGTTGGATTGGTGGACAGTGGCGTTGGTGGTCAGTGGCGTTGGTGGTCAGTGATAGATAGTAAGAAGGAGGGAGGAGGAGGAGAAGGAAGAAGGGTACAGGTACTAACCTATTTACTGACATCCGGGAATAGTTGAAGAACTTCTCCTCATGCTGCCTGAGATCATTGTGGATCCTGAACTGGCCTCTCTCTTCCCTATTTTAAATAATTGGATGGACCCAATATCTTCTTGTACTCATCAGTCTCTTCCTCATCCTCCTCCTCCACTTCCTCCTGGCTTTGTCCATCAGGACTGCAGCAGTAGCAGTAACAACTGCTGCTATGATCAACGGCATTTGATGAAACATAATGATCAAAAATCAAAATCCTCACTGACTACTCACAGACAAACCACACTCCTCAACGACAATACTCTCCCACAAAGGAAAACAAGGAAGAGCACAGGAAGTTAACACCCATATTTTTCTTGCCTTTTCGATTGGCCTGAGCACAAACCACAGCTGTGCCTAATTTATATTGAAAGCGCATACAAGTCGCATTGAATTCGCAATACAATTGCACTGGTAATAATCAAACACGCAAAGAAAAAATTTGCATCAAAATCGCATCGCACAAGTGTGAACCGGCACTTAAAGTACCACTTCAGTATTTGCAGATCACACCAAGCTATGTAGTGGAATAATGTCCTTGCAGGATGTCTTCAACTTACAAGAAGACCCTAATGCACTGTTTAATTGGGCAACTATTTGGCAAATGAGGTTTAAATAAACGTATAGTTGTGTACTTGATGGCTAAAAATATGCATGCATCATACATAGGGGGAGTACAACTGGAGGAATCGATGGTATAGAAGGGAGGATCTGGGTGTTCTGGTAGATCATAGACTTAATAATACGGGACCCGTGGTTCAAAAGACAGACAGAACAAGTTATCCACGGAAAGCACAGAGCAAGTAATACAAGGACAGGTAGATAATGAGACAACTTGCAATGTCATTAATGTTGTAAATTTATCGGACAGTCCACTTACAACCTCTGAGGTTTCTCTGCTTTCCAAAGGACTTTGTTTTGCCCCCACTTTTCATTTTGATGACTTTTCTACCATTTTATACGTTAACAGGTTTGTTCGCAATATTTTGTTAAAAAAACACTTTTCCACTACCATTGATACACCTGTGCCTGCCCCCCTTGAGGTTCATGACCGCATAGACTCTCCGGCCAATTTTGATTTTCAAAATCTCAAGGTTAAATCTATACTAGAGAGCCTGCAGCCTGAATCCTCTGGGGGCATGTACGGCATATCCAAAGATACTACCTATACTGGTGATAAATTTTTTTATCCTGTACATTCCAGAGGAAACGCAATAGACATCTTTCAACAGGTTGTAGAGAAGGAACTCCTGTCTTTGAAAGAAATGATTGACAGTACTGCATCTCGAACGTTTAACAACATCAGTACGTCTGAAAGACAGGCTCTATAGGGGCGTTATAGTGGTACTTAATGACAGTGATTACGTAATTGAAGCCTTGCGGCAACTTAATGATTCTTCAACGTACCGCCCCTTAAATCTGATCCCACTCCAGTTTTCAAGAGTAAACTCAGACATCTCTTAGACACAGGTGTGGAAATGGGAGTACTAACAAAGCAGGTCGCAGATCACCTTTTAGTTGAACATCCAGTTGTCCCTGTGTTCCATCATCTCCCCAAGATACACAAACCTGAAAGACCTGTAAAAGGTAGTCCAATAGTAGCAGGCATCGTTTCACTCCTAGAAAGATTAGGTGAATGGGTAGACCAGTATTTGCAACCTTTAGTGACAAGACCGCCGGGCTATATAAAAGACACAGCATCAATCCTAAAGCATATAAATGAAGTACAATGGGCAGAGCATTTTTTGTGGGTTACTTTAGACGTGGAGTCTCTCCATTCATGCATACCACATCATCTTGCTCTAGATGCACTACAAATATCACTTATCCAAATATAGCTTTTATGATCCCCAGCTCAAAGAATTCATCATTATGGCTGTCACCTTTTTATTACAACACAAATACTCCTTCTTTCACGATTCCTTCTATGTACAATGCTGTGGAGCCTCCATGGGAGCAAAATTTTTTCCATCATTAGCTAATTTATACATGGGATGGTGAGAAGAATGTTTTCTTTTTTCACATCTCAATATCTATGCACCGCAGATCCATTGGTATGGGCGATACATAGACGACCTGATCTTAATTTGGGACCACACCGATTCCTCTTTAACTTCTTTTGTCTCATACCTCAACATTAACAGCCTTAATCTTGAATTATCTTATGTGAGCAATAAACGCACGATTGATTTTCTAGATATCACACTCAGGGGTGACCCCAGCACTGGTCTTATAAATACTGGAACCTTCTGCAAACCTACTGCCAGAAATTCCTTACTTCTGGTCTCCAGCTGCCATCCACCCCATACTATTTGTTCCATCCCCGGGGGTGAGTTTATTAGAGCTAAGCGCAACTGCTCCACCCCAGAAAGTTTTCAGCTAGAATGCTCTAACATCTCAAAACGATTAAGTGATAGATGCTATCAGAAGTGGCATATTAATAGTGCCATTTTCATAGCCTCAATGAAGGACGGGTACAATCTATTGCATAACAGAGAAATCCCCTTGCTCTTCAAAATATACACAACATAAAACCCAAAAGAACAAGGACAGGAGTTCCCTTACCTTTGTCGCCACTTTTTCCACAGAGTTTAATGAGATCAAACAGATTGTCAATAAACATCTTCCCATTCTTTATGGTGACAAGGACCTAATAGATGTGCTTTCTAAAGGGTGTAATTTCTCTTGTCGTCGTGCCACAACTTTAGGTAACTCTTTGTCGTCTACATCAAACCACCACTATTCCCAAAACGTGGCTCGGTACTAATGGCTCGTATAGTTGTGGTTTAAAAACGTGTAGGTATGGTAACAAACATAACAACAATCACAAGTCTATCACCTCGTACCATAATAATAAGGTATTTCCTATGAAGGACTTTATAAGTTGTAGTACTCAATATGTAGTCTACGTGACAGAATGTGAGGTTTGTAAATTACAATATGCAGGATGCACCACTAGGCCCCTTCGCACAAGGATTAGCGAACATTATAAAACGGAGCAGCATATAGTAATGAGAGAAGGTTGTCCAATGTATCTAAACTCTTCAAATTTATACATGATGGTAATATGGATTCCTTCTCTTTCAAAAAAATCAAAATGTAGGTATGTGGAGGAGACAAGCACAGAAGGCTACTGGAACAGGAAGTTAAGTGGATTTTCCTGTTGGGGACATGGATCTATTTCTCAAATGACATCATCCTATCCCATCTTCAGTTTTATTGCCATCTGCTTCAGTATTTGTCTTTTTGTCCCGGTATGTTCATTCTGTGCTTGTTTCCTGCCCTCTATTCCTTTTCTCTTGCCCAACAAAATCGAAAGAGAAAGGAGAAAAGGGGAAAGGAAAAGGAGAGGGGAAGGAAGAAAAGGAGAAGAGGAGAAAAGGAGAAAGGGAAGGGAAAAAAGGAGAGAAAGAAGAAAAAAGAAATTTTTTTTTTGATCCTGCCAAAAATTGAATTCCCCCCTTTTTTTCTTCGTCTGATCCTGCCATAAATTGCATCCCTCTTTTTTGATCCTGCCATAAGTTGCATCCCTCTTTTTTCATTAATTGCATCTCTTTGTTCCTGCTATAAATGGAATCCCTCTTTTCTGATCCTGCCATAAATTGTATCCCTCTTTTCTAAACCTGTCATAAATTTCACCCCCCCCCCCCTTTTTTTTTCTTCTGACCCTGCCATAAATTGCATCCCTCTTTTTTTATTAATTGTATCTCTTTTTTGATCCTGCCATCAATCCAATCTTTTTTTGTGATCCTGCCATAAATTTAATCCACGTTTCTTTTTTGATCCTGCCATAAATTGCATCCCTCTTTTTTGATCCTGCCATAAATTGCATCCGTATCTATTTTTTTTATCCTGCCATAAATTCAATCCCCTTTTTTGCGATTCTGCCATAAATTTAATCCCCCTCTTTTTTGATCTTGCCAATAATCGCATCCCTCTTTTTTGATCCTGCCATAAATTCCCTCTTTTTTCATTAATTGTATCTCTCTTTTTTGATCCTGCCATAGATTCAATCCCCCTTTTCGTGATCCTGCCATAAATTTAATCCCCCTCTTTTTTGATCCTGCCATAAATTGCATCTCTTTTTTCATCCTGCCATTAATCTTGACTTTACATTTAATTCCTACCACAAAGTATTTTACTTTAACATTTTGAAAATTTTTTCCTTTTTTTTTTAAGAAATATATTTCTCCCTTGGAGTAATAAGGTCCTAATATCTCATGTAGCATTTTTTCTACACACTTCTTTTTTGGCTCAACAAAATAACTTTTTATATTGCCTTTCTTTCCTCTCCCTATTTTCATGCTGGCTAAAACAGGCGTAGTCACTAACCACTTGAATAATTGGTGGTATCAAATAAATATGTTAATTTTCTGTGACACTAACCTGATATGCAAACTCCATCTTTACATAATTGGCCTATGTGTATGTGAGTGAGATTATATATATATTTTGCCATATCTGTTTCAAACTAGCTACGACTAAGGCTATTGCCGAAACGCGTCAGGTTTATTGTTTTATTGTCACTCTGATGTACCAATAAACGACACTTCAAGGATTACAGTTTTGCTGGCTCTTATTACAACCCCTGGCAAAAACTATGGAATCACCAGTCCCCGAGGATGTTCCTTCAGTTGTTTATGGTTGTAGAAAAAAAGCAGATCACAGACATGGCCAAAAACTAAAGGCATTTCAAATGGCAACTTTCTGGCTTTAAGAAACACGAAAAGAAATCAAGAAAAATAATTGTGGTGGCCAGTAACAGATTTATAGAACAAGCACAGGGAATAAAATTATGGAATCACTCAATTCTGAGGAAAAAATTATGGAATCATGAAAAACAAACAAAATAACACTCCAACACATCACTAGAACTTTGTTGCACCACTTCTGGCTTTTATAACTGCTTGCAGTCTCTGAGGCATTGACTTATTGAGTGATAAACAGTACTCTTCATCAATCTGGCTCCAGCCTTCTCTGATTGCTGTTGCCAAATCATCTTTGCAGGTTGGAGCCTTGTCATGGACCATTTTCTTTAACTTCCACCACAGATTTTCAATTGGATTGAGATCCGGACTGTTTGCAGGCCATGACATTGACCTCATGTGTCTTTCTTCAAGGAATTTTTTCAAAGTTTTTGCTATGGCAAGATGCATTATCTTGATAAATGATTTGATCATCCCCAAACATCCTTTCAATAGATGAGATAAGAAGGGTCCAAAATTTCAATGTAAACCTGTGCATTTATTGAAGATTTAATGACAGCCATCTCCCCAGTGCCTTTACCTGACATGCAACCCCATATCATAATTGACTGTGGAAATCTGCATGTTTTCTTCAGACAGACGTCTGCATAAATCTCATTGGAATGGCACCAAACAAAAGTTCCAGCATCATCACCTTGCCCAATGCAGATTCGAGATTCATCAATGAATATGACTTTCATCCAATCATCCACAGTCCACGATTGCCTTTCCTTAGCCCATTGTAACCTTTTTTTTGTGTTTAGGTGTTAGAGATGGCTTTCTTTTAGCTTTTCTGTATGTAAATCCCATTTCCTTTAGGCGGTTTCTTACAGTTTTGTCACAGATGTTGACTCCAGTTTCCTCCCATTTGTTCCTCATTTGTTTTGTTGTACATTTTCTGTTTTCAAGGCATATTGCTTTAAGTTTTCTGTCTTGACACTTTGATGTCTTCCTTGGTCTACCAGAATGCTTGCCTTTAACCACCTTCCCATGTTGTTTGTATTTGGTCCATGTTTTAGACACAGCCGACTGTGAACAACCAACATCTTGTGCAACACTGCGTGATGATTTACCCTCTTTACCTACATACTAACAAGCAGATTTAATCTGATGCAAGTGTTAGTGTTTGTAATGAAAGTTTACAGGGTGATTCCATAATTTTTTTTCTCAGAGTTGAGCGATTCCATAATTTATTCCCTGTGCTTGTTCTATAAATCTAACTGTTACTGGCCACCACAATAATTTTTCTTGATTTTTTAGTGTTTCTTAAAGCCAGAAAGTTGCCATTTGAAATGCCTTTAGTTTTTGTCCATGTCTGTGATCTGCTTTTTTTCTACAACAATAAACAACTGAAGGAACATCCTCAGGGACTGGTGATTCCATCATTTTTGCCAGGGGTTGTACTATAGACTTAATAATAGCATGCAATGCCCAGGTTCAGTTTCTAATGCTAGCAAAATCCTCTCTTGTATTAACCACTTCAGCCCCAGAAGAATTTACCCCCTTCCTGACCAGAGCACTTTGTGATTCGACACTGCGTTGCTTTAACTGACAATTGCGCTGTCGTGCGACGTGGCTCCCAAACAAAATTGACGTCCTTTTTTTTCCCTCAAATATAGCTTTCTTTTGGTTGTATTTAATTACCCCTGCGGTTTTTATTTTTTGCGCTATAAACAAAAAAAGAGCGACAATTTTGAAAAAAAAAATGCATTATTTTTTACTTTTTGCTATAATAAATACCGTCCAAAAATATATAAAAAAGAAAAACATTTTTTCCTCAGTTTAGGCGGATACGTATTCTTCTACATATTTTTGGTAAAAAAAAATCTCAATAAGCGATTATTGATCAGTTTGCGCAAAAGTTATAGCGTTTACAAAATAGGGGATAGTTTTATGGCATTTTTATTAATATTTGGCGGCGATCAGCGATTTTTATCGTGACTGCGACATTATGGCGGACACATCGGACATTTTTTACACATTTTTGGGACAATGGTCATTTATACAGCAATCAGTGCTATACAAATGCACTGATTCCTGTGTAAATGACACTGGCAGTGAAGGGGTTAACCACTAGATGGCAGTGTAGGAGTTAAGTGTGTCCTAGGGGCGTGTTTCTAACTGTGAGGGGCATGGCTGTGTGTGACACGTCACTGATCTCTGCTCCAATGACAGGGAGCAGAGATCAGTGACACTGTCACTAGGCAGAACAGGGAGATGCTTGTTTACATTAGCATCTCCCCGTTCTTCCTCCCCATTAGGCGATCACGGGTATCCCCGCGGCGATTGAGTCCGTGGGACCCATGAGCGCCTGGCCGCGGGCTGGCCGCCTCTTAAAGGGGAACGTACAGGTACGTGATTTTGCCTGTATGAGCCCTTCTGCCACAGTATATCTGCGTGAGGCGGTCGGCAAGCGGTTAAGAGAGGTATGGACTCCAGAGAGAGTGATATCAATTTTCCCTTGTAAAAATCATTAGTAAGTGTAATCATTACCTCATCTGGAATACAGTATGCAGTTCAGTTTTGGGCACCAGTCCACAAAAAGTATATTGGGGAACTAGAGAAAAGGCAACCAAACTGATAAGAGGCATGGTGGAGCTCAGCTATGAGGAGCGATTAGCTGAACTGAATTTATTCTCTCTTGAGAAGAGGAGATTAAGGGGGGGGGTATGATTAACATGTATAAATACAAACATGGTTCATACAGTAAACTTGGTGTAGTTATTCACTTTCAGGTCATCAAAGGGAGAACTCTTTACTTCGGGAGGAAACCTCCAAATACGGAATGGCTTCTTCACAGTAAAAGCTGTGAAAATGTGGAATAGACTCCCTTAAAAACTAGTTCTGACCAGCTCAGTAGATTGTTTTAAAAATTGCCTGGATTCTTTCCTACATATACAAAATATAACTGGCAGCAACCTCTATATTTCTCTCATCACAGTTCTTTTTTTTTTTAAAAGCAGGCAAAGACTTTAAATTTGTAACAGGTGACATCACTTTATATTAACCGGAATCTGTGATGGGTAGTATTCACAAATTCTGTTAGAAGGTCCTGACTATAGACATACAATTACAATAAAAATAAAAAGATAACCACAATTTCTGGTGGGTTCCAGACTTTGCCCAGCCCAAATTAATTTAAACCAAATAAGATGTTTTTTAAAAATGTTCTCACTTATCTCTAGGGAATCACTTGCTCACTGGTTAAGTCTCCATCACTAGCAGTTAGAACAATATCTTCCTGGCTCAGCTAGAATGGAAGTGATTCTTCAGGGACCGGTATGCAGTCTTAGTGGACCTGATGGTGGTGATTGTCATAAACTGCCAAACTGCCTGTGTGACATCATTCATTTATTCAAAAGACAGTTAAAATTGGAGAGTGCAGAATCTGGTGCAGCTCTGCATAGAAATTAATCAGTTTCCAGGGGGGTTTTTTGTCAAAGCTTAATTGAACAAGCAGAAGCTTAGAAGCTTATGGCTGCCATGCACAGCTGCACCCGATTTTGCACTCTTCAGGTTTAGTAAATCCAATCCATAATATTTTTATAAGGCCCCTTTCACACGATCGGACCGTTCAGGTCCGCCTGTCAGTTTTGACGGCGGACCTGAACGGGCGCCCCAGGTTAGCCTATGGAGCGACGGATGTCAGCGGAGACATGTCCGCTGACATCCGACCCGGTCCGATCTACAAAAAGCGGACGGATGGCCCTACGTCCAGATCCATCACTGGCGAATTGGATCGGGTGAGATCTGATGAAAACGGACATGCTGTCCGTTTTCATCTGATCCGATTCCTCCATAGGCAGCAGCGGCGCCTGACAAGCCCCTCCCTGCTCAGTGAGCAGAGAGGGACCTGTCATCCGCCGGCTTAGCGGAGATCAACGGAGAGATCTCCCGCTGAGCCGGCAGACCGAGGCGGATCATGCAGTTATTGGGTTTGATGACTGCGACCATCCCAGGGGTGCCATGGGGCCCAATTGCACTCCAGGCCCCTCCAGGCATTTCTTCTGCGCCATTGGTATCGCAGAAAAAGCTCTTTGGATCAGCTCATTCAGCTACCAAGAGAGGATTTTCTCAGTCTGTAGTGGTGGGAACGGCGGGAACATCTACAAGGGGAGGGAAGGACTGGGCTCAACATGCCCTGATAAAAATTACCACAGATGCCAGTCTGTGGTGCTGGGGTGCTCACTCAGGACTGGCAGGCCCAGGGAGCCTGGTTGCCAGAGGAGGCATGCCGCTCCTCAAATTTCAGAGAACTGTTAGCTGTGGGGAAGGCTATAATGACTCTGGAGGAGAGGATCTAATCAAAAGACCTGTTGATTTTCTCAGACAATGCCACGACCGTGGCATACCTAAACAAGCAAGGGGGCACTCGCTCAGATACTCTTCTAGTGTTATCCATCAGATTCTGTCCTGGGCGGAGGAAAATGTCGCTTCAATCAGGGCGGTGCACATCAGTGGGACAGAGAATGTCCTGGCGGACTATCTGGTGAACGTCAGTACCAGCAGTTGGGAATTACATCAAGGCACGTTCCAGGAGATCGTGCTGAAGTGGGGTCTTCCCACAGTGGATCTTTTTGCTTCCAGTCTCAACAAAAAACTGACGGCTTTCTTTTCACTGGAAAGAGAGGTGAAGTCCTTAGGGACTGATGCACTCTCCTTCCCGTGGGATTTCACTCTGGTCTATGCCTTCCCTCTTACCACTAGAAGTTCAAAAAATTATTCAGGACCAAGTGGAAGTTTTTGATTGTCCCTTGGTGGCCCAGAAGGAGTTGGTTCTCACTGAGAGCCCTCTCAATATATTCCCCCTTGCCCCTGCCGGAACGGAGGGTTCTTCTCCGTCAGGGGCCGGTGTTTCATCCAAACCCTCAGACCTTCCATTTGACGGCCTGGAGGCTGAGCGGCGCATCCTACAGTTAAAAGGGTGTTCAGAGAGGGTTATTGAGACTATCCTGGACAGCTGTAAGTTAGTCATGAGAAAGATCTTTGGGAATGTTTGGAAAACTTTTGTTTCCTGGCAAAAGAAGACAGGAATAGATTCTTTTTCTACTCCCTGACTGTATATTGGATTTTTTACAGAGGGGAGTGGAAAAGGGACTTTCTGTCAGCACCCTTAGGGTTCAGGTTGCTGCCCTATCTTTACAGAAAAAAAGACTAGCTGAGAACCCTTTGATCAGGAGGTTCCTTTCAGCCAGATCTAGACGTACACCCAGGGCTGTTAAACTCCCTGGGGCTGATTCCTCCCTGGGACCTGTCATTAGTGTTAAATGCTGTGACTAGGGCTCCTTTTGAGCCTCTGCAAGAGGCTTCTCTGAAACGGATTTCCTTCCTTTTGGCTATTACGTCATGGAGAAGGATTTCTGATCTAGAGTCTCTTTTCTGTAAAGACCCCTAGATTTTAGAGGACAGGGTAGTGATTAGGCCCGATCCTTTGTATTTACCCAAAGTTTCTTCCAGCTTTCACAGGTCCCAGGAGGTAGTTCTTCCTAGTTTTTGTACCTCTCCCAAGAATGCGGAAGAGAAAAGATTTAGTTTTTTTGGACGTGAAAAGAGGTCTTCTGCTTTATCTTGAAAGGTCTAGTGAGTTTAGGAGTTCCTCCCAACTCTTATGCCCCGTACACACGGTCGGATTTTCCGATGGAAAATGTCCGATCGGAGCATGTTGTCGGAAATTCCGACCGTGTGTGGGCTCCATCGGACATTTTCCATCGGATTTTCCGACACACAAAGTTGGAGAGCAGGAGATAAAATTTTCCGACAACAAAATCCGTTGTCGGTAATTCCGATCGTGTGTACACAAATCCGACGGACAAAGTGCCACGCATGCTCAGAATAAATAAAGAGATGAAAGCTATTGGCCACTGCCCCGTTTATAGTCCCGACGTACGTGTTTTACGTCACCGCGTTCAGAATGATCGGATTTTCCGACAACTTTGTGTGACCGTGTGTATGCAAGACAAGTTTGAGCCAACATCCGTCGGAAAAAATCCTAGGATTTTGTTGTCGGAATGTCCGAACAAAGTCCGACCGTGTGTACGCCCTATTAGTGTTGTTCAGTGGCCCCAAGAAGGGGACCAAAGCGTCTAGGAGTTCCATTGCCAGATGGATTAGGGAAGCTATTTGTGAGGTGTACAAAGCATCGGGTCGCACCCCTCCTTCCAGAATTAGAGCTCATTCAACAAAATCCATGGGCAAAAAGAGCGGGAGCATCATAGGAAGAAATTTCTAAAGCTGCTGTCTGGTCCTCCTCTCATGGGTTTGTCACACATTATAGAGTCCAGATTCTCTCCAGCCAGGACCTCTCCTTTGATAGGAAAGTGCTTCAGGCTGTCGTCCCTCCCTAAGGTATAGAATCTTGCTTATCCTCTCAAGTAGCTGTCCTGGAAGATGAGGGGGGAAAACCCCATTAGACTTACCGGTAACGGTATTTGCATGAATCTTCCAGACAGCTTCTATATTCCCACCCTATTCTGTATTGACTGGTCGCCTTTGTTTACCTGGTGGTGTTTTTATGTGAGTTGCTGTTTTTCCTCTGCCGAGTGCACTTTTGGTGGAGGTTTGCTTGATCTTCTAACAACTGAGTGTTAGAGGAAAGGGAGGGGCCTTTTAAAATTATGTCTGATTTGTTTTTCCTGTAGAGGGCAGAGCCAATCATCTCAAGTAGCTGTCCTGGAAGATTCATGGAAATACTGTTACCGGTAAGTCTAACGGGGGTTTTCCCTTTGATTGTGTTCTGATATCGACCCAACATGCAGTTATTGGGTTTCAGTACTAACAGTAAACAGGACAAATAGATGGGGGTGAATCTCCATAATGGGGACACAGACAGCAACAAAAAAAAATACAGATGTTCTGATCAGTCTCCATTCCAAAACTAGGAAAAAAAAGTTTTGCCCTTTGACACGTCAAAACTGAACACTGGGATAGGTGAATATTGTCTAAATACTTCTTCAAGATCATTCAGATTAATAGGATTTGACTAGAAATCATTGAAATACAAATGTTGAAGTGAGTATTTGTTTTATAAATTTTTGACCAAAGGTGTTTTTTATTGTGGGATTCAAGATTGCTTAAATCTTGGTGTGCTTTGTGTATTTCTTCTAGATCTGTGCAGTAAGAGTGTTGCAATTTTACCTCCTGTGCAGGAGCTTCCTGTAATACAGACCAGTCACTGCTACTCTCTCTCCTTGGGGGGTGTGTCTGTTCTCCACCCCTACCACTGCACAGGCTATGTACAGACCAGTGATGATGTCACTGCTAATTTTACATGGTAATATCAGGGTTTGCAAAGGCATTTGGTGCACACAAAGTGTATTTCTATACTTTTGTGGCTTTTAACAAAACATTTTTTTGTGCAGTTCAGCTTTACCTGGTTGCCTAACAGGGCAATTCTTTTATGAAAAATAATTCAGGTGATGATACATAATGTCTTCGGGCCCCTATAGACCCCTATATAAATTATGCAGATCACCCAAGGACCCCAACCAACCCACCTCCTGACAGGTAGCAGCATTTTATTTGGAACCCATAAAACAACCACTGGACTGTCACCAGCATTGCAGCCCAGTAGTAGATTTGAAAGCAATAAATATGAAACAATGTCGCTCTACTAGTGATAAAACTTAAAAGTAGGTAAAAAAAAAAAATAGTAAAGCAGCTAGCATAAACAGTATAGTAAACTGCACAAACAAGTGAAAAGAAAAAATGCAGCGCTAGTGTGTAACAAAGTGCGAAAGTGAAGTATCACCTCACGTGCAAGTATAAAACTTGTAGGTCAGATATCAACGTGAAAAATATACAACAAAAAGGACAAGACAAATCAGGAAAGTTTGTCACAGGTAGGTGAAAATGTCCATGTAAGACAGCACAAAAAAAAAAAAAAAACACTGCAACTAAAACTGTCTGTGATAAACCAAAAAAATTGGAGATTCTTCAGTAAAATGAAATATGAAATAAAGTCCCATGTGTAGATGATGCCTGTAGATGATAGTAAATAAACCACTATATATGACAGGGGTAACCTCTTTAAAAGATATTTGCCGCATCAAGATGGAAATATTGAAGGAATGGGTACGCTTACCATGAGAAGTGGACACACTCACCATACAGCGGTGGGTCAATTAGGTGTTTGGATTCAACAATCCGGCAGATATTTGATGGAAGGAGCTGGTGTGGAGATACGCCTCAATACTTCTGTCAAAATCCGTGGTAAGCAAATGGTGTAGCTAGGACAGCCCGGCTAATGAACTTGGACTCCCATCCGATGGTCACACTTGATAGGATGTACGAACTCCAAATGGTGTCACATCAAACCATAAAAAAGGAAAGAAAAGAAGGGCCTCCACATAGTGCGTAAATCCAAAAAATAAAAATGTAGTAAAACAGCAAAAGCTTAACAGTACTATCCACCTAGTCGGGTGGGTACAGGGAGTGATCACATAAAAAGTAAAGGATAAAAAACAGTATCGCGTGGTGTCAGAAAGCACAAAGGCTCAGCAACCCGAGGCGATACTTCACTTTCGCACCTTGTTACACACTAGCGCTGCATTTTTTATCTTTTCAGTAGTAGATTTGACAATTGGGCAGGGCTAACCCTCCAACTTGGGCCGGAAGCCACAGGGTGGAGCGTGCCAATCGAGGAATCATTCCATGACATAGAAAGGCCAACACACATTTCTCAATGTCTTTAAATGGGGAAGCGGGCACCCATTTCTGACAATTCCTGAAGAAGTAATTGAACTTGGGCAACATCACCATTTTTAGAAGATTGATCAGACCCAGTAGATTAAGGGGGAAGCTAGTCCAGGAGGAACATTTTTGTCCTCAGGGTGGTCATCAGGGGAAGAAGATTCTTCTCCAAGTAGTTAGTGGAACGTTTGGTTACCATAACCCAAGGTAACTAAATTCATCTACCCAGCATAGAGGGGAGGGAGCAGCAGTCTTGGCAGCATCTGTATCTATAGGGAACAAAACTGACTTAGACCAGATTATTTTAATGCCTGAAAAAGTGCCAAAATTATTAAAAATCCACAGAGCAGCCAATGCTGAGGGCCCAGCATCACTTAGGTATAGCAATGCGTCATCCGCATATAGGGACAATTGAAAATGTAAAAAGAAAAAAAAAGAGGCTTGATACCCATGTCACAGGTGTATGCCTAAAAAAAAAACTAAATAAATAGTTATTGCGCTTCAACCCCAAAAACCGTAAATAAGCTAAGTATCCCAAACAGAAGGGGACAGAGAAAAGTAGGGTTAATGAAATAGCAACATACCAATATTATCTCAAAAAAGTATGAATTTATTGATTGTTGGGCATATACACAAGTAGCAAAAAAGGTAAGGACCCAGTGGTATACTGTTCCTGATTAAAATTGCCGACCACCTGGATAGGTGGATCTGTCGCAAACACAGAGAGACAGGGGGAGCAAGACACCATATAACATGAAACAAATAAAACAAACAGCGTCCGGACGCTAAGTGAAATTGGTGTCAGCCTTGCTGTCCACCGTGGGGAATCTCCAGAAATTGCTGTGTAAGGCTGCAAGGCTGACACCAATCCCCTGGGTGGATGGTAAATGCTCAAAAAGGGATGGAGGGTCAGAAGGGGGAGAGGATGAGGAAATGAGGAATGAGGAAATCACAGTGTGTATCAGAGGGCTCAAAGTGCACACCAGCTGGTAGGGGTGTTCAGTTGACAGCTAAAGTCTATGGGATCCGGGTAGCATAAAGGCTTGGACAGAATGGCAAAGTTCAAAGCAGCGTGAATAAATATCACAAAACAAGGCAATGTTGCTGTGGGTAGCCTGGAGCCCGGTAAGTCCCAATCTGAGTATGTTTTTCAGATAGCCGGAGGTGGTGGGCTGTAATGAAGTGTACTATTGGTATCTAGGAATATGATTACCACCCCCGGAAGTAGACAGGTGCCGTCGTCTGTTTCCAAGATTGATGCCTTCCTGTGTCAGGGTTCCGCTGGAATCCGGTCTCGAATCCTCACCACAATATCTGGTAGAGGAACCCTTCACATAGGGAGCAGGAACGCTGGTAAATGTTGGGAAGCATGGACGAGTCAGACTTCTATATATGGAGCCTTGGCTGTGTGTCTCATGGATCTCCCTGAGTTCTGAGCGGTCATGTAACCTGCCTCCTCCCACGAAGTAGCGAGCTCACAAGCACCAATGGGGATAGCGTCGGGGCGTGGCATCCATGACGTCAACGCGTTTCACATTTGGGGGTGTGTAGCTTCGTCTGGACGTAGTTGGTGGTGTACGAGGGTTCCTTATGAATAGTGTTCGCTCCTCGGATACGCCCACCGAAGGGGGTTAATTGCTGAAAGTCGGAACTACCCCTGAACCATGTAATCACCAGAAAGCTGTGGTTTATTTTTGCCTTGTTAGACTGAAACATTGTTAGAGCTTTTCAATTCTATGTGCTGTTCGTATCCAAACCAGCCATTAATGTAAAGAGGTTAGGGATCCTGGCAGGGTGTTTGGACAGTAAGATGCCTAGAAATAGATATAAGATGACAGTGGAAAAAATAATCCTCCATTGTGCATAGAAGGCTTTGTCAACTCTTATCAAAAAGGGAAAGAGGGGGAGGATGGGAAAAAGGGGAAAGGGACAGGGAAAGGGAAAAGAGGAAAGGGGAATGAAAACATAGGGACATAGTCGGAATTGACCCAGAAACTCACACAGTCACCTCTAGACATACAGAAATTGCGGGAAAAAAACGCATAGGCCAAGATTGGCATGGTGGCCTATGCCACCATGTCGATTGGTGAAGTCCCCAGGGGCCATTAGTCTAGGTTGCCAGGAAGGTTGTAGATTTAGTTCCGTGTTGAGGCCCATGGGGACAAGAGAGGCCAACCGGAAAATCCACCATTTTTCCTTCTGCTGAAGTACCTGGTCATAATCTCCTCTTCTGGAGGAGAGATTGAGAACATAGATACCTTTGACTCGCATGCCGGACAGTTTGCCCTGATGGAACTGGGCAAAATGCCTGGCTACCGGTTTGTCTGGATTTTTCTCCCCTATTTCTCTCATATGCTCACCAAGGCGAATTCTAAGCTGTCGTTTTGTTTTACCTAAGTACATCTTGTTGAATGAACAGGTGATCATATAAATTATCCTCGTTGTGGCAGTGTTGACAAGGTTCTTTATTTGGAACTCAGTTTTGTTTTGGGAGTCACTGAAGACTGCTGTTCTGTGCACATGTGGGCATACTTGGCAGTGCCCGCAGCGGAACATTCCCTTGCTTTTTGGGAATTGGGACAACCACGTGGTATCCATATTCCTAATGAGATCCACCCAGGGGATTGGTGTCAGCCTCGCAGCCTTACCCAGCAATTGCTGGAGATTCCCCATGGTGGACAGCAAGGCTGACACCAATTTCACTTAGCGTCCTGGCGCTGTTTGTTTTATTTGTTTCATGTTATATGTTGTCTTGTTCCCCCTGTCTCTCTGTGTTTGCGACAGATCCACCTATCCAGGTGGTCGGAAATTTTAATCAGGAACAGTATACCACTGGGTCCTTAACTTTTTTGCTACTTGTGTATATGCCCAACAATCAATAAATTCATACTTTTTTGAGATAATATTGGTATGTTGTCCTTTCATTAACCCTGCTTTTCTCTGTCCCGTTCTGTTTGGGATACTTGGCTTATTTCTGCATATAGGGACAGCCTCTCTTCCAGCTTTCCCAGCCAAAGGCTCAGGACATCCAGAGCGTTCCTGATCAAAATGGCCAGGGGCTCTAGAGCCAGGGCAAACAAACTAGGGGGGGAGTGGGCAGCCCTGCTGTGTACCACAGAAAATACAAAAGGGGTCAGAGAGCCAGTCATTCATGTGGACCATCGCCCTAGGGGCACTATAAAGAAATTGAATCCCATGGATAAAGTTAGGACCAAACCCAAAGCGATGAGGGACTTCCCAGAGATGTGACCACTCCACAGATTCAAAGGCCTTTTTCGGCATCTAAGGAGGCTATCACTCTAGAGCCTTGATTATCATGGGGGATAGTTGGGTTCAAATAGAAACGTCTAATATTAATGTCCGTTCCCTTGCCCGGCATAAATCTGGTCTGGTCCACATCAACCAGGTCCTCAGTCACCTGGGATAGACAGTTTGGCCAGGACCTTGGCAGAAATCTTGGCATCAACATTCAGGAGAGAGATGGGTTAGTAAGATGCACAGTCCTGTGGGTCCTTGTCGAGCTTGGGAACTAGCACAATAATGGCCTGTAAAATGTAGTCCCTAGGCTACTAAGTGAACAATATCTTTCCTCTAATGGTCGGAACCCGAGTGGCACCGAGTCACTGTAAGGTCTGAAGGAGTAGCGGACCATCAGTGAAGGGAGACTAGAGCTTGGCTGGACATCACTAGTACCCTGAAAACAACTCCTGGTACAGCCATCAACTGGAGACCTACCGCAGTGTATCCACTCCCACTACAGGATACGTTCAAGGCTCTTTATACTCCTGGAGGTAATGGAGGTAAGCGCTCTGTGAGCATTCAGCTTTTGCGAAGTTTTATATTATGAACTTAGAATCTGTTATCACTTTTCAGAAGAGCAATTTTACTTTCACTTGTTTGGACACTTTGTTTGTGTTGTACTTTGTTGGACTATATTATAGTATAATAATTAGTCTAATATGAAATTTTAGATTTTATCACCTTAGGAATTTGCACATTAATGGCCTCATTCATAGTCAGGCAACGATTCGAGGGCCTCATAATCAGAAAGGAGGGAAATCCGTTTAGGAGCAAGTAGATCCGTGAAATTACTATAGAACTCGGATAGTAACCCATCTGCCCTGGGGGCCTTTCCACCCTTCAACCTCCCCATTGCCAGCTGAATCTCCTCCAGGGTGATGTCCGCATCCAGCTTCTCCCTATCTACTGCAGCTAAGTGTGGGAAGGAGATGGGATCAAGAAAAGAGGAGAGATCGGTGTGTGAGAACCCAGCCCAAAGGAGTAAGTATAGGTCCTGAAAGAACGCAAGGAATCTGAGTGTAATTCCCCCCAAAATTCAAAGACCTTTTGGGCCGAATACAAAAGGGCCTTGTCAGTCTAGGCTACGCTATTGGTAAATAACTCACATAAGGCCTGCTGCCATATTCTATAGTGATCTCTATCCGGGGTAGAAACATACTCGGCTTCCAGCCTAGACGTTCGCTCCTCCAGGGAACAGGCAGCCTCCTTCTGGAAGTGTGAAATTTTGGAAATATATTTCCCCCCCCTAGCCCAGGATTTAAAGGAGTCCCATAGCACAGGTGGAGAGGCAGTGTCTTGGTTGTCTGTCCAGTAGTTACAAATAGAAGCAGTTATTGGCTCCTGTAGACATTCATCATTCGCCCAAAATCTGGATAATCTTCAGAGCTGGGATTCAGGGGGGATGGTCAGAAGTACAGATATGCCCCGGACATACCGCAAAGCAGCTTTAGATGCAAAAAACAAAAAAACAAGTCTATTCAAGACAGGGTTTTATATGTGGCAGAGTGGCAAGTGAACTCTCTTAAATTCGGGGTTAGTGCCTCCAGACATCCGTAAGGGCAAAGGTGTCTGCCCACTGCCGGAGGTTCGGGGGGGTCACGAGCGGAAGTGAGTAATCTATTCAGAGCAGAGGAGGGGACCATGTTAAAGTCACCAATAACATAGACCGCATCAGTATCAAACTGTACCAAAAGTTGCATAATGAGATGTGGAACTTAAATCCCCACCAGCAACACAGTTTTGTCATAGATATGGGCGTGCAGAACCGCGTATCTACCAGCCAGGTCCATTTTAACTTCAATAAGCCTAAACGGCAGAGTTTTTCTAACTAGGATGTTGACCCTGCGAGCATAAGTGGAATATGTGGCATGGTAATGGAGGCCCACCCACGATTTTTTAAGGCAGATGGTTTTAGACCCCTGGAGATGCATCTCCTGCAGAACACAAATACGTGGGTTATGCTTTTGGAGGAAACGGAAGACCAAGGATCATTTAACAGTGGAGTTTAGACCCTGGACATTCCAGGAAATTACCACGAATTGAGACATCGGAAAGGTGAAGAGATAAAATGAGGTGAAAAACCTGCTCGCAGGGGCAGCAGCCCAGCTCCTAAGTTGTAAAGGGCACATATATAGAGCAAATTGCGCATCACAGAATCACATACCTAAAGCATTAGATAAAATCTAATGTCAAAATCACAAACAGACAAAACGAAGCACCTTAAAAAACAAAAAACAAACCCCCATTAAAAAAACCCCTAACCCACCCCGCATCCCCCACCCCAACCAAGGAATGTTTGTACCCGTGGGCGTAGCATAAGGGGTTGCAGGGGTCACAATCGCAACCCCGCCCCTAGCTCCAGGGGGCCCCTGCAGCCTCCCTGTCATATTATATCGTCAACAAAGTCCAGCTCCGATCTGCCCTAGGGCCCCCCAGCCATGCCCCAGTACTGGGCTTCCACTTTTCCTTCCACAGTCCACACCCCTCTGTTCTCAATGGCTGGGAAGAAGCTGCGAGCCATTTCCTGAATGGAGAATGGGGTGAGAACAGCCCAGGATGGGGAAGTGTCTGGCAACATGGAATGGTAACCAAGTTCACTGAGTTAAGAGGAGGAGAGTGCTGTCCTGTAGCCATGATACGACCGATGTCACTGGTGAGGTAAGACACTACACAGTGTCTCCTAGTCACCAGCTTGGATTCTCTGTACCTCCCCACCCGTAGAGGTCTGCTTACCCCACTCCCCTGACAACTGGGGAAAAGACACACATCCCCAGTAAGTGACCTTCCCCAACACCTGCCAACACTGACAAAGAAACCTTCAGAAATTGCAAAACCAAAATCCTTTAACACCTCCTGAGGGGCCCCTGAGGGTCTGCAGGCTCCATATTTTTTCTCACATGGCTTTGCCCCTCTATATCTAAGTTGCGCCCCCCCAAAGCCCCCTGATCTCCCCCTCCACCCTGGATGCTATGCCTGGCCGCTGAGCTCCTTTCCCATTACAGCACTCTATACTGCTCCTCCACAGGGGTGAAATCACATTCCTTTACAACACAGACAGTCAGCCACGATCTGCACAGGATGTATTTGCCAACTGCAACTACACGGCGGTTCCGACCAGAGAATTTCACAGGTCTGAATGGCAACATAAAAGCCAGATGCACCCTGTGAAGGCTGACAGACTGTGTGTAAAGGAATGCGATTTCAGCTATGGGTAGTGAGAGGTGAAGGAGCTGTATACAGTGCTGGGATGGGAAAGGAGCTCTGCCAAGTGACCTGCCAGGGGGTCTATGTCCTCCTAATTCTGTGATTTCTGTCCTCTGATTCTCCAGCGGTGAGTCCTGTCCTCTGATGTAAGGAGTAACTCAGGGAACTCAAAACTGTATCAGCATGCACAGTGGAAGTGTGGGGGGGGGGGGCCCACAAGCTTCAAGCTACGCCTCTGCTTGTACCCTTAAATATCTTACACCCAAGGATAGAAGGCGTGGACCAGTGGGTGTAGTCCAGTAGTGGAGTTAGGGGTTTATTTACTAAAGGCAAATCCACTTTGCACTACAAGTGCACTTAGAAGTGCAGTCGCTGTAGATCTGAGGGGGACATTCAAGGAAAATTAAAAAACAGCATTTTTGCTTGTACATGATTGGATGATAAAATCAGGAGAGCTTCCCCTCATTTCAGACTGTTGTCTTATGAGGAGTTTAGGAGTAATCTCCATTAGCAACTGGGAATATAAAATTATATATATATATATATATATATATATATATATATATATATATATATATAGTGATATATAAGTGTTTCACCAGACCTGCAGAAACACCACTCAGCGCCAAATATCCAAACAGACCCAAGGTGCAGATATATTAATATTAAAAAAACTAGTAAATGTTCAAAGGTGCGTAGCCGTAAATGAACATCAGTATGCAACTAAAAGTTACACATAAATAAGATTGAACTCCACTGTGTCTGTCTAGGCAGAGAGACAATCTAGTGAGCAGCAGCTGTCTTAAACCAAAAATACCAAATAATAGAGCAGTGTTATAAAGTAATCACCGTTTAGACTAAATTAACACACTAGACAGCGCTAATGTTGAGCAATTGAAACTTGTGGCCAACAACACATATATGGACAGTCTTATTTCAAAAAGTCCTTTAGGAGAAAGTCCCTTATAGAGGGAGTTCAGGGTGTAATTCAGATAATCAACAGGTGATCATGAAAAAACAGTCCTCCACATGCACCTTCCACTGATCACTGTGAAATCCACCCGGTGACAAACACTCTCCCCCTAGGGGGTTAAACTCACCAGAAAAGGGGAGCAGTAAAGCCTTCAGAGTCAGCACTCTTTAAAAGCAGTTTGTTACCATCATCACCATACACAGGGTCACAGGTTTGCAGGGCTCATAATGAATCAAAAAGAAACAGAAAGAATGGTGCACATAGTGTAATCCTGTTTATTGATTCAGACCCCTTGCACAAAGACAGACAGAGAACCCCCCTTCAATAAAAATACGTACATCAAGTAAATCGAACAGTGAGCAATCAAACTGGCAGGTAATGCCTGTGTGTTAACTTCACCCAAAGTTGTCAGCGCCGCTACACAGGAAAGGATGAGCACTTCCTGGTTGTGCAGATGACTCAGGTGGAGCGCACACGTCACTTCCTACGTCGTATTAGCCACGCCCTGACGCGTTTCGTCATATCCTTTGACTTCAACAGAGGGCGTGGCTACACGATGAGATGACCAGCTTATATATCACTCCACAAGCCGCCCAGCCAATCACAGCAAGCCTAAGGGGCCGGCGGGTGCACATCGCCAGCTCCAGCCTCACTGACGGCTTATTATAAACAGCGTGGAGGGACATAAGGGCGCTGCACTAATCCAATAGTGTAAACATAATTATAGAGTGGGCACAAGCAACCTTCAAGTGAATACATTAATCAAAAGCGTCAACGCATGCATCTCAGCATTATGGATTGTCATTCACCAGCAGCAAGTGTTATTTTAAAACCACATCATAAATAAAATATCAGTGATGCATTTTAGGATCATCTTTAAAAAATCTAAAACCGAACACACTGGTAAAAATGCATATACAAAATATACATGTAAAAAGAAACTCTAAAACGATTACATACTAAAGACATTCTGCATTTTTTCACAAATACAATGAAAACAATGTCTTATTGTATAAGTTTAAAAAGGAAACAACAAAAGCATTGATAATGCTAGATACAGTCCCCTCTCAATCATCCTCAAACTATAAGGCTATTGCTGGTTTTAATGATTACATCAAAACAAGCAAAAAATCAAAGAAAAAACATAAATTAGAAATAAAGAGGCTATGAAATCGCATAAGAAAAGAAGAATTGAGAATCGCACACATATTAAAAAGATAAAATTAATTGATATCTTATTTCTTGAAAAACTATCATCATATCAAAGGCACTCTTATCAAAGAAAACAGGAATGTGCCATAATCAGGGATGCTGGAAAATCGCATAATAAAATAAAATATAAATAAAAACAGAATTAATCCTAATCTGTATGTAAGGATTAAATGGTCGTACAAACTGTACTACTATAAGAAGACCAAACATATGCAAAAAGAGATAGGTCACTTTAACCACACAAGAGACCAATAGTATATAGGGTCAACCGTTAATCGCAGATATTAGTAATCGCTTATAAAGCAGTTGATATCCAAGTCCACATTAAGTCCCCTTGGCGACAAAGTGTCAGCCAAGAAGATCCACTGAGTCTCTCTTCTTGACAGATCACAGACCAGATTGGAGCCCCTCCACTTTGGCTTCAAACGATCCACACCCCAAAACTTGAGGCCCGAGGGGTCTTGGTTATGTTTAAGCTTGAAATGAAGCGATACATTATGGTCTTTGAAGCCAATTTTTATGTTTGCTATGTGCTCTGCGATTCTGACCCTCAACAGCCTTTTGGTGCGCCCTATATACATAAGGCCACAAGGGCATTGCATAGCGTACACCACGTAAGCCGTATTGCACGTAATGAATTCATTTATAGTGAATTCTCTACCAACTTCCCTACATGCCCGGCATCTCCTACAGCTATAGAACCCTTTTTTGTCCCAGAAGGTTAAAGGTCTGGAAGGGGGATCAAGTACTTTCCGTACTATCTTATCCGCAAAGCTGTGAGCCCTTCTATAAATAAATTTAGGCCTACATGGTAGGGATGGGCCCAATGTTTTGTCCATGCATAACACATGCCAATGGGCATTGAAAATGTCTTCCACCTCCCTATATTGGGAGTGAAACCCTGATATAAAGCTCCACTCATGGTTATCACTATTCTGGACCTTAGGTTGATCTATTAAAAAAGAATCTCTGGGTCGCACAGCCAGCTCCTGAATGGTGGAGTCCAAAGACTCCCCCACATATCCTTTTTCCACAAACTTTTTTTTGACAACTTGGGCCTGCCTTAGAAAGTCAGCATCATCGGAACAGTTTCTTTTCACCCTGGTGAGCTGACCCTTGGGTATATTTTTCAGCCACTTAGGGTGATGCCCACTACTAGTAGGCAAGTAGCTGTTGGAATCTGTGGGTTTAAAATAAACTTTAGTACCCAGTCCGTCACCTTGTCTGAAGATGTTTACATCCAAAAAATGAATGTCATTTTGACTATAATCACTGGTCAGCCTGATGTTGTTGTTATTGGAATTAAGTTCATTCAGGAATTCCTGCAAACTATCACTGGACCCTTCCCAGATAAAAAACAGGTCGTCTATGTACCTTTTATATAGCAACAGCTGAGTGCGGGTAGTGGAGAATATCTGTTTATCTTCCCATTCCCCCATAAACAAATTTGCTATGCTTGGGGCAAATTTTGCCCCCATAGAAACACCTCTACGTTGGGAGAAAAAGTGCCCATCAAACCAAAAAAAATTATGGCTTAGACAGAAGTCTAATGCGTTTCTAATAAAAACTTTCTGATTATGTGGCAAATCATCACGCTGGCATAGGGCCCAATTAAGGGCTAGAAGGGCATCATCGTGTTGTATGACTGAGTAGAGAGATGCCACGTCAGCTGTTACTAGATATAGTTCTTGTTTCCCTGTTAAATTCACCTGTTGCAGGATCTGTAGGAGACTCTTGGTGTCTCTCAAATACGCCTTAGTGCGTATAACACTCTCCTGAAGGAAGTGGTCAAGGTACTGGCCCAGATGTGATGGATCCAATACCATTGACTATTGGTCTTCCTGGAGGCTGATTCAGATCCTTGTGGATTTTAGGCAAGGTGTAAATCGTGGGGATCCTGCTATCGCTTGGTACAAGATACCTTCTTTCTTTGTTAGACAGAACCCCCATAGAGAAACCCATTTCAACCAAGTTCCTAAGATCCTTTTCATACTGCACAGTAGGGTCTTTAGGTAGTCTCACATATGTTTGATCATCATTTAGCATCTCAGTGAGCTGATTCACATAAAAATCCTTATTCAGAATAACTACCCCCCCTTGTCAGCTGGCCTGATGACTATCTCATTCCTTTTCTCAAGTAAGGAGATCCCATCCATAATATGCTGGGGATTTACATTCTTTTTTTACATTCTTTTTTGGTACCAGCTGTTCTAGGTCGCGCAGAACCAGTCCCTTAAAGACCTCAATGTGTTGGTTAGCGCTATTGAGGGGGTTGAACAAGGACCTGTTCTTAAGCCCACTGTCCACTGGACCTGACTCATTCACAACAGACGGTCGGGGCGTTTTGTTTAAAAAATATTTTTTAATATTAATTTTCCTCATGTACTTATGCACATCGATAAAAACATCGAACTTGCTAACGGGTCTTTTCAGGCCACACTTTAAACCTAAATGTAAGATATTCAGGTCACATTACTCAGATTAAAAATGCCTCCTATTCCTGCTCTCCTTCTTTTTTTGGGCCCCTTAGGCTTGCTGTGATTGGCTGGGCGGCTTGTGGAGTGATATATAAGCTGGCCATCTCGTCGTGTAGCTACGCCCTCTGTTGAAGTCAAAGGATATGACGAAACGCGTCAGGGCATGGCTAATACGACGTAGGAGGTGACGTGTGCGCTCCACCTAAGTCATCTGCACAACCAGGAAGTGCTCATCCTTTCCTGTGTAGCGGCGCTGACAACTTTGGGTGAAGTTAACACACTGGCATTACCTGCCTGTTTGATTGATTGCTCACTGTTCGATTTACTTGATGTATGTATTTTTATTGAAGGAGGGTTCTCTGTCTGTCTTTGTGCAAGGGGTCTGAATCAATAAACAGGATTACGCTATGTGCACCATTCTTTCTGTTTCTTTTTGATTCATTATGAGCCCTGCAAACCTGTGACCCTGTGTATGGTGATGATGGTAACAAACTGCTTTTAAAGAGTGCTGACTCTGAAGGCTTTACTGCTCCCCTTTTCTGGTGAGTTTAACCCCCTAGGGGGAGAGTGTTTGTCACCGGGTGGATTTCACAGTGATCGGTGGAAGGTGCATGTGGTGGACTGTTTTTTCATGATCACCTGTTGATTATCTGAATTACACCCTAAACTCTACATCACTTCCCTCTATAAGGGACTTTCTCCTAAAGGACTTTTTGATATAAGACTGCCAGAGAGATATATTATATATATATATATATATATATATATATATATATATATATATATATATACACACACATATACATACACACACACACGGGACGGAAAGTATTCAGACCCCCTTAAATTTTTCACTCTTTGTTATATTGCGGCCATTTGCTAAAATTATTTAAGTTCATTTTTTTTCCTCATTAATGTACACACAGCACCTCATATTGATAGAAAAACACAGAATTTTGACGTTTTCGCAGATTGATTAAAAAAGAAAAAGTGAAATATCACATGGTCCTAATTCAGACCATTTGCTCAGTATTTAGTAGAAGCACCATTTTGATCTAATATAGCCATGAGTCTTTTTTGGGAAAGATACAACAAGTTTTTCACACCTGGATTTGAGGATCCTCTGCCATTTCTCCTTGCAGATCCTCTCCAGATCTGTCAGGTTGGATGGTAAACATTGGTGGACAGCCATTTTTAGGTCTCTCCAGAGATGCTCAATTGGGTTTAAGTCAGGGCTCTGGCTGGGCCATTCAAGAACAGTCACGGAGTTGTTGTGAAGCCACTCCTTCGTTATTTTAGCTGTGTGCTTAGGGTCATTGTCTTGTTGGAAGGTAAACCTTCGGCCCAGTCTGAGGTCCTGAGCACTCTGGATAAGGTTTTTCGTCCAGCATATCCCTGTACTTGGCCACATTCATCTTTCCCTCGATTGCAACCAGTTGTCCTGTCCCTGCAGCTGAAAAACACCCCCACAGCATGATGCTGCCACCACCATGCTTCACTGTTGGGACTGTAATGCACAGGTGATGAGCAGTGCCTGGTTTTCTCCTCACATATCGCTTAGAATTAAGGCCAAAAAGACGGCAT
This sequence comes from Lithobates clamitans, assembly GCA_037952925.1. Taxonomy (NCBI): domain Eukaryota; kingdom Metazoa; phylum Chordata; class Amphibia; order Anura; family Ranidae; genus Lithobates; species Lithobates clamitans. The sequence goes on along the minus strand of JBBGZY010000138.1, from coordinate 2,128,368 downwards.
CTCTGGAGCTCAGCCACAGTGATCTTTGGGTTTTTTTTCTCTCACCAAGGCTCTTCTCCCCCGATAGCTCAGTTTGGCCGGACAGCCAGCTCTAGGGAGGGTTTTGGTCGTCCCAAACGTTTTCCATTTAATGATTATGGAGTCCACTGTGCTCTTAGGAACCTTAAGTGCAGCAAAAATTTTTTTTGTAACCTTGGCCAGATCTGTGCCTTGCCACAATTCTGTCTCTGAGCTCTTCAGGCAGTTCCTTTGACCTCATGATTCTCATTTGCTCTGACATGCACTGTGAGCTGTAAGGTCTTATATAGACAGGTTTGTGGCTTTCCTAAGTCCAATCAGTATAATCAAACACAGCTGGACTTGAATGAAGGTGTAGAACCATCTCAAGGATGATCAGAAGAAATGGACAGCACCTATATATATATAAATATAAATATATGAGTGTCACAGCAAAGGGTCTGAATACTTAGGACCATGTGATATTTCAGTTTTTCTTTTTTTTTTTTTTTTAAAAAAGGAAAAATTTCCAAAAATTCTGTGTTTTTCTGTCAATATGGGGTGCTGTGTGTACATTAATGAGGAAAAAAAATGAACTTAAATGATTTTAGCAAATAGCTGCAATATAACAAAGAGTGAAAAATTTAAGGGGGTCTGAATACTTTCCGTCCCCACTGTATATATATTCTACATCCCAGCTTTGTGCAGCTACATCTCACTGCAGGCCATTAGTATGTCTGGAAGGCCAACAAGGAGAGGCAGATAGTCACAAGCCAATAAAAGAGGGCAAGCAGGCTCTGTGTCTAGAGGCAACAGTGCTGGCTGTGGAGATGGTGCATCCTCATCAGCACGTGGCCGTGGGACGCGCTTGTCCTTTTTTCGGCAGCTGGCCGTGTTGAGCCGCAACATGCGGAAGACTTGGTAGAGTGGATGACCAAGCCGTCTTCATCCTCCTCATCCTCTCTCACCCAGGCTCAGGGTACTTTGTCTGGCAAAGCAGCTGCCAACGCGTCTTCTTCCCTTGTCTCAATGGTATCAGTCACTCCTTCCCTAGCCCCACCATGTCCTCCTGAGGAGTCCCCCGAACTGTTTGACCACAGTGTTGGGTACATGCTCCAGGAGGATGCCCAGCGTTTTGAAGGCTCCAAAGATGGTACCCAGCTAGAGGAAGGCAGTAATATGAGCCCAGAGAGAGGGGGTGCCCAAGAAGGACAGCAATCTGGCAGTCATGTTCCCCCAGCTGCAGCATACTGCCAGCTTTGCTCCAGTGATGAGGAGGGAAGGGATGATGAGGTCACTGACTCCACATGGATGCCTGATAGGAGGAGGAGGCACATCTCCAACGAGGCACGATGCCCTCCAGGGGCCAGCTTAAGCATGTGCAGGGCGCTGCTGTCTCTGCGCGTTATTCCAAAAGTTCTTTGGTGTGGGCCTTTTTTGAGACAAGTGCATCAGATCCCATCGCTGCTATTTGCAACATATGTCTCAAGTGTATCTCGCGTGGCCAAAACATCATCCGCTTGGGCACCACATGCTTGACCAGACATATGTCGACCTGCCATGCAGTTCGTTGGCAAGCGTACCTAAAAGACCCACACCAAAGAACAAAGCGGACCTCTTCTTGCTCCTCATCAGCTGGGATCTCCAACCCCCCTATACCTTCAGTCCTCTCTGAAACCTGCACTGAGAGGAATGAAGGTGTAGAATTAGGTGTGTCACAGCCAAGTACTTGAGGGCAATCTGCCAACGGTACACCGACATCAGATTGTAACAGGCAGATTTCCCTGCCCCAGCTGCTGCACCGCCGAAAGAAGTTCGCTCTCAGCCATCCACATGCCCAGCGGTTGAATGCTAGCTTGGCTAAAATGCTAGCACTTCAACTGCTGCCTTTTCAGTTGGTAGACTCTGCCCCCTTCCGTGAGTTTGTGGAATGTGCGGTTCCTCAGTGGTAGGTTCCCAAATGCCACTTTTTCTCATGGAAGGCAATTCCGGCTCTCTACTGGCATGTGGAAGGCAATGTCTTGGCCTCGCTGGACAGAGCAGTCAGCGGTAAGGTGCATATTACCGCTGACTCATGGTCCAGCAGGTATGGACAGGGACGTTACCTATCTTTCACCGTGCACTGGGTGACTCTTCTGGCAGCTGGGAAGGATGCAGGACAGGGTGCAGTAGTGTTGGAGGTTGTTCCGCCACCACGCCTCCAAAAATTCTACTAGTGGTGATTCTGCCACACCTCTCTCCTCCACCCCCTCTTCTTCTTCCTCCATGGCCTCTTCCTGTGCGGATTTGTCCTGGGAACCAGCGGTGCTCCGTAGGCATTCAAGGGGCTACGCAAGCACGCAGGCACAAAGATGGCAATGGCACCAACCTCCTCTCCGCCCTCCGACAGGGACAACTGACCCATGCGCCCTGTTTGGCTCACGCTCTTAACTTGGTGGTGCAGCGGTTCCTAGGCAGGTACCCGGGCTTACAGGATGTCCTGAGGCAGGCCAGGAAATCCTGTGTGCATTTCCGCAGGTCATATAATGCCAGTGCTCGGCTGGCTGACCTCCAAAAGGAATTTAACCTGCCCAAGAACCGCCTAATCTGTGACATGCCCACCAGGGGGAACTCAACGTTGGCCATGCTGCAGCGGCTGCACACACTGCAGAGGGCCATCAATGAGTACCTATGCGACTATGGCACCAGGACAGGGTCAGGGGACCTTGGTTTTTTTTCCCCGCGCCAGTGGGCTATTATCAGGGATGCATGCACTGTCCTGTCACCATTTGAGGAGGCAACGAGGATGGTGAGCAGTGACAGTGCATGCATCAGTGACACTGTCCCTCTTGTCCACCCGTTGGAGCACACGCTGCATGGAATAATGGACAGGGCACTTGAGGCAGAACAGAGGGAGGAAGAAGAGGACTTCCTTACCTCTCAAGGCCCCCTTTTATCCAGACAGTGTTCCTGCGTGCCCGCCGATCACACAGGAAAAGGACAAGTAGGAGGAGGATTGTATCAGCATGGAGGTGGAGCCTGGCACTCAGCATCAGCAGCAGTCTTCAAGGGATCATTTACAGTCCGAAGAAACCCATGGACTTGTACGTGGCTGGGAGGAGGTGGCTGCGGATCATGTCATCCTTAGTGACCCAGAGGACTCTGGACCGAATGCCTCAGCAAACCTACGCTGCATGGCCTCCCTGATCCTGCAAAGCCTGCGGAAGGGTCCTCGTATTCGTGGTATCAAGGGGAGGGATGATTACTGGCTGGCAACCCTCCTTGATCCACATTACAAGGGTAAGGTTGTGGAACTTATCTTGCTGTCGCAGAGGGAGCAGAGGATGAAACATCTTTGGGAGACCTTGCAGAAAGGTTTGCGCAACGCGTTTCCAGAGCCTGAGAGGTTACAATTTCCTGGTCCTCCTGGACAACGTAAGTGAGCAAAGTGCCTTCGCGCTACTCTGGATAAATGCAAAATATTCATAAATAATTTAAAAGTGAAAGTGCATAAATAAATGCAGCAAAATCTATTAGTGTGACACAAACCACTTTTCAAATGAAATAAATAATAAGGTGATTCTGCGCAGATATTAAAATAGTGCCAAAGTAATAAATTAAAATATTTTAGGAGAGTATTTAAATTATGTCCATATCGTATAAAACCACGTGGTATTTAGGAAAAAATATATAAAGTATATAAAAAATATAAAGTATATACAAATATTATATCTCAAATGGGAAATATTCAATCAATAATCTATATGGCAATAATAATGTCCATATGTGAATTCTCAGTGCCTGGCAGGCAATAGTATCAACAATAAACAAATAAATATATATCCAAACATATGGAATTAGATGGATGAAGTAAGTATAGTCTGGACTTGATAAGTTTCACTTTAAATGTGTATGACAGTGATAAGGGGCAATCTGTAGGAAGTCCAACCAGTATTATAGTGGGTAGAGGATAATAAAGTCCTATGATAAGATGAGGTATTGGGATGATTGTTCCAAATGTTTCTGGTCTCCCAGAACTCTTACCTCGAGATTAGTGATAGCATGCAATTACCGCCGTCACCACTGGGGGGGATCCCTTGGTTTTCCTAAGCAGTGATCATCTCTCCTCTGGATGGCATATCGTGATGCTGTTTCCTCTCTCCTAGCTACGTTCAGTCTCTCTCTCCTGTTAGATGGGATGGTACCTCCGTGAAGAGGAGACAGGGAGAGAGGAAAAGGGGGGGGCTCCAATAGTGCAGTATGTCAAGTTTTTTTAAAAAATGTATTTATTAAAAGGCATATACCCTTACACCCTCACACAAAAGGCATATACCCTTACACAAAGCTTTCAAACATCCAACTTACAAACGACTCCTACTTGCAAATGGAAGGAGACAACAGGAAGTGGGATGAAATCTAACCCTAGGAAAGGAAATTCTCTCCTGTAAATGAGTTAATATGGGAAAAATGTGTCTCCTCTCCACTGATGCTTTATCACCAACCTTTCTTTCACTAAAAACCCTTTAGACAAATTAAGGGACCTTTTAAAAACCCCACCCCAAACAAGGAATGCTTGTACTCATGGGCGTAGCATAGGGGGTTTCAGGGGTCACAACTGCAGCACGGCGCCTAGCTCCAGGGGGCCTCTGCAGCCTCCCTGTCATATTATCATATCGTCAACAAAGTCAAGCTCCGATCTGCCCTAGGGCCCCACAGCCATGCTCCAATACCGAGCTTCCACAGTCCACACCCCTCTGTTCTCATTGGCTGGGAAGAAGCTGTAAGCCATTTCCTGAATGGAGAGAATGGGGTGAGAACAGCCCAGGATGTGGAAGTATCTGGCAACATGGAATGGTAACCAAGCTCAGCAAGTAAAGAGGAGGAGAGTGCTGTCCTGTAGCCATGATTCAACCGATGTCACTGGTGAGGTAAGACACCGCTCAGTGTCTCCTAGTCACCAGCTGGGATTCCCTGTACTGCCGCCACCCACCCAGTGATATCTGCTTACCCCACTTCCCTGACACCTGGGGAAAAGACACACATCTCCGGTAAGTGACCTTCCACCAACACCTGCCAACACTGACAGAGAAATCTTCAGAAACTGCTAAACCAAAATCCCATAACAACTCCTGAAGCCCCCCCTAAAGCCCCCTGACTACCCCCTCCACCCTGGATGCCATGCCTGGCTACTGAGCTCCTTTCCCATTAAGGCACTCTATACTGCTCCTCCTCTGCAGGGCTGTAATCACATTCCTTTACAACACAGCCAGTCAGCCACAATCTGCACAGGGTGTATCTGCCTACTGCAACTATACTGCAGTTCCGACCAGAGAATTTCACAGGTCTGAACGGCAACATAAAAGCCAGATACAACTTGTGAAGGCTGACAGACCGTGTGTAAAGGAATGCGATTTCGTCTCTGTGTAGTGTGTGTGTGTGGGGGGGGGAGCTGTATACAGTGCTGGGATGGGAAAGGAGCTCTGCCAAGTGACCTGCCAGGGGGTCTATGTCCTCTGATTCTCCAGCAGTGATTCCTGTCCTCTGACGTAAGGAGTAACTCTGGGTACTCAAAACTGTATTAGCACGCACAGTGGAAGTGGTGGTGGTGGGGGGGGGCTAGGTCAATTTTTGCATCAGGGCCCACAAGCTTCAAGCTACGCCTCTGCTTGTACCCTTGAACATGTTGCACCCAATGATAGGAGGTGTGGACCAGTGAGTGTAATCCCGTGTAGAGTTAGGGGTTTATTTACTAAAGGCAAATCTACTTTGCGCTACAAGTGCACTTAGAAGTGCAGTCGCTGTAGATCTGAGGGGGACATGCAAGGAAAATAAAAATCAGCATTTTTGCTTGTACATGATTGGATGATAAAATCAGCAGAGCTTGCCATCATTTCAGACTGTTGCCTGAGGATTTAAGGAGTAATCTCCATTAGCAACTGGGAGTGTGTGTGGATAGAATAAGAAACAAGGATTAGTGTGTATGAAATAGTGTTGTTGGTAAGGGGTTAACCTAGCTAGCTGTACACATGACAGGCTTTAGCTTGAGAACCTAATTCATTCAACAGTTCCTTTTGATCTGCAGGAATGTTAGGTGTGTGTTATAGGAGAATGCTCTATTTACACATCTTAAATTCAGATGCAAGGAAGAGATACCATCTGAGTTAAATACTGTAGTGGACTAATTAGCTAGATAAAGGCCTTCTGAGAATATTTCTCTGATCTGTTCAGGAATGGACAATTTCCCCACGGCTATGACCATGCATAGTTAAGTGCCACATTCAAGAGAAGGTGATGACCTTCTATTTAATTAACTAATTATCTCCTCAAGAGAGGATGTGCTAGTGGGGGGCTGAGCTATGCTAAATGAAGGGGAAATTGTCCAATCTTGGAGGAGATACGCCAGAGGGAGGAGAGGGGTAACATTGTTCCACCAATCAGGGGGCCTCTGTTCAAGTCAATGAGAGATGGGCCTATATTAGTGTAAGGTACACACAGGAAAAATAAAACGAGTTTTGAGTCTGACGTGGGCCCACACACATCACTACTGGTAAATATCAGGTCAGCTCCCAGCACTTAAGGTATACCTGCTTGTCATTTGTTTGTTTGCTGTTTGTATTTCCTCTTTAAAATTATTTTATTGGTTTTTTGCAGGGAAATACAGAGTACAATTGAGAGATTGTGCGTCGTGCAACGACGTAGAGTATAACTTGAAATAAAAGCAAAGAATATGCAAACAGAGATTATACGTAATATTCAGCAGCTCGTCACCGGCTAGAGCGCATTCAAATAATCATAGGTATAACACTTCATTGAACTATGGTTGTTGTGTTTTGCAATTGGGGTCCCTTCCTCCCCCGCAGCACCCCTATTGGGATCTCTTTGCGCTGCAAAGGGAGAGTGGCCCCACTTGAACTTTGTGAAGCGCAGGCAGTTTCAATTGTGGTGATGTGCTGAGTTTCTGTAGGATTCGAGATTAATGTCGCGCGGGTAAGACATGGCAAACATGTTGCTCGGTCAAGAAGGTCTAGGGTTGAGTTAGGGAATCTGGGCCTTGGGTGCAGCATTGGTCCAGTTAGTCCAGGGCGACCATTGTTTACTGGCTTGTGTGGCGCGACCATTACTGGTGGCCACCGTCATTTCATAGCTAAAGTGTAGTGAAACCAGGTCAATGGTTTGTTTTATGTTTGGGGGTATGTCGGACTTCCAATTCCTTGTTATATTGAGTCTGGAAGCTAAGAGAATATAGGTTATTGTGTGTCTGAGAGGTCCAGGTATGTCTCCTATGGTTAAATTCAGGAGCGCCAGTTCCGGTGAGGGTGGGATATGACATTTTGTGATGTTGGCTATCAATTCAAACGTATCTAACCAGAATTTTCTGATGAGGGGGCATGCCCAAAAAATATGGAACATGTCCCCTCTAGATGTTTTGCATCTCCAGCATGTCGCGGGAGTGTGGGAGTGGAAGGCAGCTAACTTTACTGGGGTTAGGTACCAGCGGAGCGAGATTTTTTGAGTGAGTTCCCAAAGTGATGAGCATTGGGTTGCTGAGTAGGTGGACTTGAGAGCTAGTTGCCATTGCGCGTCAGAGAAGTTAGTGTTAAGATCTTTTTCCCATTGACAATTGGGGGGCCAACTTATTAAAGGATCTTTTCCCTTGAAGCAGGGTGTAGAAGTAGGATATACCTTTGGGCTTTGGATTGGGGTTTGTAAGGAAGTGCCAGGTTTTTTGAGGTATATTGTAAAGGGGGCGAGGAAGTTTACTTAGGCAGTGGTGTATACGAAGGAATGTAAATCTTTCTCCGTCAGGCAGATCATATTCTTTTTGTAGTTGGGAAAAGGATTTAATTTGATTTCCTTGTAAAAGGAGGTGTATTGAGTGTATTCCATTGTTGGACCATTTGGTGAGTCTGAGATCAGGTGACAGATAGTGTAGTGACTCCAAGGGTATGTGGAGGTGAGTGTTGGGGGGGGTGCATTCTGAGAGGGCGAGCATTTTCCCCCAAGCGTAGACTGAGGCCTTCATGGTCGGGGAGATAGAGGGTGAGATATAAGAGCCCAAAGGGGTGCTCATTAACCAGTTTTTTAAGTTTGGGCGTGCCAGTGAGAGATTTTCCATCTGGGCCCATAGGGATTGAGTAGTGGGTTGGAACCACTCTGGAAGTTGTGCGAGTATGGCCGCTAGGTAGTAGTCCCTAAAATCTATGGATCCTGTGCCCCCCGCCAATCTGTGTTTAATTAATTTGGTGTGTGCACATCTGGGTTTTTTCCCGCTCCAGAGAAACTTGGAGAAAATTGCTTGGAGAGATTTGAAGAACGAGACGGGAATTGGGATTGGTAGTGTTCGGAAGTAGTACAGTATTTGAGGTAGGCATGTCATCTTAAAGGCTGCTAGCCTCCCCGACCATGAGAGCTCGTGTTTCGTGATTTGTTGTGAGTCAGTTTTGATTTTGTGAAGGAGTGGGAGGAAGTTAGATGAGTATAAATTCTTTGTCGTTTTCGGGAGTTGGATTCCCAGGTATGTGATTTCCTTGTCTGCCCATGTGAAGGAGTATTGTGCCTGAAGTAGATTCTTAGTGGTGGCATCTAGATTGATGTCAAGGATGGAAGATTTGGATGTGTTTAATTTATAGTACGATACTCTACTGAACCAATTTAATGTGGTTTGTACTTCTGCCAGGGAGGTTGTGGGATTAGTGAGTATTAAGATCACGTCGTCTGCAAAGAGACTTTTGATTTGATTTTGTGGGTGACGGGGCCAATTTGTATCCCGGATATCGTAGTGTTGGATCTTATATGTTGTGCTAGAGGTTCCATTAATAAGTTGAAGATGAGTGGGGACAGGGGGCAACCTTGGCGTGTTCCATTTGTGATTGGGAATGGTTTTGAGAGCATACCTTCTGTGAATACTTGGGCCGAGGGGGTTGTATACATAGCTAATATAGCTCTAAGGATGTGGTCTCTGAAGCCAAATTTCTGAAGGACCAATTCTAGGTAGTTCCAGTGAACCCTGTCGAACGCCTTCTCTGCATCCAAGGACAGGAGCAGAGAAGGCGTTCCGGTGGATTCTGCGTGGTGTATCAAGTTGATCATTCTTCTGGTTGCATCTGGTGCCTGTCGTCCTTTGGTGAATCCTGTCTGGTCCCTATGTATGAGGGTGGGTATAATATCTAAAAGGCGTGTGGCGATTGTCTTAGCGTAGATTTTCAGGTCAAGGTTGAGAAGGGATATTGGTCTAAAGTTTTTGGGGGAGTCCGGGTCTTTCCCTGGTTTGGGAATCGTAACAATTAGTGCATTCAGGAAATCATTCGGCATATTGGAAGAGGAGGCAGCGTTGTTAAATAGCTCAGTAATATGTGGGACTATCTGTGGGGCATATTGTTTGTAGTATTCGGCTGTTAGGCCGTCCGGACCTGGGGCTTTCCCATTAGGTAGGGAATCAATTGATGTCTGAATTTCCTGTTCAGAAAAGGGTCTATTTAAGTTATCTAGTTGGGTGCCTGTTAGGGTGGGTAATTGAATAGATTGGAGAAAATGATTGATCTCGGCTGGTATTGGTTGCGGCGTGTTAGCGTCGCGTTTTAAGTTGTAAAGGTCACTATAGTAGTCGCTAAAAGCGTTAGCTATGTCCTGAGGATTGGACTGGGGGATGTTCGTGTGAGGGTGGATAATCTGAGATATTTTAGATTTGAGTCTTCTGCCTCTGAGTTTCAGTGCTAGCGTTTTACCTGCCTTGTTGGAGGTGGCGTAGGAGGTGGCCTTTAATTTACGCTGGAGGTACTCGAAGGAGTGGAGGAGCAAGGTTTTCAGTTCTTGCCGTAGATTCAATAATTGGATGGTTTGTGGGGGTTGGGGGTTGGCTTTATGTTGTTGTTCTAGGGAAGTGATTTGGGATGTTAGTTCATCTAAACGCTGCGTCCTCTTTTTTTTGTGAAGGGAGCTCATTTTAATCAACATACCTCTAATATAGGCCTTATGGGCATTTCACACCACACCATGGTCAGACACTGTGCCTTTGTTTATAGAAAAAAATTCAGTGAGAAGATTGGATATTTCTGTGGTGTATTTTTCATTTTGTAGTATGAAATTGTTTGCACGCCACAAGAATGTGTTGCGTTGTGGAGTGGAGTCTGAGATAGTAATTGATATTGGGGCGTGGTCTGACCATGTTGTGGCGTGGATTTCAGATTTACATATTTTCTGGAGAAGCCATTTATCAGTGATAAATAAATCAATTCGTGAATACGAATTATGTACGTGGGAGAAGAAGGTGTAGTCCTTTTCCGAGCCGTGATGGTAGCGCCATACATCAAAGAGTTCCTGTGAGGACAAGAGATTTTTCAGTGGCGATAGACGTCTCTTCGCCGGAGACGTAGTGTCCATGATGACATCAGGGGCAATGTTAAAATCCCCACATATGATCAGGTGACCTTCTTTTATTTGATTGGTTAGGTGTAGGACCTTGTGAAGGAATTTCTTTTGATGGGAGTTCGGTGCATAAATGTTGGAAAGGGTATAAGAAATTTTGTTGATGGAGCATACTAGAATTAAGTAGCGACCTTCGGGGTCAATTAGTATTTTGGATAGTTGGAAGTCCACTGTGTCTTTTATGGCTATCATGACGCCCTTGGATTTGGTGGAGTGGCAGGCATGGAAGATGTGTGGAAACTGACGGTTGACACATAATGGAGAGTCCGATTTTATCAGATGTGTCTCCTGGATGCACAAGATGTCGCTCTGTAGAGCGTTGGCAGCTTTCCAAAGAGAGTGGCGTTTGGCTGGATGGTTCAAGCCTTTAGCATTAAGCGATAATACCTTTAGTGGCATGGTGTTAGGAGATGTAATTAGGTTGGTGTGGGAAGTCACTTACAGTTAGATGACCTGGTTTACTTGTCAAAGGATCTTGGTGGCGGTAGCAGTAGGTGGGTGGTGTTCGGTCTCTGGAGCCAGAAGAGGGATGGTGATAAAGCTGCAAATAGAGCAAAATGTTAACCACAGTTGGCGATACAGTGCCAATGAGCAAACCGCTGAAAAGGTAACTTTGCAAAAAAATAAACAGGGAGATGTAGAGGAGGTGTTTCACACCGCTTCAACCTCTAAATGGGGGTATAAACAGTTATTGTCAAGAGGAACTGAGCAATCAGTGGAACAATTCGTCTAACTCCAGGGGATGTGCGGTGTCGTAATTAGGCCTATTGCGGTTTTAGGTGTAGAGCCACCTCAACTGGGGTGGTGATCCATGCGACTGCGGGCCTGGGAAGTGCCGTTGCGCGTTGGTGGGTTCTTGGGGGGTTCCAGAATGATTCCCCAGTTATGCAGGAGGTGCAGGCCTTTGTGGAGGTCATGTATGGCATGGGATTGCCCGTTTCTAGTGACTAGGATAGTTGCTGGATAACGCCATTTGTATGGTATTTTGTGGTTTTGAAGCCCTTTGGTGATCGGGTTCAGGTTTCTTCTTTGTTGAAGAGTATATTTAGGTCTGGGAAAAATTGGATTCCCGTGTACGGAGCAGGCAGTGGAGATTTGTTTTTGACCCCCAGCAGGAGCTTCTCTTTGACGTGGAAGAAGTGGACCCTCATCAAGACATCTCTGGGGATGGAGGCAGCTAGGTGGGATGGCTTGGCTATTCTATGAATTCTGTCGATGATTATGTCCCTGGGGGATGCTTCTGGGACTATGACATGCATCATTTCTTTCGCATAGCGTGGTAGGTCTGCAGGCAATATGGATTCAGGGACTCCGCGCAGTTTGATATTGTTCCTGCGAGATCTGTCCTCTAAATCGGCCAGCTTGGCGCGGATCCATGTCTGTTCCTCTCTCATGTCAGCACATACATCCATGACCTCATTCACTTTGGTAGTGCAGTCACTCATATCATTTTCAATGCATGTCACTCTGTCATCCATTATGTGTATTTCTGAGGAGATTTTTGCAAAAAGTGAGGAGAGATCTGTCATAAGGGAGGTCTGCAGTGATAGGAGCATGTCCTTTAACGTGGTATCAATAACAGGCTGCCCTGAGGTGGGGAAGGCTGCCATGGATGAATGCAGGGCCTGGTTGCTGAGAAGGGAGTTGAAGGCCTGGGCCTCAATTTGTGGGATGGGCGGCCGCTGCGGCGGCGCATCGATCCTCATTTTAGCCTTAGCAGGGCTATTCAGGAGGTTGTCTCCCTCCGGGGGGTGAGGGGGTAAGGCTGGGGGGTCTGGTGTGACTGGATCTGCCAGGAATTCGTCCTGCAGATCCGTGTATGTGTCCCGCGGCGCGGCCTGGCCGGCGCCATCTTGGAAATCACTGACCTGCTCTGCCGGCTTGTATGAGAATTCAGTAAGTTTCTTTGGCTGATATTCCGGGTTTCTCTTCCGAGATGTGCTGGCCATGGTCTCCGGTGTGTTGGAGGCTAGGATGGCTCTGGATGAGCTTCGTTGTGCGGCCTGAGTAGCTGGTTTATCTCCCCTGTGAGACGAGCTGAGGTATCAAGCGTCCATCTACAGCTCCGGTCGGCCACGCCCCCCTGCTGTTTGTATTTCGATCTATTGAGGAATATACTCTGTATTCTTTTATTTTAACCTAATATTTTCTTCCTTGGTGTAGACTATAGATAGATGGCTGTGTAATAGATAAACTACTCACCAATAAATGTTGTTGTGTTAAAGCTTTCACTCTTGGTCAAATAACTCATTTAACCCACATCATATCTTTGAAATATTAAATCTTAAATATAATCAGGTAACAAGACCTTTTCCTCAGATCTAAAGCGACTGCACTTGCAAGTGCACTTGTAGTCAGTGGCGGCTGGTGCTCAAAATTTGGGGAGCGCAAACAAACTGCGAAATTCTGAAAAAAAACAAAAAACCCCAAAACATCAAATGCTGCCACTGTGACCCGCTCGCCGTCTGATAGGCGTCCAATCACAGCGCCTGTCGTTTCAGCCAATCAGGTGACGGTAACAGACCCAAGCACCTGATTGGCAGAGAGGCGGTTCAGTGTTAGGAAAGCGAATATTCATTCACTGTTCTAACACTCCTTGGCGCTTGCAGGTCACCTTTTTTGATGCCTAGTGGAGGCTATGGCTCTAATCGGGTGCTTCAAAAACAACCCCCGCCGCTGTAATTCAGGTACCCGGCACCCAAAAAGGGGCCGAGCGCCTGAATAGGGGGTGGCAGCGGTGGCCATGGATAGATTCATTAAAAGTGCTGTGTGAGGGGATGCGCTGCTCTCATCTGTGCTCTCTTTATTACCTGTGTATGTGCTATCTTATTAGCCTAGTTTGATTCACCATCCACCTAAAAAATTATATCTCATCTAAACAATAATCATATGTTTGTAAAATTCATCACATGTAAACATGTAAACAACCACTTAATCCAAATACTGTAAATCATGTAAAAGTCCAGTGATATATGTCACATATTGTTAAACTCTTCTTCGTATGTGTTGCAAATCATCCGTTGTATTTGCCGTGAGCGGCGTGCTCTTGTGTGCCAGATCGAATTAAAGTGACTTAGTGCTTCACCACCACCTGTGAGATTTGCCACTCACCAGATTGATCTTTAAAACTGCACCTTTGGTTCATTAACAGGGATAACCACTCCACTCAAAGGAAACCTTCTCCAATATCTATACCAGGTCCTCAATGCTCCTCATGCAAACGGATGAAAAACAATCATCGCACAATAACGTTTAAAACCTTTATTCCATACATAAAAAACACTTTGCACTCACATTTCCAAGTGCCATTAGGCCGGCACAGAGCTTTTCCAGCAGTTAAGGACGGGTGGGCGCTGCAGCCCGGTTCGTCTGATGTATGCTAGGTGGTCTCCGTTGCCGCTTACGTTCCCCCCTGTTTGCGTTCGCGTCCTCTCCAAACCCCGTTCGTTCCCGATCACGTGGGTACGATAATCTCCCAGCAGCCTCTACGCGTTTCGCAATCAAATTTGCGTCATCAGGAAGCTGCCGTTTGATTGGTTCTCATTCTATTTATGTTGGGTGCGGGCGGAAATTGTTCTGCCGCCATCTTGGATGTGGGAATTCCCTTAGTTCTGTTCTATTGGGGCTTCCTCTCTCTTAGCGCCATCTTAATTGTGGGCTGTTAGCCCATTCCGTGATTATTCATTGCACACGCTGTTTCCCCCCTCTACCATTGTTAGTACTTATTCCAATTTACCTATTGTTATATTAATTTTGTATAAATGGTTATAAACTAGCCTGTCCGTATCTGCTGGATAGGCTCTCACATATTAAAAAATACATAAATACATGGCCTTTGTTGGCCTTTATATGCTTTAAAAAACCTTTTATGCACATTGTTATTCCATAATTAATTACCGCTTGATCTGTAATATGGAACAGCAAATCCTTACCATTTCTAAAATAATTATTTTATATATAAACATAGCAACTATCCAAAAAAATATAAAAAAATATGTAAAATGTGTGGAAAAATAAAATAAATTAAAATAAAAATAAAAATAAAAAATGATGAAAAAATGAAAAAATAAATAAAAATAAAAATAAAAATAAAAATAAAAATAAAAATAAAAATAAAAATAAAAAAATAAGAAAATGAAATGAAAAAATAATAAAATAAAAATAATAATAATAAAAAATAAAAGTGAATAAAAATAAAAATAGAGATGTGGAGTCGTTGTACACCAACATTAAACAAACCGATGCCCTGGCAGCAGTAGCATGGGGAATGAAAAACCTATCGGACCTAAAATTAAAACAAAGGAGGTTTATTTTGGAGGGATTAAGAATGGCCATGGGGAACAATTTTTTTCTGGCACGACCACAAATACTATAGACAGATTAAAGGGGTAGGTATGGGAAACAAGTATGCACCGAGTGTGGCCAACATCTTCCTGAGTAAATGGGAGGAGGAAGAAATTTACGGAAGATGCCGGCCACATTTGCTGTTATACAAACGCTACATTGACGATATCCTGATAATATGGAAGGGAAGCCACGAAGAGTTGGAACAGTTCATTCAGCATATTGGCGGCAACCAGTATGATATAAAATTTACTGCTACAGTACACCAACAAACAATTAACTTTTTGGACTTAGAAATATACAAAAACAAAAATACACTTGGGACTAGAACACACTTCAAGGAAACAGACCGGAATGGGTACATACCAATGGGGAGCTGTCACCACCCCCAGTGGAAAATATCCATTCCAAAAAGCCAGTTTATCAGGATTAGACGGAATTGTGACCAAATGGAGGACTATTTCCGACAGACGGATATCCTGATAGACAGGTTTATAGAAAAGGGCTATAAAAGGAGCATACTGGAGAACACACGTGAAAAAGTGGCCAACACTGATAGAGAAGCAATTCTCAGCAACAAAACAAAGAAAAATAACCAGGATAACAATATACCATTTATCACGGGTTTTAACACTCAATATAAGGAATTAGAAAATATTATAAAGAACAACTGGCCCATCATCAGTAGCGACCCACAACTGAGCAAAATACTACCCCGAAAACCAACATTTATATATAGAAAAGCAAGAAGGATCAGGGACAAAATAGTCAAAAATGTGCCAGACCCCCCCAAAAGTTTGTCAAATTTTTTTAATCAGAAGGGATTTTATAGATGCGGAAAGTGCAAAGCCTGTAGATCCACCAATAAGAAAGACAGAAAAATAACAGGCTTTAGGTCAAATACCAACAAACAGACATACAAAATAGACAAGTTGATAACATGTAGTAGCACACATGTCACCTACGTACTGGAGTGCAGTTGTGGACTACAGTACGTAGGCAGAACAACTAGAGCTTTGTCAGTTAGAATAGGCGAACATGTCAGAAATATCAAAAAAGGATTTAAACACCATAGTGTATCAAAACATTTCAGGGACATACATGGCAGAAACCCCCAACATTTGAAATTTTATGGAATAGACAGAATAGAACGCAATTGGAGGAACACCAACATGAGAAGGGAGGTTTCAAAAAACGAAACCCACTGGATATTCAAAATGGACACGATGAGGCCACAGGGGTTAAACGTGGAACTAGACATCAATTGTTTTTTGGAAAATTACTAAAACTAATTCACATTCTATATCAGATTTCCATATTTTTAGCAACTTATTTTTATTTTTATCTTAATTTTTTATTTATTTTTTATTTTTTATTCTTATTTTTCATTTTTTATTTTTTTATTTTTATTTTTATTTTTATTTTTATTTTTATTTTTATTTTTATTTTTAATTTTATTTTCATTTTTATTTTTAATTTTATTTTTATTTTTATTTTATTTTTATTTTTATTTTTATTCACTTTTATTTTTTATTATTATTATTTTTATTTTATTATTTTTTCATTTCATTTTCTTATTTTTTTATTTTTATTTTTATTTTTAGTTTTATTTTTATTTTTATTTTTATTTTTATTTTTATTTATTTTTTCATTTTTTCATCATTTTTTATTTTTATTTTTATTTTAATTTATTTTATTTTTCCACACATTTTACATATTTTTTTATATTTTTTTGGATAGTTGCTATGTTTATATATAAAATAATTATTTTAGAAATGGTAAGGATTTGCTGTTCCATATTACAGATCAAGCGGTAATTAATTATGGAATAACAATGTGCATAAAAGGTTTTTTAAAGCATATAAAGGCCAACAAAGGCCATGTATTTATGTATTTTTTAATATGTGAGAGCCTATCCAGCAGATACGGACAGGCTAGTTTATAACCATTTATACAAAATTAATATAACAATAGGTAAATTGGAATAAGTACTAACAATGGTAGAGGGGGGAAACAGCGTGTGCAATGAATAATCACGGAATGGGCTAACAGCCCACAATTAAGATGGCGCTAAGAGAGAGGAAGCCCCAATAGAACAGAACTAAGGGAATTCCCACATCCAAGATGGCGGCAGAACAATTTCCGCCCGCACCCAACATAAATAGAATGAGAACCAATCAAACGGCAGCTTCCTGATGACGCAAATTTGATTGCGAAACGCGTAGAGGCTGCTGGGAGATTATCGTACCCACGTGATCGGGAACGAACGGGGTTTGGAGAGGACGCGAACGCAAACAGGGGGGAACGTAAGCGGCAACGGAGACCACCTAGCATACATCAGACGAACCGGGCTGCAGCGCCCACCCGTCCTTAACTGCTGGAAAAGCTCTGTGCCGGCCTAATGGCACTTGGAAATGTGAGTGCAAAGTGTTTTTTATGTATGGAATAAAGGTTTTAAACGTTATTGTGCGATGATTGTTTTTCATCCGTTTGCATGAGGAGCATTGAGGACCTGGTATAGATATTGGAGAAGGTTTCCTTTGAGTGGAGTGGTTATCCCTGTTAATGAACCAAAGGTGCAGTTTTAAAGATCAATCTGGTGAGTGGCAAATCTCACAGGTGGTGGTGAAGCACTAAGTCACTTTAATTCGATCTGGCACACAAGAGCACGCCGCTCACGGCAAATACAACGGATGATTTGCAACACATACGAAGAAGAGTTTAACAATATGTGACATATATCACTGGACTTTTACATGATTTACAGTATTTGGATTAAGTGGTTGTTTACATGTTTACATGTGATGAATTTTACAAACATATGATTATTGTTTAGATGAGATATAATTTTTTAGGTGGATGGTGAATCAAACTAGGCTAATAAGATAGCACATACACAGGTAATAAAGAGAGCACAGATGAGAGCAGCGCATCCCCTCACACAGCACTTTTAATTTTAATTTAATTTTCTTGGAAAATTTTTTTGGATGCAGCAGCTACAAATATCACTTACAAATTTGCGATAGGATAGGTTTTGCGCCAGTGACACATTTTTTCCATATTTTTATCTGTATATATCTATATATATATAATTTTTTTCACGGGCAGCATAACATGGAGGTTTTTTCATTTCTAGCTAATCGCAAGTTAGATCTGGGCGAACTTTTCCATAATTATGATAATACCACAGCACTTAGTTTGGAGCAAAGCTTCAAACACTTAAAGAATGCCATGGATAAGCAAATCAGAATATGGTGGGACATCCACACATTGGATCAATACAGAGAGGCCAAAATCACCCCAAGAAGGCTCAGATGGGACCTAGGCCCCAATGATGGAATAATAGATGAAAATCTATCCAGAACTTGGTTTGATTTTTTCAATGGCTGTGAAAATAAATTGTTAGAGATCATAATTGAAAGAAGGAGAACTAAATTGAAAAAGATAGAATCCACCATTGGCACCATTAGGGATAACATGATACCACATGTAGAAACAAATGAGTATAAAACTAGAGTGGCAAAACTACAAGAGTTTCTAACTAAATTGGATAACGAAGTAAAGAACAAAAAAGTTAAGAAATACCAAAGGGACAAAAAAGATTATGTAGAAGGGAAAGTATATAGGTGGCAGGAGGAGGAAACACCCACTAACTCTGCAAACACATCCCTGAATGAGGAGGTGAATATCAGGGATGTAGATGCAGACAAAAGAACCAATGACACACCAGGTACCCCAAGGGCTAACATAATAAGAAGAGAAATTGGGAAACCAGCACACACCCCAACTACCAATCAGAGAAAGGTGAATAAAAAACCCGAACAAGAAAATCGAACGATGAATCCACCCACCTACCCTCCTCCTTTGGGTCAATATTCCAGACCTTGGAGAGGAGGCTACAGGGGTAGAGGAAGGGGATATTATTCAAATTATAATCCCAACTATGGCCCACCTATGTGGCAGGGGGAATGGCGGGACTGGAGAGAACCGTACAAACCACCCATGCCAGTATTCCAAACCAACAGGGGGAGTTGGAACAGGAACCCCCAGGAATCTGGAGAAAGTATAAACCAAAGAGAAAAAGAGGCTGTAGAGGGAGAGGCAAAAAGGAAAAGAGAAAACTAGGGGAGGGTATTTTTAATCTAACAGATGTAACTTTCACTCAGGAAGAATTATTAGTATTAGACAGCGGAATTAAATATGCACCCAAGGCAACCTTCAACCAATTTGAAGCTTTTATTGATTTACAAAAGTTCATCAGAAAATTAAGTTTAAAGAAATATTTTTTGGAAAAAGAAGAATTACAACATCAACAAACCGACACGGTATATAAACATAGCAAGCTGAGAAACAAATCCACGTTCAACCCCAGGTCCACCACTAACCAACATATAGAGGTGTTCAAAAGGCTAGTGGAAAAGGAGATAAGAAACATTAAACCAACAAAATGCAGTAAGGACAGAATATGGCAGGGATTAAGGAAACTGGAAAAAAGGAAAAACATAGTAATACGCCCGGCCGATAAGGGGGGGGGCGTAGTGATCCTAACAAAAGAAGACTATTATAAAGAGTTGGAAAGATTAGTCAAGGATCTTAGTACTTACCAACCCCTTAAAAAGAACCCAAACAGAGAGTTAAAAAAGAAACTAAAAGAGTACCTAGACAAGGGTATAGCGGACAAAATCCTAAACAAAAAGGAAGGAAGATACCTACTGACAGAGGCACCAAGAATACCAGTGATATACCAAGTCCCCAAAATTCACAAAAGTAAAACCAAGCCACCAGGGAGACCTATAATCAGTGGCATTGAGTCAATACATTCTAGGTTGGGAGAGTACCTAGATGTATTCCTCCAACCTATAGCAGGAGAAGGAAAGTCATTTCTTAAAGACAGTAAAGATGTTATTAACAATTTAAAAAACCTAAAGGTAGACAACTCTACACTATTGGTAACACTAGATGTGGAGTCGTTGTACACCAACATTAAACAAACCGATGCCCTGGCAGCAGTAGCATGGGGAATGAAAAACCTATCGGACCTAAAATTAAAACAAAGGAGGTTTATTTTGGAGGGATTAAGAATGGCCATGGGGAACAATTTTTTTCTGGCACGACCACAAATACTATAGACAGATTAAAGGGGTAGGTATGGGAAACAAGTATGCACCGAGTGTGGCCAACATCTTCCTGAGTAAATGGGAGGAGGAAGAAATTTACGGAAGATGCTGGCCACATTTGCTGTTATACAAACGCTACATTGACGATATCCTGATAATATGGAAGGGAAGCCACGAAGAGTTGGAACAGTTCATTCAGCATATTGGCGGCAACCAGTATGATATAAAATTTACTGCTACAGTACACCAACAAACAATTAACTTTTTGGACTTAGAAATATACAAAAACAAAAATACACTTGGGACTAGAACACACTTCAAGGAAACAGACCGGAATGGGTACATACCAATGGGGAGCTGTCACCACCCCCAGTGGAAAATATCCATTCCAAAAAGCCAGTTTATCAGGATTAGACGGAATTGTGACCAAATGGAGGACTATTTCCGACAGACGGATATCCTGATAGACAGGTTTATAGAAAAGGGCTATAAAAGGAGCATACTGGAGAACACACGTGAAAAAGTGGCCAACACTGATAGAGAAGCAATTCTCAGCAACAAAACAAAGAAAAATAACCAGGATAACAATATACCATTTATCACGGGTTTTAACACTCAATATAAGGAATTAGAAAATATTATAAAGAACAACTGGCCCATCATCAGTAGCGACCCACAACTGAGCAAAATACTACCCCGAAAACCAACATTTATATATAGAAAAGCAAGAAGGATCAGGGACAAAATAGTCAAAAATGTGCCAGACCCCCCCAAAAGTTTGTCAAATTTTTTTAATCAGAAGGGATTTTATAGATGCGGAAAGTGCAAAGCCTGTAGATCCACCAATAAGAAAGACAGAAAAATAACAGGCTTTAGGTCAAATACCAACAAACAGACATACCAAATAGACAAGTTGATAACATGTAGTAGCACACATGTCACCTACGTACTGGAGTGCAGTTGTGGACTACAGTACGTAGGCAGAACAACTAGAGCTTTGTCAGTTAGAATAGGCGAACATGTCAGAAATATCAAAAAAGGATTTAAACACCATAGTGTATCAAAACATTTCAGGGACATACATGGCAGAAACCCCCAACATTTGAAATTTTATGGAATAGACAGAATAGAACGCAATTGGAGGAACACCAACATGAGAAGGGAGGTTTCAAAAAACGAAACCCACTGGATATTCAAAATGGACACGATGAGGCCACAGGGGTTAAACGTGGAACTAGACATCAATTGTTTTTTGGAAAATTACTAAAACTAATTCACATTCTATATCAGATTTCCATATTTTTAGCAACTTATTTTTATTTTTATCTTAATTTTTTATTTATTTTTTATTTTTTATTCTTATTTTTCATTTTTTATTTTTTTATTTTTATTTTTATTTTTATTTTTATTTTTATTTTTATTTTTATTTTTATTTTTAATTTTATTTTCATTTTTATTTTTAATTTTATTTTTATTTTTATTTTATTTTTATTTTTATTTTTATTCACTTTTATTTTTTATTATTATTATTTTTATTTTATTATTTTTTCATTTCATTTTCTTATTTTTTTATTTTTATTTTTATTTTTATTTTTATTTTTATTTTTATTTTTATTTTTATTTATTTTTTCATTTTTTCATCATTTTTTATTTTTATTTTTATTTTAATTTATTTTATTTTTCCACACATTTTACATATTTTTTTATATTTTTTTGGATAGTTGCTATGTTTATATATAAAATAATTATTTTAGAAATGGTAAGGATTTGCTGTTCCATATTACAGATCAAGCGGTAATTAATTATGGAATAACAATGCGCATAAAAGGTTTTTTAAAGCATATAAAGGCCAACAAAGGCCATGTATTTATGTATTTTTTAATATGTGAGAGCCTATCCAGCAGATACGGACAGGCTAGTTTATAACCATTTATACAAAATTAATATAACAATAGGTAAATTGGAATAAGTACTAACAATGGTAGAGGGGGGAAACAGCGTGTGCAATGAATAATCACGGAATGGGCTAACAGCCCACAATTAAGATGGCGCTAAGAGAGAGGAAGCCCCAATAGAACAGAACTAAGGGAATTCCCACATCCAAGATGGCGGCAGAACAATTTCCGCCCGCACCCAACATAAATAGAATGAGAACCAATCAAACGGCAGCTTCCTGATGACGCAAATTTGATTGCGAAACGCGTAGAGGCTGCTGGGAGTTTATCGTACCCACGTGATCGGGAACGAACGGGGTTTGGAGAGGACGCGAACGCAAACAGGGGGGAACGTAAGCGGCAACGGAGACCACCTAGCATACATCAGACGAACCGGGCTGCAGCGCCCACCCGTCCTTAACTGCTGGAAAAGCTCTGTGCCGGCCTAATGGCACTTGGAAATGTGAGTGCAAAGTGTTTTTTATGTATGGAATAAAGGTTTTAAACGTTATTGTGCGATGATTGTTTTTCATCCGTTTGCATGAGGAGCATTGAGGACCTGGTATAGATATTGGAGAAGGTTTCCTTTGAGTGGAGTGGTTATCCCTGTTAATGAACCAAAGGTGCAGTTTTAAAGATCAATCTGGTGAGTGGCAAATCTCACAGGTGGTGGTGAAGCACTAAGTCACTTTAATTCGATCTGGCACACAAGAGCACGCCGCTCACGGCAAATACAACGGATGATTTGCAACACATACGAAGAAGAGTTTAACAATATGTGACATATATCACTGGACTTTTACATGATTTACAGTATTTGGATTAAGTGGTTGTTTACATGTTTACATGTGATGAATTTTACAAACATATGATTATTGTTTAGATGAGATATAATTTTTTAGGTGGATGGTGAATCAAACTAGGCTAATAAGATAGCACATACACAGGTAATAAAGAGAGCACAGATGAGAGCAGCGCATCCCCTCACACAGCACTTTTAATTTTAATTTAATTTTCTTGGAAAATTTTTTTGGATGCAGCAGCTACAAATATCACTTACAAATTTGCGATAGGATAGGTTTTGCGCCAGTGACACATTTTTTCCATATGGATAGATTCATGCTATGTCGTGACGCGCCACTCAAATTTGGCGGAAACGGCCCATAATGTTCACAATTCGACGAGCGGTCGAACATGGGTTCGACTCGAACTTGAAGCTCATCCATAGTCAGGGCATATAGAACAAAGCGCTAAAAAAAAAAAAAAAAAAAAAAAAAGTTATCAACTCTACCTATACCTCAGCGCTTTAACTGTTCAAATTCACGTCTAGGCTAACAAAGACGCTGAGCAAGTATAATTAAAACCAAGGTCCAGAGTGGACCAAGAAAAAGGAAAGGAAAGAAAAGGGGGGGGGAGGAGGGAAAGGGGAGGAGCATCACTAATTATTCTGAGAGCGTTTTAGATTGACCTATTAGAGGGGCCAATGGGTATGTTCACCAGTCGAGCCCACGGTTCCCAGGTAGTCTCAAATTTTTTGGCTGTATCCTGCACAATACTGAATAGCTTTTCCTGGGACATTAACCAAGATATTTTCCTTTTTGCCGCTAGGAGAGAAATTCCCGCCTGTTTCCAGGCCCTGGCAATCGTGAGTTTAGCCCCTAGTAGCACAAACTGTACCAGTTTACTAGAAGAGTTGGAGATCCGTGGGATCGAGGCGTTTAGGAGGGCCACCATAGGAGTCCTGGGAACCCGAGTCTCCACCAGCTCGTCTATTATGTTGACTATTTTTTTCCAAAAAGAACGTATTCTGGGGCATTCCCACCAAATGTGAGACATCGTGCCTGTGAGTTGACAGCCCCTGAAACACAGAAGATCCGCTGCGGGGAAAATAGGAGCCAGTCTGGAAGGAGTGTAGTACTATCTGGAGATCACTTTCAGGCTGGCTTCTATCAGGGTGGTGTTAAGGATACCTTTGAACGATTTGAAACAGGCCCTCTACCAGCTCTCCAGGTTCCATTGGAATTGGAGATCGGATTCCCAGGCCTCCATGAAGGACGCCTTTGAGGCAGTAGAAGTAAGCGACAAGTAGATTACCGAGATCCCCCCTTCTGATCTATGACTACAATTCATAGTCAGTAAATTTTGGAGGGAGAAGTTTATCTTTACATAGAGATTGAAGAAAATGGGATATTTGGCCAAACCTATATTGTTAACCACTTCAGCCCCAGAAGGATTTACCCCCTTCCTGACCAGAGCACTTTTTACAATTTGGCACTGCGTCGCTTTAACTGCTAATTGCGCCGTTATGCAATGCTGTACCCAAACAAATTTGCGTCCTTTTCTTCCCACAAATAGAGCTTTCTTTTGATGGTATTTGATCACCTCTGCGGTTATTTTTTGCGCCATAAAACGGAAAAAGACCGAAAATGTTGAAAAAAAAAAAAAAAAAAAAGGATGTTTTCTACTTTGTTATAAAAAAAAATCCAATAAACTCAATTTTAGTCATACATTTAGGCCAAAATGTATTCGGCCACATGTCTTTGGTAAAAAAAAAAAAAGTCAATAAGCGTATATTTATTGGTTTGCGCAAAAGTTATAAAGTTTTCTGGAATTTACACAGCTTTTAGTTTATGACTGCCTATGTCATTTCTTGAGGTGCTAAAATGGCAGGGCAGTACAAACCCCCCTAAATGACCCCATTTTGGAAAGTAGACACCCCAAGGAAATTGCTGAGAGGCATGTTGAGCCCATTGAATATTAATTTTTTTTGTCCCAAGTGATTGAATGACAAAACTTTGTGACAAAAAGTGAGGTCTGCAAAATACATACTATACCTCTCAGCAAATAGCTTGGGGTGTCTACTTTCCAAAATGGGGTCATTTGGGGGGGGGGGTTGAACTGTCCTGGCATTTTATGCACAACATTTAGAAGCTTATGTCACACATAACCCACTCTAACTACTTGAAGACAAAGCCCTTTCTGACACTATTTGTTTACATGAAAAAATATTTTTTTTTTTGCAAGAAAAATTACTTTGAACCCCCAAACATTATATATTTTTTTTTAAAGCAAAGGCCCTACAGATTAAAATGGTGGGTGTTTCATTTTTTTTTTTCTCACAGTATTTGCGCAGCGATTTTTCAAACGCATTTTTTTGGGGGAAAAAAAACACACTTTTTTTAATTTTAATGCACTAAAACACACTATATTGCCCAAATGTTTTATGAAATAAAAAATATGATCTTAGGCCGAGTACATGGATACCAAACATGACATGCTTTAAAATTGCGCACAAACGTGCAGTGGCGACCAACTACATACATTTTAAAAAACGTTTAAAGGTTACCACTTCAGATTTACAGAGGAGGTCTACTTCTAAAATTACTGCCCTCGATGTGACCTTTGCGGTGATACCCCACATGCATGGTGCAATTGCTGTTTACATTTGACGCCAGACCAACGCTTGCGTTCGCTTTTGCGCGAGAGCAGGGGGGGACAGGGGTGCTTTTTTTTGCTTTTTTATCTTATTTTTAAACTGTTCCTTTCATATTTTGTTTTTTTTAATCATTTTTATTGTTATGCCAGGGAATGTAAATATCCCCTATGATAGTAATAGGTAGTGACAGGTACACTTTTTTTTTTTTTTTTAAATGGGGTCTATTAGACCCTAGATCTCTCCTCTGCCCTCAAAGCATCTGACCACACCAAGATCGGTGTGATAAAATGCTTTCCCAATTTCTCAATGGCGCTGTTTACATCCGGCGAAATCTAAGTCATGAAATGCTCGTATCTTCCGGTTTCTTAGGCCATAGAGATGTTTGGAGCCATTCTGGTCTCTGATCATCTCTATGGTCAGCTGGTCGAATCACCGGCTGCATTCTCAGGTTCCCTGTTGGGACAGGAGAGCCAGAGAAAAACATGGAAGACGGTGGGGGGGGGGTACATTCCCTCCCATTGCTTGTAAGAGCAGTCTAGAGGCTAATTACCTGCTAGGATTGCTTTTACATGAAAGCCGACCGCTGGCTGAAAAGAATGATACCAAGATGATACCTAAACCTGCAGGCATCATTCTGGTATAACCACTCAAAGTCGTGAATGGCATACCTGAAAACAAAAAAATGGTTAAAAATAAAACACAGTAAACAGTAAAGTATAAAAAATTACATACCTGAAAAGTAAACATGATAAAACATAACAATAAAACATTGCAGAATAAAATACAGTAAAAAAAGAGCAGAACAATAGAGAGAGAGAATAGAGCGAGAGAGAACAATAAAAAAACAAAACAAAAATAGTTGTCATTTATTATATATAAAAAAAATGTTTTTTTTTCTACACTTTTTTTTTTTTGTAACTTTTATAACTGTAACCAGTTCTAGGTTCGGGTTCTCAATGGCATCTTGGGAGACCCTGTGAAAGTGTGCCTAGTCTGTGCAGTGCTGTACCCTACGCTAATAACTAGTGCATGGTAGCATTCAAAACATTCACCAATGCAAAGACCAGTATTGTCAGGACAGGAGGGAAAATAATAGCGGGTGTCACACCTATATCCGTGCTTGCTGCAGACACAACATCTTTTTTGGGGGGGGTTCGTCGGGTCGGGGTACTCGGGAGGACATAAAAATGCCTCTCATGCAGCCGACTGCATTTGGTTGGGGATGTGAATGGGGGAAGTACGGGTGCTGCAGAAGTTGTGGGTTCCCAATTAGGATTGGCAAATGCAGCAGGAAGGGCATTATGGGCACGACGGGCCTGTTTGTCTTCTTGGTGGCAGCGGGACACTACTTGTGCTTGCCACCTCACCAGCTTGAACTGCACTTATGGGACTCGCCACGTCACCAAGTGTTACTGCAGTGCTGGTTTGACTACGACCGGGGTGTACTAGGCCGCTGGTGCTTGCCAGTTCACCAAAAAAACTGTTAGCGATCGCAGGGATCAGGCCTGACTCTGCGAACACTGCAGTTATGCGTTTAGTGTTTTGTAAGTGTCAGTGATCGATCGATACTGCACTTGGGTGGGCTGGGCTGGGCCAGGCGGAGGGGCAAAACGCAGGTGCTAGCAGGTATCTGGGCTGATCCTGCTAACACTGCGTTTTTGGGAACCCTAAACTGCTACGGACGCTAGTATAGATCTGATCAGATCAGATATTGATCCGTTCAGATACTATATCACTAAGGGAGGTGTACGGTGCGTTCGTGGGTGTTAGCGCTACTGGCGCTAACCTGACGCTGCCTGAGGCGACGCATATCACCGCCGGGCGATCAGGGGGCTAAACCTTTATTCGGTAATAAACGGCGGGTGCCCTGACACTAAAAAATAAACTAACTAACCAGCGTCACCCGTAACAGTTATACGGTGATCCCTGGTGAAAGGGTTAACTAGGGGGCAATCAAGGAGTTAAAACCTTTATTAGGTAGTATATGGGGGTCCCTGACGCTATAAAACGATGATGGCGAACCTAAATATTTAGATATAATGTAAAGAGTGCAGCGCTGGACATATGAAGTGAATGGTGAAATGTTATTAAACCATGTAATAAAATTTGATCAACAACAATATATACAAATAATGACCTATAAAGGTAGTGAATTGCTTATGACCGTGAACATATAAATAAAAATAGTGAATTACTTATGACCGTAAGCATATGAAATTACAGAAAAAACTCCTGAGAATAAAACTTTTAAAGGTGCATAAAAGTCCAAAGCAATAATTTATCGTGCAGTGTGAATGAGCATATGGAATTGCAAAAAAAGCCATGAAGGTAAAACTTTTAAGGTGCAAAAAAGTCCAAAGCAATAATTTTCCGTGCAATGTGTATTTCAGGGGTGCATCTTCGATAATCGGTGTTGCCCACCACCAGATAGGTGAATGAATAAAAGGCTTACCAGAAAGCCTGTGACCGCCCTTATTCAGGGGGGTCAGAACAGGCTTAGCAGATATGGGAGGACCACCACACGGATACTCCGTTTGATAGATGGATCAATGGGCCAGGGCTCCTTGTCAGGTAATTCTCCAGCCGACAACCACTGTGGATACTCTCCCAGCTCCCGTCCTCTCCTAGGGCAGACTTGAAGCTTCCACAGATTCAGTATAGGAAGATGTGATATGTAGTGCCAAAAAGAGATAAAGAAAAAAAGCTCCGCTGGTGCAGATAACTTTGGGTTTCCTTTATTGGCAAATTGCGGTATCAGGCATTTAAAAAGCAAAGAAAACGAGCAGAGTAAAAAAACGACACTACCGCCGTTTGTTTTAAACAAACGGCGGTAGTGTCGTTTTTTTACTCTGCTCGTTTTCTTTGCTTTTTAAATGCCTGATACCGCAATTTGCCAATAAAGGAAACCCAAAGTTATCTGCACCAGCGGAGCTTTTTTTCTTTATCTCTTTTTGGCACTACATATCACATCTTCCTATACTGAATCTGTGGAAGCTTCAAGTCTGCCCTAGGAGAGGACGGGAGCTGGGAGAGTATCCACAGTGGTTGTCGGCTGGAGAATTACCTGACAAGGAGCCCTGGCCCATTGATCCATCGATCAAACGGAGTATCCGTGTGGTGGTCCTCCCATATCTGCTAAGCCTGTTCTGACCCCCCTGAATAAGGGCGGTCACAGGCTTTCTGGTAAGCCTTTTATTCATTCACCTATCTGGTGGTGGGCAACACCGATTATCGAAGATGCACCCCTGAAATACACATTGCACGGAAAATTATTGCTTTGGACTTTTTTGCACCTTAAAAGTTTTACCTTCATGGCTTTTTTTGCAATTCCATATGCTCATTCACACTGCACGATAAATTATTGCTTTGGACTTTTATGCACCTTTAAAAGTTTTATTCTCAGGAGTTTTTTCTGTAATTTCATATGCTTACGGTCATAAGTAATTCACTATTTTTATTTATATGTTCACGGTCATAAGCAATTCACTACCTTTATAGGTCATTATTTGTATATATTGTTGTTGATCAAATTTTATTACATGGTTTAATAACATTTCACCATTCACTTCATATGTCCAGCGCTGCACTCTTTACATTATATCTAGTTTTTTGGTACCCTTATATCGGGGTTATAGTGCATAGCAGCAGGACCTTCTTTACCTTTTTTACCTAATCACAATCTTTATGCACCTAGCGCAATTTCTTTCTTTAGAACCTAAATATTTACCTCCCTAACTAGTGTCACCAGTGACACTAATACAGCGATCAGAAAAATGATCGCTTAGTGACACTGGCGACAGGGGGTTATCAAGGGGTTAAAACTTTATTGTTAGGGGGGTATCCTAGACCTAAAGGGGGCTAACACTAACTGCCCTACCACTTATAACTGTCACAAACTGACACCAATGCAGTAATCAGAAAAAAAAACTGCTTGTTGTCAGTGTGACGGGGGGGGGTATTAGGGGGTAATCGGGGGGTGTAAAGTATGCCTGGCATGTTCTAGTGTGTGTGTGTGTGTGTGTGTGTGTGTTTGTGTAACTCACTCGGATGTCTTCTCTCCTCCGCGCCAGAACGGAAAATACCAACCCGAGGAGAGATGACATCACTTCCTCTGCCTCTGTGTACTATACAGAGGCAGGGGAAGATTCTCATTGGCTGGGAGCGAGAAATTGCGAGCGTGTGTGCACAATTCCGACGCACAAAAGTCCACGCATGCTCGGAATCAAGCAGAAGAGCCGCACTGGCTACTGAACTTCATTTTTCTCGGCTCCCCGTACGTGTTGTACGTCACCGCGTTCTTGACGTTCGGAATTTCCGACAACATTTGTGTGACCGTGTGTATGCAAGACAAGTTTGAACCAACATCCTTTGGAAAAAAAAAATCCACGGTTTTGTTGTCAGAAAATCCAATTGTGTGTACAGGGCATTAGGCTACTTTCACACTGAGGCCACACTTTACCGTCATTTTAGCGGTGCTATACGGCAGCGTCGGAATTGTGCACACACGCTCGCAATTTCTCGCTCCCAGCCAATGAGAATCTTCCCCTGCCTCTGTATAGTACACAGAGGCAGAGGAAGTGATGTCATCTCTCCTCGGGTTGGTATTTTCCGTTCTGGCGCGGAGGAGAGAAGACATCCGAGTGAGTTACACACACACACACACACACACACACACACACACACCAATGCTGGGGGTACTATTGCAGCCACTGGCACCAAAATTACTATTACTGCCAGCATGAGTTGCGATCCACTGCAAAAAATGCCACAGGACCAAAAATTCTGGGCATCAAGGTGTGTTATAATCCATTAGTTTTTTAATTTCAATATGTTTATTTGTTTTGCAAAATGTATAAAAGATAATAGACACTCCAACTATATTGTATGTTCCCAAACTCAATACAATGCACTTCAATGCACAAAAAATACTGCCAATGTGCAGCATTCTGGATATGCTGGGGACTGCACTTGAGGCTCTTCATAATTTCAAAGTTGACTACCACTTGTGTAGAAAATACAAAACACTTTGTTCTTTTTACAACTGTGACATCATCATCAAAGGGGCTGTAAAAATGGTTTAGCTGTACAAGAGATTCATGGTGGGGTGGGGTGGGGGGGGGTAATACTTCAGGTGTAGGCATTGATGCGAGCATGTCTGTAGGCAGCCAGTGACTAGGGAACGGAGAATTCTTCTGTGACTGGTCCGAATTACATTTTTGCTTGAAGTTAGACTATAACTAGAACATGATTGCAAAACCTTTATATTTACCGTAAAAAAATATGTTGCTGAATACAATGAGTTGAAGTATGTTTTGATAATAGCAGTCTCATAAACTTAAATGTATCATCATAAATGCTTCTCATTTGAAATGTCCAGCATTCTAACCATAAGATCTACTGAAATGGCACATACCACACGTGTAACCATTAACCTAATGATAGATTATAAACAGCCCAGTGTATCAGAGTATTCCATGCAGCTGTCTCTCTCACTTTGATAGTACTATGGCACAGATCCATTGCGATTATGACTTGGTCTTTTACATTCAAATTTGCTCAGGCAATCATCAATGATACACATGGGTGCAGAGACAGAAAGCTCCAGTGGTTCAAAGTCTTGTATTGATTACTGTAGAAATGGTAAAGCTGAAATAAAATGTAAAAAATAAATCGGTAATGATAAAAGTAAAAAATACTAAACTGTGTTTCCTACTTGTTCCAAGTACTAATCCTAGGTTAAAGAATGATTGCCAGCTCTCAGACCCCCCAGCTACAATCAATGGACACGATAAAACACTGCTGGCTTTTGCATTGCCAGTTTCCCAAGCTTGTGTGTACAGCACATTTCTCCAAATGTGGAAGTGGTGCATTTGGGGTAAATAAGCCATACATTCATGTAGGTGTAAACACAGATGCTGAAGCCATTAGAGTTTACATGAGTATGGCTGCCATTGACTTGTATGGGTATCTGTTCGAGGCATCTGCAGCTCCCCAGGCACTGGGAAGAGACAGGGATTTTATGCTAGAGGACTTTGAAGCCGCTAGATGTCCATGTGCAAGATACCTCACACAGCTCCCATACAAAGTTCCATTCAGAAAGACATTGCGCATGATTTGCTAAATGTTATGTACATATGAAGGCGTATCAGTTGTGCTTGGATAAGCAAATCCTTACAGATTGTACTATGTGACTGAGATGAGATCTACACAATTTTGCAGGGACTTCAGAATACATTTGTTGAATTTAAAATTTACAATTGCCAGCACCTAATGATTTTACGCGCCTCATGTCTGCTGAGGTGCAATAAGCCCAGGTCCCAAACCATAACTTACCATGACAACTTATACCACCTTACCCTTTCTTCCCATCCAATGAAGACCACATACAACCATTAATGTTGGAAAGGGCAAGGCCACAGTTTTATTAACTCAAAACATAATATTAAATATTTAAACCGTGCCAGTCACAGTTGCACTGTGAGCACACAATTCCAAAATGTAAAAGGGAGATGAAGGAGGGGCCTGTCTTTACCATAAGTGCCGGACCGGCCGTCTATCTCCCAAATACCATCAGGGCATAACCAATCTTCCATGTTTGCTGGCAAGGTCACCAAACCGCCACCCGCCAGTCAGTAAGCTACTGACGGGCGCCCAACTGCAGCCAGCGCTTGTTCCACACCCTGCTGAAGTCCCAGGTTAAAGATGTCCATACCAATCTCGTTGAGATGGACAATGTCCCTCTTCAGTAAGTCAGTGTTGTCCCCTTCCAGATCTCTGTGACGGACCACAACCCCCCTGATCCGACGGACGAACTTGGACATCTGAGCGTTAACTTTCCTGCGAAAATTCTCCAAGCAGGGGCCAGGGACTTCTCTCGCCCATATGGAACGAGGAACTATTTCGGACCAGACGAAAGTCATGCTGGTGAAAATCGCGAAACATTGAGCAATATCACTTTTTATTGCAGAAATGAGATCCACAGACCGCGTGTAGCCAACATCATTCACAACAGCATGAACAACAAGTATAATGTGCCCTGACACATGAGCCCGGAGCTGCCAACATTCTGTCAGGACCTGATACCAATGCAAACCGCGCAGGCTAAGCCAGTGAATTCTTGCCACGTTGGATGAGAATCCCAGGTTTCTGCCGTAATTACGTATCTCCGCCCAACACGCGGCCCAGAAGACAAAGGAATCACCCAGTATCCATATTTGAGCTGGGGGGGAACCTGAAAAATTAACACAAAAGATGTGGGCGAACATACAGTAAAAAACGAGATGACTCCCATCTCCCCAGTCGCTGAAGTTCCGTATCGGAAAACCCCAAGCCAGAAGCGGCGGTAGCAGCACCTATTCGGAACGAATGGGTCGAAAAATTGCCTGCCGGTAAACCTAAGGCCTCTAGACAAAGACGAAAAACCCTTAAAAATTGGAACCGACTCAGCGATGAGGAGTCAGCGTGAACGAAAAACGTAGGGGACGGCGGGCGCGCGGAAACAAACGGGAAGGCCAGTGACACTGAGCAAAATGGACCGCCACAGTGGTACAGCACCACTCTGCGGCCAATACCGAAGCTGTCAATCTTGGACGAGCGCAACAAAACCGTGACGCTACGCTCCGACAAAGAAACATCCTCCGACCGAATACCCCCCGGGGACGATCTGGATTTTGCAACTAATTCCCCTATACGAAAAGCCCCAAAAAATGCCCAGGAAAAAGCCACCCGGAAAAGCAGAGTCTCGAATTCAGATGAGCATACTTCCGGCAACAAGGACAAAATTCCCGATAGGATCTGGAGGGAAACCAGGTGAATGGAATCGGGAAGATGTGTGACACGTTTCCAACCCCGCAATACCCGACGGACCGGGAAAGCTTTAGTGACATCCTCCCACCCAAGGAGTTGGAACCAAAAGGACAGGGCCGACATGGCAGAAGAAACGGTAGAACCCGAAACACCCTTTTCTTGTAATTGGACAAGGTAGGCGAATAAAGCCAAACGTCTGTCATCTGGGGAAGAAATAGAAAACTCACCGCCCGCCGCTTGGAACCACTCGTGCCAGACCCGACAATACGACACCCACGTCCGCGGAGAAAGGGACAACCGGAGGAGTTCTAGCAATCCCCGGAAACGAGGTTCCATAAGTGGGCCGGACAGGGGAGGCCCTCCAGCGAAGCCAAGGAGCGAAAACGAAGAAACTGTTGGCGGGAAAGAGCATCTGCAATATCGTTAGAAACTCCCGGAACGTGCTTTGCCTTGATATAAATGTTAAAATGCAAACATTTTAAAACTAAAAAACGCAACAGCGAAACAACCGGAGGGGAACTGGCCGATTGTTCACTACCTGCACTACGCTCATATTGTCCGACCAGAAGATTACCTAATGATTGCGCAACTGTTCACCCCAGAGCTCCACGGCAACGATGATTGGAAAAAGCTCCAAAAGGGTGAGATTGCGCAACAAGTCCATGCGGGCCCATGAGGCCGGTCAACATTCCGCAGACCACTCCCCCCGGAAGAAAGCACCGAAACCACAGGAGCCTGGGGCATCAGTGTATAACTCCAGCTGTGAGTTCGGTACCTCCTCCCGCAACCAACAAGACTGTCTGTTGTAAGACTGCAAAAAGGCTAGCCAAATCCCCAGATCTGCCCACATGGGCTTGGTGATACGGACGTAGTGGTGAGGGGCGGTAACGCCCTTCGTAGCCCAGGACAGGCGCCTGCAAAAGGCTCTCCCCATGCGTATGACCCTACAAGCAAACACTAGGTGGCCTAGCAACGATTGACGCTGTTTCAACTGCAGCTTCTTTGCTCCTTTGGCCAAACGAACCAAGGAGATAAGCTTGGTCAGCTTCTCCCTCGGCAGACGAAAGACCATAGCCACTGTGTCAATCTCTATTCCCAGGAAAGACAGTACCATCACCGGACCCTCGGTTTTGTCCGCGGACAGTAGGAAGGCGAAAAGCTGGCAAACATCCTGAAAAACAGAGAGCAGGCGTTGACACTTCCCACTGCCCGCGGGGCCCACGAAAAGGAAATCATCCAAGTAGTGCAGAAGGGACTGAAACCCAGCCTCCTGGGCGACTACCCACTCAAGGAAGCTGCTAAATAACTCAAAGAAATAGCACAACCCATAGGCAGGCACATGTCGAAGAAATAGATTCCTTGGAAGTAGCAAACCAGGAGATGGAAACAGTCCGGGTGGACCGGAAGAAGGCGAAAAGCGGACTCAATATCCGCTTTTGCTAACAGAGCGGACCG
This sequence comes from Lithobates clamitans, assembly GCA_037952925.1. NCBI lineage: Eukaryota > Metazoa > Chordata > Amphibia > Anura > Ranidae > Lithobates > Lithobates clamitans. Next base: position 2,093,875 of record JBBGZY010000138.1, on the reverse strand, counting down.
CCCCGCTGTCCTGATGAGGTGAAGAGCCTTATCAAAAGATGCATAGGGAACCCGGGATTCCTCCCGATCGATTCCGTCGTTGACCGAGGAGCCAGAAGGGTAGGATAAGTGATGAATTATACAAAATTTACCGCTCACCTTTTTTGGAACCACACCAAGCGGGGACACCCGCAGGTTGTGAAAAGGGGGGAGATCAAAGGGGCCCGCCATTCGCCCCAGTTCCAACTCCTTCTGTAGCTTCTCGGCCACGACGAACTTGAATTCCGCAGCCGATTTCAAATTTGGAGACATAGTCGGGGCGTCCGACGGGGAAAAGGGGATCCAGAAACCACGATCCAGGCCATCCTGCAGGATCAGGGCCTCCCTATGAAGGGGGTACCGGTCTAGCCAGGGAAGCATCTCTAAGACGTTCACCGGCGTCCTCCAGCTTAGGAAGGACAGTCTTGGCTCCTGCTCTGGGAAGCGGCTGTCTACCCTTCCTAAAACACCGGCTGGCAGGGTGTGCACCCCCACAGCTGGAGCACTTGTGCCTGAAGTGACAGGCGGAGTACCATTTACAGTGGCTTTCATTGAAAAGCCAGCAGATACCCTTTTTGGAAGCGTCCGACGCTCCGGATTGAGGAGCGCCGACCGCAGACTAAAAGGACGAAGGCCTGTGGGGGCACATGAGCAGTAACCACAGGCTACCATCCTGACAGTCGAAGTGAAGCTCTTTCCACGCCACCATCTTTTGCCGAAATTGGGTGTCATACTGGAACCAACACTGACCTCCATAAACTTTGTACGCCCCCCAAATGAGGTCTAAATAGCAGAACAATGAATTCGCCAACTCCGGGAAACGCTCGCAGAGCACCCTCGCGTAGGCACAGAACCCCTGCAGCCAGTTCCCGAAAGTCCTAGGAAGCTGTTTGACGTTATCACCCTGCGCCGCAACGTCTACCCAACAAGATTTATCCACCGTTTCCCTATCCGGCGGCACTAGGGCGAGGAAATCAACGAATTTGCGTCGCCAAATCTTTTCCTTCGTCTCCTCCGGTATGTGGGCACTACTGCCCACAAGGCATCTCCGGGAGGGGGGGTAGGATTGGGCATCACGCCCGAAACACCCATGCTTGAAAGAACCGATTTGACGACCAACGCTATGCGGTCTTCAGGGCAGGATACGGAATCATCAACTGACCTACCTCAAATCAGTTCAGTCATACTCGCTGATCCTTGGGGCGGGGGTCCCACCACCGACTCCGAAGAGTCCCCCTAGTCGAGGGCAGCGACTGAGCAGGTACAGGAGCGTCTATGGGTTCTGGCCGGCTGACCTGGGGCGGGAGCTGCCGCCAGCCCGGATCCAGAGCCCGAGTCTCCCGCCCTGCTAGGCGCGGGGAGACTGGAACGACCAGCCTGGTTAAGCGCATGGGGGGGCAAGCCCCAGCGTCGGGAGGGAAGTCAAGCGAACGTCCTCCACCCGGCTGGGCGTGGGAGGGCGGCAGTGGGCACGGGGTGGAGGAGGAAGCGTGTCCGAAAGCCGACAAGCCCATACCCGCTCTTCCGGGCGCAGAGGGGGCATACCCTACCCGGGAAGTGTCGTGGTGTGGCCCAGCCAGAGAATGGAGCCTGTCCCCCACCCGTCCGGGTGCAGAGGGGGTCCTAATCTGCGAGTTGTCAGTTAAGGATGGCCCAGGGGCCGGCTGAGACCCCGCCCAGGAGGGCGCAGGGGGATACTGTCCTTGCCCAAAAGCATCGATTGGAATGCCTGGTGAAGAATTACCCCTCCCACCCGTCCGGGTGCTGAGGGGGTCCTACTTTGCGAAACATTATGGAAGGAAGGCCCAGGGGCTGGTTGAGACCCCGCCCAGGAGGGCACAGGGGGATATAGCCCTTGTCTAGAGGCATTTATGGGATTGCCTGTAGCAGAATTACCCCCCACCCGTCCGGGCGCAGAGGGGTGCAGGTCACAGTAGCACTGTGACAGGTTCACGGCCAGTTCCGAAACTCCTGCCCAGCTAGGCGCAGGGAGTGAACTGGCCACCAGGGGGGAGCCGATCCCGATCCGAAGCCCCGTCGACACCGCCATCCGAGGGATCCGCCGCAACGGCCGCCACGGAAGCTGCCGGTGCAGGCGAACGGGTCCGACCCCTGCCTGCCGTCCTACGAGAAGACAGCCGGGCAGAGGAACGGAGCAGTCGCTCACCCGCCGCCCCCCCCGCCTGCCGTGGGGGCGGAAGTAGGTACCACGCCAGGCGATGGAGTGCTCCGGCTCCAGCCCAGCCTCGCGCCAGACTCTGGGAAGGGGGGGGGGGCGCAGAACGGGGGCTACGCGACCTCGGACACCGGGGGGGAGGCCGCGAAGCGGACCGGAGGCCAGGAGAGGGGGACCGCCGGGGGGGCACGCCGAGAGCGGGCGGCCGAACCCCGCTTACCCGCTGGGGGAGCCCTGGGAAAACACCCGAGCAGGGGATGAATGGAGGGGGGAGGAAGAGGGGGGGCAGTAAGAGGCCGAGGAGGGGCTGGGGCTGAGGCGGGCACGTCTGCGGGCCCTGTGTCCAGCCAGCTCAGGAGGGGAAGCAGGGGAAGGGGCAGTGGAAGGGGCAGGAGAAGGCACCCCAGGGGACAGGAGGGCAAAGAGCCAGTCAGCCTGACCCCTGAGAGCCAGCTCACGGACCTTAGCCAGGAGGCGATCCGTGTCCATGGCTGGAGCCGCAGGGTCAGGTCCGAGCTCTTCCATGCTTCCGTTCGAAAAGGCCCAGAATCCCCTGGGGTGCCAAACTCCTGAGCTCAGGCCCAAACCCTGTCCCCTCCTGTACCAATCCCAAGTGACCTAATATTCACCTTAACTCCTCCCTGGCCATGCCCCCATCAGTCAGGGCTCTCTTTCCTGAGGGGCTCAAGAGGCCTTTACCTTGTATATGATTTGGGTTAGCTGCACTGGAATCTATGTCTTTAAAGAAGACAGTTGTCCTTTTTTCTGTGGTGGTTTATAGCTGAAGATTGTAATGTATGGTGCATCAGCACAGAAGTTATAAGCATATTCTTGGTCTTTTACTGATTAGTGAAGTGATTCTCAGCTTGACTCACTTGTAAGGAGAGGGGTAGTGTAGGTGGTTGATAGCAGATCTTCCTCCATGTTCCCCATTAACTCATTGGGTGCAAGGGCAGATCCAGAGTCTAGTCTCGGGAGGGACACTGCCAGAAAATACTTTTTTTGCGGGCAATTTATCGGGGCAATGGCTGGTGTTGGTGCTTTCATCATCACGGCACCATGGATGTTATGGTGTCAGGATGATTGAAGCGCATTATTTCTATTACTACATTGTAATATAAAATGAAATGGTTCAACTCACCATAATGCAGAATCAGTGGGATCCCCGAGTGTGTCATTTTCCACGTCGACCTGCCTTCAGATGCAGCTTGTCACTTGCCACGTCCCTGCCACAAGCTGTGGATTGTCACTTGCCACGTCACCTGCCACACATTGCAGATTACACTTGCCACGTCACCTGCCAAACATTGCGGATTACACTTGCCACAACACCTGCCAAACATTGGGGATTACACTTGCCACATCACCTGCCACATGTTGCTGATTGTCCCTTACCATGTCACCTGCCACACATTGCGGATTACACTTGCCACGTCACCTGCCACACATTGGGGATTACACTTGCCACGTCACCTGCCACACGTTGCTGATTGTCACTTGCCACGTCACCTGCCACACGTTGCTGATTGTCACTTGCCACGTCACCTGCCACATGTTGCTGATTGTCACTTGCCTCGTCACCTGCTACACATTGCGGATTACACTTGCCACGTCACCTGCCACATGTTGCTTATTGTCATTGGCCTGCTGAGGTGCAGATTGTCAGAGAGAAGGCAGGCAGCAGAGAGATGGTGTAATCTCTCTGCTGCTGCGGCTGTACAGTGAGGGCGGAACTGCAGTGATGCAGGGCGGGCAGTGAGATGATGTCATCTCTCTGATGCTGTCAGGGGGCTTACCTCGGCAGGCGGGGCGCTCGCGGTGGTGTGCGACAGGGCGCGTCGGCGCGCGTTGGCGCACGGGTTCCTGCGGACCTTTGCCGTGCGTGTTCCTCGCGGCGCCAGCGTGTGTGTCCAGGATCGTCCCGCTGTGCACGCCGGTGTGCGGGGGCGCGCGCGCGGGCGTTGGTGGGCGCGCGTGCCTGTGGGTGCCGGGGTGCGCGCGTGCACGTCGTTTGGCGCCAAAAGCTCCATTTAAGCCGGTGTGCTCTTGTGACCAGTGCTGCCTAATCAACAGCTAGTCGTCCCTGAGCCTGACCTTGTACCTTGTCTGTTCCTGAAATACCTGCTGACCCAGCCTTGTCCCCCGACCTCTCTCTGAACTCTGCCTGTACCGACCTCTGCTAGTTTGACCATCCGCTTGCCTGTTCCACTGTACCTCTGCCGTCTGCCTGCTACCGAACCCGGCCTGTCTCCTGACCATCCGTCTGCCTGCTCCCTTGGATCCTATCTGCCTGTCTGCAGACTTCCTGCCTGCTGTCCATACAAGCCTGCTCAGCTCAGTGCCTGTGCTCCAGCCTATTCCAGCCTTCCCACCTGTTAACCCTGCAACATCTGGACAGCAATACCTGGACTACTATACAGGCCCTCATACCACTCCGTACTTACGTGCCTTCTGTTTACTCTACCAGGGGGCCGATAGTCGGAGGGTAAGGGAGCCTACCCTCTGCCCGACTGGACTCGCCGGTCTGGTAAGTAGGAGCCTGATAGTATTAGGCAGCCATGACCGAGTCCGGGCAGGGGGCTTCCCCCATGGACGAACTTTGCCGACATCTGGCGGGTTTGACCCAGGCAGTGAAGAGCCTACAAGAGGGATATTCCAGCCTGGAAGAACGTGTACAGGCCTTGTCCGCACCTTCCGGTCCGCCAGGGTCCGCAGCAGCCACCTCAGCACCTTCCGTGGTCATGTTACCTCCTGAGCCAAAAGTACCAGTACCTGAAAGATTTCTCGGAGACCGAAGTAGGTATCGTGCCTTCCAGAATGCCTGTAATCTCTACTTCGCCCTACAGCCACGCACGTTCTCCCTTGAAGCCACTAAGGTGGGCTTTGTTATCTCCTTACTTTCTGGTGAACCACAAACATGGGCCCACCGACTTTTGGAGCAAAAATCAGTCGTCTTGGATAGTCTGGAGGCCTTCTTTGGCGCTATGTCCCAACTATACGAAGACCCCCAGCTTACCGCCACCGCGGAAGCCACCTTACAGGCCCTTCGCCAGGGCCGTCGAGCAGCAGAAGACTATGCCGTCGAGTTCAGACGCTGGAGTTCTGACACGGCGTGGAATGACGCCGCGTTGCGCCATCAGTTCAGGATGGGGTTGTCAGATCCCCTCAAGGATGAGTTGGCACGGGTAGGGGTACCACAGACCCTGGAAGAGCTTATCAACCTGTCCATCCAAATAGACCGAAGATTGCGTGAGCGACGTACTGAAAGAACCACCAGTACCTTTCGCCCCACCTGGATGATTCCACAAGTACCCTGTCCTCCCAGCAGATCTTCCGCTCCTCCACCTGCCTCGGCCTATGATGCGCCAGAACCTATGCAGCTCGGCCTATTCCGCCCTTCTTTGACCCCGGAGGAGAAGACACGCAGACGGGCACACAACCTCTGCCTCTACTGTGGGGAATCCGGGCACTACGCCAGCGGTTGCCCCAACAAGATGCGTAAGTGTCGCTCTGCTGATCGCACCTGTGCTACTATTGTACCCACTATTGGCACACACCTAACCGTTTCTGTCACTTTACAGCTTCCCGGAAAGGCCATCCAAGTCCCAGCTATCATTGATTCCGGAGCCTGCACCTGTTTTATCGACCTTTGCCTCCCAACATGCCATTCCTCTCCAGCCCAAAACTCAAAGCCTTGCTGTTCATCTTGCAGACGGTTCTGCTCTCCGCTCCGGTCCGGTCACTCAAGAAACCGTCCCTTTAGAAGCCATCATGGGCCAACGACACCGTGAATATCTCTGTTTGGACGCCATCTCGTCCCCCCTTTTTCCAGTCATCCTTGGAATACCTTGGCTACAGGTGCACAACCCTCAAATCAACTGGGCTTCTGGTAATGTAGAGTGTAGAGTTCCTCTCTGGATATTGTCTTCAACACTGTCTACAAGGGACAGGCCGTGAGGTTACCCAACTCCTCTGTCTACATCCGGATGTTGATCTGCTTCAAGCTATCCCTGAACCTTACCAAGACTTTGCGGATGTGTTTAGCAAGAAGGGGGCAGAATCACTACCTCCACACAGGCCCTACGACTGCCCAATTGAATTACTTCCTGGAACCGAGGTACCTTTTGGTCGGATCTTCCCCCTGACTGAGCAGGAGCTGGGCACCCTGAAGCAGTATCTAGATGAAAATCTGAAGTAGAAATTTATCCGCCCGTCCACCTCCCCGGCCGGTGCAGGCTTATTCTTTGTGGAAAAGAAAGACCATTCTCTGCGGCCATGTATTGATTACCGCGAATTGAACAAGATAACTATTAAAAATCGTTACCCGCTTCTTCTGGTACCTGAGCTATTCCAAAGGCTGGGCACCGCCAGAATCTTTACTAAATTGGATCTTCTGGGGGCTTACTATTTAATCCGCATCCGAGAGGGTGACGAGTGGAAGACTGCGTTTCGCACTCGTTTTGGGCATTTCGAGTACCAGGTCATGCCCTTCGGTCTTTGTAATGCCCCAGCTACGTTCCAGCACTTTGTGAACGACATCTTTAGAGAATTCCTGGATCTCTACGTCATTGTCTATCTGAACGACATACTCATCTTCTCCTCTTCTTTGGCTGATCACCGCAGGCACGTCAGGAATGTTCTCATCCGGCTCAGGCAACATGGCCTATATGCTAAACTGGACAAGTGTGAGTTCGAACGTCAGAGTATCCAGTTCTTGGGACTCATTATTTCCGTAGAAGGAATTAAGATGGATCCACAAAAAGTGTCGGCCATCCTGGACTGGCCTGCTCCTACAGACAAGAAAGGAGTCCAACGTTTCGTAGGATTTTCTAACTTCTACAGAAAATTTATTAAAGACTTCTCTAAGATCATTTCACCAATAACGGAACTTACTAGACAGGGGGCACGATTCTGTTGGTCGTCCCGAGCACAGGCAGCTTTCGAGAAATTAAAGGGACTGTTTACTTCTGCTTCTATCCTCAAACACCCGGACCCTGCGCTACCGTTTGTGCTGGAAGTGGATGCTTCAGAGATCGCAGTGGGGGCAGTACTTTCTCAACGCCAGGGCCCCAAAGCTCTCCTGTTTCCTGTAGCATTCTTTTCCCGTAAACTCTCATCGTCTGAGAAGAATTATGACGTGGGAGACCGGGAGCTGTTTGCCATCAAAGCGGCTCTGGAGGAATGGCGCTATCTGTTGGAGGGTGCTGTACATCCGGTTCTCATCTTTACCGATCACAAGAACTTGGAATACCTAAGGGCAGCCAAGCGACTTAAACCACGACAGGCTAGATGGGCACTTTTTTTTTCCCGCTTCTCCTTTCATATTACGTACAGACCCGGATCCAAGAATGGAAAACCTGATGCTTTATCACGAATGTTTCACGATTCCAAGGAAACTGCTCCTCCTGATACTATTTTGCCAGCGGGAAATTTCTTACTCCTCCAGGGAGATTTAATTTCCAGGATTAAACAGGCCTCCTCTGAGATTCCTCTACCTACTGGAACCAGTTTAAGTGATGGGTTGCTCTGGCATGAAGGCAAGATTTTTGTACCTGAAAAGCTTAGAGTGCTGGTACTGGAACTGTGCCACGACCACAAGCTGGCGGGTCACTTCGGAGCCCGGAAAACCTCGGAATTGGTGCTACGCACCTTTTGGTGGCCATGTCTCCTGGAGGACTGTAAAAAGTATGTGGGTTCTTGCCACACTTGTGCCCGGAATAAATGCAACTGCTCAAAGGCCTGGGGATTATTGAGACCCTTACCGATTCCTGACAGACCTTGGAGAATGTTATCAATGGACTTCATTGTGGAGCTTCCCCCTTCTGAAGGTTTCTCAACCATCTTTGTGGTGATCGATAGGCTATCCAAGATGGCTCACTTCCTCCCTATGAAGGGTACTCCCACAGCCGTAGAAACGGCGAAGATATTCATCACAGAAATAGTGAGATTACATGGTGTACCCGCGAATATTGTATCCGATCGGGGTGTCCAATTTACCTCCCGGTTCTGGAGAGCACTGTGTGCCGCCCTGGAAATTGAATTAGCATTCTCCTCGGCCTACCACCCTCAGACGAACGGCCAGACAGAAAGAACTAACCAGACGCTGGAGCAATACCTCCGTTGTTTTTCTGTATTCACGCAAGATGACTGGGTGTCCTTGTTACCAGTCGCTGAATTCTCATATAACAACTCCCTACACTCTGCCATCAACCAGACTCCGTTCTTTGCAAATTACAGATTCAATCCGTCTTTTCTTCCCAGTTCTATCCCGGAATGTACCTTACCCGCAGTAACGGAAACAATGGAGTTCTTTTCTAGCAACTGTAAAATCTTGCAGGAAACCATGGCCAAATCCCAGGCTTCCTTCAAGAGGATGTTCGACAAGAAAAGGCGAGGAGAACTCGTCCTTGAGCCTGGCAACCAAGTGTGGCTCTCCACAACTAACCTAAGGTTGGCTTGTCCCTCCAGGAAGTTGGGACCTAAGTTCCTGGGCCCGTTTCGGGTAAAAAGGAAGGTGAATGATGTTGCTTTTGAACTGAGTCTGCCAGAGTCCCTTAGAATTCACCCGGTCTTTCACGTGTCGTTATTGAAACCAGTTACCCCCGATCCCTTTCCTGACCGTAAGGCTAAGCCACCGGAGTCTGTTTTGGTCAACAATGAGGAGGAGTTCGAAGTCGAGGCAATCCTGGATTGTAGGAAGAGGCACAAACAGCTCCAGTACCTCATTAAGTGGAAGGGGTATGGACCCGAGGATAACTTCTGGGAACCCGAAAGTAACCTCCATGCCAACGAATTATTACGAGTCTTCAAGAACTCCCATGCACCCAGGTTGGCCCAGCTGGGCATCCGGAGGCTGCCCTTGAGGGGGGGGCACTGTCAGGGGGCTTACCTCGGCAGGCGGGGCGCTCGCGGTGGTGTGCGACAGGGCGCGTCGGCACGCGTAGGCGCGCGCGTTCCTGCGGACCTCGCCGTGCGTGTTCCTCGCGGCGCCGGCGTGTGTGTCCAGGATCGTCCCGCTGTGCACGCCGGTGTGCGGGGGCGCGCGCGCGGGCGTTGGCGGGCGCGCATGCCTGTGGGTGCCGGGGTGCGCGCGTGCACGTCGTTTGGCGCCAAAAGCTCCATTTAAGCCGGTGTGCTCTTGTGACCAGTGCTGCCTAATCAACAGCTAGTCGTCCCTGAGCCTGACCTTGTACCTTGTCTGTTCCTGAAATACCTGCTGACCCGGCCTTGTCCCCCGACCTCTCTCTGAACTCTGCCTGTACCGACCTCTGCTAGTTTGACCATCCGCTTGCCTGTTCCACTGTACCTCTGCCGTCTGCCTGCTACCGAACCTGGCCTGTCTCCTGACCATCCGTCTGCCTGCTCCCTTGGATCCTATCTGCCTGTCTGCAGACTTCCTGCCTGCTGTCCATACAAGCCTGCTCAGCTCAGTGCCTGTGCTCCAGCCTATTCCAGCCTTCCCACCTGTTAACCCTGCAACATCTGGACAGCAATACCTGGACTACAATACAGGCCCTCATACCACTCCGTACTTTCGTGCCTTCTGTTTACTCTACCAGGGGGCCGATAGTCGGAGGGTAAGGGAGCCTACCCTCTGCCCGACTGGACTCGCCGGTCTGGTAAGTAGGAGCCTGATAGATGCCCGCCGGCTCACTGACTGGCCAGTCTCTGCGCTCACCTGCGGACCGGCCCGCCCCTTCACTCGATGTCTACCTGTCCGCTCAGGCTCCCTCTCACCTGCCAACCCCCGCTGACTGGCCAGCCCACTCGTTAACCCGCACACTTGCCCCCCCTGCCCGCTCACTCATCTGCTGACTGGCCTGCCAATCACAAATTTCTTAGAAGGGGCAATTGCCCCATTGCCCCCCCTGGAGAGGACTACCCCCAGGGTGGGTTCTTCTGGGCTACACTAGGCACCTATAACAGGGCCACTCTCCTCATACATGGGGTACCTTTACTTGAGTCACATTCACGACCCAGAAGATGACAAATATGAACAAACTCTAGTAAACTCTCTTGATGTAATAAGCATCACCACGATCACTTGTACCTTTACTCTGTGCTGCTTCCATCAATGCCCTGGGACAATGCTGAAGCCACCATGGGGGAATACTCAACCTTAAGGCAGGCCTCCACTCTCAGGGATGAACTTACGCTTAAGGGCAGCACACCGACTGCATCACACCGCAGAGCTCTGCATGTGCAGGGCGCTGCTGTCTCTGCGCGTTATTCCAAAAGTTCTTTGGTGTGGGCCTTTTTTGAGACGAGTGCATCAGATCCCACCGCTGCTATTTGCAACATATGTTTCAAGCGTATCTCGCGTGGCCAAAACATCACCCGCTTGGGCACCACATGCTTGACCAGACATATGTCAACCTGCCATGCAGTTCGTTGGCAAGCGTACCTAAAAGACCCACACCAAAGAACAAAGCGGACCTCTCCTTGCTCCTCATCAGTTGGGATCTCCAACCCCACTATACCTTCAGTCCTCTCTAAAACCTGCACTGAGAGGAATGAAGGTGTAGAATTAGGTGTGTCACAGCCAAGTACTTGTGGGCAATCTGCTATCGGTACACCAACGTCAGATTGTACTAGGTAAATTTCCCTGCCCCAGCTGCTGCACCGCCGAAAGAAGTTCGCACCCAGCCATCCACATGCCCAGCGGTTGAATGCTAGCTTGGCTAAATTACTAGCACTTCAACTACTGCCTTTTCAGTTGGTAGACTCTGCCCCCTTCCGTGAGTTTGTGGAATGTGCGGTTCCTCAGTGGAAGGTTCCCAAACGCCACTTTTTCTCATGACAGGCGATTCTGGCTCTCTACCGGCATGTGGAAGGCAATGTCTTGGCCTTGCTGGACAGGACAGTCAGCGGTAAGGTGCATATTACTGCTGACTCATGGTCCAGCAGCATAAACCAGGTATGGTGGTTTGCGACAATGGCACCAACCTCCTCTTCGCCCTCTGACAGGGACAACTGACCCATGTGCCCTGTTTGGCTCACGTCCTTAACTTGGTGGTACAGCGGCAGGTACCCGGGCTTACAGGATGTCCTGAGGCAGGCCAGGAAAGTCTGTGTGCATTTCCACAGATCATATAATGCCAGTGCTCGGCTAGCTGACCTCCAAAAGGAATTTAACCTGCCCAAGAACTGCCTAATCTGTGACATGCCCACCAGGTGGAACTCATTGTTGGCCATGCTGCAGCGGCTGCACACGCAGCAAAGGGCCATCAATGAGTACCTATGCGACTATGGCACCAGGACAGGGTCAGGGGACCTTGTTTTTTTTCCCCATGCCAGTGGGCTATGATTAGGGATGCATGCACTGTCCTGTCACCATTTGAGGAGGCCACGAGGATGGTGAGCAGTGACAGTGCATGCATCAGTGACACTGTCCCTCTTGTCCACCTGTTGGAGCACACGCTGCGTGGAATAATGGACAGGACACTTAAGGCAGAACAGAGGGAGGTATCAAGGTATCAAGGGGAGGGATGAGGGATGATTACTGGCTGGGAACCCTCCTTGATCCATGTTACAAGGGTAAGGTTGCGGACCTTATCTTGCCATCGCAGAGGGAGCAGAGGATGAAAAAAGGTTTGTGCAACGTGTTTCCAGAGCCTGAAAGCTTACAATTTCCTGGTCCTCCTGGACAACGTGTTGCTGAGGCTTCGGTCAGTCACAGAAGGAGCGGTGAAGGTGGCCGTCTGACCGATGCGGTCAGATAATTTTTTAGTCCGCAACCCCAAGGTCTGATCGGTTCCAGCAACCATCGCTAGCATCTGATTCACATGGTGTAAGATTACCTAGGGGCAAGATCAGACTTGGACACCTTTCCCACCGAAAATCCTCTGGGTTACTGGGTCTTGAGGATGGATCACTGGCCAGAGCTTGCACAGTATGCAATTGAGCTACTGGCCTGTCCTGCATCCAGCTTTCTTTCGGAACGCACATTCAGTGCTGCTGGAGGCTTTGTAACCGATCACCGAATCGGTCGATCGGCTGACCTTCATAAAAAATGAATCAGTCTTGGATCACCAGCTACCAAGCACCTGATGCTGATGTAACCGATTGATTTCTTTTTAATGTGAGATCCCTTCAAGACTGCCTATACTGATGCTGAGTGACTATCCTCTTCCTCCTCAATTTTCATGCTGATAGCTTGTAAGAACATTTTTGGTTCTGGGCACCACCACCAGTGGCCAAGGCCCAATTTTTCTGCCCTGTTTAACAGGGGCGTATAATTATAATTTTTGATGCAATACTTTGCAGCAGGGCTTATTCCTGCACTCCAACTATAGCATTTCTGAGGGGTTGCAGTGTTGTTGAAATTTTTCTGCCCCTGTTTAACAGGGGCGTATAATTACAATTTTTGATGCAATACTTTGCAGCAGGGCTCATTCCTGCGCTCCAACTAGAGTATCTGTGAGGGGTTGCAGTGTTGTGGCACCAGTGCCTAAGGCCCAATTTTTCTGCCCCTGTTCAACAGGGACATGTAATTACAATTCTTGATCTAATATTTCACAGCATGGCCCATTCCTGCGCCCACCAAGAGTAACTGTGAGGGCTTACAGTGTTGTGGCAACACCACCACCAAAGGCCCCAATTTCTGCAGAGTATATAGGGCAGGCCCCTACTTTCAAACATCCAACTTACAAATGACTCCTACTTGCAAACGGAAGGAGACAACAGGAAGTGAGATGAAATTTACCCCTAGGAAGGGAAATTCTCTCCTGTAAGAGTTAATATGGGAAAAACATGTCTCCTCTTCACTGATGCTTAATCACCAATTCTTGTTTCACTAAAAACCCCAAATTTTCAAAAAAAATGTGTCATTGGGACAGAAAGTCAGGTGAAATCTTCTGAAGAGGTGCACAGACAGCAAAACAAATGTTACAGGGGTGATAACCCTTCCCTATGTTTTCCAAAAAGCCTACATGTTTATTTTTTGGCTGGAGCTACACTTTAAAAATGTACCAGTTCAAAATTACAAACAGAATCTATTTAACAACAAACCTACAGTTCCTGTCTTGTTTGCACCGTCTGTATACTGCTGTTCAGAGTATATAGGGCCTGGGGGCCCCACGCCTTTCCTTTTTTTAATTTGGGTGCGGGGTTCCCCTTAATATCCATACAAGACCCAAAGGGCCTGGTAATGGACTGGAGGGGTACACATGCCGTTTGTCTCACTGATTTTCATCCGTATTGCCGGGACCCGATATTACATTAAAGCCGCAAGCAGTTTTAAATTACTTTTATTCCTTTAAAAATGTCATTTTGTGCAGGGACTGTTCTAAGCACGGGAAACACGCGCCACTTTACAGGCATACTATAGACACTCCCCAGGTACGATATTTAAAGGAATATTTCACTTTTTTTCACTTTAAGCATTATTAAAATCACTGCTCCGAAAAAATGGCCGTTTTTAAAACTTTTTTTTTGCATCGATACATGTCCCCTGGGGCAGGACCCGGGTCCCCAAACCCTTTTTAGGACAATAACTTGCATATTATCTTTTAAAATTAGCACTTTTGATTTCAAACGTTCGAGTCCCATAGACTTTAATGGGGTTCTAAAGTTCGCGCAAACTTTCGGTCCGTTCGCAGGTTCTGGTGTGAACCGAACCGGGGGGGTGTTCGGCTCACCCCTAGTAGGCACAACAGGTGCATAATAACAAACTTGCTGGTGCACATAGGCAATAGTTCCAGCTGGTGACAACCCTGCACGTAATAGCAGGAGTCCAGGGTAGTCATCCGACCAAAAGGGACTCAGCCTGCAGTCACCGGTAGGGCAGTGGAATAGGATTCAGAGCTTGCCTCTCAGCGGTGTGATGGTAGCGATTTCAGCCAGGAGGATGCATCTCTGGGTGATGTAAAGACTTGTTAACTCATTCCTTCTCGTACCTTGTTGCCAAGCTAAGGGTCTCTGTACGCAGGTTTGGGTCTAATTGCTACTTGTAACTGACCGCTGGGGAAGGAGATAGAACATCAACTCCCTCGCTACTGGAGGACCCCTCACCTATTTCAGGTACCACCCCTCATGAATTCATGGCTGCTAGTGTTTGGTTGCCCAACTGCAACTGCATTACTTTTCTTTTTGTCTTGCCTTATTGTACTGCCTTTACTTCATACCCTGTATGTGCTTTGCTGACCCAAGTTCTTTTAATATGCCAGAACCAGCATGCACTCCTTTGAATAACTTTGGGAGGAGGCTTAGAACAGTTGAGGCAACTTTTACATAAACAGTTTTGGCATTACAGGTCAACATGAACATTGTCAATAACCTATCCCTCGCTTCAATTATTTGGCTGCCCAGGCATACCATTATAGATGATAGTCCATAATTGGTGTGTTCCATGATTTGGCTGTCCTCTGAATCCCCGATGTCTTCAATAGACTAACAGATGCAGCAGTCTTATATCATGCTTATTCAGAGCTGAAAGTCCTGCTGGTTGAAGGAAATAAAATTGTATAATATATGACCCGCCTTATAGTAACAGTAGAAATAGTATACACATTTAATTAATGTGGACACTGATATCGGATATATACAGAATTTTGGTTTTGGGTAGAGTAAAATGGATTTTTCAGGATACACGAAAATGGTTGTTATATGTATATTGTACATCAATTATTAGTCATCTTGTGGAATGCATAACGTTAGCACAGGGCTCTATGTCTACATTAGGGATGAGCTTCGTGTTCGAGTCGAACCCATGTTCGACTCGAACATCGGCTGTTCGGTCGTTCGCTGAATTGCGAACGATATGGACCGTTCGCGCCAAATTCGTGTGGCGCGTCACGGCCCATAATTCACTGCGGCATCGCAGTGCATTGCTTGCTGATGATTGGCCAAGCATGCACTATGACCCGCATGCTTGGCCAATCACACCGCCGCCTGAACAGAGAGCCGTAATTGGCCAAAGCCAAGGAGGCTTTGGCCAATTATGGCTCAGGGGATTTAGTACACGCCCCACACTATATAAGGCCGCCTGCACGGCGGCCCTGTGTAGTGTGTGTTCCGGCGTTGAAAGAGATAGACAGAGAGACAGTGTCATTTGATTTGAGTTAGATAGATTAGGCAGAACAGTCAGTCAGTTAGCTGCACTTACAGTGTATTGTGTATATATATGCATCCCAGGTGTTGCATATATATATATATATATACACTGTATTCAGTTTAGCTAGATCCGTTCCTGTTATCTTCTAGACTATTTACATTTAGTGCAGTGCATCCTGCTCACAGTGTTCAGCTAGATCCGTTCCTGTTATCTTCTAGACTATTTACATTTAGTGCAGTGCGTCCTGCTCACAGTGTTCAGCTAGATCCGTTCCTGTTAAATTCTAGACTATTTACATTTAGTGCAGTGCGTCCTGCTCACAGTGTTCAGCTAGATCCGTTCCTGTTATCTTCTAGACTATTTACATTTAGTGCAGTGCGTCCTGCTCACAGTGTTCAGCTAGATCCGTTCCTGTTAAATTCTAGACTATTTACATTTAGTAAAGTGCGTCCTGCTCACAGTGTTCAGCTAGATCCGTTCCTGTTATCTTCTAGACTATTTACATTTAGTGCAGTGCGTCCTGCTCACAGTGTTCAGCTAGATCCGTTCCTGTTATCTTCCTACTGACAGGCAGGCTTGTCTTGTTACAGTATTAACAGCTACCTAAAGAAAATTACTGGTGTTCTTTTGATCCTATTAGTACCACGGTCAGGCATCTAGACTTTTTACATTTGGTAAAGTGCGTCCTGCTCACAGTGTTCAGCTAGATCCGTTCCTGTTATCTTCTAGACTATTTACATTTAGTGCAGTGCGTCCTGCTCACAGTGTTCAGCTAGATCCGTTCCTGTTATCTTCCTACTGACAGGCAGGCTTGTCTTGTTACAGTATTAACAGCTACCTAAAGAAAATTACTGGTGTTCTTTTGATCCTATTAGTACCACGGTCAGGCAGCTAGACTTTTTACATTTGGTAAAGTGCGTCCTGCTCACAGTGTTCAGCTAGATCCGTTCCTGTTATCTTCTAGACTATTTACATTTAGTGCAGTGCGTCCTGCTCACAGTGTTCAGCTAGATCCGTTCCTGTTATCTTCCTACTGACAGGCAGGCTTGTCTTGTTACAGTATATAAAGCTACCTGAAGAAAATTACTGGTGTTCTTTTGATCCTATTAGTACCAGGGTCAGGCAGCTTGACTATTTACATTTAGTGCAGTGCGTCCTGCTCACAGTGTTCAACAAGATCCGTTCCTGTTATCTTCCTACTGACAGGCAGGCTTGTCTTGTTACAGTATTAACAGCTACCTAAAGAAAATTACTGGTGTTCTTTTGATCCTATTAGTACCACGGTCAGGCAGCTAGACTTTTTACATTTAGTAAAGTGCGTCCTGCTCACGGTGTTCAGCTAGATCCGCTCCTGTTATCTTCTAGACTATTTACATTTAGTGCAGTGCGTCCTGCTCACAGTGTTCAGCTAGATCCGTTCCTGTTATCTTCCTACTGACAGGCAGGCTTGTCTTGTTACAGTATATAAAGCTACCTGAAGAAAATTACTGGTGTTCTTTTGATCCTATTAGTACCACGGTCAGGCAGCTAGACTATTTACATTTAGTGCAGTGCGTCCTGCTCACAGTGTTCAGCTAGATCCGTTCCTGTTATCTTCCTACTGACAGGCAGGCTTGTCTTGTTACAGTATTTACAGCTACCTAAAGAAAATTACTGGTGTTCTTTTGATCCTATTAGTACCACGGTCAGGCAGCTAGACTATTTACATTTAGTACAGTGCGTCCTGCTCACAGTGTTCAGCTAGATCCGTTCCTGTTATCTTCCTACTGACAGGCAGGCTTGTCTTGTTACAGTATATAAAGCTACCTGAAGAAAATTACTGGTGTTCTTTTGATCCTATTAGTACCACGGTCAGGCAGCTAGACTATTTACATTTAGTGCAGTGCATCCTGCTCACAGTGTTCAGCTAGATCCGTTCCTGTTATCTTCTAGACTATTTACATTTAGTGCAGTGCGTCCTGCTCACAGTGTTCAGCTAGATCCGTTCCTGTTATCTTCCTACTGACAGGCAGGCTTGTCTTGTTACAGTATATAAAGCTACCTGAAGAAAATTACTGGTGTTCTTTTGATCCTATTAGTACCACGGTCAGGCAGCTAGACTATTAACATTTAGTGCAGTGCGTCCTGCTCACAGTGTTCAGCTAGATCCGTTCCTGTTATCTTCCTACTGACAGGCAGGCTTGTCTTGTTACAGTATTTACAGCTACCTAAAGAAAATTACTTGTGTTCTTTTGATTCTATTAGTACCACGGTCAGGCAGCTAGACTATTTACATTTAGTACAGTGCGTCCTGCTCACAGTGTTCAGCTAGATCCGTTCCTGTTATCTTCCTACTGACAGGCAGGCTTGTCTTGTTACAGTATATAAAGCTACCTGAAGAAAATTACTGGTGTTCTTTTGATCCTATTAGTACCACGGTCAGGCAGCTAGACTATTTACATTTAGTGCAGTGCGTCCTGCTCACAGTGTTCAGCTAGATCCGTTCCTGTTATCTTCCTACTGACAGGCAGGCTTGTCTTGTTACAGTATATAAAGCTACCTGAAGAAAATTACTGGTGTTCTTTTGATCATATTAGTACCACGGTCAGGCAGCTAGACTATTTACATTTAGTACAGTGCGTCCTGCTCACAGTGTTCAGCTAGATCCGTTCCTGTTATCTTCCTACTGACAGGCAGGCTTGTCTTGTTACAGTATATAAAGCTACCTGAAGAAAATTACTGGTGTTCTTTTGATCCTATTAGTACCACGGTCAGGCAGCTAGACTATTTACAGTTAGTGCAGTGCGTCCTGCTCACAGTGTTCAGCTAAACCTACAAGTTAGTGGGGTGCGTCCAACTCACAGTGTTCAGCTAAAGCTACCTGTAGAAGATTGGTGGTGTTCTCATACTACTGGCAGGCAGTTGATTTTGCTAGCCGCAGTATATATATATATATATATATATATATATCCCAGCTTAGTGCAGCTACAGGCCATTAGTATGTCTGGAAGGCCAAGAAGGAGAGGCAGACAGTCGCAAGCCAATAAGAGAGGGCAAGCAGGCTCTGTGTCTAGTGCTGGTCGTGGAGACGGTGCATCCTCATCAGCACGTGGCCATGGGACACGCTTGGCCTTTTTTTCGGCAGCTGGCCGCGTTGAGCCGCAACACGCGGAAGACTTGGTCGAGTGGATGACCAAGCCGTCCTCATCCTCCTCATCCTCTCTCACCCATGCCCAGGGTGCTTTGTCTGGCAAAGCAGCGGCCTCTTCCCTCGGCTCAATGTCATCAGTGACTCCTTCCCTAGCTCCACCATGTCCTCCTGAGGAGTCCCTCGAACTGTTTGACCACAGTGTTGGGTACATGCTCCAGGAGGATGCCCAGCGTTTGGAAGGCTCTGATGATGATACTGAGCTCGATGAAGGCAGTAACATGAGCACGGACAGAGGGGGTGGCCATGGGACACGCTTGGCCTTTTTTTCGGCAGCTGGCCGCGTTGAGCCGCAACACGCGGAAGACTTGGTCGAGTGGATGACCAAGCCGTCCTCATCCTCCTCATCCTCTCTCACCCATGCCCAGGGTGCTTTGTCTGGCAAAGCAGCGGCCTCTTCCCTCGGCTCAATGTCATCAGTGACTCCTTCCCTAGCTCCACCATGTCCTCCTGAGGAGTCCCTCGAACTGTTTGACCACAGTGTTGGGTACATGCTCCAGGAGGATGCCCAGCGTTTGGAAGTCTCTGATGATGATACTGAGCTCGATGAAGGCAGTAACATGAGCACGGACAGAGGGGGTGCCCAAGAAGGACAGCAATCTGGCAGTCATGCTCCCCCTGCTGCAGCATACTGCCAGGTTTGCTCCAGTGATGAGGAGGGAGGGGATGATGAGGTCACTGACTCAACGTGGGTGCCTGATAGGAGCGAGGAGGAGGAGGAGGAGGCGGCACATCACCAACGAGGCAGGATGCCCTCCAGGGGCCAGCCTAAGGGCAGCACATTGACTGCATCACATGTGCAGGGCGCTGCAGTCTCTGCACGTTATTCAAAAAGTTCTTTGGTGTGGGCCTTTTTTGAGACGAGTGCATCAGATCGCACCGCTGCTATTTGCAACATATGTCTCAAGCGTATCTCACGTGGCCAAAACATCTCCCGCTTGGGTACCACATGCTTGACCAGACATATGTTGACCTGCCATGCAGTTCGTTGGCAAGCACATCTAAAAGACCCACACCAAAGAACAAAGAGGACCTCTCCTTGCTCCTCATCAGCTGAGATTTCCAACCCCACTAGACCTTCAGTCCTCTCTGAGACCTGCACTGAGAGGAATGAAGGTGTAGAATTAGGTGTGTCACAGCCAAGTACATGTGGGCAATCTGCTTTTGGTACACCGACGTCAGATTGTACCAGGCAAATTTCCCTGCCGCAGCTGCTGCACCGCCGAAAGAAGTTTGCTCCCAGCCATCCACATGCCCAGCGGTTGAATGCTAGCTTGGCAAAATTGCTGGCACTTCAACTGCTGCCTTTTCAGTTGGTAGACTCTGCCCCCTTCCGTGAGTTTGTGGAATGTGCGGTTCCTCAGTGGCAGGTACCCAAACGCCACTTTTTCTCACGGAAGGCGATTCCGGCTCTCTACCGGCATGTGGAAGGCAATGTCCATGCCTCGCTGGACAGGGCGGTCAGCGGTAAGGTGCATATTACCGCTGACTAATGGTCCAGCAGGCATGGACAGGGACGTACCTAAGTTTCACGGCGCATTGGGTGACTCTGCTGGCAGCTGGGAAGGATGCAGGACAAAGTGCAGTAGTGTTGGAGGTTGTTCCGCCACCACGCCTCCAAAATGCTAATGATTGTGACACACCTCTCTCCTCCACCCCTTCCTCTTCTTCTTCCTCCATGGCCTCTTCCTCGGAACCAGCGGTGCTCCGTAGTCGTTCAAGGGGCTACGCAAGTACGCAGGCCAAAAGATGCCATGCGGTGCTTGAGCTGGTGTGCTTGGGGGACAGGAGCCACACTGGGGCAGAGGTTCTGTCAGCTCTGCAGGGGCAGGTTCAGAGGTGGTTGACGCCACGCCAACTTAAGGCAGGAATGGTGGTTTGCGACAATGGCACCAACCTCCTCTCTGCCCTCCGACAGGGACAAATGACCCATGTGCCCTGTTTGGCTCACGTCCTTATCTTGGTGGTGCAGCGGTTCTTGGCAGGTACCCGGGCTTACAGGATGTCCTGAGGCAGGCCAGGAAAGTCTGTGTGCATTTCCGCCGGTCATATAATGCCAGTGCTCGGCTGACGGACCTCCAAAAGGAGTTTACCCTGCCCAAGAACCGCCTAATCTGTGACATGCCCACCAGGTGGAACTCAACGTTGGCCATGCTGCAGCGGCTGCACACGCAGCAGAGGGCCATCAATGAGTACCTGTGCGACTATGGCACCAGGACAGGGTCAGGGGAGCTTGGTTTTTTTTCCCCACGCCAGTGGGCCATGATCAGGGATGCATGCACTGTCCTGTCACCATTTGAGGAGGCCACGAGGATGGTGAGCAGTGACAGTGCATGCATCAGTGACACTGTCCCCCTTGTCCACCTGTTGGAGCACACGCTGCGTGGAATAATGGACAGGGCACTTGAGGCAGAACAGAGGCAGGAAGAGGAGGACTTCCTTAGCTCTCAAGGCCCCCTTTATCCAGACAGTGTTCCTGCGTGCCCGCCGATCACACAGGAAGAGGACGAGGAGGAGGAGGAGGAGGAAGATTGTGTCAGTATGGAGGTGGAGCCTGGCACTCAGCATCAGCAGCAGTCTTTAAGGGATCAGTCCCAAGAAACACATGGACTTGTACGTGGCTGGGAGGAGGTGGTTGCGGACCATGTCGTCCTTAGTGACCCAGAGGACTCCGGACCGAATGCCTCAGCAAACCTACGCTGCATGGCCTCCCTGATCCTGCAAAGCCTGCGTAAGGATCCTCGTATTCGTGGTATCAAGGAGAAGGACCAATACTGGCTGGCAACCCTCCTTGATCCACATTACAAGGGTAAGGTTGCGGACCTTATCTTGCCATCGCAGAGGGAGCAGAGGATGAAACATCTTCGGGAGGCCTTGCAGAAAGGTCTGTGCAACGCGTTCCCAGAGACTGGGAGGTTACAAACTCCTGTTTCTGGACAACGTGTTGCTGAGGCTTCGGTCAGTCAAAGAAGGAGCGGTGGAGAAGGTGGCCGTCTGACCGATGCGTTCAGACAATTTTTTGGTCCGCAGCCCCAAGGTATGATCGGTTCCAGCAACCATCGCCAGCGTCTGTTTTACATGGTGCAGGAATACCTAGGGGCAAGATCAGACTTGGACACCTTTCCCACCCAAAATCCTCTGGGTTACTGGGTCTTAAGGATGGATCACTGGCCAGAGCTTGCACAGTATGCAATTGAGCTACTGGCCTGTCCTGCATCCAGCATTCTTTCTGAACGCACATTCAGTGCTGCTGGAGGCGTGGTAACCGTTCACAGGGTGCGTCTGTCCACCGACTCGGTCGATCGACTGACCTTCATAAAAATGAATCAGTCTTGGATCACCACCAGCTACCAAGCACCTGATGCTGATGTAACCGAATAATTATTTTTGAAATCTCAGATCCCTTCAAAGACTGCCTATGCTGATGCTGAGTGACTATCCCTGAGTAATTATCCTCTTCCTCCTCAATCATCACGCTGATAGCTTGTAAGAACATTTTTGGTTCTGGGCGCCACCACCAGTGCCTAAGGCACAATTTTTCAGCCCCTGTTTAACAGGGGCGTGTAATTACAATTTTTGATGTAATACTTTGCAGCAGGGCTCGTTCCTGCATTCCAACTAGAGTGTCTGTGAGGGGTTGCAGTGTTGCGGCACCAGCACTAGTGCCCAAGGCCCAATTTTTCTGCTCCTGTTCAACAGGGGCATGTAATTACAATTCTTGATCTAATATTTCACAGCAGGGCCCTGTGAGGGCTTACAGTGTTGTGGCCACAGCAACACCTAAGGCCCAAATTTCTGCTGAGTATATAGGGCAGGACCCTACTTTCAAACATCTAACTTACAAACGACTCCTACTTGCAAACGGAAGGAGACAACAGGAAGTGAGATGAAATCTACCCCTAAGAAGGGAAATTCTCTCCTGTAAGAGTTAATATGGGAAAAAAAATTCTCCTTTCCACTGATGCTTTCCAATCCTTGTTCCACAAAAAAACCCAAATTTTCAAAAAACATTTTTCATTGGGACAAAAAGTGAGGTGAAATCTTCTGAAGAGGAGGAAAGACAGCAAAACAAATGTCACAGGGGTGATAACCCTTCCCTATGTTTTCCAAAAAGCTTAAAAAAGATTTTTTGGCTGGAGCTAAACACGTTAAAAATGTACCCGTTCAAAATTACAAAGAGATTCTACTTAACAACAAACCTACAGTCCCTGTCTTGTTTGCACCGCCTGTATACTGCTGTTCAGAGTATATAGGGCCTGGTGGCCCCACACCTTTCCTTATTTTAATTTGGGTGCGGGGTTCCCCTTAATATCCATACAAGACCCAAAGGGCCTGGTAATGGACTGGGGGGTACCCATGCCGTTTGTCGCACTGATTTTCATCCATATTGCCATGACCCGACATTACATTAAACCCGCAAGCAGTTTTAAATTAGATTTTTTCCTTTAAAAATGACATTTGGTGCAGGGACTGTTCTAAACACGGGAAACACGCGTCACTTTACAGGCATACTATAGACACCCCCCAGGTACGATATTGAAAGGAATATTTCACTTTTTTTTTTTTACTTTAAGCATCATTAAAATCACTGCTCCCGAAAAAACGGCCGTTTTTAAAAGTTTTTTTTGCATTGATACATGTCCCCTGGGGTAGGACCCGGGTCCCCAAACCCTTTTTAGGACAATACCATGCAAATTAGCCTTTAAAATGAGAACTTTTGATTTCAAACGTTCGAGTCCCATAGACGTCAATGGGGTTCTAACGTTCGTGCGAACTTTCGGTCCGTTCGCAGGTTCTGGTGCGAACCGAACCGGGGGGTGTTCGGCTCATCCCTAGTCTACATATTGCTAGTTTTATCGGTTTAGCTTTTTGTTGGCTCTGCACTGTATTACATAATTGTTTGATACACAGGACTTAAAATGTTACTTACTGACGGTTTACGTCTTCCTCTCTCCCCCCCCCTTCCATTTGTCTCTCTTTCTCTCTACCCCCCCTCCATTTTCCATTTGTCTCTCACCCCCCCCTCCATTTGTCTCTCTCTTTCTCTCTCTTCCCACCCCCTTCCATTTGTCTCTTTCTCCCTCTTACCCTCTTTCCCTCTGTTTTAATTTCTTTCATTGTAAGGCCTAGCACATTACTTGTTACTGGCATTGGTAATATTTGTATGCTTTAAATATACATTTCTCATATTTCAGGTTGTCATTAAAATATCGGCTCTATTGGTAAATTTTTTTCATAAAAAAAGTTGTGGGTTTTGGCAACACTGATACAAAGCTCCCTGTAAAATCCTGAGACTTCATACAGCACTGAGAACCGCTGCAGTCATTATTGAGGTAAATGGTGCATTTGGACCAGTTTGGTCCAAACAAACTTCAAAGTTACAATAAACGTGGACATTTAGTTTTAATCCTGTTTGTGCTAGAACAATACATCCTGTCTTTATATTTCAGAGTTGCAGTCTCCCCATCTCATGAGATGGATTTCACCGGTGGGGAAACATATCTATCCAGCTTTGACCCTAAGGCGTATTTGACTTCATTCTTCACTCTTGGGTCCAGAGGAGACAGCATACTGAAGTTTAGACTACAAAAACTCTATGAAACTTTTGGGCCAGGTATGAAGACACTCTACCATAGAGATCAATAATTTTAATACGGTTCTGGTAGTATTGTGGTTTTATAGCTCAATGAAAATCGTTCATTGTTGCAATGAGATGTTCAGCATATATCCTCTGTCAGAATGGAGATCTGCCTTGTTTAGACAGATCTCTGTTCTGTGTCTCTGCCTGGCGATCGGCAGATGCCGGCGGACATCCAGTGCCCGGCACCCGCAGATTGGCTTCTACTGTGAGTAATCACAGCAGAAGCGGGCCGCCGGTGGCATGCATGTGCTCCCTAGGCAGAAGTGCAGAATCGCGCATATATATATATATATATATATATATATATATATATGACAGTACAGTTTCCTGTCCTGATAATTGTCCCCCAGGTTGAGGGGCTCCAGGGGTATTTAATGTGGAGGAATCTGTTTTATCAGTAAAATTCAGTTGGGGACCTGGAGCCCGGAGAATCCATAGCGTTATGGGTGGGACGGAATCTCCAATCCTGGGACTGGGTTTTGGGAACAGCTAGGAGTCTGGCTGGTTGATTGAGCAGGTGGGTCCTGGGCTTATAGCAGTCAGAACTACGGTTCTGGGCTCCACCCTCCCGAAAAGTCCAGGCAAGCAAGGGAGAAGCATGCATGTCTGCATGGTATAGTCAGAGGGCCCAAAGCTGTGGGCTGAGCAGCAAGGAAGCTGAAAAGAGGTACAGTAGTTGTACGGGAACTCTGTTATATGGCCAAAAGGGCTGAAGCGTAAAGCCTAAACGGCAGTACTGCTGAGAGGAGCCAGGTGGCTTGGTGTTTTTTCGTTTATTATTACATTACTGATGTAGCAAATTTGAAACCCCCTGCGTTGGAATACTCAATGGACATTTTCTTTCTTTAATGAAAGTGGGCCAACAAGCCCTTAAATGGCATGACTGGCGTGGACTCTGCTCACTGGTGTGCTCTACACAGAAGCTAAAGAACCCCCAATATTACAAGTGGTGGAGAATGCGGGCATAACTGAAGATCCTCGCATATACCAGTGAGCTATTGCCAGAAACTACCTGTGCTCTGCAGCAGGTGGTGTACCTGGAAGGGAGAGGCCCCTTAAAGAGACAGTGCTCCTGTTGTTGTTCTGTGCAGTGAAGTAACTGTGAGTATGGAGATTTGAATCTGCAGTGGATAGGTGCAAGTGTCAACTGTCAAGAATGGACCAAGCTAAAGTGGAAGGCAAGCCAACCTTCGATACAAAGAGAGAGCTGATAGATGTCCATACCTGGGAGAGGGTTGTTGTTGCCCCTGGCAACGCTGCTGTAATTAAACCAGCAGCTGTTGCGAAAAGTGTGAAAGTGACACAGCTTGTGACAGGGTCCAGTGGAGGGAAGCCTGTGTTGTGCCAGAAGAGAGGCTGGCCAAAGGCCAGGACTGAGAGTGGTGGCCCATAGCAACACAGAGGAGGCCAGTCGGGCTGTCTGTGGACCATGGGGTGTGCCTGCCAAGGGTCATGGCAAACGGCTTCCGGGGGAGCCAATACAGCATGTTCGAGAGATCCAGCAAAGCTCTGCTGGTAGAGTGCACTCTTTCATGGCAACGAGAGTGGAAGTTCTGCCTGGAGGGAGGAGCTGCAGGAGATATTTGGCTTAACGTTCCCACAAAGAGGCCTGTGCGTTTTTGTCAGCTGGGAGTCACCAGGAGAGAAGCACCCTGGGAAAAAGTCATCCAGTGCCATGCCTGGAATGTGGCCAGCTGGTGCATGGTATATTTTCTTGCCCTAGATTATGAAATATGGCTGGAGATAATATTGCTGAGCAAAAGTTTTCATTTGCAGGCACAGATTCCTGTGAAAATATGTTTGCAGTCACCCCTAGCAACAAAAAGGAGTTTCATGTTGTGTCGGCAGGGGGTGCTAAACAGTGGGAGATACCTGCTATAGGTTTATCCCGTAGCCACCAGGGGGAGTTGGCCAGTAAAAGTGCAGCAGAGGATTGGTTCATAAGACAACTTACTCAAATGAAGATGGTGACCCCTGCTACTGCGGTGGGTAAGACTGTCTTTAATGAAATGATGGCTGGAACTGCTGATTTCATGTATAAAAGGCCTAGTTACAAGACTGTCCATGATAATGTGAGCATGACCCCAGTTAGTGGGGCCACTGAATGTTCGCTTGAGAATGACTTTTCCCTACCCAGTGGGAATGCAGGGGTTAAGGTTCAAACAAATCCTGTGTTGATGACTAAAGGTGTTGTGTCTAATGTCTGCCAGCCTCAAGTTGACAGTGGGCTAGGACATCCTGCAAGAGCTAAAAATGCTATAAGTGTGATCGTTAATGAAAAGTCTGCTGCTATTGGGAAAACTCCAGGTTCTTTTAGAGCAAAAGCTGTTATCATAAATGGGCCATTGCCTGTAGCAACTGGTGGTAAGACAGCACAGTTGTCCCCAGAAATCTCCAGGGAACTTCATGTATTGGAGTTTTAGGTTGCCCTGGGCAACTGAGATGTCACTCTGGTGGGACAGAGTGGAACTGTACCGTGTAATGGTAATGTGTTAGTGCAAGCTGCTAGTACTAAAAATGTGCAGGTAAATGGTGGGTTAACACAACCTGTGAAAAATGCAAAGGTGTGTGTGAAGCTTATGAAGTGCCGCCCAAGCAAGGTGGTGGTTTTGGTGTATTGCAACCTGTTGTGCTAAAACATGTGTTACCAAAGTCTGCCATGATTTGATTTGAATCTGCAACTGAGCCCGTCTGTTCTAATGTGTCTCCTTGAGCAAGTGGATCAGTGCTGAGGAATGTCGGTGAAGGAAGCACGGCTACAATGGATTGGGGTAGTTGGGGTAAAAATCTAATGTCCATGATAGATGAGGCTTTCATGCACAAAAATAAGATGGACAAAGTTTCTGCTGTGCCAGCAGGAGGGACGGCAGGACAGCTTATACCTGAGGGCGCGGTGGCTGCTGCAGGGGTTAACCCTTGTGGGAAATATAGACCATATAAGGGCGAGCACACAGCAGACACTTGGTCCGTAACCTACAAAAATGATGCTGACATGGCGTGTCAAAGTGTTGTTGTCACTGGGAATGTGAAGCAGTTCATTGGTGCTGAACCTAAGAAGTTGGATATGAGTGGAGCACCAGGCTGTGGTTGTCTCCAGCTGAAAAAAAGGGTCCACTAAACCTTGCAACCTCTCACATCAAAGCAAGTGAGTCTGTCTGCAATCCCAGTTTCAGGAGAGTCCCCAGGAAGGACTTGGGTCTGGAACCAAGGGTTTGGTTTCTAACAAAAGTATTAAAGGAGATGCTTAAGCTTTGGGATGTACAACCAGTCTATACTGGTGGTACAGCACAAAGGAAGTCAAGACAGAAATGGTTTACTTATGACTGTATTACTAGTGTAAAAAGTCACCTCTAGGTATGCTAATGGGTTACTTCCTGTACAAAAGATCTATGGGAGAGGCTTTGAAAAAAAAAAGTGTCTGAGGTTTCACCACCTAACAGCCAGGAAGAAGGCATTTCTGCTGCTATGGTCCAAGGTAATACTGGTCAGTTGTCGGTGAGGGGCGTGTATGCTGTACCAGTGGAAAAATCACATGAGATGGAAGGGCCAAGTGTGGACCCGAAAGCAGCAGAGATCCTGACTGGGGCTCAACCGAAGGTGGTTAAAGAGACTTAGGTTCCCGGTCCAGTGTTTGGTTTAGGTGACAAACCTAATAACTTTCCCGAGATAAGGGGAAAGGGGAGGGGAGATACAGATGGCATCAGAACAGGTCAAGTGGTAGGACGGCTACCTGAAGAATGGGTGAACCCAGGGGAGGTGATGTCCTTTGCGGTTCCCATGGGTGGTGGCGGCCCTCTGGTATGTGTGCCCTCTGCAGACTCTGCACTAGCAAATGCTGGAAAAAAAGGCATTGGTGACCTGCGCAACATTGAGAGGTGTAATGTTGGTTTGAATATGTCTGTCAATGATGAACCAAATAATTTGTTAAAGGTACATGACAGTGTGGTGTCCAAAGGTATTGGGAAACCTGGGAACCTGAAGCGTGGAGGCAGGAGGTTGGTAGAAAGACCAGAGATACCCTGTTAAAATTTCAGGAGAGGAAGTCCTTTTAAAAATGCACCCGGAAGAAAAGTTGGGAAGGTCTCAAAACCCATAGCAGATTGTCAGGGGGGCAAAGAGAGAGACACCAATGAAAGTGGTGGGTTGAGTTCCCCTTTTAGAAGTGAGGTTGGATAGGGTTTGACTTCCGTAAGCTGTAGTTGGCACATAGGTGCCAAAAGGAAACTATGTGTTTCGCCCTCTGGTTCAAAACATAGAGAGGGATATGTGACAGTAGTTCCCTGTCCTGGTAATTGTTGCCCAGGGTTCTCAAATAGGCAGGTTGAGGGGCTCCAGGGGTATTTAATGTGGAGGAATCTGTTTTATCAGTTTCCTCCAAAGTTTGTAAAATCCAGTTGGGGACCTGGATCCCGGGGACGGAATCTCCAATCCTGGGACCAGGTTTTGGGAACAGCCAGGAGTCTGGCTGGTTGATTGAGCAGGTGGGTCCTGGGCTTATAGCAGAGTCAGGACTAGGGTTCTGGGCTCCACCCTCCCGAGGAGTCCAGGCAGAAGCGGGCCGCCGGTGGCATGCATGTGCTCCCTAGGCAGAAGTGCAGAATCGCATATATATATATATATATATATATATATGACAGTACAGTTCCCTGTCCTGATAATTGTCGCCCAGGTTGAGGGGCTCCAGGGGTATTTAATGTGGAGGAATCTGTTTTATCAGTAAAATTCAGTTGGGGACCTGGAGCCAAGAGAATCCATAGCGTTATGGGTGGGACGGAATCTCCAATCCTGGGACTGGGTTTTGGGAACAGCTAGGAGTCTGGCTGGTTGATTGAGCAGGTGGGTCCTGGGCTTATAGCAGAGTCAGGACTAGGGTTCTGGGCTCCACCCTCCCGAGGAGTCCAGGCAAGAACGGGAGAAGCAGGCATGTCTCCATGGTATAGTCAGAGGGCCCAAAGTTGTGGGCTAAGCAGCAAGGAAGCTGAAAAGAGGTATTGTCAGACTTACCCGTACCAGACTGACGAACCTGATGTAGCAGAGGATGGCCTCCCGTACGTATCTGGTTCCCAGCCCCTGATAGAGTACACAGAAGGCACGGGAGCACAGAATGGTATGAGAGCCTGGCGGGTGGTTTGCAGGGATAAGGCCCAGGATCCTGACACAAGCTGGCAGGTGGTAATAGGTAGGCTGGAGATCAGCTAACAGGTGCAGAGCAGGCAGATCCGGTCACTAGCAAAGTTGGCAGCAGGCAGTCAGCACGGTACAAAGGGAGCAGGCAGATACAAAGTCCAGGTCACAGGCAGGTTTTGGCAACAGGCAATCAGCACGGTACAAGGGGTCAGGCAGGTTAAACGTCAGAGGCAGGCCGGGATCAGTTTGCAGGCGGATAGCAGAGAGAGAGAGAGTCCAGTAAACAAGCCGGGTCACAGGGAGATCAGAGCAATACACAGGAAACAGGACGTTCGGAAACAGGAAGCTGATGATCGGACAGCACCGAGCACAGCATCCCATCAGCTTAAATAGGGCAACCGGCGCCAAGCACCGCGAGCATGCCCAGCAAGTGTCCTGAACCGAGAACCTCTCTGACAATGCCCCCTCCTTAAGGGCAGCCTCCGGATGCCCAGCCGGGCCAATCTATCCGCATGGGTGTTCCGAAAATCCCTCAAGAGTTCTTCAGCGTGTAAGTTACCCTGCAGATCCCAAGAATTATCTTCTGGTCCGTACCCCCTCCACTTGATTAAATATTGGATTTGGTTTTGTCTCTTTCTGCAATCCAAAACTGCCTCCACCTCAAACTCTTCCTCGTTGTCAATAATTACGGGTTCAGGCAGGCCGGTATTGCGACCCAAGAAGGAATTGGGAGTAACGGGTTTAAGTAGAGACACATGAAAGACCGGACGGATCTTCAGTGAGTTAGGTAAGTCCAGCTCATAGGTCACATCATTAATCTTCCTCTTGACTGAAAAGGGACCCATGAACCTGGGACCTAACTTCCTCGAGGGACAGGCCATCCTTACATTACTGGTGGACAGCCAGACCTGGTTGCCATGTTCCAACTACAATTGTCCTCGCTTCTTCCTGTCATACATCTTCTTATTGTACTCTTGGGTTTTAGCCATGGTTTCCTGCAATAATTTGTTGTTACTGATAAAGAAGTTCATAGTTTCAGAGACTGCAGGAATGGCACATTCAGGTAAGGAGCTGGTTAAAAAGGATGGGTGAAAACCATAGTTTGCAAAAAATGGTGTTTGCTTGATGGCCGAATGCACAGAGTTATTGTAGGCAAACTCGGCAATAGGCAGAAGAGAGACCCAGTCATTTTGTGAGAAAGCAGAAAAACATAGGAGATACTGTTCTAGAGTCTGATTAAAGAGCCTTGGAAGAGCCTTGGCACCTTGCCGCTGAGAAAGCACTGCCCCCCCCCGCGACTTCCGATGCGTCCACTTCAAGGACAAACGGTAAAGCAGGGTCTGGGTGCTTCAGGATAGAAGCGGACGTAAAGAGTTCCTTGAGCCTTCCAAAGGCCGATTGTGCCTGAGGGGACCAACAGAATTGATTTCCCTTTTTCGTCAGTTCCGTGATGGGGGCGATTATAGCAGAAAAGCCCCTTATAAATTTCCGATAAAAATTGGCGAAGCCGATAAAGCGTTGGACCCCTTTTCTATCGGAGGGAGCAGGCCAGTCCAGGATAGCTGCAACCTTTTGAGGGTCCATCTTAACACCATCGGTAGAGATGATTAAGCCGAGGAACTGAATGCTCTGGAGCTCAAATTTACATTTCTCCAATTTGGCAAAAAGTCCATGCTGCCTGAGCCGGGTTAACACATTCCTGACATGCCTGCGGTGTTCATCAACTGAGGGGGAGAAGATCAGGATGTCGTCCAGGTATACTATAACGTATAAATCTAGAAGGTCATGAAAAATGTCATTGACAAAATGTTGAAAAGTCGCCGATGCGTTGCACAGGCCGAAGGGCATGACGAGGTATTCAAAATGTCCAAACCTGGTACGGAAGGCCGTTTTCCACTCGTCTCCCTCTCTGATGTGAATTAAGTTGTAGGCCCCACGGAGATCGATTTTGGTAAAGATTTTGGCTGAACCCAATCTTTGAAACAGCTATGGCACGAAAGGTAAGGGATAGCGATTTTTGATGGTCACTTTATTGAGTTCCCTATAATCGATGCAGGGTCGCAGCGAGTGGTCTTTCTTTTCAACAAAAAAGATGCTGGCTCCGGCTGGTGAGGTAGAAGGGCAGATAAAGCCTCTCAAGATTTTCATCGATATACTTTTTGAGGGTAACCAACTCCTGCTCAGTTAAAGGGAATATTCTCCCAAAGGGAACTTCAGATCCCGGCAACAGCTCTATGGGACAGTCGTAGGGTCTATGGGGCGGAAGGGTTTCTGCCCCTTTCTTACTAAAAACATCAGAGAAGTCTCGGTAAGCGGCAGGAATCGCCTGCTGCGATTCCATGTCGGTGTTCAGACACAAGAGTTGATTGGGTTCCGCAAGAGTTCTGTATAAACAGTGCTGTTGGCAGTAACTGGAAGGGAACTTGATTTTTCCAGAAACCCAATCAATGCTGGGGTTATGAGCCTGCAACCAAGGCATTCCAAGAATAATAGGGAAGAGTGGTAAAGAAATGGCGTCCAGCTGGAGAAACTCCCGATGACAGGTGTTCAGGATAGCCAGCAGTGGAATGGTTTCCTGAGTGACCGGACCAGAGCTAAGGGTGGACCCATCAGCGAGCTGGACAGCAAGTCCCTGCGACTTTGATTGAAGAGGGATGCGATGATGGGCCGCAAAGGCGAGATCAATGAAGCAACTGCAGGCTCCTGAGTCAATGATGGCCGAATTAAGCAGATCCTGTCCTGGAAGCTGGAAGATAACGGAGAGAGCCAGATGGTTAGCAAGGTTAGGCAAGGCAGGTGCAAACTTAGAAGTAGCGGAAAGAGACTTACGTGTCTTATTTGGGCAAGACCTCACGTAATGACCTGGTTCTCCGCAATACATGCATAAGTTATTGACTTGTCGGCGCTGTCGTTCTTCAGAAGTGAGGGACGGGCGGAGAACCCCCAGTTGCATCGGTTCAGAAGTATCAAGGGCTGAGGCAGCTGGTGCATGAAGACTTTGGCTTACAGAGCTGGTAGCACTTGGGACCTTGGGGAGGACCCAAGTGGGACGGAACTGGCTAACAGACCCTCGGAATGACGCTCTCTCAAGCGCTGATCAATCTGCACCAACAGGTTAATGAGATCTTCCAGGGTTTGGGGTACGCCAACCCGTGCTAGTTCGTCCTTGAGTGCATCGGATAACCCCAAACGGAATTGGTTAAAGGAGGGCCGCGTCGTTCCATTCCGTGTCTGAACTCCACCGCCTAAATTCCAGAACATAGTCTTCCGCGGGCCTGCGCCCTTGTTGTAGGGTGTGTAAGGAAGCAACTTGTGGGTTCGCAGGTGAGGACAACCCGCACCAGACTGACGAACCCGATGTAGCAGAGGATGGCCTCCCGTACGTATCTGGTTCCCGGCCCCTGATAGAGTACACAGAAGGCACGGGAGCACAGAATGGTATGAGAGCCTGGCGGGTGGTTTGCAGGGATAAGGCCCAGGATCCTGACACAAGCTGGCAGGTGGTAATAGGTAGGCTGGAGATCAGCTAACAGGTGCAGAGCAGGCAGATCCGGTCACTAGCAAAGTTGGCAGCAGGCAGTCAGCACGGTACAAAGGGAGAAGGCAGATACAAAGTCCAGGTCACAGGCAGGTTTTGGCAACAGGCAATCAGCACGGTACAAGGGGTCAGGCAAGTTCAACGTCAGAGGCAGGCCGGGATCAGTTTGCAGGCGGATAGCAGAGAGAGACAGTCCAGTAAACAAGCCGGGTCACAGGGAGATCAGAGCAATACACAGGAAACAGGAAGTTCGGAAACAGGAAGCTGATGATCGGACAGCACCGAGCACAGCATCCCATCAGCTTAAATAGGGCAACCGGCGCCAAACACCGCGAGCACGCGCTCGCCGGCGCACTCCAGAGTGCCCAGCAAGTGTCCTGAACCGAGAACCTCTCTGACAGGTACAGTAGTTGTACGGGAACTCTGTTATATGGCCAAGAGGGCTGAAGCGTAAAGCCTAAATGGCAGTACTGCTGAGGAGAGCCAGGTGGCTTGGTGTTTTTTTTCGTTCATTATTACATTACTGCTGTAGCAAATTTGAAACCCCCTGCATGGGAGAACTCGATGGACATTTTCTTTCTTTAATAAAAGTGGGCCAACAAGTTCTTAAATGGCATGACTGGCGTGGACTCTGCTAACTGGTGTGCTCTACACAGAAGCTAAAGAACCCCCAATATTAATGTCTCTGTATCTATCTATCTATCTATCTATCTATCTATCTATCTATCTATCTATCTATCTATCTATCTATCTATCTATCTATCTATCTATCTATCTATCTATCTATCTATCTATCTATCTATCTATCTATCTATCTATCTATCTATCTATCTTATATATATATCTGCTATGGGGTGGTCCTTAATCTGTTAATGTAAAAGACCTAGTATGTTTCTCCTACATTTAAAAAGTCTGCCTGTTTGAGTTTTTCTTTTTTTAATAATTCTATCTGTTTTGTCTCATATCAAATCACAGTACACAAAATTTAAGTAAGGCTGTTCCTTATTTATCTTGACATCAAATTCCAGTTTGCTGTCGCGAATTATATGTCTATGCACACTACATAAAAAAAAAAGCCATTTTTGGTCAGCTATATGCCATGTACAGTATGAACATTAGGCACACAAGCCATTTCTACTAACAGGTTTTGGGGACCTATCACAGCGGGTGCTGATATCCACTTGCCACCTGTCCACCTTCAAATGACGGAGGGGCGGTGCGCCTCTCTTTCTGGGACGACATCTTATGACACAGTGTTGCTAGGACACAGTGCGACCGTGATCTCTGTAAAGAGCCGCTGCTCTTTAACCATGTAATCGGCTGTGTCCAATCAGTCAGTCACATGTAAACACGGAGATGCTAGTAATCGGCGCTCCTCTCCTCACACTGACAGTTGTGTGTGGCGAGGAGAGCAGATCAGCGACATCTCCTCGCAGGGGACATCTACACATGTATTCAGGCCACTGATAATCAGTGCCCTGATTACAATATAGCCTCATCAGTGCCCATTAGTGATGTCAGTCAGTGCTGGCTTTCAGTAATGCCTATCAGTGCGACCTATCAGTGCCACCTATTAGTACCCATAACTGCGACATATTAGTGCCTCCTCAGTGCCCATAAGTGCCTCCTCATTAGCGCACATTAGTGAAGGAGAAAAATTTACTTATCTAAAAAATTTACTGACAGAAACTAAAACCTTTATTTATTTATTTTTTCCAAATTTTTACTAAAAAGTAAAATAAATACCACCAAAAGAAAGCACTATTTGTGTGAAGAAAATGATAAAAAATTTCACATGGTTACAATGTAGCATGACTGCGCAATTGTCATTCAAAGTGTGACAGCTCTGAAAGCTGAAAATGGCCTGGACAGGAAGGGGGTGAAAGTGCCCTGTATTGAGGTGGTTAATCACTGAATCCGAAACTGCACACTGCAGTCCCAAAATGAAAGGTTTCTAATTGCTGCATTGTATATCCACCTCAAGCACTTTGACCTTCTTCCTGCCCAGGCCATTTTTCAGCTTTCAGCGCTGTCACATTTTGACAATTGCTCGTTAATGCTACACTGTAACCATGTGAAATTTTTTTTATTTTTTTTTTATTTTCTTCACACAAATAGAGCTTTCTTTTGGTGGTATTTAAGCACTGCTGGTAAATTCTCCTTCACTGATGTGCGCTGATGAGGCGGCACTGATGACATGGCATTGATGAGGCAGCACCATGGGCACTGATATGCTGCACTTATGGGCATTGATGGGTGGCAGTAATGGGCATTGATGGGTGGCACTGATAGCCAGCACTGACTGGCATCACTAATGGGCAATGATTGCTGGCACTGGTGGGCACTGATTGCTGGCGCTATATTGTAATCAGGGCACTGATGATCTTTAGAGAGATCAGGGTCGCGCCACGTCCTAGCAACACGGTGTGGCCGTGACACAAGAGTGGTCATTCTGGGAGGATGTCATGTGACCTCCTCCCAGAACGAGAGCCACACCGCCCCCTCCGTCAGTTGATGATGGGCGGGCGGCAAGTGGTTAAAGTGCATATGCATCTCTGGCATGTATTTTGCCATATATGACTGTGTAAAGTGGAGAGAAACCAGCATCAGTCTGTAACTATTGTGGATTTATCCATCTGCTTGGCTATCCAGGCTAGTTACATACAGTATATAGTGGGCCTGTGTAAGACTATACATGGATTTAAATGGGTGCTTTTTCCTGAGATATCCAAGGCAATTTTTCTGCCAGTGATCCTGTATAGATTTAAGTGAGAGTTCCCTTGGTTATTTACAGTCCTATCTCAATATCCTGCCTACAATTACATCCAAGACAGTTATGGATCTAAGTGAGTACCTTTATCTATTATTTTCAGTTCAATGTATACATAGTTACCAACTGTCCCGGATTTCCCAGGACATTCCCGGGATTTAGACTCCATTCCCGATTTTGTTGTTTCCCGGTAAATGTCCCGAGAAATCCGGTTCTTCACGGATTTTCGCCGCTGCCTGCCACCGCTAGAGGTCAGGCATTGTCTCCGCCGGCCGCCATTTTTAAGAAGACCAGGAAGACAGCTGGGGGGGGCTAGACGGAGCTCCTGCGTCGCCACCCACCCTCCGCCCCGCTTCGCCTCGCCCTGCTTCACCTTGCCCCGCCTACCCCCCGCCCCGCTGCCAGTCTGTTATGGAAAGGGGCGGGGATTCTAGCCATGCAGCCGGCGGAGGGAGACAGTATCCTCCTACTAGGACACCTGAGGTTGGGGGGCGCATCGCTGGGGGAATCTGATATAAGTGGGGCTCCACTGGGGACACCTGATGTGAGGGGGGCTCCGCTGGGGACACCTGATGTGAGGGGGGCTCCGCTGGCGACTCCTGCTGTGAGGGGGGGCTCCGCTGGCGACTCCTGCTCTTGATGTAAGGGGGGCTCTGATGGGGAAATCTGATGTAAGGGGGGCTCCGCTGGGGGCACCTGATGCAAAGACGGACTCTGCTGGGGGCACCTGATGCAAGGATGGACTCTGCTGGGACATCTGACGCAAGGACGGGCGGCTGGTGGCAGGCGACGTGGCAGGTGACACGCTCAGGGATCCCACTGATTCAGCATTATGGTGAGTTGAATGATTTCATTTTATATTACAATGTAATAATAGAAATAATGCAGTTCAATTATCCTGACACCATAACAACCATGGTGCCGGGATGATTGAAGTGCTAACACCAGGTGTTTGGAGTATCTTTATCTGCTGATTGTTAAACTTTCTAGAATACACATATTTCCATTGTTGTGTAGGATCTGGGACTGCTGTCCCTCCATCCCTCTCCCCCCCTTTCCCTCTCCATCCCTCATTTATCTCAGACTCTAACCACACCCCTTTGAGCCATGCCCATTTAAGACACGCCCACTATTCCACGTAAACCACTCCCATTTTTCGCCGCGGAGCGCAGCGCATTTTTGCTTTTACCCTTTGTCATGCCCACAAATGCATGCCCCGCCCCTAATTAAAAAAAGACTCCGCCTACAACCAAAAAAGTGTCCATAAAATTTTTTTTTCAATGTTGGCAACTGTGTGTATATTTGAAAGCTGTAATAAAGCGGAGCTCCACCCAAAAGGGGAAGCTCTGCTTATCTGCCTCCTCCCCCATCTGGTGCCACATTTGCCACCTTTCATAGGGAAGCGGGTACCTTGTTTTGCGGGTAATCTTGCTGCAGCAAGATCACCCAGAAGTTTGGCCCTTCACAAAGCTCAGCATGCTTCGCTGTGCGCAGTAGGAAGCTGGCTGTGAAGCCGCAAGGCTTCACTGCTGGATTCCCTTACAAGCAATGGCGACGGAAGTACCCGGGAGCCGATGGAAAAATTGGCTGGGGTGAAACGCACGGCATCCCTGGACAGGTAAGTGTCCTTATATTAAAAGTCAGCATTTGCAGGATTTGTAGCTGCTGACTTTTTTAAATTTTTCTGAAGGAACCTGGAGCTCCTCATCAATCAGTATTTTTTGCTAGAAAATTACTTCTAACCTCCAAACGTTATACTTGCAAACGCTCGTGGAATAGCAACAAACTACAGTGCTTAAAAATCTACATAGGTGACACTTTAAACGCTTTTACAGGTTACCTTTTCAGAGTTACAGAGGTATAGTGCTAGAATTATTGCTCCTGCGTTCGCAGCGATACTTCACATGTGTGGTTCGCATATCATTCACATATGCGTGCACTTGCGTATATGGAAGGATGGGGGGCGCTTTCAATTTTCCTTATTTATTTAATTTTTACGCTGTCCCGTGTGTGTGTGATTTAAAAAAAGAAATATCTATCTATCTCTATCTATCTCTCTATCTCTATCTATCTATCTATCTATCTATCTATCTATCTATCTATCTATCTATCTATCTATCTATCTATCTATCTATCTATCTATCTATCTATCTATCTATCTATCTATCTATCTATTCTATCTATTTCTATCTATCTATCTATCTAGATATCTCTCTATCTATCACACACACATACACACACACACTTGTGCTCATAAGTTTACCCTGGCAGAATTTATGATTTCTTGGCCATTTTTCAGAGAATATGAATGATAACACAACTTTTCTTTCACTTGTGGTTATTGTTTGGCTGAAGCCATTTACTATCAATCAACTGTGTTTTACACTCTTTTTACATCATAATGACAACAGAAACTACCCAAATTACCCTGATCAAAAGTTCACATACCCTGGTGATTTTTGCCCGATAACATGCACACAAGTTGACATAAAGGGGTGAAGCACTAGTTGGGAGAGATTTTCTATTCTTTGGAGTTTGTGGTAAAACAAAGGGAGTCAGGACAGGGCTCCCCCTGCTGAGGAAACAACGGAACTCACTCTAGACCCTTTTGATTACTAAACTGCAAGGTAAACTGTTGATGTATCCAACGGAGGGGTAGATCATTTTTCCTTTTTCTGTAATGGTTGGGGAGCAGGAGGAGCTGGAATCCAGCTGCCAGATTGAGGATAATTAACAAGAAATTATCTCTGACTATAACAATGATAGTGGACAGAATGTGGGGCCTGACTTAGAGGTCAGGAAAGATGACTTTTGTACAGAACAACTAAGACTCTACACTCATTAGAGCCAGAGAAAACATTAAAATAATTAATGGTGAACCTGTTGAACCCAATGTAGAGGTGTCTTTTCCCTACATGGCCCTTAAAAATAACTTGTATATCAAGGGGAGGAGGAGGTAGAGCAGCTAGTGGTTCCCAAACCCTATCGCTGGATGGTATACTTATTATTAGCCCATGGTCATATAATGGGTGGACATCTGGGTATAGAGAAGACCAAGGAGAGAATAACTCAGAGATTCTTTTGGCTTGAGTTACATGCAGATGTCAAAGAATATTGTGAGTCATGCCCAGAGTGTCAGTATTCTGCGCCATCGTCCCATTTTCGCAGTCCGCTGGTACCGATGAAGTGACTTTTGAAAGAATTGGCATGGATCTGGTGGGACCAGTAGTAAAGTCTGCCAGGGGCCATCAGCACATACTGGTAATACTGGACTATGCCACAGGGTATCCTGAAGCCATTCCCTTGCGCAATACCTCAGCTAAGACTATTGCCAGAGAGTTTGTCCAGGTATTTAGATGTGTGACTATTCCAAAAGAGGTTTTAACGGATCGAGGCACATCATTTATGTCCAGAGTCGCTAAAGAATTGTGTAAGTTGTTCAAAATCTCCCATCTCTGTATCTCTGTCTACCAGCCCAAAACTGATGGTCTTGTGGAGAGATTTAACAAAACGCTCAAAAACATGTTAAAAAAGGTGGTGGACAAAGATGGGAGAAATTGGGATTTTTTGCTGCCATACCTCATGTTTGCCATACGAGAGGTACCTCGGGCATCTACAGGTTATTCCCCTTTTGAACTACTGTTTGGTAGACATCCCAGGGGATTGCTAGGTGTCGCAAAAGAAATGTGAGAGGGAGAAACCATGCCTTATAGAAGAGTCATTGAGCATATCTGATGCAAGATGGGATTTCCGCTGTCATGCCGCTTGTACGGGAACATATGGAGCAAGCCCAGGAGGCCCAGAGAATGGTTTATAATTGGGGAGCCAAGACTCTGACCTACAACCCTGGGGAAGGAGTGCTGGTACTAGTCCCCACAGTTGAGAGTAAATTCCTAGCAAAGTGGCAAGGTCCCTTTGAAATTATGGAAAGAGTAGGGGACAGTTTGTACAAAGTAGAAAGTTTGCCAGCCAGGAAAAAAGAAACCAGAGCAAGTATATCACATTAATCTCTTGAAACCTTGGAATGACAGAGACTTTACTGGCAGTGCCAACCCCCCAAAAGACATGGCCCCCATGACACCTTAGGGACTCATAACTGAAACCATGTCAGTGGCCCAACAGAAGGACGTTAAAGAGTTTGTGAGTAATGCTGGCCATACACTATACGAAAAATCGGCCGAACACATTTTCGAAAAACGAACGTTCGACCGTGACCGCAAACGATCATGCCATCATATAATGACCGATAAATCGTTCAGTGGACATAAATAAATAATTTTTTGTTCGTTTTTTTACATATACCTAGTGTAGACAGTTCAGACGGAAACACATTAACCTTGCAATTTATCGTACGTTCGGCAGAAATTTTCCAAACTTGCTGTTCGTTTTTTTTTCCACAAAAACGTCACAAACGATTATTGATTTGTGCCCATTGACTTGCCGAAAAACGAACAAAGTGTCTATATGAACGATTTTTCGGCCGATTTTTCGTATAGTGTATGGCCAGCATAAGAATAGATTTTTCTTTATCGTACATCATGGGACACAGAGCCTTAAGTAATTACTTAATGGGTTATAGGCCACCTTCAGGTGTTGACACTGGTTATACCCAATCAAGGAAGTTCACTCCCTATATAACCCCTCCTCCTTCCATGAGCACATAAGTTTTTTCGCCAGTGTCTAAGGTGTTGGTCACGAGCGAAGATGTACTTTGAGGAGCTCCACTGGAGGGATCCATGCTGGATTTAAATAGCCTCCATAAAGACCAGTGCCACTAAGGCCTAAAAGGATGGTACCTGGGGCCTCGTATCCGAAGCACAAGGTTTTGCCTGTAATGCCTCTCTTTGTAGGGCTGAACCCCAGGAACCCAGTGCTTAGGTCTTGCTACATTACCTAAAGCTTCCTGATGGGGTGTTTTACAGGTCCAAGGGAGTTGGAACCCTGTTTTAGGGACCCGGTCCTTGAAGGTTTGCTAAACACAGCCCGCCGTGAAGGGTGAAGGCTGGATTGTCTGTTAATTCAGCAAATCCTGCAGCGGGGATAAGGTAAGGGAAGAAACACCTATGTATTTCTTCCATAGGGAAAAAATGTTGTCATGCCTTAAATCTCTACTAGAGGGAGTCTATGCACATACCTTAATCTGTTGTCTTCACTGTAAAGCTCAGTCCATGTCTGGTTGCAGCAGCGTGTGGAGGGGGATTTTTTTCAAGGTAAAGGAAATCTGCAAAAATGTTTTTTCTCCCCCTGATGGGACCAGAGGTTTAGGGGGAACGCAGCGCTGTACCCCCTTACATTATCCCCCCTGCTGCGGGGGGGGGTCCCTGCTCCCTTCCCCCCTCCCCTCATGTTGGGCCGGCGGACCCGAAAACGCCGCGCACAAGCGCGAGAACATTTTAAATGTAAAAAGGGCAGATTTTTTTTTCGAGGCGGGCAGGGCCTAAGCGCAATGCCGTGAACATCCACGAGGACACACGGCAGACTAAAAACAAATACAACACAGCTGTGACCGTCTCTCCTCAGCTGACAAGGAGAAAACAAGCAGCCTGCAACACAAGGATACAAGAGCTGTGGGACATGTGAGTGTTGCAAACTGGCATTCCTGATACAGGAACAACACCTTTTTCCCAGCACTAGGCTGAATTTTATAGTGGATTTAAATGTCATGACTATTTTCAACGATTAGGTGCAATTTGTATAGTGTCTCTGTTTTTGTACTTAGGACTATGCCTACCAAAAAAGACACCACAAAAAACAAAAAATGAAAGGTTTCACCCCCAGGCGTTAGGATCCAGAGTCACATTTCCATGCTGTCCTCCTCGCCTGAATTACCAGTTATGGCAAGCCAGGGTGAGCCATTGGAACAAGTTGATGGTGCAACTGCTTCTCACATCTCAGCCCCTGTATACATGACTGAAGATGTCCTTTTCCCCTCCCTGCAGGGTCTGGAAGAAAGATTAGCGGCTTTAATCACATCCTCCATTTAAATGGATAGGAAGCATGCTAGGTCCCCCTCCCCCACTTCAGAACCTTTGCAAGGGGAACCGTGGGCACAGGATGAGGTGTTACCCTCAGTGGATCAGGAGGAAAAACAAACCGATGATAATTCCTCTGCGGAGGAAACAATGGTAGATGAGCCTTTTTCAGCCTCTCAATCTGAGAAATTGCTGATACAATCTCTTACGGAGATGGTTCATTCTACTTTCATGCTACCCCTAACGGAGTCTCCTGAAAGTTCAGTTTCTTCCTTGGGTTCCTTAAAACCCTCTCAAGCTTTGAATGTGTTTCCTGCACATGCATTACTAGAACAGCTTATTTTTGCTGAATGGGATCACCCGGATAAGCATTTTTCCCTCCTAAGAGATTTGCAATTCTCTATCCCCTGGAGGAGAAACTTTCCAAAAGATGGAAAATAACAGCAGTTGACACTGCGATTTCCAATGTGAATAAAGGCCTAACTTGTCCAGTAGACCTTGCACAGATGCTTAAGGATCCAACAGATAAAGAGTTGGTATCCCTGTTAAAATCTACTTTTTCCATGGCAGGTGCCATTACTCAGTCTGCAGTTGCTGCAATAAGCGTCTGGCAAACCATAAAGGACCAATTTAAACAAGCCCTTAGAGAGCTTCCTGCACAACATGCTTGGGATTTGGCTGAACTACCAAAAGCATTATGCTTTGCCATAGATGCTATTAAAGATTCTATTCACCAGGCGTCCCTCCTTACACTTATGCTTGTGCATATGCGTAGAATCCTAAAAATTTTTTCAGCTGAAGCACCATATAAATACCTCATAACTGGGCTCCCTTTTCATGGGGTGCAACTATTTGGAGAAGACTTGGACAAATAGATTCAAACAATTTCTAGTAGGAAAAGTACTCTTTTGCCAGTCAAAAGAAAGTATAAATGCCCTTCATTTAAACTGTCTCTTTCCCCTACGCCAGGGGCTTGTCAGACCCATTCTAGATCTAAGAAATCT
The DNA here is from genome assembly GCA_037952925.1 of Lithobates clamitans. Taxonomy (NCBI): domain Eukaryota; kingdom Metazoa; phylum Chordata; class Amphibia; order Anura; family Ranidae; genus Lithobates; species Lithobates clamitans. Next base: position 2,051,388 of record JBBGZY010000138.1, on the reverse strand, counting down.
AAATCAGTTCCTGAAGATCCTCTCCTTTCGTATGCAGACGATCAGGTCAGTAGTTTCAATCATTCTAGGAGGAGAACTTCTGGCATCAATCGACATCAGGGATGCATATCTGCATGTCCCTATATTTCCCGCTCATCAAAAGTTTCTGCGGTTCGAGTTAGAACAGCAGCATTTCCAGTTTGTAGCCCTGCCCTTCGGGCTAGCCACAGCACCCCAGGTGTTCACAAAAGTGCTGGCCCCACCTCTAGCCAGGTTAAGGGCACAGGGCATAACAGTCGTAGACGATCTATTACTAATAGATCAGTCAGCGGCTCATTTGGAGCAAAGCATACGCACTACAACCAACTATCTGAAGAGTTGGGTTGGATTCTCAACCTAGAGAAATCTTCCTTAAATACCGCTAAAAAGGCTGGAGTACTTGGGTCTGATCATAGACACAGCCCAGGAAAAGGTGTTTTCGCTTCAGACAAAGATCCACTCCATAAGAGTTGGTGCGGATGGTCAGGTCAAATGGCGATGCCTCCATTCATCTTTGCACGAGGTTAGGAACCATGGTGGCTTCATTTAAGCAGTTACCTATGCCCAGTTTCATTTAAAACTGTTGCAAAACCATATCCTGTCTGCTTGGAACAAAACAATTCAAGCTTTAGACTTGCCAATGCAGCTGTCCCCAAGAGTGTCCCAAAGCCTCATTTTCAGACCAGTCATATGGAAAGTGGTAACGACGGATGCCAGCCTTTTAGGCTGGGGAGCAGTAGTAGAAAAGACAATTGTCCAGGGACAGTGGTCAAGAACCGAAAAGAACCTTGTCCATCAATATCCTAGAGATTCAAGCAGTACGTCTGGCTCTAAAGGCCTGGACTTTCAGGTTACGGGATTGTCCTGTCAGGATTCAATCCTGATGCAATACAATGCCACAGCTGTGGCGTATATCAGTCACCAAGGGGGCACCGAAAGTCTCTCAGCGCAGAGAGAGGTGAACCATATTCTAACTTGGGCAGAAAGGAATGTTCCATGCCTATCAGCAGTCTTCATTCCAGGAGTAGAGAATTGGCAGGCGGACTACTTGAGTTGCCAGCAGTTATTCCCAGCGGAATGGTCTCTTCACCCCTACATATTTCGGGCTGTTTGCCAAAGATGGGGGACACCAGACGTAGATCTTCTAGCATCCAGGTTCAACATGAAGTTGCTCAACTTTGTGGCCAGAACAAGGGATCCATTCGCATGCGGAACAGATGCGTTGGTGACCCCATGGGATCAGTTCTCACTGATCTATGCCATTCCCCCCTATTTAGTTGCTGCCATGACTTCTTGCAGGATCAAGCTGGAAATAAAGCCGGTAATTCTGGTGGCACCAGCATGGCCCAGAAGGTCATGGTATGCAGAAATCATAAATATGGCAGTGGAGGGTCCATGGTTCCTCCCACTACGACCAGATTTGCTCTCACATGGACTGATATTCCATCTTTCCTTACGGTCTAAATTTAACGGCTTGGCTATTGAAACCCACATTCTGAAGGAACGTGGGCTTTCTGGGTCAGTTATCTCTACCCTGATTAGTGCAAGGAAGCCAGCTTCCAGAACTGTAGAATCTGGGGGGCTTATGTTTCCTGGTGTGAATCCAAGGGTTGGCACCCTCGGAGATATATCATAGGCAGAATTCTTGCCTTTCTACAAATTGGGGGTAGAAATTAAATTGGCCTTGAGCTCTATTAAAGGCCAAGTCTCAGCTTTATCGGTCTTATTTCAAAGACCACTTGCTACTCATTCTTTAGTCCGGGGTTTTATACAAGGGTGGACGTGGCTTATTCCACCCGTCAAACCCTTCCCTCCCCTTAAACCCTTGGGACTTGAACTTAGTTTTGTCTGTGTTACAAAAAAAAGCCATTTGAACCAATACAACATATTCCCCTAGTCCTTCTGAAAAGGAAGTTGATATTTTTGGTTGCTATAACCTCAGCAAGGAGGGTTTCGGAATTGGCTGCTCTTTCTTGTAAAGAGCCATATTTGATTTTTCATGAGGACAGAGTGGTGCTACGCCCTCATCCAGACTTTTTGTCAAAAATAGTTTCAGGTTTTCACCTGAACCAAGATATTGTCCTGTCATCGTTTTTTCCAAAACCATGTTCCATGGAAGAGCAGTGAAAATCTATTTCAAAGCAACTGCTCAGATTCATAAGACGGATGTCTTATTTATTCTGCCAGAGGGTCCTAAGAAAGGACAGGCAGCGTTGAGATCCACTGTTGCTAAATGCATTCGGCAGGTAATAATTCAAACTTATGATTTAAGGGGTAAGATTCCCCCGTTTCAAGTTAACCAGGTTGGTTAGTGCTTCTTGGGCAGGTCGTCACCAGGCCTCCATGGCTCAGATCTGTAAAGACGCAACTTGGTCTTCAGTGCATACATTCACAAAATTTTATCAGGCGGATGTAAGGAGGTATGACGATATCACCTTAGGGTGCAGTGTGCTGCAAGCAGCAGTATAAGTCCTCAGGTCTGGGGGTGCCCTATGGGTTGTGTCTCCCTCCCCTCAAGTACCATTGCTATGGGATGTCCCATTAAGTAATTACTTAAGGCTCTGTGTCCCATGATGTACGATAAAGAAAATAGGATTTTTATAACAGCTTACCTGTAAAATCCTTTTCTTAGAGTACATCATGGGACACAGAGGTCCCACCCCTCTTTTTATGGGGTTTAAGTATAATGCTTGGCTACAAAACTGAGGTAATCCTGGAAGGAGGAGGGGTTATATAGGGGAGTCAATTTCCTGTATTGGGTATACCAGTGTCAACACCTGAAGGTGGCCCATAACCCATTAAGTAATTACTTAAGGCTCTGTGTCCCATGATGTACTCCAAGAAAAGGATTTTACAGGTTGTTATAAAAATCCTATTTTTTTTAAATGAATCGGTAGCCGGCGACATGCCTCGATGCCCAATTCATGAGGAATAGCTGTGTACAAACTCACCACGTCCCAAGTAACCAGAAGAGTGTCCTCATTATCACAGTGTACATTTCAAATTTTCTCCAAGAAATGTTGTGTATCCCGAATATAAGAATGGGTATGTGTTATTAAAGGCGTTAAACATTTATTCAAATATTGGCAATAGGCATAGTGACTCTGTACTGGACACAATTGGGCGACCTGGGGGGATAACAGGATCTTTATGTATTTTTGGCAAATCGTATATAATGGGAGTCACTGGATATTCAAGTACAAGAAAGGTTTATTTATCATTGTCAATAATTCCTGCCCACATAATGGTTGTAGTATAGCGATAAAAGTTCATTACACATGTCAATCTTCTTATGTGGTATATATCATTAAGTGCCCTTGCAGGTTATTATATGTGGGGGAAACTACTCAAAAGGTTAAAGAGGATTGCACAACATAAATATTCTATTGGGGACAAACTTGACAAATTGCCATTGGCAAGACATTTTTATGGAAAAGGGACATCATGTATCACAGTTAAAGTAAATGGTCATTGATGGTGTACGACGCAATCGACGAGGTGGGAATAGAGAACTTGCCTTAAAAAAATGAGAAGTAGCCTGGATACACTGTTTAGACGCTTTGAGCCTAAAAGGGTTAAACTCTGATTTTGATTTATATTTATTTTTGTAATAATTTAGTACATGTGTGTATTCGGATTATTTATTTGTATTTTTAATTTTCTTTTATTTTCATTTTTTCTTTTATTTTTTTACTTATAATTTTTTGGTTTTTATCTTTTACATTTAATTTTATTTTTGTTTGTAATAAGTTGTTGTAATATTTTTTTTTATTATTATATGTTTGGTTCAGAATTCAGTGCATACATATATGTGTATATATTATTTTCTTCTTTTTTGATAACCGGTACCATTTCCTGGTATCCTCATGATGTGTGGGGAACGCATTACACCCGATGGCTCTGCTGTTCCAATCATTATGCTCATTTCTATGTTCATGGTTATTTAGTGAAGGTTTCATGAATTGGTTCCAGGTGATTAATGCAAACATATGTAGTGAACTTGTATCTTGAGGTCATTTATGCTTTTGCTCTGAAGAAACTGTCACCTTGCAAAATATGGAAAATATGGAAAGTCCAAGGATAAAGCAATAATTCTTCCACTCTACAAGACTCTGGTCCGGCCGAACCTGGAGTATGCTGTCCAGTTCTGGGCACCAGTCCTCAAAGGATGTACTGGAAATGGAGTGAGTACAAAGAAGGGCAACAAGGCTAATAAAGAGTCTGGAGGACATTTAGTTATGATGAAAGGTTGCGAGCACTGAACTTATTCTCTCTGGAGAAGAGATGCTTGAGAGGGGATATGATTTCAATTTACAAATACCATACTGGTGACCCCACATTAGGGATAAAACTTTTTTGCGTAAGGGAGCATAGCAAAGACACGTGGTCACTAAATAAAATTAGAAGAAAAGAGGTTTAACCTTAAACTACATAGAGGGTTCTTTACTGTAAGAGCGGCAAGGATGTGGAATTACCTTCCACAGGCAGTCTCAGCAGGGGGGCATCGATAGTTTCAAAAAACGATTAGATAAGCACCTGAATGACCGCAACATACAGGGATATACAATGTAATACTAACATATAATCACACACATAGGTTGGACTTGATGGACTTTTTACAACCTCATCTACTATGTAACTATGTAAAAATGTTTACAAATATGTGAAAAGTGTGGTGTGCATTACTTTGTAGAACCAACTTTCACTGCAATTACAGCTGCAAGTCTTTTTTGGGATGTCTCTACCTGCTTTGCACATCTAGAGTGAAATGTTTGCCCATTCTTGTTTGTAAATTAGCTCAAACTCTGTCAGATTGGATGGAGAGCGTCTGTGTACAGCAATTTTCAAGTCTTGCCACAGATTCCCAATTGGATTTAAGTCTGGACTTTGACTGGGCCATTCTAACATTTGAATATGCTTTGCTCTAAACCAGTGGTTCTTAACCTTTCTAGGGCCGTGACCCCTTGATAAAATTTCCCAAGTTGTGGGGACCCCTAACAGTAAAATTATTTTCGTAGCGTGGGTTGTCAACGCCCAAGGCAAGACAAGTAATTTGCGCCCCTAACCCACGGACATTTAGCGCTCCCTGAGTCCCTTCCACACGTACAGTATTAAAATCCCTTATGGTACATTTTAGGATGTACCACTCTTTCTCTTCATTCTCCTCCTATCTTTCCCTTTTACCTCTCTCTATCCTATTTTCTTGTCCCCCCCCCCATCCCTCTCTCTAGCCATCTTTCTTGTTCTTTCTCTTATTTTTTTCTCTCGCCTTTTCTTTGTTCCTCCCCCTCTTTTGCTCTCCCTTCCATGTATTCTCTATTTTTATTCCTTCTCTTACTCCTTGGAGGGGGGAATGGGATGAGTGGCAAACCATTTTTTATATTTGTTAAGTGTTCAGAAATTCAAACATTTAAAAGTCTTTGTGTGTCCCACGTAGAATAGCACCACAAAAGATACACCACATATCAAGAATTACATGTAATGAATTGCCATATTTCAAAGGTTTCATTTTCAATATTAGTGATCTTAGTCATGCCCCTGTTGCTCACTTTTACCGTTCTGCAGCAGCTACATATCTTACACGGAAAAAATCCCTTTAAGTCTATTTTAATTGATGGTTGACTTGGTGGATCCAAGACAAGATCCAAGATCCTGTCCCCAAAATTTGGAGCTCGTCTGTAAATAAACTTCGATTGTTCTGATAAGACATCTCTTAAATGTCTATCTCTACATAAGATGTACCAATATTTTTTGAAGATCATTTCAATCTCTCTGTATTGGCAATGGAAGTCTGATATAAATCCCCACTGGTGTTGATCATTAGGTGTTACACATTCTTTTTTCTTCAAGCATTGTTCCCTTGGGATATTAGCAACTTTAACTGAATTATTTCAGTCAAGGTGTTTTCCTTAAATCCTTTTTGTAGGAATCTTTCCTTCAATATATTAGCTTAAAGAAAATAATCATCCTGTTCTGTACAGTTCCGACGGACCCTAAGCATCTGTCCCTTGGGGATGTTTTTAATCCAAGCAGGGTGATGGCCACTCCTGATGGACAAGAAGCTATTGCGATCCGTCGGTTCAAAGTACACACACACATGTTTAACAGATTCCCTCTTTTAATTGTCACATCCAAAAAATATTGACACATTTGTCACTTATCTGGAATTCCAATTTGATATAATTCGTGTTTGTATTCAGATACCCCAAAAACTCCACCACAGACTCCTCAGGCCCCTCCCAAATGAACAGGAGGTCGTCCATGAATCTGCGGTAGAATCTTAATTGGGGCAACCATCTACTAAACACGTGTCTATCTTCCCATTCAGCCATGAACAGGTTGGCGAGGCTGGGAGCATATTTAGCTCCCATAGCCATGCCAACCTGCTGTGAGAAAAAATGGCCATTCCACCAAAAATAATTATGCGGCATGCAAAAGTCCAATGCCTGTCCTAAAAAGCGCTTCTGTGTGTATGGAATATCCTCCCTTCTGCTGAGTGCCCAATTCAGTGACAGTGATGCATCCTCATGCTGAATGATCATATATAATGTGGCCACATCAGCCGTCACCAAATAGGTCTCAACAGAGGTGTTTACCTCAACTCCCTCAATGTTGAGGAGGTCTGTCGTATCCTTAAGGTACGCTTCACACTAGGCTGGAGGAATCTGTCCAAAAATTCCCCCAATCTAGCAGTGACCGACTCTATACCATTCACAATTGGACGCGCTGGCGGGAATTTTGCATCCTTGTGGATTTTCGGTAATGTGTAAATTACCGGGATCCTACACGCACTGGGTACCAAATACCTCTTCTTTTTGAGATTTAGGGCATTAATCTTATAACCCCACTCAACTAATGAGCTTAACTGTGCCTTATAACTTTCTGTGGGGTCAGAAACAAGCCTCTTATGTAGATTGGTTACCCAATAGGTCGATAAGCTGTTTGTCGTAAAATGTTTTATCCATAATGACCACCCCTCCCCTTTTGTCCGCCGGGCGTACAATGTTTTTCCTCTCTTCCAATGATTTGATACCATCTTTAATATAGTCTGGGTTGACTCTCTTTTTCACAGTCAATTGGTCTATATCCCTCAACACCAGATTTTTAAAAACTTCAATGAAAAGGTTATTGGAGTTTTGGGGATTGAATATTGATTTATTTTTTAGGCCACAATCAACTTTATCTGAAGGGGTGGTGACCCTATTTTTAGGGGCAGCTGGATGACTCAAAAAATATATTTTCATGCTTAGGGTACGTACAAACTTGTGTGTATCAATATACACCTCAAATTTGTTCATAGTTTTCTTGGGCGCGCATTTAAGTTCAAAGTTCAATATGTTGAGCTCTTTTTGGTTGAGTTCTACCTCACTCAAATTATAAATGCCCACTTTTATGTGTCCCTCATTCTTTTTCTTGGATTGTTTATATCGCCCTGCTCTACACCTCCTTCTTCTCTTTGGAATGGTCCCACCACCCTGTTCGGGTGCTGCTGCAGTCCACTTCTCCCTCCTCCTCTGTTGTTTGTTGGGTGATTCTTTCCTCTTGGTGTCCCTCCACCCCTCCCCCCCATCCCTCGTTGTCCTAAAAAAGGTGATGATCCCTGTTGGTAATTAAACTGTCCATTGTACTCCTCATCTAGAGGAAGATACCTGTTATAGACAGGAATTTGGTTACTCACATCAGGGTAATAATTGTGGGGGGGGGGTGGTGGTTTTGATACCACTCTTGATCCTGTTGTGGGTGGTAAACCGATGAGTGATTACCTCTATATTGTTGTGGCAGGCGCGGTAACACCTGATTGTAGTTCTGTTGATGTCCTCCTCTCATGTACTGAGGTGGGCTTGGTGAGTAATGATACTCATCATATTGGTCACCTCTATATTGTTGAGGGGCATCATTCCATATCTGTCCTGCTGCACCCTGTTCGCCTCTACTTATCCCACTTTAAGTCCCCAACTTTTTCACTTGGTCAGTTTTTGGTCCAATATTCGTGCTGATTTTTTTCTTTATTCTCCATGGGGACCTCATTATTTCCTGTATTAAGGTTTTGCCATACATATATTTTATTATTTTTAAAATCAACAGAGTCCCTATTATATTTCCTCCCCTTTTTTTTTTTTTGTGTATCCCGATTAACCTTTTCAAGTTTCTTTTTCATATTGTTGAATTCCTTGATTTGATTGGAATCACTCATCGGTTCTAATTTGCTCTGAATAGCACTGATCTGCTCATTTAATCTGCCTAACTTGATCTGCTTCCTCTTTAAAACAAGACCCTGAAGTTCTTTTCCTACTCTGTTAAATTCCAACCATTCATCCATAAAACATTGGTCATCCAGACCATCCTGAGGGGGAACTTCCCATCTCAGGCTTCTAAAAATTTAGTTATTCCTTTTGATAGGGCTCAAAAGTGAATACGTCCCACCAGGATTTGACCTGTTTTTCAAGCGGGTTCTCTAAGGTTTTTAACATGCTAGAAAAATCTTCATCATAATCGGTCATCTCCTGATTGGTTGAGAAGATGCATTCGGGATTTATTTGTCTATTCGACAAAAAATTAATAGCTTCCATAGCTGCACGTGATTATATGTGTAATATATTCAAAACTGATGGTAAACAGGTAACCCGCCTGCACCTATAATACCAACACTGTGCTCTTGGAAAGACAAGATCTAAATACCTAAAGCAGCCACTTGACATGAACAAATATGTGAACAGTATTTAATTCCCTGTTGTATCGACAACCCCAAAACAGTGAAAAAAATACTTATAAACTCCTACACAAAAATTAGAATTGAGTGAATCTCAAGTTAAGACTGACGTATATGTAATCTTAGAATATAAGATAATATCAAGGTTAGTGACACCTAATATTAAGTGAACCACTAATAGTGAAAAATCTGCTGGATATACTGTATACACAATACAATATACAAACTGGTAAAAATCACCCTGTGACAAGTGAACCAAAAAAAAATTATGAAAAATTCCTTTTAGAGTCTAGACTTAAAATCGCTTTAAGTCTATTTTAATTGATGGTTGACTACAGAGATTGAAATGATCAAAACATATTGGTACATCTTATGTTGAGATAGACATTTGGGAGATGTCATACCAGAACAATTAAAGTTTATTTACAGGCGAGCTCCAAATATTGGGGACAGGGTGGTGAGAAAGATCTTGGATCCACCAAGTCAACCATCAATTAAAATAGACTTAAAGGGATTTTTTCCGTGTAAGAAATGTATCTGCTGCAGAACGGTAAAAGTGAGCAACTGGGGCATGACTAAGATCGCTAATATTGAAAATGAAACCTTTAAAATAAGAGAATTCATTACATGTAATTCTTCATATGTGGTGTATCTTTTGTGGTGCCCCTGTGGGCTATTCTACGTGGGACGCACAAAAAGACTTTTAAAAGTTCGAATTTCTGAACACTTAATGAATATAAAAAATGGTTTCAATCATCAGTGTGTCCCTTCACTTTAAGGAAAAACACAATTAGGACCCTAGTTTGCTGCAGTTTTGTGGGATTGACTGTGTTTACCCCGCTTGGAGAGGTTCTAACCGGGTGAGGGATTTATCCCAGCGAGAAACTTGGTGGATCTTTCTTCTAAAATGTCTTTTTCCTAGAGGGTTAAATATTGAAGTAGATCTCAATTGCTTCATTAATAATTTCTGAGGTTGGTCTACTGAAAATCCAGAGGGTCTTTTTTCTGTAATCTACTACTAGTGGGTGTGGAGTGTATGGGTGCACTTATTCTGCGCTGCAAACCTATTTTTGCGCTTGCTGCTGACAGTGGTGCATGCATGCACACTATGCTTAGTAATCTTATATGGGTGTAGGGAGATTGAGAGGATGAGGGTTGTGATGAGGTGTGTTACATGGGGTATCGATCTTTGGTCACTCATTAATGCCCCTTGTAACTTTGCACCCCTTTTTTTTTAATTTTATTTTATGTATGCATTTACACCAATGCACCCATTTTTTACTATATCAATGCATCTTTATTTATAGGCATAATGCCTAGTTGAAGCGTAATTTTTATTTAGAGTTCCAACCATTCATTTAGATAGTCAGGAGCATTCAGTTTTAATAGTCTGCCTTACTTGGCATCAATAAATGCAGGTCAACACTGTGCAATATATGGCATGCTTGTAGACAAGCGGTCATGGTATTCAGCAGATGACTAACATTTAGTTTTATGCTAATGTATGGTTTTTAATTAGATCTGTTTTTATATTTTTTGTGTCCACATGTACGCCACATTAAGATGTAATGTCTATGTAATGCGCAAGTGGGGGCACAAGGAGTGCACACACGCAAGGGAGTCATTTCAGCTTGTAATCAGAGTGAAGTGAAAAAAGGGATGGATTGTCTAGCCGTACAGCCAATCCTATAATTAAGTCTGTGTGACGAAACATGTCGGACGTGGCTGTATGGCAATCATCTACGTGTGATGCGATACGCTGTGACGTGACACGCTACACCGAGAAGTGGGGGCTCGGTTCTGAGGAGCAGGTGAGGCTGTTACAAACCACCGCACACCTTGGGTCCGCCGCGACTGCTATACATCGTATATACATTGCATGGATTTTTCTTGCTGTGACAGTTTTTTTATGCTTGGTGTGAATTTGAATAATGTGAGTGTAATGGTGGAAGAGTTTTTACCTTTTATGAAATCTAAGTACGATATCGCACTATTGGAGCACCTTTTTTTTATTTACATGTGGAGAGATCATATACACGTGGAGAGACCCTGGATGGATACGGTTGGAGTTCAGAGGTTATTATTCAACCCTTTTGTGTGGGTCAAGGCGATTTTAGCCGAACACGAGAGTGTGAGGCAAAGAGAGCTGGTAAATGCGTTTCTTAAGGGGAGTGGAGTCACTGACACGGAGGTGTGGTGGAAGAATAATAAAGCAGGACTTTCTGAACTATATCACATCACGGAATATTCTATACACTTCTTGGTGATTTTTTTTATGGACTTTTTTTATACATTTATACATTTTGGTTGTTTACTCTAAAGGAATTTTTCAACATTTTTTTTTTTTTTGGTTCACTTGTCACAGGGTGATAAAGAGTTTTACCAGAGCATTTATTATTGTATATATATCCAGCAGTTTTTTCACTATTAGTGGTTCACTTAATATAAGGTGTCATTAACCTTGATATTATCATATTTTCTAAGATTACATATACTTCGTTCTTAACTTGAGATTCACTCAATTCTGACTTTCAAAAGATGCCTGCACTAATCTGATGCAACTTTGATCCAGAGTGTAAAGTTGGATCAAAGCTGCACTCAGTCGCACTCTAAATCGCACAGCTTTGGAAGCGCACTAGTGGAAACGTAGCCTAAGGCTAGAGTGCAGCTTTGATCCAACTTTGCACATTCTGGATCAAAGTCACATCAAAGTAGTGCAGGTACTATTTCAAAGTCGCTGATTTTTCAAAGTTGCATAGATGGGAATGGGTACCATTAAAAACAATGGGCTGCTGTGACTTGTCATGCGACTATGTGTCCAAAGTTGCATGACAAGTCATACTAGTGGAAACAGAGCCCTTGTCTATGTTCCCACTATTGCGGCCCCAAAGTTGCACAATTTGGAGTGCGACTTTGATGCTACTTTGAATGCAGCTTTAATCCAACTTTACACTCGCTGGATCAAAGTCGCATCGAAGCATTGCAGGTACCTTTTTAAAGTCGCTGATTTTCAAAGTCGCATAGATGGGAATGGGTGCCATTGAAATCAATGGGCTGTGACTTGTCATGCAACTTTGTGTCCAATGTCACATGACAAGACACACTAGTGGAAACGGAGCATTAGTGTGGTTGCCTATACTATGATCGATTATTTTAGACTGTGATAGTCTTCTGATGAGAGAACACTGAGCGTGAACCTATGATCAGCTCCTCCCATCCTGTATACGCCCACTGGCTACACAGGAAGAGTAAGACATTTTTTTTAAGGGAAGAGGCTATAGTGGACTTTATTGGTACCGTATACCAACTGTAGTAATCAGTCGTAGGTAAAATAATCATTTTTATTACAAAAAATACACAAGTATACACATTTGACAATTGAGTATTAAAAAAAATCAATGATAATCAACAAACTTGGTTCTGAAGTCACATCAAAGTGTGACAGCCAAATCATTTACATCATCTGCACATTGAATGCTCAACATATTTTGCAGGTTATATTCGCCGCTTTCTCAGAAGCGTAATTGCACACATACAGTATCTCACAAAAGTGAGTACACCCCTCACATTTTTGTAAATGCTTTATTATATCTTTTCATGTGACAACACTGAAGAAATTACACTTTGCTACAATGTAAAGTAGTGAGTGTATAGCTTGTATAACAGTGTAAATTTGCTGTCCCCTCAAAATAACTCAACACACAGCCATTCGTGTCTAAACCGCTGGCAACAAAAAAAGAGTACACCACTAAGTAAAAATGTGCAAATTGGGCCCAAAGTGTCAATATTTTGTGTGGCCATCATTATTTTACAGCACTGCCTTAACCCTCTTGGGCATTGAGTTTACCAGAGCTTCATAGGTTGCCCATGGAGTCCTCTTCCACTCCTCCATGATGACATCACGAAGCTGGTGGATGTTAGAGACCTTGCACTCCTCCACCTTCCGTTTTGAGGATGCCCCACAGATGCTCAATAGGGTTTAGGTCTGGAGACAGGCTTAGCCAGTCCAACACCTTTACCCTCAGCTTCTTTAGCAAGGCAGTGGTCGTCTTGGAGGCGTGTTTGGCGTCATTGTGTTGGAATACTACCCTGCTGCCCAGTCTCTGAAGGGCAGGGGATCATGTTCGGCTTTAGTATGTCAAAGTACATGTTGGCATTTATAGATCCCTCAATGAACTGTAGCTCCCCAGTGCTGGCAGCACTCATGCAGCCCCAGACCATGACACTCCCACCACCATGCTTGACTGTAAGCAAAACACATTTGTCTTTGTACTCCTCACCTGGTTGCTGGCACACACGCTTGACACCATCTGAACCAAATAAGTTTATCTTGGTCTCATCAGACTACAGGACATGGTTCCATTAATCCATGTCCTTAGTCTGCTTGTCTTCAGCAAACTTGTCTTTGCGGGCTTTCTTGTGCATCATCTTTAGAAGAGGCTTCCTTCTGGGACGACAGCCATGCAGACCAATTTGATGCTGTGTGCGGCGTATAGTCTGAGCACTGACAGGCTGACCCCCCCCCCCACCCCTTCAACCTCTACAGCAATGCTGGCAGCACTCATACACCTATTTCCCAAAGACAACCTCTGGATATGACTTTGAGCACGTGCACTCAACTTCTTTGTTCGACCATGGTGAGGCCTTTTCTGAGTGGAACATGTCCTGTTAAACTGCTGTATGGTCTTGGCCACCGTGCTGCAGCTCAGTTTCAGGGTCTTGGCAATCTTCTTATAGCCTAGGCCATCTTTATGTAGAGCAACAATTCTTTTGTTCAGATCCTCAGAGTTCTTTGCCATGAGGTGCCATGTTGAACCCCCAGTGACCAGTATGAGGGAGTGAGAGCAATAACACCAAATTTAACACACCTGCTCCCCATTCACACCTGAGACCTTGTAATACCAACGCGTCACATGACACTGGGGATGGAAATGGCTAATTGGGCCCAATTTGGAAATTTTCACTTAGGGGTGTACTCACTTTTGTTGCCAGTTGTTTAGACATTAATGGCTGTGTTGAGTTATTTTGAGGGGGCAGCAAATTGACACTGTTATACAAGCTGTACACTCACTACTTTACATTGTAGCAAAGTGTCATTTCTTCAGTGTTGTCACATGAAAAGATATAATAAAATATTTACAAAAATGTGAGGGGTGTACTCACTTTTGTGAGATACTGCATATACAGTGTATATATACACTTACATACGTGGTGCATACCCTAATGAAATAGGCTGCGCAGACTTATGCTTCAGTTTATGAATAGACCAGAAGCCTCTGTACAGAGCTTTTCCTGTCCATTCATTCTGTGTAGCTGAGGCTGAGATTGAGGGCTGTATCCTCAATCTCCTTTCTCTGTCTCAAAGGTAGAACATCAGAGGTCTGTTTAGATTGTTTAGAAAGTAAAAAAAAAAAAAAGGTAAAAAATAAAATATTAAAAATGACTGACAACAGTGGCGGAACTACCAGGGTCACAAAAGTTGTACTTTATCTGGGCCCTGGTGTTCTGCCCTGGGCTCGGAGAGAAGGGTCCCAGCTAGGGGTCAGGGGGGCCCTTCATTGTTTCTTGCACTGGGGCCCTGAAGATTCTAGTTACGCCACTGATTAATAGCATTGTTGTAGTGTTGTGATAAACACATTTATTATTTATTTGTCCAACAGTTTGCCTAATTTGCAATTTAAAGTTGGCTTCCATTGCAGGAGGGATCCGAGGAGATGTTCTAATTGACATTGGCAGCGGACCTACCATCTACCAACTCCTGTCTGCCTGTGAATCTTTTCCCTATATCATTGCCTCAGATTTTACAGATCAAAACCGTCAGGAGCTTGAGAAGTGGCTGGAAAATGACCCAGAGGCTTTTGATTGGTCAGAAATTGTGACAACTGTCTGTGAAATTGAGGGAAATGGGTATGTAATGTATTCCTAACAAGAGAGTATGTACAATAACGTAAGAAAAAGAAGTATACCCCATGGAATTTGCTGAATTTTTCAACATAGGCAAACAGATTTTTTTTTTTCAAACTGCGCCTACTCTTTCTGATTCTAGATGCATGCACTTTGACCGCAATTGTTGTAAGAGATACCTGAACACCCTGTGTTTACATTTTTGAGGTCCTTTAAGACTTTAAGTTTCTTTTAGGATCAGATGGTCAGCTCTTGGTTGGAATTTGCTGTGCCTGCCAATCCTAGAGAAAGTAGCAATTATCTGAAATTTACACCACTTATGGATTATTTTCCTTACATTGGAATTATTGATTTTAAACCATTTGATGATCTTTTAAATCCATTGTCATACACAACTTTCTGAGGGCATTAGAGAGCTCTATTGATCTTGGCTTGATTGCCCCATGTGTGAATAGAATACCAGACCCTGGATATCTGAGATTTTAAATAAGCCCGGTTCCATTTTGAATACTACCTCGGGAGGTTCTAATCATTAGCATCTAATCTGGGAACCCTCAATTCTAATTTATGTGATGTAAGGTGGTGGCAAATGTAGGTGTGTACTTGTGTTTTCTATATAAATGCAATTCTTTTTTTTCATTTAGGTCAGGGGCCTCCAAACTTTTCAGTACAAGGGCCACATTGTATAATTTACAAATATTGATGGGCCAAAAATCTGTTTAAGTGAATGAATACATAGTTGCCCCCTTGCATATTGTAAGTGTCCCCATCAGAGCCCTCCATTACTATTGGGGTGGGGATAGAGAAGTACAAACTTTGTAATGGGCCCCAGTTTGGAGACCCCTAATTTAGATCAAAATAAATACTCCATGTCCATTTTTTCATGTTATACATATTTCCTTTATCTGTTGGCACTATTTGAATCAAGGTCTTATGTTTGCCTGTTCAGTAAAGTCAACAATCCCCCCCCCCCCCCCCCAATATGAGAACAGACAGAAACAAACATCTAAAATTGGGGATCTTCTCCATTTCACCCTTTGAAAATCCTAAAAACTGTAAAGCTGGTCTTTTGGTAACTGCATGGAAAAAATACACAGTAACTATCTTTTATTACTAAAAAGTTGTCTTTGAGCTCCAGTCACTTACTTTCCCTAGGCTGAGAGGTTATCAGTTTGTTTCAGCCAGGAAAAAGCTGAAACAAACCACCACTTCCCAGTGATCAGATTGCAACATTCTAACTTTGTAGCAAATCTCCTTTTTGTTCCATGACTCAGGTCCTTCATATCGCAGGCCCCCCCCTTTTACATCACAGCCCCCTTTACATCAGTGTCTTTAGTGCCCTCTTTCACATCACAGCCCCCTCCCCCTTCCCCCTTTAAATCATAGTCTCCACTGCAGTTACAGCTCTTCCCCCTTCGCAGTCCTACCTTAGCATCTCGAAGAGCACTTGACAGCCTGAACTCTTCCCCTGCCACTGCTGTCAAAGCTCATGGCGGAGGGCGAGAGACACAGCAGGGTGGATTCCGCTTTGTATATGCATTTGCCTGCCTGCCATCGTGCCACTGCTGTTAAAGTCACAGCAGGGAAGAGGGCAGGAGATACAGAAGGTCTGCACTGAGGGCGGGAGCTGACCAAGAGAGAGGTTGTGCAGCTCCCACTCCCCGTGTAGAACTGCCATATCTCCTGCCTACTACCCTGCTGCGAGTTTAACAGCAATGGTGGCAGCAGGCAGGCAAATGCATAAACAGAAGAGGAATCCATTCTCCTGTGTCTCCCACCCTTCACTGTGAGTTTTAACAGTGGCAGAGGCAGGAGAAGAGATCAGGCTAAGTGGTGCGGCTGCAGTCTGTACAGGACTGTCACTTGGTCTGTGTCCAGACCGCGGTCTGCCATTTAGTGATGCCTGGTTTAGATAATTATGTCATCTCTGAGCCGAAATTTCAGTTCATGGAGTAGATGGTAATCCTGGATTATAGAAAAGATGATTCCATCCTTCTGGAGACCAAAGCAGATGAAGTCATTGTCATGGGAGTCAGAAAAAAACAAAAATAAAAAGATAAACACACCTTTTATGAGTTACCTCTACAAAAAGTTTATTGGCATATAAAATGAACAAAAAATCAGCAGTATCAAATTCCAAAGACCCCTCCCCCCCCCAAAAGAAAAAAAACCTCCCATATTAACCCCACCACACAAATCAACCCTAACCAGCTAATTCCCTCACTATTTTCACCCTTCCTGATAACATTAAACAAAAATCCTACACTGGGAGCTGGTATAACCCTTCCTCACAGCATCCTACTCCCTGCCTCTCTACCTGCACAAAAACAATACATTGAAAATAAAATATAAGGAATAGGACCTGCCTGTACCGTGAAGAGCCAGCATCCCACCTTTTAAAACCACAATGGGTGAATGAGGCGCTAGAGCTTTACAAGGTAGAAGCTGGATATCTGGGCCTGCCTATTGAGCCAAGACCACCTATAACCCAGAAAGATCCTGATGAATATCAAGTCCGCAGATATCAAATCCAGTTCAATGAAATACTGTAAAAACCAAAAACAAGATACCATATATACTCGAGTATAAGTCAAGATTTTCAGCCCTTTTTTTTTAGGCTGAAAGTGCCCCCCTCAACTTATACTCGAGTCACCGCTGTCTGCCTACATGATCAGTGTGTCATGCAGGCAGACACGGGCCAGGGTGTGATAATACAGCTCGGAGGCTATTACAGCTTTCAAAAGCCACTCCTCCTCCTCTGTGATAGGCTCAACACTCCATTTCCCAGCAGTCAGTGTATAGCCTATCACGGATATTCTCTCATCCTCGTCCGTGGTATGAGAATGAGAGAATGTCCGTGATAGGCTGACCGCTGACTGCTGGAAAATGGAGTATTCTTCCTATCTCAGACGAGGAGGAGGTGCGGCTTTTGAACAGTGGAATGGCTGCCGAATGGTATTATCACATGCTGACCGGAGGATGGAGATCGCCACAGGGAGGATGGAGATCGCCACATGGAGGCTGCATAGGGACACAGGACACATGCACATGTACAGGACACAGGACACATGTACAGGAAACATGCACATACACAGGACACATGCACATACACAGGACACATGCACAGGGACACAAGGACATGCAGCTGCAGATGGGCATTGTTGACTCTCTTTTTCCACTTACAGTAGCTGCTGCATTTCTCCCCCTCGTCTTATACTCGGGTCAATACGGTTTTCCCAGTTTTTTTGTGGTAAATTAGGGGCCTCGACTTATATTTGGGTCGACTTATACTCGAGTATATATGGTAATGTCTTTAGCATGTAATATCATTTGTGGCCATATGGAGACAATGGACTGGAGTAAAAAGAAAAATATTGATGTTCATATCCTGGGATAGTGTGATGTGCCCATGGGCCCCCTCTTCCCTGTGGTGACTTGTTTTATTGGAGTTTTTAGATTTTGTTTGCTTGCTTTTTTTTTCTTTTATTTGGACCTGCCTGTATTGCTGAGGCTGACCAGCATATAGTGAGAGTAGCTACTATCCCCATTGCTACCTTACCATATGGCTACACAGCTTGAGACTGCAGCGGGAACCAGCACCTGAGGATATATATCCTCAGGAGAGCATCTGAGACACACCACAGCAGAGTGAGTGGCTAATCGGATGGACGAGGACCGTGAGTACTATAGGCATTACAGACCCTAGGTGTTTCTGCTTATGGTCCTATCACCTGCGTGTTGACACAGGGGATAGGCTGCCCACCACTTGGGACCTCCCAAGTCCTGCAGGCCAGACCTTATATACCTTAGAGAGTCTATAGCATACAATACTCATCTGGTTTGGATGGACTGCTCGTGCTATATACATCACAGCTTTATCCCGATCCCTACAGCTTTGACTATAACAGCTTGTGACAGACGTCAATATTTTATGTGGATATAGTTACAGACTCTCACATGGCTATGTAGCAGCCCATGGACACATCACACTATCCCAGGATATGAACATCAATATTTTTCCTTTTACTTGAGTCCATTGTTTCCATGTGGCCGCATATGATATTAGATGCTAAAGACATTATTTTGTTTTTTTACACTATGGTTTATGGAACTAGATTTGATATCTACGGACTTGATATCCATCAGCATTTTCCTAGGTTATAGGTGGTCTTGGCTCGATAGGCAGGCCCAGGATTCCAGTTTATACCTTTTTTTGTAGAGCTCTAGCACCTCCTTCACGCATTGTGATTTTAAGGTGGGGTGCTAGCTCTTCAGGGTACAGGCAGGTTCTATTCCTTATATTTTCAATATATTGTTTTTTGTGCAGATAGATGGGCAGGGAGTTAGTGGGACTCTGGGGGAGGGTTACACCAGCTCCGACTGTGGTATTTTTTAAATATTCTCAGGAAGAGTGAAAATAGGGAGGGAATTAGAGTTGATGCTGTTTGTTTTTTTGTTTTTTGTAGAGGTAACTCATAAGGGTGTGTTATCTTTTCTTTTTCTTTTTTTCTTTTTTCTGACTCTCCCTGACTTTTTGATTACACCCTCCTCACATTACTATAGGGGAGTACCTCACCTTTTTTATTTGCTTGTGCAGAGCTCCCAGGACCATTCTCCTTTTTTTTGTTATAATCGTCAAGGGGGGTACTGTGATCTCTTTGAGAGTCAATTCATACTTGGAAGTGTTACACTGACATAGTATGCTGTATGCAATGTACAAAAAAATTAGACATAAATTAATCCACTTAACTATTTCATGTTTAAAGCAGAGATAAATGGGAAGAGAAGCAGAACAAGCTGAGGTCCAGAATACTGAAGGTGCTGAAGTGTGATGTGACCAGGAGTAATCCACTGGATCCCATAGAGGTGCCTCCTGCAGACTGCCTGATCTCCTCCCTTTGTCTGGAGACGGCCTGTAAAGACCTGGAGGCTTATCACTGCTCTATTCAGAATATCACAAGACTGCTCAGACCAGGAGGACACCTAGTGCTCATTGGGGCCCTGGGAAATACCTACTACACGGTACAGCAGAAGGCCTTCTTCTGTCTTTCTCTAGACGAAGATGTTGTGAGGGGTGCAATCACCCAGGCTGGATACGCAATACAAAGCATGGACATATTCCCAATTCCAGAGAGAATGACTCGTTTACATGTTGCTGACACCTTGGCTCACTTTTTCCTTGTAGCGAAAAAAGAGGCAACAAATTCCTTATAATTGATTTATAAGAAAAGTAAAAACCTTTTTTGATTTCTGTGTACCTGTGATAAAACCAAGATATAATATGTGAAAGTTATATTCTCCATTATCAAATAAATTTGACCATTTATAAAATATCCACTCTATCTTTCATTTTATAACATTAGCGGTGTTCTAATACAAAATCATTACTTTGGACAATTTAATATGAGCTTACTTGAAAAATTTTGCTATAAAACTATGATGTAATTGATAACCATGACATTTGTCATAGCTGACATAATTGCTGGCATCACCAATGACACAATCCTCATTAATGACAACATCATCCTAGATGACATTTTCATCAATAACCAATGACATCCTCATCAATGACATAATCAATGACTTCATCATTGATGCATCATCCTCAACATCACCATCATTATTAATTACATCATAATCCTCATCGATGACCTAAACAAAATCGTCTATTAATGACCTAATCAGCTGTTTAATCATCATTGACATAATCATTGATGAAATCATCACCGGCATCAATAACATCATGCTAGATGTCGTCGTTATCATCATCAATGACGACATCAATGACACCATTAGCCATGAAATGATCGATGAGACAATTACCATCAATGATATTATCATCTATGAAATCTTTACTGATGACATCATCACTGACAACCTCATCAATGACTATCCTCACATAATCAGCAATAGCATCAATGGCGTTACTGATGACATCACAATCGGTGAAGTCATCACCATTGATACCATCATCAATGACATATGATTTTTGCCTGTTTTACGTATTTGCAGAATTCTCTATACTAACTCAATCAGAGCAGAGCCTTGTTTGGCCTCATCCCGGGTGACAGACTATTTTTTGTTCTTTTATTGGGTGGGTTTTGTCCCCCTATTTGCTTATGCACTCTACCCTGGGTGTCCTGTAGGTTCTGTCAGCCTTATTCTTTTTTTCACTACTTTTTTCTATTTCTCTCTGCATCCCCTCTCCCCCCCCTCCCCACTTTCCCCCCTTTTTCCCTTCCCCCCTCCCTTTCCCCTCCCTGGTTTCTCCCTTGTTCCCCACTTTCCCCCCCTCCCTCCCCTCCCTCCCCTCCTCCCTTCATCCCTTCATCCTTCCTTCTATCCTTTCGCCTTTCCTCACTTCCAGTCCTGAGTGTCCCAGAGTATATCCCAATTTATGATATTAACCTAATACTCTATCTACTTACAGTCCGTCTTAACAGCCTCCCTTACTCGCCCCCAGGGGGAACACCCTAATGGGTGTCTCAAAACTGCAGTTTTTTGCCCAATTGGGTAATTTATTGGTGAGTCTTGTTACACACTGCATAAACACTCGAAGTCTACTATGCATTATCATTTAACCTTATGAATGTTTCATTGTAATTCTGATTGTGTCTCCTAGATGTTATGATTGGATGCCTCCTGAGGAAGCGGCATTGGCCGCGAAACTGTTGAGGCCAACGTCCTTTTCTACATCATTGTGCCTTCATCTATCCATGGGGGTTTCATTTATTGACATTTTAAATGTTTCTGTTTGACTGTTTACTATGTAACAACTTTTAAGTTGTTTTTGTTAATATTGTATGATTTTTGTGTAATTAAAATAAATTGAAATTTTATCCTTTGTCCTACTTTATACTTGGGTACCACAATAGTGCAAACTTTTTGGTGAATTAGGGCATTCTTGGAGTAGCCCTGGTCCATTCCCCTCCTCTTTTCTAGTACATCAATGACATAATCATCAATGACTTCAACATTAATGACATCATCAGCATTGATGATATCAAAACATTGTTGATTACATCATAATAGATGACATCATAAACATTTAGGACATCATCTACATCATCATCGATGACCACATCCATGACATTGATTACATCATTGTCCTAGTGTCAGAAACCATGAATTAGACTGAGACAGAAGTACAGTTAAATCACACTTGTTTAATAATAATAATAAAACAAGTAAACAGAGTAAACGTAGTCAAAACATAGCCAGGGTTCAACGGATAGTCAGACAAGCCAAAACGTCAGGGAGCCAGAGAACAGTGTAGAAAGAACAGCAAGCAGGATCTGGAGCCAGAAGGAATGTCAGCCAAGCAAGTCTTTAACAGGAACACAGGAGAGCGTCTCTAGAGATATGACCAAGGGGAAGGCAGAGATCATCTCGACTGGATGGTTTAAGTAGGCAGGACCGATGAGCAGGATCATCAACAGGTGAGTCACTGTGGAGAGATAGGAGCTGGCAATTAGCCAACAGCTGAGCGGCCAGCTCAAAGAAGGAAGGGCTAGGCCCAGCCCAGACAGAACCCCCTCTTCCACGACCCCTCCCCCTCAGAGGACCACTAGGCTTGAGGGGAAAACATCTATGGGTAACACAGGGGAGGACAGGGGCATGTACTTCCGAGGACGGGACCCAAGAGCGTTCTTCCGGACCGTACCCTTTCCAATGCACCAGGTACTGTATGCACCTACGGGAGTCAACAATGGACTGTATTTAATACTCATCAATCTGTACAGGGTGAGGACATGGCGCCGAGGTGGTAAAGCGGTTGCAGACCAAAGGTTTTAATAAGGAGACATGAAATACATTTGAGATACGCATATTAGAAGGAAGGTCTAATGCATAAGCCACTAGGTTAATCCTGCGAAGAATACGGAAAGGCCCAATAAACCGAGGTGTGAACTACAGGGGAGGGAACACGAAGTCGGAGGTTGCGAGATGACAGCCAGACCCTGTCCCCAACCTGGTAGGAAGGCGCAAGCAGGCGTCTGTGGTCAACATGGAGTCTGTACCTATCATTAGCATGTCTCAAAGCCTTCTGGACTTGTGCCCAAGTGCAACGAAGACCACGGAGATGCTCCTCTAATGCAGGAATACTCTGCGGAACAAAAGAGTAAGGCAACATGGAAGGTTGGAAACCATAGTTCGCCATAAACGGGGACAATCGGGAAGCAGAATTCAAGGCACTATTGTGAGCAAACTCATGGTAAGACCAGTTGTTTTGGTACGAAATATAGCAACGTAGGAATTGCTCGAAGGACTGATTGGCTCGTTCTGCGGCCCCAATAGACTGCAGGTGATACGCAGAGGAAAAAGCAAGCTGTGCACAAAAGGCTCACCAGAACCGGGACACAAACTGACTACCTATGTCCGAGACAATCACCTTAGGTAGCCCATGTAAGTGAAAGATTTCCCAAGCAAAAATGAAAGCCAGTTCCTTAGAAGTGGGCAACTTAAGTGGAATACAATGAGACATTTTAGAGAACCGGTCAACCACCATAAGGATAACTGTGTTGCCCTGGGAGTTGGGTAACTCCACAATGAAATTCATAGACAGCTGGGTCCAGGGCCTCTCTCCATTGGGTATGGGTTGTAGGAGACCCACTGGAAGGTGTCGTGGAGTCTTACTCTGAGCACACATGAAACAGGCAGCTACGAAGGCGGTTACATCAGCACGTAGACTAGGCCAGAATTGTGGTGAAATGGCCCAAAAGAGTTGATTCTTCCCAGGGTGGCCAGCAGTCTTGGGAGAATGGTAAGTCTTCAGCATGGCAGTACGGAGACTCTCTAGGACAAAGCAGCGGTCACAAGGTTTCTAAGGGAGGAGCATGGACCTGAGCAGCAAGAATTGTTGTCACCCAAAGGAGAAGTGAGACTGGTGCGAACCGTAGCCAGAATATGATCAGGAGGAATCACAGGAACCAGAACCAATGCCATCTTGGAAGTGGAGGAAAATTATTGTGACAAAGCGTCAGCCCTTACATTCTTAGTACCGGACAAGAATGAGACAATGTAATTGAAACTAGACAAAAGAGCCCATCGCACCCTTCTGGAAGAGAGGCGTTTAGCCTCAGACAAGAATGTGAGATTCTTATGGTCAGTAAGAATGAGAACCGGCACAGTGGTACCTTCGAGGGGATGTCCTCATTCTTTCAGGGGTAAAATGATCGCTAACAGCTCTCTGTCACCAATCTCGTAATTGTACTCCGCAAGTGACAATTTCGTGGAAAAGTAGCCACAAGGGTGCATAGCGCTCTCAGAGGTAGGACGTTGAGACAGAAGGGCACCAACTCCAGTCTCAGAAGCATCAACCTCTAGGATAAAAGGTAACGTAGAATCGGGACTCTCCTTTGAGACTCTCAAAGGCCTTAATGGACTCCGGAGACCAACTCTAGGGGTTACCGTCCTTTCTGGTCATATCAGTCAGGGGATTGACCAGAGACATGAAGTTGCGAATAAACTTCCGATAATAAAACCGCTGCAGAGGACGTAAACCCACAGGTCGGGGCCACTGTAGGACTGCTGAAAGTTTCTCTGGGCCATCGAAAAACCAGCAGTGGAAATGGCATAACCCAGGAATTTAACCTGTTCACGATGGAATTTGCACTTCTCCAATATACAATAGAGGCTGTTCTCTCTTAGTTTCTGAAGCACACGACAGACATCTGTGTGGTGGCTCTCCAGGGACTTGGAAAATATAAGGATATCGTCGAGATAAATCACCACACATAACTGCAACAAATCTTGAAGGACATCGTTAATAAATTCCTGGAAAACTGCCAAGGCATTACAAAGGCCAAACGTCATTATAAGTTACTCATAATGGCCTGTTCTGGTATTAAACGCTTTTTTTCCACTCGTTGCCCTCCTTAATCCTCCCGAGATTGTATGCCCCTCTCAAATCAAGCTTCGTGAAAACAGTGGCTCCCTTGAGGCGGTGAAATAACTTCTTAATCAATGGAATCGGATAGGCATTCATAATCGTGAAACGTTTGAGACCCCTATAATCAATACAAGGTCTCAGTTCACCACTCCTCTTCTTCACAAAGAAGAAGCCAGCACCAGCAGGAGAGGAGGATTTGCGGATAGAATAATAAAGAAATATGTGGCGCTAACTAGAGTGCATAAATAAATAATGGGGATGATAAAAAAAAAATACATCAAATACTAACTGAAGTGCAAAAGTGAAACAGTATTAACCTCAATACATAAATAAAGTACAGTGAAATCACATAAATGAAGTGACTGTGCATAAAATAATGGTAATTCATAAAATGTGTCAACAAATGGATTGATAGATGCTTGCCTCTTTTTTATACACTCCTAAGTTTAATGTTACTGTCTTTATAGGATTAATTTTGAAATTTGTAAGCTCACCATATTCTTTTAGTTCTTTTATTAGGTTGGGTAATGACAGCCTTGGTTTGGTCATGTATAGAAGTATGTCGTCTGCATACGCCGCCACCTTATGCTCTTTGCCTCCCACTCTAACCCCTCCTATATCTACATTGTTCCGTATTTATACTAGCAATGGTTCCAGTACAATTACATATAGGAGCGGCGAGAGTGGGCATCCTTGTCTTGTTCCATTGAACATCTTAACAACAACAACATATTAATACATCTCATCATTCTTGGTCCTACACCTGTGCTCCGGAGTGCCTCCATCATGAATCCCCAATCTACTCGGTCAAATGCTTTTTCAGCATTGATCGAGATAAGTAGTGTTGGGGATTTCCTCATCCTACCTTTATTCATTATTAAAGATGTCCTTATACTGTTGTCTAGGGATGAGCCGAACACCCCCCTGTTCGGTTCGCACCAGAACATGCGAACAGGAAAAAAGTCACCGCGAACACCGTTAAAGTCTATGGGACATGAACATGAATAATCAAAAGTGCTAATTTTAAAGGCTTATATGCAAGTTATTGTCGTAAAAAGTTTTGGGGACCTGGGTCCTGCCCCAGGGGACATGGATCAATGCAAAAAAAAGTTTTAAAAACGGCCGTTTTTTCAGGAGCTGTAATTTTAATAATGCTTAAAGTCAAACAATAAAAGTGTAATATCCCTTTAAATTTCGTAGCTGGGGGGTGTCTATAGTATGCCTGTAAAGGGGCGCATGTTTCCTGTGTTTAGAAGAGTCTGACAGCAAAATTATATTTTGAAGGAAAAAAGCCATTTAAAACTACTCGCGGCTATTGCATTGCCGGTCCGACAATACACATAGAAGTTCATTGATAAAAACGGCATGGGAATTCCCCACAGGGGAACCCCGAACCAAAATTTAAAAAAAAAATGACGTGGGGGTCCCCCTAAATTCCATACCAGACCCTTCAGGTCTGGAACGGATTTTAAGGGGAACCCCGCGCCAAAAAAAAAAAAAAAACGGCGTGGGGTCCCCCCCAAAATCCATACCAGACCCTTATCCGAGCACACAACCTGGCAGGCCGCAGGAAAAGAGGGGGGGACGAGAGCACCCCCCCTCCTGAACCGTACCAGGCCACATGCCCTCAACATTGGGAGGGTGCTTTGGGGTAGCCCTCCAAAACACCTTGTCCCCATGTTGATGAGGACAAGGGCCTCATCCCCACAACCCTGGCCGGTGGTTGTGGGGGTCTGCGGGCGGGGGGCTTATCGGAATCTGGAAGCCCCCTTTTACAAGGGGACCCCCAGATCCCGGCCCCCCCTGTGTGAAATGGTAAGGGGGTACTTACCCCTACCATTTCACTAAAAAACTGTCAAAAATGTTAAAAATGACAAGAGACAGTTTTTGACAATTCCTTTATTTAAATGCTTCTTCTTTCTTCTATCTTCCTTCATCTTCTTCTTCTTCTGATTCTTCTGGCTCTTCTGGCTCTTCCTCCAGCATTCTCGTCCAGCATCTCCTCCGCGGCGTCTTCTATCTTCTTCTCCTCGGGCCGCTCTGCACCCAGAAGCATTTAAATAAAGGAATTGTCAAAAACTGTCTCTTGTCATTTTTAACATTTTTGACAGTTTTTTAGTGAAATGGTAAGGGGACTTTTGTACCCCCTTACCTTTTCACACAGGGGGGCGTGATCTGGGGGTCCCCTTGTTAAAGGGGGCTTCCAGATTCCGATAAGCCCCCCGCCCGCAGACCCCCACAACCACCGGCCAAGGTTGTGGGGATGAGGCCCTACACTATGTGAGCTTCATCTCTGTTACATGGTACGTTTCCTCTGCGAGTTGGTCCATAACCCCTGATGATGACCTCTCAGTTGATACCGATGCAAGTTTCAAGTTTCAAGTCTCAGCTGTTTTGCTAATTATGATCCTCTGTAGTGGGGGATCATGGCTTTCTGGTAAGGAGTAACCCCTTCCATTCTTGGTGGTGGACTGCTTTTCACGGAGGAACATCATTATTTTTTTTTAACTTGGATCCCCTTCTTTTCACATGGGTGGTTACACATAGATGCCACCATTTGAGACTTTTATTTAGTTTATTATTTATATGGACCTCTAGGTTGCATGGGTGGTCAACCCTGGATGGCACCGTATTTTTGAGTCCATTTATATTGAATTTCAGTTTAGTTTGCATTTGACACTGTTCTTATTTTTGTGTTCACTGTTTATGCATTTATTTGTAATTTAGACTAGCGCGATTCTTCTGTTTTTTATTTTTTTTTTTTTTATTAATGAACAAGTTTATTTGTAATAGTAATAGACATACAGAAAAAAGACCATACATGTAGACAGTATATGGGCATATTTTACACTTTGCATATTTCCTGAGTGGTTATGTAGTTTTATATACATGTACAAGCCTTTTGTGAGAAAATAAACTAGAGAAGAATAAAAAAAAATATATTGATAAAAACTAATAACTCTGGCACTTTGTATAATGGCACTTGAGATTTGCTGGTAAGGCACATACAGTCTCCGATTTTCCGACCCATGGTATGATAACCTAGCCTTGCAGAACCAGGACAGCTCCATGTATCAATTCCACCGCACCACACCCACCTATGCATCACATGTGTTGGTGTTGTTAAGCCATGTATTCCAAATCCTGTCGTATTTAGCCGGACATCCCCTGTGTTTGTATATAACCTTTTTGTAAGGTAGGGACAGATTTACCATTTTGACCCATTCCTGAAAAGTAGGAGGGGAGGCCCTCATCCAGTGTTTTGCCACCAGTTTTCTAGCGCAAAATAGTGTTTCATATAGAAAAGTAGCAGTGAGTTTGTCTATGGTAACATCTGGGAGCAACCCCAACACACACAACCTTGGATCCACCTGAACTGGGGAACCCATTTCATCATGAAGAAATTTAATAATTTGATGCCAATAGGTTTGGATAACCGGACAATCCCATATAAGGTGGAAAAAAGAGCTTGACGGACTCATACATCTTGGACATTGAGTGTCTTGGGTTTGGGAGAATTTGGCTAGTCTAGCTGGCGTGAGATAGGACTTGTGAATTATGTACAACTGCGTCATACGTTCTGGAAGTCTGGGGGAGGCTTTTTTAACATTTTCTAGAATCTCGTCCCAGTCGTCATCTTCCACTGGGCCTATATCCTCTTCCCATCTAACCTTTGCTGTATTAATTGTGCCCGCAACCGAGCGCGCCCGCAGGGCTGAGTACAGGGTTGATATCAGTTTGGTTGGATCTGCGCCCGTTATAACATCCACCAAAGGCAGCACTTGTGGGTTTGGGAAGCCCGCAGCAAATTGTGCCTGTAGGGCATGTGTGAGTTGTCTGTAGTTAAATAGCATATGTGGGGGCAATTGGAACTCATCTCTCAGAGAATTAAAATCTCTTATTCCCATTGGGGTGATTACTTGATGAAGGAAGATTATGCCTTTCATAGCCCATTTAACTGCCCCGGGAATCAAAAGTAGTTCTCTTAATTGTGGGTTGTGCCACAGGGGGGTATGCGAATGAAAAAAGTCTGTATCGGTCAGTTTTAAGGCTATCTCCCATACTCGTCTATGTTGTTTCAGTAGGGGTCCCCGGCCAGCCGTTCCCCTTCGACCTGAGCTACCTCTAAACAATACCTGTAAGGGGGTATGGGTATCTTTATTGGGTTTATTACAAACCAGAGTCTGGTATTTAACGCTATCTGTGTTGTGAATGTGATAAAAATGAGACAGTTGTGCGGCTATATAGTATGAATGAAAGTCGGGTAGGGCTGTTCCTCCTGATGTGGTGGGGTTTTTAAGGGTGTTCCATGCCAGCTTGTGTCTACCCGAGCCCCAGATGAATGAGTTAATAAGCTTGTCAATCGTTTTAAAGACTTTAAGAGGGATCAATATTGGTGAGTTCCAGAAAACATATAGAAACTTTGGCATTATGATCATTTTGATAAGGTTGACCCTACCCATGATCCCCAGTGGGAGCCGTGCCCATACCTGCATGTGTGATTTAAGGTAGGAGAAAAGAGGTTCTACATTGTTGTCTAAAAATTCCATGGGGTCCCTAGTTATTTTAATTCCCAGATATTGAATGCATGCCACCCTCTGCAAAGGAAGATTCGCTGATAGTTTATTGGGCGGTGAAATATCTAGAGGAAGGATTTGTGACTTTGCCCAATTCATACGTAGTCCCGAGTGTTTTCCGAAGTTTTCAATTGTGGTGAGAGCAGACTGTAGTGATAAGCCAGAGTCTTCTAGATATAAGAGCATGTCGTCAGCGTATAAACTGACCTTTTCGGTCAGGTTTTCAATTCTAAGGCCCTGTATCTCTGGGTTGTTCCTGAGGGATATGGCGAGTGGCTCCACCGCCAAGGCATAAAGGAGCGGGGAAAGTGGGCAGCCTTGTCTAGTCCCTCTTTCAAGGGGGAATGGGTCCGACGTTCTCCAGTTCACCGACACCCTGGCTTCAGGCCGATAGTAAAGTAGCTTAACCCATTTTATGAAATTGGGTCCAAACCCAAACCCCCTCAAACACTCCCAAAGGTATCCCCATTCCACAGAATCGAACGCCTTGGCGGCGTCCAATGCTACCACCACCCTGCCACCCGACTCCTCGTGTACCGCCGAGATATTCATATATAAGCGGCGTAAATTCATAGCCGTGTTTTTTCCCGGTATGAAGCCCGTCTGGTCCGGATGAATTAGGGATAAAATGATTTGGTTTAGGCGCATCGCAAGTACTTTGGCCAAGATCTTAATATCGGCCTGAAGTAAAGAGATTGGGCGGTAGGATTCGGGATACAGTGGGTCCTTACCTGGCTTGGGAAGCACTATAATCATCGCTTGTCTAAGTGAGAGGGGAAGGGACTCAGACTCAAAAATATGGTTGTACAACCTTAGTAGCTCGGGCACCAGCACGTCCGAGTAGGCTGCGTAGAAATCCAACGGCAGGCCGTCCATCCCGGGGGCCTTAGCAGGCGCCAGGGATGCCACCGCCGCCGAGATCTCGTCCACAGTAAGTGGGGCCTCAAGGGCCTCCAATTGTGATTCCGATATTTGGGGAAAGGGAATGTCCCGCAAGAACACCCCAGTTTCCTCTGCGGTGACCCGCACCTTAGATGAGTACAGGTCTGCATAGTACGCCCTAAAGGTGTCTGCCACCCCGATGGGGTCCGTTTGCAATACATCACCCATGCCCTTCAGGGAGACAACCACCGGAGGCCTGGTGTCTTGTTTAGCCAAATACGCCAATAGTTTACCCGCCCTTTCGCCTTGTTCAAAAACTTTTTGTTTCGTAAAAAATAGTTTTTGTTTGGCCTTTTCAAAATGCAGTTGATCTAACATTCGAGTATACAGTTTAAGTGCTGAGGCTTTGTCCGGTGTGGGGTCTGTGTTAAATTCATGTGTAATCTTGTCTAGTTTCTCGGTTGCCTCGTGAAGCACTGTGCTCGAGGTGGTTTTTAGTCTATTTATACGGGCTGTTAGCAGGGCCCTAACATGCAGTTTGAATGATTCCCAGACCGTGCCCACTGGTGCAGTGTGATTGTTAGTGTTAAAGAAATGGTGCCATTCTCCCGGTATGTCTTCCTGATCCTCCAAAGTCGCCAGCCAAAAGGGATGGAGGCGCCACAGCCTAGGTCCCGGTGGCGGGGATAGTGATAGGGAGGCCCAACATGGGGCATGATCGGAAAGGGATCTTGTATGGTAGCCTGAGTCTGTCAACTGGGGGAGTAGAGTGTCCGAAATGAGTATCATGTCTATTCGTGACATGGAGGAGTGTGATGCAGAAAAACAGGAGAATACTCTATCACCCGGGTGTTGATGTCTCCATGTGTCTGTGAGAGAAAACTCTGTCAATGTGCGTCCTAGTCTGGTAATGGTAGAGGGTTGGGTATCTCGATTTATCTGTAGTCTATCGGCGGATGAGTCCAGTATCATGTTGAAATCCCCTAGCCAAATGGTTGGCAATAAGGGGTGTTGTGTCATGTATAGAAGTCCTTCGTTAATCAAGGTGGAGGTGTATGGTGGGGGTATGTAGAACGCCAGAATGAGGTATTGTGTGCCTGATATGGTGCAGTGCAGGAAAATGTATCTGCCCTGGGGGTCAGTCTTTACTGATATACAGCTGAATGGAACAAACTTGGCTATTAGAATTGAGACCCCTCGTGAGTATGGGGTGTGGGTGGCATGGTATGACCATCCTATCCAGGGACGTTTTAAGGCGCTCTGAAGATGTCCAGTGACATGCGTCTCAGTAAGGACCGTAATGTCGGCGCGATATGATTTAAGGCATCCAAAAATCGCGGATCGTTTGATCTTATCTCTGATACCTCTAACGTTCCAAGTTAGGAACTTTACACTAGTCATGTTTGGATTGTTTGTGAGTATCGAGACGCATGTCAATGGGGTGTGCTCGGGTCCCTAATGTCCTCCGCTCAGAAGGCTCCCAACCATGCATTCTTATACTGTGCCATTTAGGGTATCTATCAGTGCTTACTGTTGTGCCATCTATCCATAACCATAAGTGTAACAAATAACAATTCCCCTCCCCCCTCCCTGCCCTCCACCTCCCAAACTTGGTTGGGGCATAAATCCCAAAACCTGTGCGGTCGCGCGAGGACGACAGTCCACTCATATAGACAGACGTACCACGCACGATCTTAACCTCCGTCCACTGGGGGCGTATCATCGCCTAATATAGCAAAGCACACGCCACCAGTGAGGGCGAACAAACGCTGGTGTAAAGTTGGCAATGCAAAAAACAAACGGCATTGATTAGCAGTAATCGGTATATAGCCGACCACTCCGCCGTGATATATAGTAAACATTTATGACACATCTATAAAATGGTAACTTAAAGAAAAGAAAAAGTGTAACAGCACAGGGTACCATAATCCATATATCTTCTCCTCCCCCTCCTCCAGGGGTTGTTAGAGGCCTTTCTAGTAAGGGGGTTATTGTGTAGAAGTTCTGACTGCCGTTTTGAAGCATGTATCTGGAGGGAAAAAAGTTTTCGCTGGTGCAGATCAGTGGCTTGTAAAATTGATTGTTCTGGGTAAGTCCTTTTTGGACGAGCAATCTCTAAGTCACTCATTTGTGTAGAGTAAGTCTTCCCGTACACATAGTGGGCACAGGGGTGACACAAAGGCCCTTTGTGAGTTTCGTATGAGTGTCAATGTTCACGGGGAGAATAAGGTAAGGAAGGCAACTTACAGACGCCGGATCCGCGGAGCCAAAAGCCTAGCTGGTTGGGCGATTCCTTTCTGCTTCTCGGTGATCCAGCCAGGCCACTACTTGAGCCGGATCTTCGAAGAAGTGTGCGCGGTCTTCTCCCACCACCCGAAGGCGAGCAGGAAACAGCATTGCATATTTCAGGTTGTGGGCCCTTAGGCGTCGTTTAATTTCACCAAATCGAGCCCGCTGTTTTTGTACTTCTGCTGAAAAGTCCGGAAAGGCCATCACGTGACCCGATTGGAATGGTATATTCCCCTTGATTCTTGCCATGCGGAGAATGGTGTCTCGGTCCCTGAAATTCAGTAGTTTTGCTATAAACGTGCGCGGCGGTGCGCCTTCAGGGGGACGGCGAGCAGGCATACGGTGGGCACGTTCCACCACGAATGTAGTAGAAAAGGCCTCCCGGCCATATGTGTTGATGAGAAGCTTTTCCAAAAATGTGGCTGGGTCAGGGCCCTCCGAACCCTCCGGTAAGCCGATGAATCGTACATTGGATCTGCGGGCCCGGTTCTCGAGCTCGTCGTGTTTTTGAGCGAGTTGTTGGAGTTGACGCTGCATGTCCTCTTGGCTGTGCTGTAAGGGGTGAATTATGTCCTCCGCTCGGCTTATCCTGGCCTCCGTTTCTGTGACCCGTTCCCGGATCTTAGTCATGTCCTGGCGAATCAGTGAAATGTCCACCTTTACTTCTTCTATTTTGGAGGTCAGTGTAGCTTGGCACACTGAGATCGCCTCAAGGACTCTGTTAGTGTCTGCTGCCTCGTGTTCATCTTGCTGGGCTGCAGGAGATGTTGCCGAGGCGCCATCTTGTCCCCCCAGGTCCCGGTCTACACGGCGGTACCTATCTAGGGAGGAGGATGCCGCGGTACTTTTTCTCGGAGGAGACATGTTAGACCAGGGGGTGGCTGGATTAGTTACCCTCGTTGTGGATCGGTTTGCCGGTGAGAAATGTGCAGGAGATCGCTGTCAGGATATATCACTGGCGGAGCTCTGCTCAGACGCGTCCGCTCACATTGCCGTCCAGGCCACGCCCCTTCAGCCCTGTTTTTTATTTTTACAAGCAGTTAAATATCATCAAAAACAGTATAGCTCCTACTCTGCAGAGCTGTAGGAGTATTTGCTCCAATGTATTAAGTATCTTTTAACAGACAATTTTTTTATGTCGGATGGCTACTATTATATACAAACATGCGGAGCATCGATGGGAGTAAAATGTTCGTCTTCTATGGCAAATTTTATCAGATGGTGGGAGGAACATTTTCTTTTTACACATCAGAACCCATTTGCCAGATATTTGCATTGGTTCGGCCGCTACCTAGACAATGTATCATACATGAAATGAAAGAACAAATATAAAGTCCATTGTGACTCCAGTACAAAGAAATCCACCACCGGTTAGTGATAATCCCCACGCCTCTTACCAGAGCAGATGGGCCAAATGTTATAATGGCCAAAAACTGCATGAGATGTCACCAAAGGCTGGATGATCACTGGGGGGGAAGATAGTCATCACTCCACAATCAATATCAGAGTAGTACCAAGAAAGAAAGACATATCTCCATTGTGAAGTCCATAGCTTGTATACACATGTCAGGGCTGGGCTCAGCCCTTCCTTCTCTGAGTTGGCCACTCAGCTGTCGGCTAATTGCCAGCTCCCATCTCTCTCCACAGTTACTCAGCTGTTGATGATATCCTGTTCATTAGTCCTGCCTACTTAAGCCGTCTGACCTAGAGAAGCTCTGCCTTCGCCTTGTTCAACATCCCAAGAAACTTTCTCCTGCTTTCCTGTTTAAAGACTGGCTTTGCTGACATCCCTTCTGGCTCCAGATCCTGCTTGCTGTTCCACTACACTGATCCCTGACTTCTGGCTTGGCTGACTATCCGTTCCGGTTACTGAACTTTGGCTATGTTTTGACTACGTTTGTTCTTTTTACTTTTATTATTAAACCAGTGTGATTTAACTATACTTCTGTCTCGGTCTGATTTCATGGTTTCTGACAACACAGCAGGATAGATCAGCAGGCTGATAGTTCCAAAACACAGAGCACTTGTAGTGCAATGACTAGTGCGAACGGACGCCGTGAATGGGCATGTTATTATTAATTTCATCAGCAGTGATGTCTCCTGGGAAGATGGGTACAAGGGGGATGGGCCCCATACTCATTCACATGGGGGCAGGGATCTGGGAGACCCCTTGTTAAAGGGGGCTTCCAGATTCCAATAAGCCCCCCACCCGCAGACCCCCACAACCATCGGCCAAGGTTGTGTTGAAGAGGCCCTTGTCCAAAACATGGGAACAATGTGCTTTGGGGAAGGAAGCCCCCCTGCCCCAAAGCACACCCCTATGTGCATGTGGCCTGAAATGGTTTAGGGGGAGCGCCATTATCCATACCCCCTTTTCTGGCCTACCAGGCTGTCTGCTGAGATAAGGATCTGGAATGGATTTTGGGAGGACCCCACAACATTTTTAAAAAATATTGGCGTGAGGTTTCCCTTAAAATCCATACCAGATCTGAAAGGCCTGGTAAGGATTAGGGTGGGGGACCCCACACTGTTTTTTTTTTTTAAATGTAATGTAATGCTATTCTGAATAAACAATGCTAAAAATACAAATGAATTCTGAAATTCCAAAAATGAATTAGTCTATTCGCACAATATTGGACCAATTTGTTTCTGTATTTTCGGAATTTGTTTCGTATCTTCGGCATTCCTTTTGTATATTCAGAAATCAGAATAACTGGTTGTTAAGGAGTGGGCGGCCGCTGGCATCCTTAACAACCATGACTCATCTGCTGTCAGCGGGATTCCTCCCTGACAATAGAATGTAAACAAAACAAATGCCAGTTTAAAAAACAAAAAAAGCAGCGTGGGGCCTCCCTCCCCAATCAATACAGGCCCTTCAGATCTGGTATGGATTTTTAAGAGAAACTCCATGCCAAAATAAAAAAAATGAATTGCGTTGGGTCCCTCCCAAAAGCCATACCAGACCCTTAGGTCTGGTATGGATTTTATGAGGAACCCCAAAATGTAACAAAAATAAAATACAGTGGCGTTTTCCATACTATCCATACTAGACCCTTATCCGAGCATGCAGCCCGGCAGGCCAAGAAAGGGGGGAGGGGCGAGTGAGCACCCTTTTGAACCATACCAAAACTAATTTTATATTTAATAAAAAAGAGGGGGCGTGTCCGGATGTGAGAGGAGACAGACGTGGGAGAGAGGAGCTCCAGAAATCCTGACCCTAGTCCTTAGCCATCTGAGCGCTACACAGCCTAAATTAAGTTAATTTTTTTACCAGCCTGTCCTACTCGTCTGGCTGCACCCGGTGTCTGTATTGAGCGAGATCAGTCCAGGACTGGCCAGGGCAGCATGGATCCTGCACATCCGCGGCTGCTGCCATCTTCCCGGCTTACATCTTGATGGAGGGAGCTGTTGCCGGACTGGAGGTACGGTAGGGGACTCCATCGTCATCCAGCCTGCCCTGTATAGTGCCTTTTGGCGTCCGGTGATCCGCGGGGCCGTCGAGATTGCCTGTGGCGGGCGCGAGCTGGACCGGCCTGGTGCGGCCTAGAGAAGCCTGCCGCCCACCGCATTTTCCTACAAGGCCGGCCCGCGGAGGGGTGCCGTGGCCGGTACGGACTGTAATCCAGGGTGCGGACGTCCAAGGGCCCAGCGCTACCCACATTCTCCTGCCTACATCCCAGCTCTCTGGCAGTAACCCTCAGTTACTTAATCATATTGCCAAGAATATTTCTGTGTCCCTGTTACAGCTCATTGAAAAATTCCTCTCAGGTACCCCATAATCCTACCAAGCACTGTGAGGGCTGACAGCCGTGTCCAGGGCCCAATATAATCTACATCCTACTGCCTCCATCCCGGCTCTCTGTTCTGATACCCTACAGTGAGTGGTCTCCTGGCCGGTGGACGGCGAAAGTGTGATTGGGGGCACCTCCTGATTCCTTAGATGCCATCCAAACGGCGATCGACAAAGAAACAGCCATCTCCGAGGACACAGAGTTCTCCGGCAGTGACACGTGCAGCGGTTATCGCGTCCTCCGGTGTATAGCGAGCTGCAGCCATACAAACAGCCCTACAGCTTTTGAGGGACATGGAGCAGAACATAGAAGACCCGCAGCAGCCCTCAGGTATGGAGCAATCAGCAGATACCGCCTCCACTGCAGCCATCCTTGCGGCCATTGAGGAGAGTAAAACCATGGTCATGGGAAAGATAGATACACTGGCCATAGAGTGTGGCCTTATCCGTCAAGACATGGACAAGTTTAGGGGCTGTGTCGCTGCTACGGAGAATCGTATTTCGGAGGTCGAGGACACTGTGGTTACCACTTCCCAGAATGTCGCTGACCTGCAAACCCTGATGGCGCGGTCTGAAGACACTGCAAATAGAATGTGCCGCAATAATGTGCGTGTGGTGGGCCTTCCTGAGGGCGCAGAGGGCTCCCATCCAGCCAGCTTTGCTGAAGATTTCTTTAAAGACATCCTCAACTTACAGCGAATATCCTCGGCCTACATTGTGGAGCGCGCTCATAGGGTCCCCATGGGCCCGAGACCACAAGGCGCCTTGCCCAGACCAGTCCGGGTGAGGTTTATAAACTACCGGGAAAGAGATCTCATCCTTGCTGAAGCCCAGAAGAAACCACAGCTCCGATTTGAAAATACGACCCTGCATTTTTTCCCGGAACTGCAGGGGCACCGTCGCACGTTTGTGGAGGTTCGGAAGACGCTCCGGAAAAAGGGACTCACATATAGTATGCTGTACCCGAGTATGCTCCATGTTGAACATCGGGGCACTGTGAAATTCTTTGAGGTCCCCTCTGTTGTGGAAAATTTTTTATTAATGTATTGTCACAAGAGTCTCCCAGTGTCTGTCATCTTGCAGCCCGCTCTAAAGAGCTGACTGGGGCAGACTGACGCTGGTTGAGACCTGTTAAGTAGTGGGAAACTTCCTGGTGTTTGGAGAGAGGTGTTTGCGAGGAGAGGACATGTCCGCCAGCAAAGGGCCCCTGTGCAATGCACAGAACGATCGTCTGATGGGGGTGTTTTCGCTCTGCAAAGACATTATCGGTTTAGCGGTTGTTTGCTCTTGTCACCCCTGGTATGCCTGATCAACATATTTGGGGTGCCATGACATACACCTGCAGATAACCTCCCTTGCACGAGGAACTCTAGTCATCGTCATTTGGTTGTATGTATTGTGTTGTGTTGTTAAATTCTTATATGGCCATTCACATCCTGTGAGGTCATATCCTGTGTCCATTTCTTGTGAGGTCACAAGCTTTGTAAGAGGTGTTTTGGCTGTTAGAAGCCCAACCCTCGAGCTTTGGGACTTCCTGTTATGCGAATAAAGAGTCAGCACACGGCTGAGCAGGCAGTGTGATCTTGGAACTGGAAACGTGAGGTTGTTTCTATTTGTGAGCATGGGGCACACACACCAGAGGAGGGGCTACATCAGAAGGAGAGACATATGATCAAAAGGTGAGATGCATTTATATCATTAGACGAAATTGTTATTATGATTAGAAACGGAGATTTGGCTGTGTGCTCTGCGTACAACCAAATGTCCATGACACCTCAGATGTCTCAGATTGGCTGGATACCTTGAATTGAAGTAAATCAGCGTTTATTTTTGTTTTGTTTTTTTTGTTTTTTGTTTTTTTGCTCTTTACCATAATCCGGTACAGTGAAGGCTGACTGTGCTCTGGCAGGCGCATACACTTGACCATAATCCTATACAAAGTTCTTCTTTCCAGTAGATTTAATGGCGGTATGCGTTGTCAGGAGATGCATTTGTAAAGACCCTGCCTGTACTGCAATAAACATTCCCTTCAAGATGTTGCAGCATGAGTATAGCTGCTTGGTGCTTCATGGCTACAATATACATGGAGCCAAATGCTCTCTCTGTAAAGAGTACCCACGGAAGCGTGCAGTGCTAGTGCTCACCCTCTGAACTTGTTTGTTCCTTCTAAGGGACATATGGAATAATTCTACAAGACAATGTTCCATTTATGTGTTTTTTAGGTTTTGGGGATCAAGTCTGCCGGCTGATGCAGGATTTGTGGGTTTTTTTTTCTGTTTTCTCCCCTATTTTTTAAGCTGGCAAGACAGGGAATTGTTTTGGAGTGAAGTTTTTGTTCATGTCTTTTCTTATGTTCTGTTTTTTTGTATTTACTCCACCTTTTTGGTGGTAGTGTGTTTGTGGTGTCATCCTCGGAACTGCACGGTTGGCAGACTGGGGGACACTCCGAAACAGGCTCCACCAAAATGTAATGTTTATAGGTGGGTAAATGTTTTTCTTCAGCATTCTGTGTAGCTCTGTGTGCCTCTGGACTTCAATTATGCTTCTAGGCCTCCATCTAGTGTCAAATTTCGGAATTACAGTCATGTCCTTGAATATTAGCATCATCTCCTGGAATGTCAGGGGTTTGAATTCAAAATTTAAGAGAGCTTTGGTGCTGAAATTTTTACAGACCCAACATCCTCACATAATGCTTTTACAGGAAACTCACTTACTAGG
The DNA here is from genome assembly GCA_037952925.1 of Lithobates clamitans. Lineage (NCBI taxonomy): Eukaryota > Metazoa > Chordata > Amphibia > Anura > Ranidae > Lithobates > Lithobates clamitans. Next base: position 2,012,611 of record JBBGZY010000138.1, on the reverse strand, counting down.
CAACAAAATTTTGGCCATGAAACGTCCCTGGATACACAGAGCCATGCATGCCACTTATTCATCTTATGCTAGAGGTGTGTCTATCTTGTTGCACAAGTCCTTACCTTGCTCCATAGAAACGGTGATTACAGATCCTGGGGGCAGATACTTAGTGGTAATAATTGAAGTTTATTGCCGCAGGTTGGCCCTGGTAAATGTATATATTCCCCCTCCTTTTACAGGGAATATCTTGTATGAGGTGTTGGAGAAATTGACACCACATGCTCCATTTCAGTTGTTGGTGGCCGGAGATTTCAATAATATTCTAAATTATACGCTGGACACGTCCAATCCACATAGGGCTCCAAACTACGACTTGTCGCATTGGGCGGAAGCTGCGGGTCTCACAGAGATCTAGCGGTGGAAGCATCCCACGGACAGATGCTATTCATATTTGTCCTCGGTACATGCTTCGTCCTCCAGAATAGACCTGGCGTTCGCCAATGGGACATTATTATCATTGGTGACTGGAGCGGCCTATCTTCCAGGAGGCTTATCAGATCACACCCCACTGCAGATTTCCTTGCGGCTGGGCTTCTGGAGCTCGAGGAGAGTTTGGCATTTGTCTCCTAGGTGGGTTGACGAACCCACTGTGGAGGAGATGCTGAAACCGCACGTTGATACATTTTGGCAGATTAATGAAGGATCAGCAACGGTACCCACTGAGTGGGAGGCCTTCAAGGCCACAACTCGGGGGATATACATATCAGCCATAAAAGTACTGAGAACAGAACAGAATAGTGTAGAAAAACAACTTCAGGACAAAGAGCAAGAATGCACTAAGGCACATGCTGATTCGCCCTCCCCTGCCACGTTGGCTCAGTTGCAGTTCGCAAGGAGGAATATTTCTCTCCATTATCATGATGTGACTACTTGCCAGTTGCAAAGGAGTGCAGCAAGAGTCTTTGAAAAAGGGGATAAAAATGGTAAACTATTAGCTTTAGTGACGGCAGGGGACACGTCCCCGACAGTAGTTCCCTGCATACAGTCTCCGTCCGGACAAATATTAAGAGACGGAGAAGACATAATGTGGGAGTTTGTGTCCTTCTATAGGTCACTGTACTCCCCTAGAGATTCCTATGACATTGAGGACCTTAGGGACACCTTGGGGACCCTACAGTTGCCTGGGCTGCCAGAGGACTCTTGCAGTTTTCTGGATGCCAAGTTCATGGAGGAAGAGGTAGCCTTGGCAATGGGGTCATTCCCTAGTGGTAAGGCTTCTGGACCCGACGGTCTGCCAATTGAGTGGTACCGCCATTATTCGGACACCTTGGCACCCAGACTGCTTCAATTATACACAGACTGTTTTCAAAAGGGAAGCCTCCCCCTCTCCTTTTATAAGGCTCATATTGTATTGTTGGCTAAGCCAGATAAGGACCCATTACAGTGTTCATCATATAGGCCCATTTCTTTATTAAATATGGACTTCAAAATCCTGACCAAACTGTTAACTACTAGATTGATGTTGGTCCTACATCAGGTTATCTCCCCAGACCAAACAGGGTTTATGCCCAAAAAGGCCACGGATATTAACTTGCGCAGGGTTTTCACCCACACTCAGCTGGGCCCAGATATTTTCAGCGGTGGAATACTGGTCTTTCTAGATCTGGAAAAGGCCTTTGATTCCGTGGATTGGAATTACATGAAGGTGGTATTAGAGGTACTTGGATTCGGTCCTAGGTTCCGGAAGTGGATCGGCATTCTATATCATTGTCCTACAGCAGCCATAAAGTTGAACAATATGTTATCAGAATTTTTTCCAATATATAGGGGCACCCGTCAAGGATGCCCTTTATCCCCGGGTCTTTTCTCTATCATGATTGAGCCCTTGGCAGCGGCCTTGCGAGCCTCTGAGGAGGTACAAGGGATAACGGTGGGTAGTTTGACTGAAAAAACGGCACTGTATGTAGATGATATGGTTCTTTTTTTGCGAGACTCCAAGCAATCCCTGTCGGCAGCGTTAGACATCCTAAATTCCTTTGTTCGCTTTTCGGGTCTGAGGGTCAACTGGGGAAAATCCCAGATTCTATCACTCAAGACGCCATCCCCCAGATGTGAGATTCCCACAGATTGTCCTTTACAGAGGGTAGAGGTGATTAAATATCTGGGATTACATATATCCAACTCCGTATCAGACTTTATTGCTTTAAATGTCGATCCACTTTTGACTAAACTAAAATCCAGGCTACAGGCATGGCAGAATTTACCCTTGACACTCATAGGTAGGGTGAACTTAGTGAAAATGAAATGTTTGCCTCCATTTCTGTATAAATTTGGATTGCTGCAGCTGCCGTGGAAACAAGGGGGCTTCAGGGCTCCATATAGACTCACAATATCCATGCGTGGGACCAGTAGGGCATGGGTGGCAGTGACCAAGATGGGCAGTGCTTCTGAGATTTCTCCTCACACACCACTTTGGAAAAATCCTAAATTACCACATTTTAATAGTACCCAGATCTGATCATTTGGGCTAAATTTGGTATTGAAACGCTGAAAGATAGAGTGGGTGGTGGGGAACTTCTACAGTTTGACACCCTAAAAACCAAGTTTAACCTTCCCAACACTCTCCTGTCCGTTATCTTCAGCTAAGGCATACATACAATGCCCAATTTGGAAATAATGGAATTAATCCGAAAATTAGTAATATTGAGTCATTACTGAGGGAGGACACTTTGGACAAGGGAGAGATCTCCTTGCAAAGTGTAGGGCGATGTGGGGTGAGGTGTTCCCCCAGATGGACGGGGATGACTGGGACAATGTATGGGACATTAATTTTACTAGATTGGTTTCTGTTAGAGACCAACTCATTCAATTTAAATTCCTTCATCGCATATATCTTACTCCAGCTAGATTAGCTAGGATGTTCCCTACCCGGTCACCTAGTTGCTGGTGGTGCAGTTCCCTAAATGCTGATTTCATGCATATCTTCTGGAATTGCTCGAACATTCAAGCATTTTGGAAGGGAGTTACAGAATGTATAGCAGAAGTAACAGCCATTCCTATACAGCCCACAATAGAAGTGTGCCTTTTGGGGCTGGTAGACAGTCTAGCCCCAAAGAGAGTAACTCGTACTTTGCTAACGATCCTGATCTATTATGCTAGAAAAATGATAGTGTTGTCATGGAAAAGCCTAATCCTCCATCTGTATCGGCATGGAAGGGTGTGGTGAATAGGGCTGCACCTTTATACAAGGCTACATACATTAGCAGGGGTATACCACAAAAATTTGATAAAGTGTGGGGCAGTTGGATGAATAGTGAAACTACGGTGGCGGATTGAGTGGTACCTAATGGAATATGTTTACAGTGGGTTTTAACATGTATGCAACTATCTGACATATCTTAAATTTTGCACTGACTGTTATTGTGAAAAGGGGGCCTAATTACTATTATCTTAGTTTTTTCTTTTTCACTGAGTGAAGGTCTGGAGGAAGGAGGAGAGAGTCCATGCGGAAAAAAAAGTAAATAGTTTATTTTGTGTGTGGACCAATGGGTCTTGTATGTACCTGTATGTTACAAAAGCAATAAATAAAACTTTTCAAAAAAAAATTTATTAAAAAAAAACAAGAAAAAAAGAAATGTCCCTCGAAGTAGATCCAATGATGATGAATGCGGGCCTCGGACCTAAAAAAAAAAAGAAAAAGAAAAGAGCTCTGGACTTCTAACAAAGGCTCCTGCCATTTGACATTTCTTGAATAACTAAGGGGCAGGGCCATCCGATGATGTCATCAACCTTGCAAGCCCCCCATGTTGGGGGCATGTGGCCTGGTATGGTTCAGAAGGGGGGCACTCGCTCACCCCCCCTTTCCTGGCCTGTTGAGTTGCATGCTTGGATAAGGGTCTGGTATGGATCTTGGGGGGGGGGCGCACACCATTTTTTTGTGTAAAAAAATGGTTACAAGTGACAAGGAGAAGGCAATTGTATTAAATACATTCTTCTTAGTTTTTAGAAAGGAAAACAGATGCTATAATAATCAAGAACATATTGTTACACAACGGAAAATGTACCTTTGTGGCTAACAGAAATGGAAAAACCCCCTAAGGGTGGGATTTTAAAGGCACTACCATAACAACAATGTAAAAAGGTATATAAAGTTTATTAATCATGAGAGGTACATGTAGTAAAAAGAAAAAACATACAAAACAAAGGATGCATAATGCTTGTACAAACATGCGACATAGGATACACAATCCAGAAACCCTACGTTTCGGAGATGGACTGTAGTCTCCTTCATCAGGGGTTTTTCTAGAAGGTACAGTGTCTAAAGGATGTTAAGTATACAATCAATAAAATTGTCCAAAGGAATACAGCTACATGATAATCAAATATATTGTATATATTACTTACATCATAGTGATTAGACAGGTACAAAAATGCATCCACAATTTTAAAAAAACGTGAGGAAGACCTGGAGCAGGGGGTCCCCCACAAGCTCAATCCACCGAAAGGCACTTGGTATAGTAATAAAAGATGATATGAAAAAAGGGAGGAAGGGGGAAAGAAAAATATCCCCCTCCTGTCACCCAACAGCCCCGCTGGATTTGTCAAACCAAACCAGCGACAGGCTGACACATGTACTGAGGCCCAAAAGTGAGTTGGAGGATCTGGAAAAGAAGCAAAAAGAGGAATAAATAAGAAAAGAGGAGGTATATAAATAGACCTATGTACGGTAATATATATGTCATGAAGGGGAAAATCCCACATAAATGACATAAAAAGTGAAAAAACCTACCTAGGTTAAATGAAACAATCAGGAGACCGGTGGAGACAGGGGGAAAAAAGGCTGATGCACAATCTGGAGAGCCAGAGCTGCAGGTGATCACTGTAGAGTGAGACTGGTGTTAATGACTCATACAGCCCGAAAATAGTGTTCATGTAAACTAGTGGACAAAAAACTATATCGATAGGTATGACCTCAAAGGGTAGGAAAAGTATAAACAAAGTCTCACCAGTGCAGCAGGTCTACCATATATGTAGTGACCAAGTAAAATTCAAAAACGGGTGGAACAACTTAAGTGGAAAGAGAGCCGGTGGGGAAACCCTGCCCCAAAGCGTCCCCACTCCTTAGGAGCATATGAGACATTGCAGACAAAAGGGTAATAGAGGGGAAACAAAAAATCAACTGGTAAAGAGTACATGGGCAAACATCAAAGTGTGCATACACGTCAATGGAAATAAACGAAAATAATACTATAGAAAAAATGAAATAATGGAAATACAAAATGGATATGAAAAATAAAAATGAAAAACAAACTAATTGTTCAGAACAGGAAGGAGGTTGGAGAAGAGGGAATATAGCCAGACCGTAAAGGATTCGGGGAGCAGACAAACAACTGGTATGATGTTATTTTTCCATTCCCCCTGAACTGAAGGCATCCAAAAATGGCTTGAAGCAGACTGCATCATTTAGTCCAGGGGAACAGGTAGCCTTCAAAGTTTATATCCACCGCAGCTCGAGCTGGAGGAGACTTTTATTCCAGTCTCCCCCCTCTCGAGCTGGGGTGGATACGGTCAAGGATCAAAAACTTAATTCTAGGAAAAACCCCCGAGTGAACCAAAATGGTATGTCTACCAAGAGCCAGGTCCGGATCACAGACCTGCATACTATGAATATGGCGGTAAGCTCTCTTCCAAAAGGGGAGTTTCATCTTCCTGATGTAAAAAAACCGGCAGTCACATTTAAGGAGATAGACAACCCCGAAAGTTTGACAGTTAGCAAAGTGTTTAAAGGTCTGGCCATTGGGTAGAACTGGGTTTCTACTGGTGTCCATGTATCTGCAGTAACCACAAGTGCCGCACATATATGTGCCTCTGTGTTTTGAGTGGACCAAGCCCTTATCTCCCCTATATTCACTTTTGACCAATCTAGAAGCAATCGAGTTGGCTCTCCTGAAGGTGAAAAGGGGTGTCTCTGGCAATAAACCTCTCAAATTGGGGTCCATTGTGAGAGTATGCCAATATTTGGAGACGATCTTGCGAATTTGGGTATGTTGGTTACAGTATTTAGTTATTATTCGCAAAGAGCTGTCTGATTCTTTTGGCTGCTGTGAATAGAGAAGAACATGTCTAGTATGGGTTGTTGCTCCTCTGAATGCTTTTTTCAAAGAAGTTTTGGAGTAACCTCTCAGCAGCAGCCTGTCACGCAATTTCCCAGCCTCAAATCGAAAAACCTCATCATTTGTACAGTTGCGTCTGACCCTTAAGTATTGGCTGTATGGTATAGACCTGATCAAGGTCTCAGGATGGAAACTAGAGACGTCTAAGATGTTATTGCCTGCAGATGATTTGCGGTATAGGCTGCTGCTGAGTGTACCATCATCATTCCTGGAAACCTGTACATCAAGGAATGACATGGTGCTGGTGTCAGAAGACATTGTGAAAGTGAGATTAAATTCATTACGGTTCATCCTCATCAGACATTGATCCAGTAACTCCAAGGGACCATCCCAAATGGTGAACACATCGTCGATGTACCTAAACCACACTAAAAGGTGGTCTGTGTACATCGACAAGGTCTCATCACTCAGGAACATGTTCTCCCACTCCCCCAGGTACAAGTTGGCGTAGGATGGGGCACAACAAGTCCCCATCGCTACCCCCTGTACCTGGAGGTAGTGGGAGCCATGAAAAGTAAAAACATTGTGTTGGAGAATATATTCAAGGAGCGACAGGATAAATTTGTTATACCCCCAGTCTGTATCACTACATTGAAAAATGGTATGCCTCACAGCTGCCACGCCCTTATGATGAGGGATGGAGCTGTAAAGCGCCTCTTCATCAATGGTGACAAGGTGTGCTCCATGAGGGATCACCAAATTTTCGATGATCCTCAAGAAATGGATGGTATCTTTTACATATGACTGTAAACCAGCCACGAATGGTTTTAAGTGCTCGTCTATGAGATGGCTGGCATTCTCACTTATTGACCCCTTGCCTGATATAATGGGTCTCCCTGAGGGTTTATATAGATAATTATGGACCTTAGGCAATGAGTAGAATGTCAGTACTTTAGGGAAGGGTGTTTTAATATAATCCCAGGTGGTTTTATTGATTATATTGTTAAAGTAAGCCTGGTCGACTTACTGGTAGTATTCTAAATTGAATTTGTGGATCATATCAGGGGAATTATCCATAAGAACAATATTGCCCCCTTTGTCCACAGGTTTAATTACAACGGAAGTGTTGTCACTCAAAGATCTAAGGGCCAGCTTTTCAGAGGAGCTTATGTTAGTAAATTTGGGGGATTTAACACAAAGTTTATCGATGTCACCATTGACCAATCGTAGAAACGTGGCGATGTTAGGGTTCGAACTGGGTGGGTGGAAATGATGAAGATTTTTTCTTCAATTTTGATCCCGAAGGGATATCTCTATCAGTTCCTATAATGGCCTCCTGGGATAGACAGTGCACCTGAGCCAAATCGATGCGATCGATCAAGTCAGTGGTGTCACTCTCCTCCAACAGTGAAACCAGCTGATTGATAGCCCGGTTCCTCCTGGTTTGTTATACATGTTCCTGAGAAAGAGTCTGTGTGCAAAAAGTTGAAGGTCTTTAATGAATTCAAACTTGTCAATGTTCTCATTTGGACAAAACCCCAAACCTCTATGAAGTATCTGGGTCTCCTCCAAGGAGAGAGTGTGAGATGAAAGATTCATTATATTCATAGTGGTGTGGGGGTCTGATGCGGGTGGTGGATCAAAGGAACCATCTAGGTAAGATGGGTTGCTTTGGTACTGACTAAAAGCACCTTCACAAAAGGGGGAGGGTTGAGTTTCTCAACTCCCTGTATAGTCTTTGATCTGGTGAGTGGGCAGGTAACAGAGCTGCCCCCATGGGGCTGGGTAGAGGAGGGTACCGAAGGACCCATCGCTGCCGTGGAGACTCTACCTGACTCCCCTGAGGTTCCCGGAGGACATTCGGGTGGATGACCAGCACCGGCCCTTGCTCCATGTGTGGGGTCACGGATCCGATTGGTGTGAGGAGTTTTCTTGTTCTTAGTTGACGCCTGTGATGAGACAGAGGACAAACTAGAAGACGAGTGTAAAATGGCACCATAATGTTCTTTTTGATTTTTGAATCTATTGATCCGTTGTTGTTGACAAATGTTCCATTTGTATGCCCTGTTCTCCTGAAAGGCTAGCTTATCCCTACTATATTTGCCATCTTTCTTGATTAGAATATTTTTATTGAAACTTTCAAGGTGTTTTTGAAGTTTTGTATCTCTCTCTTCAAAAGTTTTATGCGTTTTAAGGGTTTGAAGTTGTGAACAGATGCTTTTAATTTCACTGTCCAAGGCCCTGGAGCGTTTAGTACAGGGATATGCAATTAGCGGACCTCCAGCTGTTGCAGAACTACAAGTCCCATGAGGCATAGCAAGACTCTGACAGCCACAAGCATGACACCCAGAGGCAGGGGCATGATGGGACTTGCAGTTTTGCAACAGCTGGAGGTCCGCTAATTGCATATCCCTGGTTTAGTATATTCATTAATTAATAGTAACATCATTTCCCTTGAACAAGGGCGCAGGATCTTTTCCCATGCACATTTGAACTCAGGGTCCAGTTACTCCAAATTGGGGAAGATCTGGACCCTGAGTCCTAGAGGATTTATGTCCTCCTTAATGTAATCTTGGAAGGATTTGATGTGCCAAAACATAGAGGATTTCCTCTCCAGGATCTTGGTCAGTTTAGAGAACAAGGTGCCCAATTCTGAATCAATGTGTTCATTTTTGCCAAAATCTTTCATTGCCCAAATAGCCTGCCATGTTCAAGCCCAAAAAAGGAATAAGGAAATAAAGAAAAATCAAGAAAAAAAAAAAAATCTATACTACAAGCATATGGTAAATATATCAATAAAATGATATATTATGGTTCAATGCTGAAATGCCGATATGGATAACCAGCCTATCAGCATGGACCATAAAAAAAACAGTCTGTTTGGAAAAGACGGGGGAAGGTATTTGCTACCGAAAACATGAATGAAACGGTGATATCCAAAACAGTCTGCTTGTAATGAGGTTGTGCCACACCCCAAATGTAAATAGAAATGGAAAAAACCCCTAAGGGTGGGATTTTAAAGGCACTACCATAACAACAAAAAAAAGGTATATAAAGTTTATTAATCATGAGAGGTACATCTAGTAAAAAGAAAAAACATACAAAACAAAGGATGCATAATACTTGTACAAACATGCGACATAGGATACACAATCCAGAAACCCTATGTTTCGAAGATGGACTGTAGTCTCCTTCATCAGGGGTTTTTCTAGAAGGTACAGTGTCTAAAGGATGTTAAGTATACAATAATCAATAAAATTGTCCAAAGGCATACAGCTACATGATAATCAAATATATTGTATATAATACTTACATCATAGTGGTTAGACAGGTACAAAAATGCATCCACAATTTTAAAAAAATGTGAGGAAGACCTGGAGCAGGGGGTCCCCCACAAGCTCAATCCACCGAAAGGCACTTAGTATAGTAATAAAAGATGATATGAAAAAAGGGAGGAAGGGGGAAAGAAAAATATCCCCCTCCTGTCACCCAGCAGCCCCACTGGATTTGTCAAACCAAACCAGCGACAGGCTGACACATACATGTACTGAGGCCCAAACATGTACTGTGGATAACAGAAGCCAGTGTTAAAAAAAGACTTCAAAAACATAATGTGAATAAATCACCAGAACCAGATGGCTTACACCCAAGAGTCCTCAAAGAATATATTACAGCCAGACCATTATTCCAAAAGGACAGCTTACTGACTGGAATGGTACCAGTGGATTGGCGAAAAACTAACGTGGTACCAATATTCAAAAAGGGCTGAGATATATACCTAGGTTCAAAAATAAAAATAAAAACTGCGCTGCAGAGCAAAAAAGGTCAAAGGTAAAAGCTGCACACAAAATACACCAATATCTGTGTATACCATGAAAATAAAAAATAAATAAAGTGCGCTAATTATATGAAAATACACACATAGATGTGAATACATGTGGGTAGTAGTAAAAACCACAATCTACTGAGAGCAAGTAAATGACTCCATGAGTGGTAAAAATATATAAGTGCAAAACATAAAAACTCAAATAAAAAGAAAAAACAAAAAATGTGTACATGTGAAATACAATGATATTAATAGCGTGAAAATCTGAAAATCAAACAAACTCAGTCCATGGGTTCAAATATAAAACTTCATCAGTGAAAAAAAGGTTCCATCCACTATACAGCTCAGCAGCAACTAATCCCCCTATGAGTGGATTGACAAAGGAGAGAGATGTGCAGGATGGTGCAAATCCACTGGCGGTGACTCCAATAAGTGAGAAAGTGATAAAGGTGGACTCTTACCCTCCGTGTTGGACCCCCTCCTTGGCAGGGTCTATCAGGCATGCAGATTTTTGCCCTCTGCAGGGACCATGTAATGAGAAGATCTCCCCAGCAGCTGTTAGGAATGTTGTCTCCGATCCGGGCTGGTCCAAGTGAAACGCCTGGAGAGGGGGGAAGGAAAGCTCTCTTGCTCCCAGTGTGGCAAAGGAAAAGACAAAAGAGCGGAGCTCCAATAGTGTAAAAAGTTTCGGAATTTATTAAATAAAAGTACAGACCGCAACGGAGAGTGCACGCTCCGTGAGGTGAAAATACAATTAAAAACAAGCCGGCAAATAAAAATCGTAATAACCCGTGCATAACATGGGGCAATCGTGACGGCTTACAACGTAGCCACGCCCAACGTGGCTAGAAACTGAATTTAAAGATATGAATTTGAAGGATTATTATACTGACTTAATGTATTTATCAAAAATGCATTCGCTATACTATGTAACTGTAATGGTGTGAATCCTGTTATACCTTTCTTAATGTCTGTATTTGTTATTTTATGTTCTGATAAGAAGATAAAAAACTGAATGTTAAAAAAAACCAAAAAAAAAAACCATTGGAATCCATGCGTCCAGCTCCCTGCATGTAGATTAGGGGCCGGGCTTGGGGGGGGGGGGGGGGGGGCTGTATTTGCTGACAATACAAAGCTATCCAGGGTAATAACTTCACAACAGGATATAGTAAGTTTACAGAAAGACCCCAATAAAATAAAGGGGTGGGAAACCATGTGCCAAATGAGATTTAAGGCCAGTTCACGCCAAATGCAGCCCAGTGCATTTTATTTTCTGCATCAAAAACGCATGGAAAGTAGGTTATATGGTTTTCAATGGCATAGGTCACACCAGTGCTTGCAGTTCCAGTGCGTTCCAGTTCCAGAGAAAAAAAGTAGAGCGTGCTGCATTTTTCCTGCACTGGACTATACTGGAACACTGTGAAATGCATCAAAAACACACTTGAACGCACCGGAATGCACCAAAACGTACCAAAAATGCACTGGAACACACGTGTCCTTATTTAAAGTTAAGGTGAAATGCACTGGACTGCATCAAAAATGCACTTTAACGCATCAAAAACACACATGCAGAAATATATCCGGACTGCGTTTCTATGGTTTGAACTGGCCCTTAGGCCCCTTTAGCACTTATACGACTTGTCCCACGATTTTGTACTGCAAGATCGTATGACAAGTCATTCTCCATGATTTTCAATGACTACCATTCATATTGGCACGACTTTAAGTCGTGCCGACTTGAAAGTAGTCCCTGCACTACTTTGGTCCAACTTCTATGCGAGTTGTACTCCATAGACCTCAATGTTAAACCCTGAAGTAGCATGCAAGTCGTGCCTGAATAATATAGACACGACTTCAGTACGACTTTGTAAGCACAAGCCTGACTCGCTGATCGGGAAAGGAAAACTTTTTTCCTTTCCCGATGAGCGACAGGCAGTGCTGACAGCTGTCTGGTATGAATCCAGAGGGGGAACTCCACGCCAAGTTTAAATGAAAAAACCGGCGTGGGTTCCCCCCCAGGGGCATACCAGGCCCTTAGGTCTGGTATGGATCTAAGGGGAAACCTCTACGCTGAAAAATCGGCGTGGGGTCCCCCCCAAAATCCATACCAGACCCTCATCCGAGCACGCAGCCTGGCCGGTCAGGAATAGGGGTGGGGACGAGCGAGCGCCCCCCCCCTCCTTGACCGTACCAGGCCGCATGCCCTCAACATGGGGGGTGGGTGCTTTAGGGCATGGGGGGCACCCTGCGGGCCCCCCCACCCCAAAGCACCTTGTCCCCATGTTGATGAGGACAAGGGCCTCTTCCCGACAACCCTGGCCGTTGGTTGTCGGGGTCTGCGGGCGGGGGGCTTATCGGAATCCGGGAGCCCCCTTTAATAAGGGAGCCCCCAGATCCCGGCCCCCCACCCTATGTGAATGAGTATGGGGTACATGGTACCCCTACCCATTCACCTAGGGAAAAAAGCGTCAATAAAAAACACAGTACACAGGTTTTTAAAATAATTTATTAGGCAGCTCCGCGATCTTCTTCTGACTTCGGGGGTCCTCTTCCGACTTTGGGGGTCTCTCCGCCGTCTCCTCCCGGTGTCCGCATCTTCTGCCGGCTCCTCCGCTATCTTCTGCAGCTCAATTGCTAGCGGTGGTCCGGACTTCTGCCTTCTTCTTTTCTTCCAGAGATGTTGACACGACGCTCTCTCCAGCTGGAATGGTCTCTGAACGCTCCGCAACTGACTTATATAGGCGGTGACCCCGCCCACTTATGAGGTCACTGTCCCGGGGCATGCTGGGACTGTGCCGTCATAAGGGGGCATGGTCATCACCCAGTGACCACGCCTCCTAAAACGTCACAGTCCCAGCATGCCCAGGGACTGTGACGGCATAAGGGGGCGGGGTCACCGCCTATATAAGTCCGGTGCGGAGCGCACAGAGACCATTCTGGCTGAAGAGAGCGTCGTGTCAACATCTCTGGAAGAGAAGAGGGAAGAAGACGATCCAGATGTCCGGACCACCGCTGGCAAAAGAGCGCCAGAAGATAGCGGTGGAGCCGGCAGAAGATGCGGACACCGGGAGAAGACGCCGGAGAGACCCCGAAGTCGGAAGAGGACCCCCGAAGTCAGAAGAAGATCCCGGAGCTGCCTAATAAATTATTTTAAAAACCTGTGTACTGTGTTTTTTATTGACGCTTTTTTCCCTAGGTGAATGGGTAGGGGTACCATGTACCCCATACTTATTCACATAGGGTGGGGGGCCGGGATCTGGGGGCCCCCTTATTAAAGGGGGCTCCCAGATTCCGATAAGCCCCCCGCCCGCAGACCCCGACAACCAACGGCCAGGGTTGTCAGGAAGAGGCCCTTGTCCTCATCAACATGGGGACAAGGTGCTTTGGGGTGGGGGGCCGCAGGGAGCCCCCCCATGCCCCAAAGCACCCACCCCCATGTTGAGGGCATGCGGCCTGGTACGGTCCAGGAGGGGGGGGGCCGCTAGCTCGTCCCCACCCCCATTCCTGACCAGCCGGGCTGCGTGCTCGGATAAGGGTCTGGTATGGATTTTGGGGGGACCCCCACGCCGATTTTTCGGCGTAGGGGGTTCCTCTTACAATTCATACCAGACCTAAGGGCCTGGTATGTCCCTGGGGGGGAACCCACGCCAGTTTTTTTATTTAAAACTTGGTATGGAGTTTCCCCTTATGATTCATACCAACTACTGTATGTTTTCATTTGTTAATGCCAAAAACGTGGCAAAGTAGTACTGCTCCCAAAATCGCGGTAAAATCGCGGCAAATCGCGGCCGCAAAATCGCGGTAAAATCGTGCGACTTTGAAGTCGTATAAGTGTGAAAGGGGCCTTAATGTTGAAAAATGTAATACACCTGGGGGCTAAAAATATGTATGCAAGTTACTTGCTCTGCTATGCCAAGGTAACTTAGAATAGAGTTCTGTAGGACAAGACTGGAATCAGCACATAAATCAGCAAAGTCAGCAATAATAAATGCATACAGTGGGTATAGAAAAGAATCACCCCTTTACAATAATCACATTTTGTTGCTTTGCAACCTGAAATAAAGACAGAATCAAGTAATAAAATGTGACAGCACTGCTGATAAACCAAATAAATGAGCTAAATCAACATATAAATAACAATAAAATTCATGAAGTGCACAAAGTACAATTGGAGTCCATTTGTGACATATATGTGAAAAATCTTCCTATAAGACCCCTTTCACACCGAGGGAGTTTTGCAGGCGCTATAGCGTTAAAAATAGCGCCTGCAATCCGCCCTCAAACAGCTGCTCCATTGTCTCCAGTGTGAAAGCCCGAGGGCTTTCACACTGGAGCGGTGCGCTGGCAGAATGTCAGGAAAAGTCCTGCCAGCAGCTTCTTTGGAGCGGTGAAGGAGCAGTGTGTTTACCGCTCCTCCACCACTGCTCCCCATTGAAATCAATGGGGCAGCGCTGTGATACCGCCGGCAAAACGGCGCTCTGGCGGCATTTTGCGCACGGATTTAACCCCTTTTTGGCCGCTAGGGGGGGTTACAACCGCCCCGCTAGCGGCAGAATAGCGCCGCTAAAACGACGGTAAGCGGCGCTAAAAATAGCATCGCTGTACCACCGATGCCCCCCGCTGCTCGGTGTGAAAGCCCTCTAAAGGTGCTAAAAATAAATTTTCTAATCCAACGTGCTTCACTGAGACTCCCCACCACTCTATAAAGTTCTCCCGTCACCGTGTGCAATGCACACTCACCTCCTTGTTAGACCCTACAAGGGGTCAAACACACCTTGCACACAGAGCAATTCTCCTTTGAGAATGGCTCCTCTTTTGCACTCGGTAGCAGGAGCACTTTATAGAGTGGTTTGGAGTCTCAGTGAAGCACGTTGGATTCGAAAATTCTTTTTTTGCACCTTTAGCCCTGATTCACACTGGTGCACTTTGACATGCGGTTTGACATATCAAATCACATGTCAAATCGGCGGCAATTGCCAGCAATGGCACCGTCCTAATCAGTGCGACGCTGCATCTGCATTTTCACATATGTCACAAATGGACTCCAATTGAACTTTGTGCACTTCATGAACTTTATTGTTATTTATATGTTGATTTAGTTTATCTATTTGATTTACTAGCAGCACTATCACATTTTATTACTTGATTCTCTTTTTTTGTGGCAACACATAAGTGATAGCAGCAGCAAATTTATATCTAAGTTTTTTCACAGTTTTTTATGTAAACACACAAATCCTCGTTCTGACAGGAGAGGAGAAACAGATCTGCTGTTCCTAGTAATTAGGAACAGCGATCTGTCTCCTCCTCTAGTCAGTCCCATCCCTCCACAGTTAGAAACACACACACAAGGGAACACATTGAACCCCTTGCTCTCCCATAGTGTTAACCTCTTCCCTGCCAGTGACATTTACACAGTAATTAGTGCATTTTTATAGCACTGATCGCTGTATAAATGTCAATGGTCCCAAAAAAGTGTCAAAAGTGTCCGATCTGTCCGCCGCGATGTCGCAGTCCTGCTAAAAATCACATATAGCCGCCATTACTAGTAAAAAAAATAATAAAAATGCCATAAATCTATTCCCTATTTTGTAGATGCTGTAAATTTTTCGCAAACCAACAAACCAATCAATATACGCTTATTGCAATTTTTTTTAACCAAAATATGTAGAATACATATTGGCCTAAACTGATGAATAAATTATAAATCAATAAATGCAGCGCTAGCAACTAAATGGAATAAATAAATAAATGTAGAATAAAAAATGTTGCCGCTGCTGCAAAAAAGTGCTAAAACTTTGCATATATTGAACGAATAAATGCAGCGCGGGCAACTAGGTATCATTTAAAAAATATGTGCACTAAAAATTAATGGTGGAGAAAATCACTACAATGGTGATAATGTAAACATAAATAAATAAATTGCACCTATTGCATAAATGTTGAGCTAAAACATATAACGTGAATATGTACATACTATCAACTAGAAAATTTATGAAGACATAGCGCCAGCATTGACAAACAGTGACAGTGATTAGAAATATATATATATATAATAACACACATGAAGGTGACATAAACTGGGATAATGTGCAAATTAGCTGAAAAGGTCCCACTGGTCAGCGATGGTAGGCTGTAGGCTGTAGACCTCTAGTAACTGCAACATTTCAGATGACTGATTGTGTTGAAAGGTAAACAGCCTACCATCGCTGACCAGCAGGACCTTTTCAGCTAATTTGCACATTATCCCAGTTTATGTCACTTTCATGTGTGTTATTATATTTGTAGTCAGAGTCTTCAAGTGTGAAATGCCATTCTCCTAATAACCAAGGCCTGAGGTGTGCCTTGGCCTGACTGGTCAGTATGCCTGAAAAGAGGGCATACCCTAAATGTAAGAATAAGAAAAAAGTACTGTGAGTATGTATGAAGGCTGGGGGAAACGGGTGGGTGGGAACCCAGAAACGCCGACAACCCCGGCCCTGACAGAGGAGGAGGCTTAAATAGCCCTCTCAGACTCCTCCCACATATACAAGCTGGCCTCCGGCCAGCCTTACAGTTGTAGTCAGAGTCTTCAAGTGTGAAATGCTATTCTCCTAATAACCAAGGCCTGAGGTGTGCCTTGGCCTGACTGGTCAGTATGCCTGAAAAGAGGGCAAAAATACACCAAATTTAGGTGAAGAAGGGAAGGTAACAATTCATCAAGTGGAGTAGCATGCACCTGGGTGGCAACGTGTGTATCCGGTAAGTATCCGCTATGACAGGAGAAACCCACCGACTCCTATCTAGGTGATGAGAAGGAAGCCCCTATAGAACCTGCGAAGCTACCCAGAACCCAAGTGAACGTCCCATGAAAGATTGGATGAGCCTGATGCCCGAGACAACCCAGACACTAGAATGAACTGCTTGTGAATGAGAGGATACGCGGGGGGAAGGGAGCAAGGGCTGGCACGAGGAGCCCCTGCAAAATGATGGCCATAATGGAGCGAAATACTTCACACGGACACAAGTGAAGTAGCTCAGTGAAATGCCCCCAACCCCTGGCCTACCCATACTTGGTATGGGGAAGTGAGAGGGTGAGTGCAAAAAACAACTGGCAGGAGTTCAAATGCTGGATAAGTGATGGAGAAGGTGGATAAGGCCCAACCGCTATGGCAATAAGCATCGTCAACATGGAGAAACCATGCCAGACCCAGAACACTGGTCCCACCTGATATGATCGGGTCATGCTTCATCCTGTGACCTGACGACCGAGTCTGAATCCTGTACCGAGGAAGGAGGGCCAGACTCTATCTCGGGGAAATAAGTCCCATGGCATGATACAGTCATACCCAAAGTGATCGAAGCCCCCCTACCTGGAACAGGCTGGGGATCAGAAAGACGACTGGACTGATGTCCCTGAGCAGTTCTCCAGGCAACATCCTAGACAAGAGATCAGAGCCGAGAGTGGAATCCAAAACCATGACGACATTTGCCCAATCCTATCATTTGAGAACCGTCAAGGGGACGTGGCTCAGCACACACCCTAAGAGAGACTATACATTCCTGGGCAGTAACCGGGGCCTCTAGGCAACAGGACGTCAACTGAAAGAAAAATTGACTGCTTCTTGACCCAAGGGTGCGCCTAGTGGCGACACAACATCTGCACCAAACAACTAGCCCTAACAATGGGCAGGGCTGACGGAAGTGAGTGCAAGCATGGTTGATATCGGTATGGATGTCAATACAGCCCAACCTGAGAACAAAACTAGAGAAATGACAGACAACAAGACATGAGAACAACAAACCCCCTCTGTGCCTACCTGAGTATGAGAACATGAGCAGAAATGTGAAGACCACTGCGCGTAAATGAACCTGATGACAGACCCCCCCCACCACCCTTGTTTAAGTAGTAAGTGAGCCTGAGTAACCTGCAGTGCAGAGACAGGTAATTAACTGAAAACTCAGGGCTAGTGTACCCACAAACCATGGTGGGTAGTCGTACAGGTGTGGTGAATGACATGCATCGTATGACGTATGTTATACAGGCGAGAAGATTGTGGTCAACAATCATTAAAAAACGAAACCTCAGGCCAAATGGATCTGTAGACGTGACAGATCCTGACATTTGAGCCCTAGCTAACTGACCCAGGTTAAACATGAACAAAGATACGATGAGACATGACAAACAATGAACATGAAAACAGCTACTGGAGTATATGCCGTGACTGAACACCAATGCCCCTCTGAGAAACGCTGAGGCTGAGACGCTATGACAGAAATGCTGATACTGAATGCTAAGGCAGAAACGCTATGACAGAAATCTTGGGGCAGAAACGCAAGGACAGCAACGCTATGACAGAAATGCTGAAACTAAATGCTGAGGCCAAAACGTAATGACAGAAATCCTGGGGCAGAAACGCAATGACAAAAAACGCTGAGACTGAAACGCTGAGGCAGAAATGCAATGATAGAAATCCTGGGGCAGAAATGCTGAGGCAGAAATGCCATGACAGAAATCCTGGGGCAGAAGCGCTATGGCAGAACGCTGAGGCAGAAATGCAATGACAGAAATCCAGGGGGAGAAACGCTGAGGCAGAAATGCCATGACAGAAATCCCGGGCAGAAACGTAATGACAGAAACGCTGGGACTGACACACTGAGGCAGAAATGCAATGACAGAAATCCCGGGGCATAAACACTGAGGCAAAAATCCTGGGGCAGAAAAGTTATGACAAACACTGAGGCAGAAATGCAATGACAGAAATCCTGGGCAGAAATGCCATGACAGAAATCCTGGGGAGAAACGCTATGACAGAACGCTGAGGCAGAAATGCAAAGACAGAAATCCTGGGGCAGAAACGCTATGACAGAAATGCTGAGACTGAATGCCCAGACAGAAAAGCTGAGACTGAACGCCAAGCCAGAAATGCTGAGACTGAACACTATGACAGAAATGCTGTGACCGAAAACGCCATGACCGAAAATACCTTGACCAGAAAAACGCCAAGACAGAAATCCTGGGGCAGAGACGATGTGACAGAAATCCTGGGGCAGAAATGCTATGACAGGAATGCCGAGACTGTACGCCGAGACAGAAATCCTGGGGCAGAATGCTATGACAGAAATGCTGGGGCAGAATGCTATGACAGAAATGCTGGGGCAGAACGCTATGACAGAAATCCTGGGGCAGAAACGCTGTGACAGAGATTCTGGGGCAGAATCGCTATGACAGAGATGCTGGGGCAGAACGCTATGACAGAAATGCAGAGACTGAATGCCGAGACAGAAAGCTGGGGCAGAGCGCTATGACAGAAATGCTGGGGCAGAAATGCTATGACAAAGATGCTGGGGCAGAATGCTATGACAGAGATGCTGGGGCAGAACGCTGAGACAGAGATGCTGGGGCAGAAACACTATGACAGAGATGTTGGGGCAGAACGCTATGACAGAGATGCTGGGGCAGAAAGCTATAACAGAAATGCCAAGACTGAACGCCGAGACAGAAATGCTGGGGCAGAACGCTATGACAGAAATGCTAGGGCAGAACGCTATGACAGAAAAACTGGGGCAGAACACTATGACAGAAAAGCTGGGGCAGAACGCTATGACAGAAAAGCTGGGGCAGAAACGCCATGAGAGAAACACTGGGGCCGGACGCCATGACAGAAATGCTGGGGCAGAACGCTATGACAGAAATGCTGGGGCAGAACTGCTATGACAGAGACGCTGGGGCAGAAACGCTATGACAGAGATGCTGGGGCAGAACGCTATGACAGAAAAGCTGGGGCAGAACACTATGACAGAAAAGCTGGGGCAGAACGCTATGACAGAAAAGCTGGGGCAGAAACGCCATGAGAGAAACACTGGGGCCGGACGCCATGACAGAAATGCTGGGGCAGAACTCTATGACAGGAACGCTATGACAAGAACGCTATGACAAGAACGCTATGACAGGAACGCTATGACAGAAAAACGCTAAGACTAAACACCTGGACAGAAACGCTATGACAGAAAACCTGGGCCGAAATGCTAAGACAGAAATCCTGGGGCCAAAACGCCATGATATAAACACTTGTAACTAAAGTGGTGGATGCCCAGGAGGCGTGTGGGGATCCCCCCCATGATGCCCCACATGAGTACCGGGAGATGAGCAGGCGAGTGAGCGCCCCCCTATGAGAACTGGGAGGCGTGCGGGCTTCCCTTCCATGCTTGGCGTAGTTCCAGGGAGGTGAACTGGCGGGTGAGTGGCAAGTGGGTGGGTGGAGGATGGACGGCCCCCATATGAGCGCCGGAAGAAGCGGGCAGGCAGCTCCCACGGTGCTGGCAGGAAACACAGGGATGAAAGGGAGAAGTGGGAAGTGCCCCCCCACCATGCGGGATTGAGCCAGGCTAAGGTGACGGTAGGACGGACAGCCCCCCCGCATGAATGCCGGGAGAAGCGGGCAGGCGGCACCCTGGCCAGATGGAGCCATGGAGAAAATTGGTGGTTGGAGGATGGATGGACATACGGCCCCCCCGCTCCCCCTCCGGCGTGAGCGCCGGGAGAAGCAGGCGGGCGGCCCCTCCCCACGATGCTGGATGGAACATGGACTGAAGGGGAGGATGGGCGGGCAGCTCCCATGGCGCTGGCAGAAACACAGGGATAAAGGGGAGAAGCAGGTGGCGGCGGGATTAAGCCCAGCTAAGGGGATGGATGGATGAACGCCCCCCCGCTCCCCCCGACATGTGCACTGGGAAAAGCGGACGGGCGGCACCCTGGTCAGATGGAGCTGTGGAGAAAGTGGGTGGTTGGAGGGTGGATGGACGTACGGCCCCCCACCCGGGAGAAGCGGGCGGGCGGCCCCTCCATGATGTTGGATGAAACATGGGCTGAAGGGGAGGATGGGCGGGCGGCTCTCACGACACTGGCAGAAACACAGGGCTAAAGGGGAGAAGCAGGTAGCGGCAAGATTGAGCCCAGCTAAAGGAATGGATGGATGGACGCCCCCCGTTCCCCCCCGACATGAGCGCCGGGAGAAGCGGGCGGGCAGCACCCTGGCCAGATGGAGCCGAGGAGGAAGGAAGGATGGATGGACGCCCCCCCCATGCTGGATGGAACGTGGGCTGAAGGGGAGGATGGGCAGGGTGGCCCCTACAATGCTGGTGGACCCCAGGGATGACAGGGGGACGGGCAGGCGGTCCCCTGGTGGTGTTCAAGAAAGGAAGCGACACCATAGCTGCGGCCGACTGCCGCTCTGTAAGGGGGCCGGCAGTGACGTACGTCCACCCAGAAACGTCCACAACCCTGGCCCTGACAGAGGAGGAGGCTTAAATAGCCCTCTCAGACTCCTACCACAAATACAGGCTGGCCTCCAGCCAGCCTTACACATATACATTTCTAATCACTGTCACTGTTTGTCAATGCTGGCGCTATGTCATAGATTTTGTAGTTGATAGTATGTACATATTCACGTTATATGTTTTAGCTTAACATTTATGCAATAGGTGCAATTTATTTATTTATGTTTAGATTATCACCATTGTAGTGATTTTCTCCACCAATAATTTTTAGTGCACATATTTTTTGATGAATAAATTATTATTTTTTTTTTTATATACTTATTATAGCAAGAAGTAAAAAATATTTTTTTTTTTTCAAAATTTACACTTTTTTTGTTTATAGCGCAAAAAATAAAATAAATCAAATATCACCAAAAGAAAGCTCTATTTGTGGGAAAAAAAATGACATCAATTTTGTTTGGGCACAACCGCGCAATTGTCAGTTAAAACGACGCAGTGCCGTATTGCAAAAATGGCCTGGTCATTAAGGGGGCAAATCCTACCGGGGCTTAAGTGGTTAAATTCCAAACCAAAAATGTAACATATTGCACCTTACCAATCATTAGATGTGGTGGCTGCATTAGTTTTCTTTTTTTAGACTTTTCCCCCCTTTTTTCACCTGGTGATTTGGCCAGTAACACACCTCCTGTATTAGAGAATCCCCACTCCAGATGAAGGAGCACATGATGTACTTTTGGATAGCAACAACGTCGATATAAGGGGATGGTAGTGTTAGATGAACTAGCCAATTTCGATACTCCAAAAAGTTGAAGCCAAACTCCAGCTCACACTGCAGTTACAGCAAACATTTTTTTTTTCTTTTGAAATAAAGGTTTTACATAAATAAAGAAAGAAACAAAGAAAGAAAGAAAAGCTGATCACTGTAAACCTCTCTGTCAGTGATAAATGGTTTGTCTCAACACTTTAACTGCTACATTTCCAGGACCACTTATTCTTTTGAAAACAAGGGACACCAACATAGTTGTATCTTTTTCCTCTAAATCGCAGATGTGAGTTTTCTGGGTAATTTGGCCCCTCCTCCTTTTGTTGAGGAGTTGCAGGAATAGCTCCTCGCACATACTGCGTTGGTCCTCCTCCATATCCTTCAGCTTATTGGCGGTCATGCAGCCAAATGCCTCCTGTGCATCTGGTGCCATGCTAATGGCACTTGTTGCATGCCTGAGGAAGGCAGCCGTGGCATCATCCAAATTTCTGGTCTTCCTGGCCCTTTTAGTAGGAGGGCATAGGGGAGGAATCTGGGACTCAGTCTGGCTGCTGGGCACAGGCTCCTCCTGACTGAGACTTTCCTGTGTATGAAAATAGGACATATTTTAGGTTTCTGGTCATCAATCACATACAATTTTGAGCTCATGACTGTTGCAAATTGAATGTTAACAAATTAAAAGACTATCATTCTGACCCCAGCATTTTTCATTCTTTTCCCAATCATTTTTGGCCACTACTGTCTATTGATATGGAAACCACTTTGTTAAGGCAGAAATTTGGGATCAATAACGTCTAGTTAACAACATTCAATTTTTGTCTACAAATATGTTCAACAATACTATAACTGGGTCAAGCTGGGCTCCTCCACATCTTCTTCCTGTGTAGAAGGACCAGGGTGAACCTCAGGAGCTGTGGCCTCAGCCAATGTGGAAGGAATCGTTGAGAGTGATGGGCGTGATTCTGTTTGATCTGTTGTAGTACCAAAGCCTGGGGACATATATGTCATCTGCTGCTGCTCCCGATCTTTGGGATTCCATGACCTTCTTGCGCTCCCTATTATATGTACTACGCAGGTTACCAACTTTGGCCTTCAAATATTTGATGTCTGCCGTGGGATACAGAGGCTTCACCAATTCCAACAGTTTCTCCATCGCTGCCTTCCTCTTGATTGTATTGGAGTAATCCTTACCTTTAACTTGCCATAAACACGGCAGATCCCGATACTGCTGGATAAATTTGGGGTCAAAAAAATCTGGGGCTGTGAATCTATCCACCATTTTGCCTGCAAGACACAACACAAGACAAACCCTAATGTCAGGCTAAACTCATAATCTGGTCCCAATATAGGCCTCAATATATAAGCAGTATAAGCCACTAACCACTGATACCCCAATTTACAATTGTACCTTCGTTTTATCCTTTCCTTTTGGCGATGTCAATCTTTCGTCCTCCACTCCCATATCGTTCCTACGGTCGCTACATCGACTGCGCATTATGGCTTTATATACACTGCACATGCGTGAAACTCCGCTCTCAGTGCATTATGACCTGGGGCATGAGCATCTCTCTTCTGCATGCGACACACACGGCGGAAGATTATGGAGTGTGACAGCATGGCAGATTCCGAGGATTCTAGGCATCCCCGCGGTGGTGAATCTCATAGGAGGCACAAAGCCACCGCCATGAGCAAGGCTGAGATAGTGGAGATGGTGTGTATCCCTGAGAAGCAAGACTACGATTGCAAGCTGCACAACCATGAAAGGCCCAACAGCCGAAAGGACATCATTTTGGAGAAGTCCTCGCCGTTCTGGAGGTCAAATTTTTGGTAAAACGAACGAAGGACCAAATCCGAAAGTGATGGTCAGATTTAAAGCACCACGAGCAAGAGTAGATGGAGTCCATCCATCACATAATCAAAAAAAGTAAGCAAAATTTGTAGCTAAACAATATGTATATGTGTAAATTAGATGTCTGTATATGTGCTTTCTCCAAGTAGGTTTTTAAAATACAAGATAATGTTTCCTCTAATCTTGACCTGGCCAATCCCCAGACGACGTCCTAATGTGACGAAACGCGTAGGGAGAAGCCTGCGATGGTGACGTCATTACGTTTTCAGATGGGCTAACAAACGAACGTAGGAAGTGAAGTATAACAGACGGAGACACCGCTATCTACTTTTATGCCATACTCCACTGCTCTTAACTGACTGCAACATTGTAAGTGCGATTCTTTTTAACTTCAATAAATCACCTTTTTTGTACATATTACACTATGGAAGTTTTCTCTTTCATATCCCCGAGAAATATCCGCCGCTAGGGGAGACCAATTTCCTAGGGGGTTTTGGGGAGACCGATTTCCCTGAGCTGGGCGAGACTGCCGTAACAGCAGTCATCGCCATCTGGTAAGCGGATTATATTACTCACCTAGGGTGTGATACTACATGGAAGATTACCCTTTCTTTTTTCTGGTTTCTTGCATCCCCATGGATGGGTGTTTTTTTCTTGTTCACTCATGGATTGATACTTGATGGGACTTTTTCTTCTTTGCATTTTTCACTTGTGAAGTTTTATATATGTCTTTGTATTATTGTTCACTAGATTATGTCCCATATGAATTTTCACCATTGATCACACGTTGATATGTTTATGAGACTCTGCTTTAGTTTTCTTCAGTCACAATTTTTTCACATATTATTTCTAGCGCTGCATCTTTTGTGTTTTTATATTCTCTAATCTTTTTTTAACATGAAGTTAAAGCGGTTGTATACCCGCTGTCATTTTTTTTTTTTTTTTACACCTGCAAGGGAAAAGGCATAATGAGCTAGTATGCACCGCATACTAGCTCATTATGAGATACTTACCTTAGAACGAGGCGCCGGCATCTCACCTGGTCCACGCCGAGGGAGCCGACATCTCCCCTCGGCGTGTCTTCCGGGTATCGCGGCTCCGGCGCTGTGAGTGGCCGGAGCCGCGATGTCGTCACTCCCGCGCATGCGCGCGGGAGACTTCTGCCCGGCATGCCGGGCTGTCAGCCGAGAGTCCCCTGTGCGCATGCGCCGCTGCAGTTAGCGGCTCATTGCGAGGGGAATATCTCCTAAACCTTACAGGTTTAGGAGATATTTTTTTTACCTACAGGTAAGCCTTATTATAGGCTTACCTGTAGGTAAAAGTTACAAATATAGGTATACAACCGCTTTAAATATGAAGCAGATATGAACATTTAAATATTTTCTTTTTTTGCTTTAAAAACATTTTTTTTAAACTTCTTTCAACAGGAAAGCACAAAAAAGGAGGCTACAGACAAGCCACCACAGGGGACAAAGGGAGGCTTCCCTCACCCGGGCCCCAACAGGGGAGACTTCAAGGCCATCTTTCCCCCAAAATCGTAGGTGACAACTTCAAACACACTCATTTAGCCACTGACAGAGGTGATTCTAGGTGGGCCAAAGGCCCTGGACTTAGGGCGGAACTTAAGGGGTAAAGAACACTTTCTGGTTGCTGCCTGGCTCATCAGTGCCCATTAATGCAGCCTTGCATTAAGTTTTTTAATGTTGGCACTTGTCCAGTGTTTCCCCTCTGTAAAATTACATCACCCTCACTAGGTATTTTTAAGGGAAAAAAAAAACACAGTGCAGCATGGTGTAGTCCACTAGTCAAGAGCAAACATTGTCCCTAGTGCAAGGTTGGTCATATTTGACTTGGGGGGGATTAATGAATGTTGTCTTATTTATTTTTAGAGGAAAGTGAGTGCGTTCAGATGAACCAGGATGTTGGTTTGGAGGCATGGGAAATGACACCTGGACCCAGCACAGACCTTCCTATTGTGGATGTAACATCCCCTGACGCAAGTCAAACAGAGGGCCAAAGAGACCCAGAAGTGGAAGAAAATATTTGTGAGCCCCTTGTTTGCGCAAGTAAGTATTTTTTGAATCTGTCTTCAAATGTGTATACATGTCAAATGTTTAGATGTCCAAAACAAACACCCCCTTCACGCATTAGCAAAGTATGTAGTGCCTGAACATTACCATGGAGAATTGAAACAAACAAAAAAAAAAACATTAGCATGGAGAAGGAAGAGGTGGAAGGAGTTGGCAGTGTTGCTAGGTACCCCAGTTTTGTAGACCCAGGCACCAGGGCCAAGATTACAGAGTAGTTACAGTGCGTACATTCCTATTAGTGTAGGTGTGTGAAGGGCAAGAAGGTTGCAAGCAACAATAGACTGGGTAGGTAAGTATTTTCCTAATTTGACTGGTAACTTGACAATAATTCACTATATAGGGCCTCAGCCACTTGACCATCGTTCCCTTAATACTTTTTTCTCTTCTTACAAGGAAACGAACTTCCAAGATGCACAATTGGCCGTATAAGTGCAGATATGATGCAGGCTTTGATCTAGAGAAAATAAAGGAGGCTGCCCCTGCTTGACAGAGAAGAGTACGTGATTATGTCGACATGCTTGCCAAATTTTAAGTTCATCTGGCCTGAAGTTTTCTTCCACTTGTTGGCTCCTGTTTGCAGTTTTAAGATTCCACATGGTTTTTATTACTTTTAAGCTCTGGTTCACATTGATACTACTTCACTTCAGTAGCACGATTTCGAAGTAGCAAGGTCAGTGCAATTTCAGGTGCAACTTGACAGACATTTGTGTGGCTTCATGCGCAGATGTCTATTGAAGTTGCATCTGAAATTGGAAAAAGCAGTTCAGGAACTACTTTTGCAAATTGTTGTGGCGCCGCTAAATCAGTGTTGCATCGATTGGAACAGTGCCATTGCCTCAAATAGGCTGTGACTTGTCGTGCGATTTTATCGATCAAATCACATGACAAATTGCTCCAGGCTTTATAGTGTCTGAGGTCTGAGGACTGTGTGAATTACTAACCTGAAAAATGACATCATCACTTGTGCCAAAAACAAAAAATATAAAAAACATGACCTAGAAATGCATCTGGAGAAAGAGAGTTGTGAAACACTGCCCTAAGTAATGTTTTAATTGTAATCTTTATGTGCTTTTAAGAATCGCTAAGCCAAAAATTGAAGGTGCACACAAATTGGGACACAAAATTCAGATTTCCCTCATGATCCCATGCCTAAAATGTGTGTCTTTCCCTACATCTAGTTTACTAAAGCCCCAAAACACACAGTGTGTCAACATGTGGTACCTCTCATCACGGGATATCAATGTACGCGTTTTGGGTGTGTAACCCCTTCCTCAAAACTAAAGTAGGTGAGAGGCAGGGGTTGCATCCCCAAAACACATCCATTGATCCCCCGTGATGGGAGCTAGCACATGTTGACACACTGGGGGTTATTTCCGAAAGGCCAATCCACTATGCACTTGAGGAAGGGGTTGCACCTCCAAAACGCATACATTAATATCCCGTGATGGGAGTTAGCACATGTTGACACACTGCGTGTTTTGGGGCATGAGGAAATAACCTGTTTGTACCTACACACATTTTAGGGACATTTAACAGTTATGCCTCTACGTGTACATGGCTTCAAATTTTGGCTTTTAGAGGGGTGAGATCACCACATCTGAGGAAGACAACAGCAACACAGTTTTGGGATACTAATGTCTCATATGGCCTTTACTTTTGCAAAGTCGAACTTTGTAAGTTCCTAAGTTAGGGATGTGTATCTTATGTTTTTAAACATGCCTGTTTAGCCCCAAAAAAGGCAAAATAATGGCAAACATAAATGTTTTACACCAAGATGTTGGTTTGTTCAAAAACCTTTTAAAACGCACATGTGAATGTGCTTGGAGTAAAATGTTTTATACTAAACAACATGTGGCTTCTTATTTCAATGCTCAATACCAGTGTATTTGTTAAGTTGGTGTAGTTACAGTGACGAAAATGTGGCAAACTCAAGCAATTTTAGGGCCTCAAAGCAATTATAGGGCGTACACACGGTCGGACTTTGTTCGGACATTCCGACAACAAAATCCTAGGATTTTTTCCGACGGATGTTGGCTCAAACTTGTTTTGCCTACACACGGTCGCACAAAGTTGTCGGAATTTCCGATCGCCAACCACGCGGTCACGTACACCACGTACGACGAGACTAGAAAAGACCGGTTCAGAACCAAGCGCGGCACCCTTTGGGCTCCTTTTGCTAATCTCGTGTTAGTAAAAGTTTGGTGAGAGACGATTCGCGCTTTTTCAGACTCGTGGCTTTCAGATCGTTTTCTGCCGTTCAGTTTGTGCTTGTGGGTTTGTATCTGCTCTTCAGTGCGTGCAGTCAGTTCGTATCAGAGTTTTCTGTGTGATCTTGCCTGCTCGTTGCTGTTTTTCAGGTCGCTCTTCACAGGCCTTGCTGTTCTTCAGTGCGTTCTGTTACTTCGTTCTGAGCAGCCGACCGTTTTCTAGCCATGTTTCGTATGCGTACTCCTCGTAGAGTTCGTGCTGTGCGGGGGCTTGGTGTTGGGGTCCTGACCTTGACACAAGTCCAGTCCATGAACAGGGTGGGGAGGAGTTCATGGACCAAGAATTGGTTGCTTCAGCGTGACCAGTTCTCTCATATGCCTTTGCTCCGTGAGATCCGTGAGAATAATCCTGATGATTTCAGGAACTTTCTCAGGATGACGGACCCCGTGTTTCACTGTTTGTTGGCTTCGCTGACCCCCTATATCAGCAGGCAGGATACCTGCATGAGGCAAGCCATCACTCCGGAGCAGAGGTTGGTCGCTACCTTGCGGTATTTGGCCACAGGGAGAAGCCTGCAGGACTTGAAGTTCTCGACAGGCATCTCCCCCCAGGCTCTGGGGATCATTATCCCAGAGACCTGTTCTGCCATCATCCAGGTCCTGCAGAAGAAGTATATGAAGGTAAGATTTTTATCCTTTAATATCACATTGAAATGTCTTTAATGTTTGATAATATCTTGTATTTCTTTCCTCATTCCCTAATTACCATGATTGTAATATGCTGTGAATGTCCCCTTTGTCCTCATGCATGCTGGATTTTTATGTAATTATTATTTTAGGTCCTTCATACATATTTGCCCTTCAATAACCTCCCCAGCATGGTGTCTCCTGCCCTATATTCACCTCATGTAGTCACTTAACAATGTATTTTATCAGCTCCATAGTAGTGCTTTACCCCAAACACCCCCTAAAATGTTTGGTAATGTTATTTTTGATTTAAATTCAGGCAGAGTGCCAGAGGCTTTTTTTTGTGGTGTCCCAAAATAATTTTTAGTAACCCTCCCTCCCCCAACTGCTAAGTCAGCTGATCCCAATTCTCTATCTATCCTCAATCATCTATCTGCTGACTTTGCCAAACCCATACACACTATACCCACCTCTTTATTGGTCAGATTTATGGATGAATTGCCCAAAGCATGTAGTGCAAGGGCCTGCCTGTATACTTTCCAATGGTGCTGTTTAAAGTTTTTGTATCCTATTATTATCTTGATAGGTAATAGTAGAATGTCCAAATGTCCTCAAATGTGTACAGTGTGTATTTATATCTTTGTATTATGACACTTCTTACCTGTCCAGTGGTCTGCCAATAGTGTAACTAAGGAGGGGCTGTTCAAAGTAATACCCATTATTTAGGCATTCATCTCTCAATGAAGTGAAGAGGGTTACCTGTCCAAGATTTCCACACACCCCATAATGTTAGAAATGGCCCATGAGAGGGGGGGGGAGGGGGAATATGATAGGTGTACCTTATACTTTGGCCTTGTTAAATTCCCCTTAATAAAAGCTATCTGGAGGTTGCCCCATAATGTTTGTGTCTAATCTGCTTGCCATGTTTCAGAGTAAAAATAGTAATGTTTATTGTTTTTTCCTCAACAGTTTCCTTCCACGCCACAGGAATGGCAGACTGTGGCCTCCCACTTTGCCCAGCGGTGGGACTTTCCTAACTGCGGAGGGGCAATTGATGGGAAACACGTCCACATCGTCCCACCACCCAACTCGGGGTCGTACTATTATAATTACAAGAGGTTTAATAGTATAGTGATGTTGGCGGTGGTGTCGGCTAATTACGACTTCTTGTATGTGGACGTGGGGAAGAATGGCCGGATGTCCGATGGTGGAGTCATCGCCCAGACGGAGTTCTACAGGCATCTCCAGAATGGCAGCTTGGATTTGCCAGCTCCTGAGGACAATGTGGAAGGACTCCCATTTGTGTTTGTTGCTGATGAAGCATTTGCGCTGGGGGACCACCTGATGCGGCCATTCCCGATGAGGACCCTCACCCCGGAACAGAGGGTTTTTAATTACCGGCTGGCCAGAGCCCAAAGAGTGGTGGAGAACACATTTGGAATCCTGGCCAGCCGGTTCCGCCTATTTCTGACACCTATCCATATGGCGGAGTATAAACTGAACCATATAATACTTGCGTGCTGTGTTCTCCATAACTTTTTACGGAAACATTCGGCCAACTATGCTGGCTCAGTTGGGCCTGAGGCCGGAATCCTACATCAAACCACACTGACGGCGCTTGAAAGTGGCTGTCCTGGCTTGCCCTCCCTGAGTGCCCGTGATGTCTGGTTACGCTACCTGGAGTTCTTTGCGGGTAGGGGGGCTATCAATATGCCAGACAATATGTGAAGCCTTTTTCAAATAAAAAAAAAAAAGAAAATCTTTGTGGACATTTATTGCTTGTGTTTGTTTTAGCTGACCCTGACAGAAATGTTTTGAGTGCAGAAAATGTCGTGATTCGGTAACCTTATACAAAGCACTGTTGGCTGTTATTTCCTAAATGCAAAAACACATTTCACTACAAGTGCACTTGCAACTGCACTGAAACTGCACTTGTAGTGCAAAGAGGATTTGCCCTTAGGAAATAACCCCCACTTTTGCATTAAACAGCTATTACATCACCCCAAAAGTGTTGTAGTGTTGAGACAAAAATCCACACATTCTTGAGTAAGCCACTTTTTTATACCTGCACAATCACATGTGCATTTACCAAAGGTTTTTAAAACAAACCAACATGTTTGTTGTATAACAATTTTTGCAGAAGCCTTAGCAAAATTGGAAATGTCCATTTCAGATAAAACAGGCCTGTGTAAAACCAACAAGAAAGCCAAAAAACTTGAACTTACAAAGTTCACATTAGGTAAAACCTGAAGGCTATATCAGACATCAGTATTTAGGAACTGGGTTTGATATAGCGTTCAGATGGAGGGAAATCACCCCTGGAAAAGCCAAATTTGGAAGATGCACACCAATTTCCCAATGTCAACATGTGCTATCTGCCATCAGGGGGGATCAAGGGACGTGTTTTGGGGGGCAAGCCCTTCCTCAACGCTACTTTATAATTGAGGAAGGGGTTGCACCCCCAAAACGCATCCATTGATCTCCCGTGATGGCAGATAGCACATGTTGGCACACTGTGTGCATCCTCCAAATTTGGCTTTTCAAAACATTGCCAAAAAATATAAAAGATTGGACCACAACACAAAAAGTGATTTTGTGGGGTTTAAATTCGCCCCAAAACATCAATTATGTTATTTTTTTTTTTAATAACATCATGGATTTTTTGCTGAATGTTTTGCAGTTCGGCATTACTCCCCATGATCTCCCTGATCAGGATCTGGGCATTTTCTGAAGTAAAGCGTTCGGGATCCACAACCTCACGATCACCTAAAAAGAGATAAATAAAAAAAAAAAAAGTCTCAAAAATCTGCCACCATCCATCTCTTTTACCTGAGTCTGTGGTCGCAGACATTCACCTGTTGTGGTGCCAATCTCCACCACATCTTCTTCTTCCTCCTGCTCTTCTTGGGTTTGCGGTATTTCACCTTCTTCCAGAGGTGGGGGGTCTCTGGTCTCCTCGGATGAGGGGTGTCCTCCGAGTCTTTTCTCCCCTATGTAAAACAAAAATGTTATAATTAGCACACAGATATTTGATGGCAGAACTAGAAATAGGAAACATTGCTTGGAAGTGGGGTACAATTGTCTATTTTAGCCGAGTTCCAAGATGTATTTTTTTTATTGCCCTTTGTCAAGCTGCAATACTTTACCTGTTTGGGACAAGCTTCACAGATGTAGCCCCCCCTATAGTATACACTGGAGCACCTGTGTGGCCCCCTAATAAAAATGGTGTTCTGGTGTCCCACACTAGTGCTCCAGTGTCCAGATGTGAAAACAGCTGCTTAGTGTCCTCTCCTTACACACAATTTAGTTTGCATTTCATTCTAGTAACAAACCCATCTACACAAACAAATATTTGGCATCCAAGTAGGCCCCAAAAAATTGTGGGAAAATGCATATGGCCTAAACAATGGTGTTCTAGAGGCCGAAAGAAAAATGTTTGATACGAACGAATAATGGGCCCATGAACATTAAAAAGTTGCCCTTTTAAACGTTACAATTAATAAAAGCATATGGAGCAGCACGAACGTAATAAAGACAGAAAGAATAGGAACACAGCACAACTACTTACTTTTTTGCAGCACTCTCCGGATCTTTCGGTATTGCTCTGGCTCTCTCAACTTCAGGTCCGACCACCGCTTCCTGAGCTGATCTTTAGATCTTCGTACCCCGAAATTCCTGTGAAGGCTTTTGATTACTTTCGCCATTATCTTGGCCTTTCTGATGTTGGGGTTGGGGTAAGGCCCATACTTCCCGTCATAGTCGGACTTCCTCATGATGTCGACCATCTCCAACATCTCCCCAAAGGACATATTTGTGGCCTTAAAACGTCTCCTTCTGGATCGGGACGTGCCTGGATCCGGGCTTTCCTCCTCCTCCTCCTCGTTGCTATAATTAGCACACACCTGCTCGAATTCCGCCATCATGCTCTTCACCCACTGCGCAAAACGAAAAGGGGCGGGGAATAGACTAGAAAGAACGTCAGGGGCGGGCGGAGTTACACGCATGCGCAGTGTGTATAAAGCGTAACACGCGTGCGTATTATGTACGATCTGTGAGCGGAGGAAGGAGCATTGGACGCGCTGATCGTAAAAACGAAGGTAAGAGACAAACTTGTGCCTATACTGCTTCTAGATTGAGGCCTATATTGTAACAAGATTAGGAGAGTTTTGTCTGACATTAGGCTTTGTCTTGTGTTGTGTCTTGCAGTGAACATGGATATGCTACTCAAAGATAATGACTTCATGTCAGTATTCCTAGAGATGCTAAGGGAGCTGCCATGTCTGTGGGAGATTAACCACCCCCATTTCAAGAACCAAGCAAAGAGGAAGGCAGCACTGGAGCAATTGTGTGAAATTGTGAAGCAGGTGATCCCCACGGCAGACATCACTTATTTAAAGATATTAATTGGTTGCCTGAGGAGCACATATCTGAGGGAGCGCAAGAAAGTCCTGGATTCACAGAGATCCGGAGCAGCAGATGACATCTATGTCCCCAGGATGTTGTACTACGACAGGCTGCACTTTCTGTAAGGCCAGACTGAACCCAGGCCATCCCTCTCCAGTCTTCCTTCCACGCTTCCTTCCCCCCCGGCTGAGGCTTCTGACGCCCAATCTGGGCCTTCCAGGCGATATGTGGAGGAACCCAGATTGAGCCAGGTATAGCATTCCTCTAAATATTTCTGCTTGTCCAATCAATGATGTTAACTAGATGTTAGTTGGGAGTACTAATTTAGGATTGTGATTGATGATGCAAAAACTAAAACCATGTCCCTTTTTCATACACAGGAAGTCTCAGCCAGGAGGTGGCCGGGCCGAGCCGGCTGGCTGATCTGCAGGTCCCTCCACCCCCCCTGAAAAGAGAAAGTGGCAGTAGGAGGAGTGCCCTAGAGGAGGCTGCTATAGGATTCTTTTGGAGGGCTACAGAGGTCCTGGGAGCACCCCAAACCATGGAAGAGAACATTGCTGCCTTCATTGCATATAAAATGCAGAGGATGGAGAAGGGCCAACAAGTCATGTGTGAGGCCCTCATATTGGAGGCTCTTGAGAAAGGTATGAGGGGCCAAATGACACCTCAGACACACCTTTGTGATGGTCCTCCTCCTCCTCCTGCAGGTCCTCCTCCTCCCTCTCCTCCAGGTCCCCCCAGTCCTCCTCCAGGTCCCCCCAGTCCTCCTCCAGGTCCTCCCAGTCCTCCTCCTCCTCCTGCCACATCTCCAACTGCACAGCCACAGCCCGGAAGGAAGCATGGAAGGAAGACCAGACAGGTATTGCCCTGGGTTCAGTCTGGTCGGCCAAAAGATGCAGCCTCTTGTGGTACCACAGCCTGGGGACACACATGTCATCTGCTGCTATCCGGATCTCTGCGAATTCTGGACCAGACTGCCCTCCCTTACATATGGACTCCTCAGGCCACCAATTTTGATGTTGAAAAATTGATGTCTGCCGTGGGGGTCCCAGGCTTTGCTAATTTCTCATGTTGATCCAGTGTTGCCTTCCTCTTTGTTTGGTTCTGATCCCTTAATAACGGATTTTTGTTTTGAATTATACTCTCCTATGTGTTTTACTTCAAAAATGACAGCTTGTTTGTGAGGATTCAGGTACATTTCTAATATACAATGTGAAATGAACAAGGGACACCAACACCAAACAATCTCCTTGAGATTAAATAAATAAAAGATATCAATGGTGTTGGGGTAACCTGACACACAAAACACACCCAAAAATATTCTGGAGTAAAAATAAAAATAACATTGAACAAAGATCAGCCTTGGAAAAAATCCAAACATTAAAGAAAAAAAAAGGCTGAAAATCCAAAAAAAAATAAATAAATAATATAAAACTGTCAGATGTGACAACTAATAACAATATATTCATGGAATCCCACTAAAAAAGCACAAATAAAAGTTTGTGAGAAGTGTGTGTGAATATGAGCAGCAAAACTACTTAATTCTTGTCACATTATAAAGAAGAAGAGAGTGCGCTGTATTAAACCATTTTTAACATTGCAGCGTGACGAAAGTGCTGTATCCATTGCGAACGCTAAGTTTACCAGAACGAGCTGTCCCGTCTCGGAATTTCTTCTGAGCATGCGTGGCACTTTGTGCGTCGGAACAGGCCACACACGGTCGGAATTGACGCGATCGGATTTTGTTGTCGGAAAATTTTATCTCCTGCTGTCCAACTTTGTGTGTCGGAAAATCCGATGGAAAATGTCCGATAGAGCCCACACACGGTCGGAATTTCCGACAACACGCTCCGATCGGACATTTTCCATCGGAAAATCCGACCGTGTGCACGGGGCATTAGAGTTGAAAAGGCTGAATATTTTTATCATTAATGCATTACATACATTAACAACAATTACATTGTGTGTGTAGCAGACCCACAGCACAACATAATAGTTAGCTGAGGAAGAGATTGTCATCTCATGGAGCAAATAAGTTATGTTTGCACTATTGTAGAAACTGGCCAAAATTAAGGCCATTTAAAAACCTAGGAGACAGATAAGAAACACAAACAGTAATTCAAATGAAATAGGAGTTTAGTATCAAATCAAAAATTTATTCAGGATCAGCAACATTTTGCTGCAAAGCCACTGCTCCTCTACCCACAAAATAGTCCATATACTGTTGCCTGACATCTAGGGCAGTTTGGGAGGGCAACACAGCATGGTCACTTTCCAGAGCCGTCATCACAGCAAGATTAGCTGGGCCTGACACAGAAAAGTCAACCTCACTTGGAAGTGAGGCAAGGTAGCTGCTTGCATTCCTACGTAAGTAATTGTGCAGGATGTAGCAGCTCAATACTACATGGTTTAGCTTGTATTCGGCCAGGTTAATTGCTGTTAGAAAAAGCATGAACTGACGTGTAGATCCTCTGCTCTGGGGTGAGGTTCCTCATGGGAAAGGGCCTCATAAGATGTTCCCCCAGAGCAAAGGGCTCATCTGCAATAAGTACAAAAATGAGGGTTCGACATTGTCCTCAGGAGGTGGCAAATGTAAGGTGCCATTCTGTAGCCGATGGTAGAATTCGGTCAGTGTTCTGTCCTCACAATGTGTTCAAAGTACAAGGCTTGGCAGACAGCTAACAGCTTCCCAATAAAGACTCAGGAGGAAGGGATAATAGTTGTAATCTTTACTGAGAATTAGTTTTTTGTAAAACTGCAAAACACAAAATTATAAAAATATGCATTAGCATTTAAAATTACATCCCAAATGCAAATAGTAACAGTCATGGTACTATTCTGTTAAAGCACTAGCTAGAAAAAAATGTGGCCTAGCTGAATGAACTTCCTGACAGAAACATCCTACCAAACACAGATAAAATGTAGTTGAATTAGTAGAACATGTACTAATTAATTGAAAACTAATGACAGCCTACTTACAGACTTATGCTTCCAAGGCCAGTATTAAGAAATAGTGGAGGTCTTTAACATTCTTCCTTCACTGTAGAAAAATTATCCATGTCTGCTGGGCAGGAAGTGGGCGTAATATACTACAGTTCCTGTTAATAGTGGATGCCAATTTAAAGCAACAGTAAGATCAGTAAATATATACTTTATAATGATCAGTACAGTCTGTGCAATCACTCCTCCGTCCGAGTTTCAGCCATTCTTCCCAACGTCGAGGTACAGAAACTTGTAATATGCAGACGCTACCGCTAGCATCAATATGCTCCAAAATGCCTTATAATTATAATAATAAGAGCCCGAGTTGGGTGGTGGGACAATGCAGACATGCTTCCTATCAATCGCCCCACCACAGTTGGGAAAATCCCACTGATGGTAGAATTAGGCTGCAACAGCCTGCCATTCCTGTGGGTTCGAAGGAAACCGTGGAGTCAAACAAGAAAAAAAAATACTACTTTTGCAAATAACATTGCAAGCAGTTTTGACACAAACATTCTCGGCCAACATAAGTATAACATTTATTTAAATGAGTATTTAAAGACAAAAGTATAAGGTCAACTTATCAGATTCCTCACCCCCTCTGGTGGCCCATTCTAAAAATGTTATGGTGGTGGGTAGATGTTTTGGACAGGTAACCCTTTCCACCTCCATGAGAGCTGAATGCCTAAATAATGTGTGATACTTTGGCCAGCCCCTCCTTACTTACACTATTGGCAGCCCACTGGACAGGTAAAAAGTGTCATAATCCAAAAATATGGATACACACTGTCCTAATTGAAGCACATTTTTACATTCATAAATTACCTATCAAGACAATAGGAGACAAAAAATTTCAACAGTACCATTTGAAGTTATTCAGGCGGGCCCTTGCACCAGTGTTGCCAACCCCCGAAGTGAAAATTACTGGCAGGACGCCAAAATTTACAAACAGCAAGAAATTTTTTTACTGACAGAGCTGAATTTTTTGCTGACACTGCAAAAAAAGTACCTAAAAAGGCCTGTTTTCAGTGCTAAACAGTGCAAATATCAATATTTAAACGATAAACATGTTGCTAGTGCTATTCACAATGTCTTTAAGTTAAACAAAAGTCAACAACCATATTTCTCCATTTACATGGAACAGGAGGGGGTCAGAAGCTACGGGGACATGGTACAGGGGGTCAGAGGCTGCGTGGACATGGTACGGGTGCTCAGAGGCTGCGTGGGCATGGTATGGGGGGTCAGAGGCTGCGTGGACATGGTACAGGGGCTCAGAGGCTGCTTGGACATGACATAGGGGGTCAGAGGCTGCTTGGACATGATATAGGGGGTCAGAGGTTGCTTGGACATGGCACAGGGGGTCAGAAGCTGCTTGGACATGGCACATGGGGTCAGAGGCTGCTTGGACATGACATAGGGGGTCAGAGGCTGCTTGGACATGACATAGGGGGTCAGAGGCTGCTTGGACATGGCACATGGGGCCAGAGGCTGCTTGGAAATGACATAGGAGGTCAGAGGCTGCTTGGACATGACATAGGGGGTCAGAGGCTGCTTGGACATGACATAGGGGGTCAGAGGCTGCTTGGACATGACATAGGGGGTCAGAGGCTGCTTGGACATGGCACAGGGGGTCAGAGGCTGCATGTTTAGTGTTCTCCTATTGAATGGCTCAGCTCTGCTCTAGCTGTCCTCCAGAGGCTGCTTGGACATGGGACAGGGGGTCAGAGGCTGCGTGTTTAGTGTTCTCCTATTAAATGGCTCAGCTCTGCTCTAGCTGTCCTCCCTCCTTGGCTCAGGCTGATCAGCACAATTCAAATCAGTTTCTGACTGACCTGGAGTGGAGAGTGGATGATCAGACAGGCCGGCGCAGCGGCATAGGGGGTCAGAGGCTGCTTGGACATGACATAGGGGGTCAGAGGCTGCTTGGACATGACATAGGGCTTCAGAGGCTGCTTGGACATGGTACAGGGGGTCAGAAGCTGCTTGGACATGGTACAGGGGGTCAGAGGCTGCTTGGACATGGCACATGGGGTCAGAGGCTGCTTGGACATGGCACATGGGGTCAGAGGCTGCTTGGACATGGCACATGGGGTCAGAGGCTGCTTGGACATGGCACATGGGGTCAGAGGCTGCTTGGACATGGCACATGGGGTCAGAGGCTGCTTGGACATGGCACATGGGGTCAGAGGCTACTTGGACATGACATAGGGGTCAGAAGCTGCTTGGACATGACATAGGGGGTCAGAGACTGCTTGGACATGGCACATGGGGTCAGAGACTGCTTGGACATGGCACATGGGGTCAGAGGCTGCTTGGACATGGCACATGGGATCAGAGGCTGCTTGGACATGGCACATGGGGTCACAGGCTGCTTGGACATGGCACATGGGGTCAGAGGCTGCTTGGACATGGCACATGGGGTCAGAGGCTGCTTGGACATGACATAGGGGGTCAGAGGCTGCTTGGAGATGACATAGGGGGTCAGAGGCTGCTTGGACATGGCACATGGGGTCAGAGGCAGCTTGGACATGACATAGGGGGTCGGGGGCTGCTTGGACATGACATAGGGGGTCAGAGGCTGCTTGGACATGGCACATGGGGTCAGAGGCTGCTTTGACATAACATAGGGGGTCAGAGGCTGCTTGGACATGACATAGGGGGTCAGAGGCTGCTTGGACATGACAAAGGGGGTCAGAGGCTGCTTGGACATGGCACAGGGGGTCAGAGGCTGCGTGTTTAGTGTTCTCCTATTGAATGGCTCAGCTCTGCTCTAGCTGTCCTCCCTCCTTGGCTCAGGCTGATCAGCACAATTCAAATCAGTTTCTGACTGACCTGGAGTGGAGAGTGGATGATCAGACAGGCCGGCGCAGCGGCGCTCTGTTCAGCACTCCCTCCGTTCCAGGCAGAGACAGACAGACCAACTGAGATCCTCCTCCTCCTCCTCTGCTGTGACTGTGGTGAGATGCCAATGAGAACGGAGCGCCTGACATTCAAAATTGGCGTCGGCCAGCGCCATCACTTCACTGAGCATGCGCCTGCCCTGCCGAGCATGTACGAGATTTCCCAAGCTGGGCAGGATTCAGAATGGTGCATGCGCAGTTGCGCTTTCGGCCAGTAGCCATCTTTTTTACATGTACAGTTGCCCGTAACGGACATTTACGGGTGGCCCGAAAACGGGCTGAAATTTACGGGCTGCTCGTAAATTTACGGGCTGCCCGTAAATTAACGGACGGTTGGCAACATGCTTTGGTGAATTAATCCAGAAATACGACCACAAAAGAGGTATAGTGTGGGTTCCAAATGAGTTTGGGCCCCCAAAAAATGGTCTCTTGCACTCTGCCTGAATTTGAGGACAACAATAACATTTGTACACATTTTAGGGGTTGTTTAGGGTAGGCACACAAATTAAGCTTACAAAATACATTATCTAGTTACTAGGCTAGGTGTATGGGCCCAGGATAGCATGCTGGGGAGGTTAGTGAAGGCAAATATGCATGAAGGACAAAAAAGGAACATTAAAAGCTTACAGCACGCATGAGGACAAAGAGGACATTCACAGCATTTTACAATAATGGTAATTATGGAATGAAGAAATTAATACAATACATTAGCAAACATTAAATACATAGAATGTGATGTTAAAGGCTAAAACTTACCCGAATATAGCTCTTCTGCAGGACTTGAATGATGGCAGAACAGGTCTCTGGAATAATGATTCCCAGAGCCTGAGGGGAGATCCAGGTTGTGAACTTCAGATCCTGGAGACTTCTCCCCATCGCTAAGTACCGCAAGGTGGCGACGAGTCTTTGCTTGGGAGTAATGGCTTTCTGCATGCATGCGTCCTGCTTACTAATATAGAGGGGTAAGCAAAGCCAATAGACGGTGAAGGCAGGGGTTCATCATTCGGAGATAATTCCTGAAATCATCAGGATTATTCTCCTGGAGCTCTTGCAACAAAGGCATATGACAGAATTGGTCACGATTGAGCAACCAATTCTTGGTCCAAGAACTCCTCCTCCCTGTGTTCCTGGACTTGACTTGGGTCAAAGCAATAACTCCAAGCCCAATAATAACATGAGATTAGCAGAAGGAGCCCAAAGGGTGGCGCATGACTATTGAACTTCCTTTTTATTGACTCGTAGTACGTCTAGTACGTCACTACGTACGTAATTGTTGGCCAACAATTGTGTGGCCCTGTGTATTCAAGACAAGTTTGGGCCAACGCCCTTCGGACAAAATTCCACGGTTTTGTTGGCGAACAATCGATCGTGTGTATGAGACTTAAGGAAAATTTGTAGGAAAATTCTTAGAACATTTGTTTCACATGGAGGGTCCATGTTATGGTCAATCGGAAGACATCCAATAAGAAGACTGCTGTTTTGGTGTGACGTATGCTTCTGCCAAGTCCCTTCTTTCTAAATTACTTACCTGAGCCCTCATGCTTCCTCTGTCCTCTGTGCCAGCCTTCTAGCCCTGGTTATCCAGATACCCTGAGTATCCTGTGTCATTTTTTGACCCCATTGCCCCCTCTGTGCACCTCCATTGCATCCAAGAGCATCCTGTGTTATCCATTGACCCCTAAAAACACCCTTTGTCATCCAGTGATCACTGAACATCTTGGGTCATCTTGTGACATCAATGTCCCTATGTACTCCTCAACTTCACTGCACTTACGGACATCTTGTTGTGCCATCTAACGATCTAGTGCCCCGTCAGCCCTGATGACACTTGTGTCTCAATGCTGCCCCTGAGTTATCTGGCCTGCTACTGAAGTAGGAATGGGGGTCAGTTTATATGGCCATAGTTATGTGTGTAGTAAGACTGATTTAGAATTTCAGCT
Source organism: Lithobates clamitans (assembly GCA_037952925.1). Classification (NCBI taxonomy): domain Eukaryota; kingdom Metazoa; phylum Chordata; class Amphibia; order Anura; family Ranidae; genus Lithobates; species Lithobates clamitans. The sequence continues at coordinate 1,971,612 of JBBGZY010000138.1, read as the reverse complement.
AAGAATCATATTTCTTGTATTTCATGTTGAAGCTACTTGTCACTTCCCCATTACAGGAATCTGCTACATTCCTCTTTCTGTGCAAAAAGCTTGCTTGCTGACATCATTTAAGACAGATGAAGGAACGGCAAGAGCATACTGCAGAGAAACGAGTTTTGTATAAAGCTAAAAATATATATGATTTGCGGAACTTGTCTGGGTTAGGATGCATAGGTTGATTTTTAAAAGGTTAGAATGTCTGGTAAAACAGAAGTGTACCGCCTGTTTACTTGTGACGCAATATGCTGAAAAATATATCTACACTGTTATCACTGTATTAGACGCTCTTGACATGTAGACACGAGTCGGGTCAGGAGTGTCCATTCTTTTCTGGCCAGAAAGATGGAATAAATCTCCCATACCAGAGTTTTTTGTCCAATAATGTCATTACCGATATTCTGCTACTTTACTACGCTCGGTCATCAGTCCTATTTTCAGCCTTCACCTTCTGGTATACTACTGAAATCACTGGACTGGCCTTCTCCCAGGGCATATGGACCCCTAAACTGAGGAAGCTATCTTTACATAAAGAGTAACTCCACTTTTGTTGAAAAAAAAAATCCCCTCTGGGTGATCTATGTAGAGCGCAAGAAATTTAAAGCATAAGTTCACCTTTTTGAAAAAAATAATAAATGCACATTTTTTTGCAGGTAAAAAAATGTGCGTTTATTGTTTATTTATTTTGGAGCCTGTAAAGGGCACCAGTGATCAGCAGATCACTGATGCCATGCAGGTCTTCTTATATATGTATACCTGTTCATCCTGTACGGACAGGCAGATACACTGACAGCGCCTTGGTAGTTCATTGAGAACTACAAGCTAACAACCGCAAAGGGTGCCGGGGGGTTGTAGTTCAGTCACAGAGCTGTGTAAATGAATTAAGCTGCCGTGTGGGCAGAGCCCAGCACAGCAGCGCTAATTTTAAAAAGTGACAGCCAGCATAGGGAACATGTTACATGTTCCACCCTAAAAAGGGGTGGAGCATGTAACATGTTCCCATCGGGACGTTTTGACATGCGATTTGACATGTCAAATCGGCAGCTATTTCCGGCAACGGCATCATCCGAACCGGTGCAATGCAGACTTTGCGGCTCCGCACCGGTCCCCAAAAGTAGTTCCAGTACTGCTTTTGGTGACTTTGGGGGCGATTTAAATATACATCTGTGCATGAACCCGCACAGATGTCTGTCAAATTGCCCCCAAAGTCAGACTGCATTGCCGGATTTCAAACCTGCAACAGTGTGAACCTGGGCTCAACAAACTGATGCAGATTCCTACCTAATTCTGCTCTGTACTAAATATGTTTGGACTTTTGATACTGATTCTGAATGAGACTGACTTTTTCATTATTAAAGGATAATTCCACTTTTTTGGGAAAAAAATTGCAACTAAAAATAATTAATTGCTACATGAGCCATGTATTGAATGTTATTAAAAATGACTTTGCCTTTTCAATCTGCAGAGCTGTCATTTTCTGTAATATTCAGTGCAATATGGCAACCTGCAGACATTTTATACACAGCTGGTGTACAGAAAGCCCCCCAGAAATGTAATGTCTGCTTGTGTAATGGGACAATTGATTTCCCAGACGTCTACAATGCATACAGGTCATATTTTAGGTACCCTCTGCAAGAAAAAAAATAAATTTTTTGTTGAGATACTCCCAAAAGGGTTAATCACATCTAAAAGGATGTTGACACCACAACTTTCCTCATTAGAACACTACAAGTAGATTAGCTAATCAAAGGGAAAAATGACCAAAACAATCATATAGCTTATACAATTGCTACATAACTGTATTGTAGTCAAATGTGATTAAAAATGACCTTTCCTTTTCAATCTGCAGTGCTGTCATTTTTGGTAAAATTCAGTGTAATATGGCAACCTAGGGGTTAATCACTTCTGAAGGGATGTTGACTCTGCAACTTTCCTCATTAGAAGATTGCAATTCATCAGCTGATTGATAATGAAAAAGTAAAATACCATTCAGAATCCTACTCAGTGCAGAAGCAGCTCTTTCCTTCAGTGCAGAAACAGGTAGGGATCTGCAACAATGTTTGTTAAATGCCATGCAATGTACATAGATCACTCAGAGGAGATTTTTTTCTGAACAAAAGTGGAGTTACTCATTAAGTATATCTTGGTGATTTCAGGAACCTACCAGAAGGTAGAGAGGCAGGAAATGGGACTGATGGTTCAGTGTGGTAGGCCACATAACTGTGGGACATGCCAGAGACTGCACTGAGAAACAAGTGTCACGAGGGCACACAAAGTGCGATAGGAGTCGCCAGATGACACAAGGTTCTCTTGGGTGCAGTGGAGTCAAGGGGTGCACAAGATGACACTGGATGCTCAGGGGTCCTTGGATGACACAGGATGTTCAGGGGTCTCTGGATAACCAGAGGCTGGAAGGCTGGCAGAGAGTACAGAGGAGGCTCAAGGGCTCAGGTAAGTACTGTAGCAGGAAGGGCTTCACCAGACGCGCAGTGGAGCATTACTCAAACGCCAAACCACTTGTGTTGCTTTTCAATTTAAAAGCTGCACCAATCTGTAATCTCCTTATTGGCACTGATCAGGAGAGCTAACTTCTGATTGGCCATAGCATGGGCCCTCCAGGTGAAACCAGAGAAAAGATAGGAGAGTGTGACAATACCAATCGATATTTATGATCTAATTGGCTCTCTGATTATGCTGCAAAACTCACCCATATCAAACTGACCTTTTCTTGAGTCAAGATTTTACACTGCCCAAAAATTTGCCATAAAAACTCTGTGCCTAAATGAGAGTGATGGGATTTTTGATTTCACCCTTAGGTACGCCTAAGGATGAAATCCAAAAATTAGCAGCTAGTACACTATTAGATACAAAAAAACAAATTTTAAGGCTGGGTTTACATGTCTGTGTGGAGCGGCTCACAGCAGAGGTCCAGTGTGTCCCTGTTTCAAGTCTTAATTCGGACCTGAAACAGACCAGAAGATGCACAGAACTCCTCCTATGCAATTCGCACTGCAGCCACCGCTGTGTGAACCGGCTCCGTTGAGAGATGGTCACAATCTCCTGACATGCGAATTGGATGCGGTGAAACCCTCATTTAATTCACAATAGTGTGAATACAGCCTAAAGTGCAGTGCTCGTAAAACAATCAAAACCTATATTAATTTCTCACCTCTACATTTTGGTGCAACAACTTTAACCACATGCCGACCAGCCGCCGCAGTTGTACTGTGGCAGAATGGCACGGCTGGGTGAAATGACGTTATGGTCTCGATCACCGCCGGGCTCCTGCGATCGCTCGGGGCGCATGGAGAACCCGAAACTGTGTGTGTAAACACACAGTTTCTGGTTCCCTGAGGGGAGAACTGACAGATCGTCTGTTCATACAGAGGCTCTGTTATCTTCCCTGCACAGTCCCATCCCCCCTACAGTAAGAACACAAACTAGGATACACTTAACCCCTTCACTGCCAGTGACATTTTTACGGTAATCAGTGCATTTTTAATGCCAATGGTCCCAAAAATGTGTCAAAATTGTCCGTGTCCGCCATAATGTCGCAGTCACGATAAAAATCGCTGATCGCCGCCATTACTAGTAAAAAAAACTATTTTTTTTTTATTAATAAAAATGCCATAAAACTATCCCCTATTTTGTAGACGCTATAACTTTTGCGCAAACCAATCAATATATGCTTATTGCGTTTTTGTTTGTTGTTTTTTTTTTTTTTAATGTGTAGAAGAATATGTATCGGCCTAAACTGAGGAAAAAAAATGTTTTTATATTTTTTTTTTTTCGGGGGGGGGGGGGGGGTGGATATTATAGCAAAGTTAAAATTAATGTGTCTTGTGGTGTTTTATAGCGCAAAAAATAAAAACCGCAGAGGTGATGAAATACCACCAAAAGAAAGCTCTATTTGTGAGGGGGGAAAAAAAGGACGTTGATTTTGTTTGGGAGCCACGTCGCACGACCGCGCAATTGTCAGTTAAAGCGATGCAGTCCTCTGGAAGCAAGAGGAAATCCCACCAAAATGAGGAAATCCCAGGGTGTCAACAATGGAAGATTTTCCCTCTATTGGGTTCTGATGATGACCCAACATTTAAGATTTCCTTCTAGTTTCAGTAGTAACAGTAAACAGGACAAATGGAGGGGGTGAATGTCCATCATGGGGACACAGACAGCAACAAAAAAGAATTACCATAAGTTCACTGATTTAGAAAACTGGTGATAATTAAGACAAACTCTAATGCCGCGTACACGTGGTCGGACTTTTCGGCCGGACTGGTCTGACAGACCAAATCCGGCGGACAATCCGATCGTGTGTGGGCTCCATCGGACCTTTAGCAGACTTTTCCAGTCGCAAATCTGACCGACTTTAGATTTGGAACTTGCTTCAAATCTTTACGTCGTAACTCCGCCGGACCCAGAAATCCGCTCGTCTGTATGCTAGTCCGATGGACAAAAAACAACGCTAGGACAGCTACTGGCTATCAACTTCCTTATTTTAGTCTGGTGTACATCATCACGTACAAATCCGTCGTACTTTGGTGTGATCGTGTGTAGGCAAATCCGGTCGTTAGAAAGTCCGTTGAAAGTCTGTCTGACTTTTGTAGCTGAAAAGTCCGACCGTGTATATGCGGCATAAGTAGAACTCACTGGAAAACTAAGACTAGTTCTCCATCAGGTCTGCTATACTTTTGAATGTCAGCTCACGGTGCAAATTCCACCACTTTTGGTGCTGAGCCTTGATGGATTTCATTATTATTTATATTTATTTATTTATTTTTACAATCAAAGGTGCTTTATTGTTGCCATATCGGGTAAACACAGCATATAGATTTGAGAATAAACAAAACAGAATGCTTTGGTCATAGGTAATAATAAAACAGTGAAAAGGACAAATGCAGAAGCGCACTGTCCTTTAGTAGATGTTCAGCAGTGCCATTGATGGTTAAAGGCACCTCCACACATCTGCTAACGCACACATTTTCACACACCCCAAACCACATGGTGCTGCAGGACATTTTTAGAAAAGGGTCATGGACTTATTTTCCACATTTCCAAATCGGCACCACCAATCGCTACCCCATATGTGTGCACCCATTACTCTCAGGTTGCTGGAGTGCAACACTGTAAGTACTATTATAGTGCATGTCACAAACATTACAGACCTTACACCACTATTAGGCTAATTTCATATTGGCGGTCCACCTGACGGACTCCGCTTTGCTCAGCGGGAGATCGTTCCACTGAGCAGGCGAATGACAGGTTCATCTCCGCTCACTGTGATGGGATGGACCTGTCAGAGACCCGCTCTCCTCTATGGGGAGATCGGATGAAAACGGACCGCCTGGCTGTTTTCATTCAATCGCCAGACGGATGGAAAATAGGGTTTCCATCCGTCTGGATTTCACACAGGATCGGATAGCAGTGGGTGTCAGCGGACATGTCACCACTGACATCTGCCGCACCAGAGGAGTGAATGGAGGTTCCGATCAGGTCAGCCTGAAAAACTGACAGACAGACCTCATCGGAAAGTCTGTGTGAAAGGGGCCCAAGTCCGAACCTGGGGGGGGCGCACTTTGCCGTCTTTGCCCTGGGCGCTGGATGACCTTGTCCCAGCACAGCTGCCACTCCAGTTCTAGGCCCAACCTCTCTTCCAGAACAATTTCCCTGGAAGCAGGGGAGGCGCCTCAGCACTGGAGCACAGGTGGCCACAAGCCTGCAGCATAGGCCTGCCTAAATTTGCCTGTGCTGACAGTCTATTCTAACAAAAAACTATTGCTAACACCTACCTATTGGTAGAAAGTGCTTACACAAGGAAAATTAAAAAAAAAAATAATGCATTTTTGCTTGTACGTGATTGGATGCTAAAATCCAGCAGAGCTTCCCCTCATTTCAGACTGTTGCCTTTATGAGGAGTTTAGGAGTAATCTCCGTGTGTGTGTTTGAGTTGCCATCTCATCCCTTTTAAACCGAACACCTTTCAATTACACAAGTTCTGAGGCTAATTAAATGCAGATAAGGCACCAAGTGAGTTTAATTACCATCTTAATCAGCCACAGAACCTGTGTAATTTAACCCCTTCCCGCCAAGCATACGCAGATGTGCGTACTCGGCTTTCGGGGGTTATATCGGGATGATGCCCGCAGCTGCAAGCATCATCCTGGTACTTTTTTTTTTTTTTTTTTTTTTTTGAGCCGGCGATCGGCTATCCAGGGATAACAACAAATGCGGCTAAAAGCTGCTCAGCTGTTATACCGGAGGAGTGGGAGGGGACTTTCCAGCCCCCACCCCTTTCCTCTGCACTTACATCACGCTCATGACGTCACTTCCCGTTTACTCGGCTGCCAATGGCGCCGGTTTTAAAAGAAATGTACAGTATTCAGAATCGCCGTTTTCGGTGATCTGAATACTTTGAAGTGCAAAGGGGGGTTTGGAGGTCTTTTAGATCCCCGATCTCTCCATAAAGAGTACCTGTCATCACCTATTACTGTCACAAGGGATGTTTACATTCCTTGTGACAGCAATGAATGTGATCCAAATAATTTTATTTATTTTTTAAACACAATTTATTAATATAAAATAAAAAAGAGAATTTTTTTTAAAGCGCCCCTGTCCCCGCGAGTTTGCTCAGCAAAGAAAAAAACATACAGAAGTCGCGCCTGCATATGTAAACGGTGTTCAAATCAAACATGTGAGGTATCGCCGCGATCGTCAGAGTGAGAGCAATAATTCTAGCACTAGACCTCCTCTGTAACTCAAACCTGGTAACCATAAAAAATTTTTAAAGCGTCGCCTATGGAGATTTTTAGGTACCGTAGTTTTGTCGCCATTGCACGAGTGCGTGCAATTATAAAGCATGACATGTTTGGAATCTATTTACTTTGCGAAACATCATCTTTCACATTATACAAAAAAATTGGGCTAACTTTACTTTGTATGTTTGGGGGCTCTAAGTAATTTTCTAACAAAAAATATGGATTTTAATTTGTAAACACCAAATGTCAAAAATAGGCTTAGTCATGAAGAGGTAAGGGGTTAACCCAGCCAGCTGTACGCTTATGATAGGCTTTAGGCTGGGTTCACACTGGTGCGACACGACAGCCGTCCTACTTTGGATCCGACTTTGCCCTGCGACATGAAGCCGGCATGTGTCCGACTTTCAATGAACGGGGATCCGACTTGGATCCCCGCCAATGCCCGACACTGTGTTTGGTATGAATCTTTAGGGGGAACTCCGCGCCAAATTTTAAATAAAAATCCGGCATGGGTTCCCCCTCCAAGAGCATACCAGGCCCTTGGGTCTGGTATGGACCTTGAAGGGAACCCCCTACGCCGAAAAAACGGCGTGGGGGGTCCCCCCCAATCCATACCAGACCCTTATCCGAGCACGCAGCCCGGCCGGACAGGAATGGGGGTGGGGACGAGCGAGCGCCCCCCCCCTCCTGAACCGTACCAGGCCGCATGCCCTCAACATGGGGGGTTGTTGCCTTGGGGGAGGGGGGCGCGCTGCGGCCCCCCCACCCCAAAGCACCTTGTCCCCATGTTGATGAGGACAAGGGCCTCTTCCCGACAACCCTGGCCGTTGGTTGTCGGGGTCTGCGGGCGGGGGGCTTATCGGAATCCGGGAGCCCCCTTTAATAAGGGGGCCCCCAGATCCCGGCCCCCCACCCTATGTGAATTGAGTATGGGGTACATGGTACCCCTACTCATTCACCTAGGGAAAAAGTGTCAATTTAAAAAAAAAACACTACACAGATTTTTAAAGTATTTTATTAGACGGCTCCGGGGGTCTTCTTCCGACTTCGGGGGTCTCTCCGGTTCTTCTCCGCGCTCTCCGGGTCTTCTGCCGGGCTCCTCCGCTCTCTTCTGCTCTTTTGCCGCTCTTTTGCTTAAGCAGAGGAGTCCGGTCTTCAGTCTTCGGTCTTCTGCCCTCTTCTCTTCTCCTGATGTTGACACGACGCTCTCTCCGGCTAGAATGCTCTCTGTGCGCTCTGCTCTGACTTATATAGGCGGTGACCCCGCCCCCTTATCCCGTCACAGTCCCTGGGCATGCTGGGACTATGACGGCATACGGGGGGCGTGGTCATCGGGTGATGACCACGCCCCCTAAAACGTCAGTCCCAGCATGCCCAGGGACTGTGACGGGATAGGGGGGCGGGGTCACCGCCTATATAAGTCAGAGCAGAGCGCACAGAGAGCATTCTAGCCGGAGAGAGCGTCGTGTCAACATCAGGAGAAGAGAAGAGGGCAGAAGACCGAAGACTGAAGACCGGACTCCTCTGCTTAAGCAAAAGAGCAGAAGAGAGCGGAGGAGCCCGGCAGAAGACCCGGAGAGCGCGGAGAAGAACCGGAGAGACCCCCGAAGTCGGAAGAAGACCCCCAGAGCCGTCTAATAAAATACTTTAAAAATCTGTGTAGTGTTTTTTTTTAAATTGACACTTTTTCCCTAGGTGAATGAGTAGGGGTACCATGTACCCCATACTCAATTCACATAGGGTGGGGGGCCGGGATCTGGGGGCCTCCTTATTAAAGGGGGCTCCCGGATTCCGATAAGCCCCCCGCCCGCAGACCCCGACAACCAACGGCCAGGGTTGTCGGGAAGAGGCCCTTGTCCTCATCAACATGGGGACAAGGTGCTTTGGGGTGGGGGGGCCGCAGCGCGCCCCCCTTCCCCAAGGCAACAACCCCCCATGTTGAGGGCATGCGGCCTGGTACGGTTCAGGAGGGGGGGGGCGCTCGCTCGTCCCCACCCCCATTCCTGTCCGGCCGGGCTGCGTGCTCGGATAAGGGTCTGGTATGGATTGGGGGGGACCCCCCACGCCGTTTTTTCGGCGTAGGGGGTTCCCCTCAAGGTCCATACCAGACCCAAGGGCCTGGTATGCTCTTGGAGGGGGAACCCATGCCGGATTTTTATTTAAAATTTGGCGCGGAGTTCCCCCTCAAGAACATCTGAGCACAAGTCGCATGCCGAAGTCGGATCATGCAAGACGGCAATCCGACTTTGATCCGACTTCAATGATAGTCAATAGGCTGAAGTAGGATCAAAGTCGGACCAAAGTAGTACAGGGAGCATTTCTAAAGTCGGAACGACTTGTGTCGGACCAGTTAGGACGGCTCCCATAGGGAAACATTACATTTCACACGTCATGCAACATAAGCTCCCAATGTCGGAGCGTTTGTCGGACCAGTGTGAACCCAGCCTTAGACTGAGAACCTAATTATGCTCTATTTACCCCTCGTAAATTCAAATGCAAGGAAGAGATACCATCTGAGTTAAATACTGTAGTGGACTCATTAGCTAGATAAATGCCTTGTAGTCCCCTTTGTTAACCAATACTTTATCCACTTCAAAGGGTGTTTGATATGCTGAGAATATTTGTTTGACCTGTATGGCTGTGACCATACATAGTTAAGTGCTCCATTCAAGAGAAGGTGATGACCTTCTATTTAATTTCTCTTCTAACTAATCATCTCCCCAAGAGAGGATGTGCTAGTGAGGGGATGAGCTATGCTAAATTAAGGGGAAGGGGAAATTGTCCAATCTTGGAGGAGATACGCCCGGAGGGAGGAGACGGGTAACATTGTTCGACCAATCAGGGGGGCCCTGTTCAAGTCAATGCTAGATGGGCCTATATTAGTGTAAGGTACACATAGGGAAAAGAAGGAGTTTTGAGTCTGATGTGGGCCCACACACATCACTACTGGTAAATATCAGGTCAGCTCCCAGCACTTGAGGTATACCTGCTTGTCGTTTGTTTGCTGTTTGTATTTCGATCTATTGAGGAATATACACTGTATTCCTTTATTTTAACCTAATAATTTCTTCCTTGGTGTAGAAGATAGACTTTCAACTACTCACCAATAAATGTTGTTGTTGTGTTAAAGCTTTCACTCTTGGTCAAAGAACTCTCATGTAACCCACATCATATCTTTGAGATATTAAATCTTAAAATTATAATAAACGGGTAACAAGACCTTCCCCCTCATATCTAAAGCGACTTCCAAGTGCACTTGTAGTTAGTGGTGGCTGGTGCTTAAAATTATTTTGGGGGGGGGGGGCGCAAACTAAAAAATTCTGGGAAAAAAAACAAATGAATGCTGCCACTGTAAACCCCCCCAGCCGCTCAGTCTACCCGGCACTTACCCTGTCTCGGTGGGGCAGCGGGTGACGAAGAGCAGTCTCCTCCTCCTGATAGACGTCCAATCACAGCGCCTGTTGTTTCAGCCAACCAGGTGACAGGTAACAGACTCGAGCACCTGGTTGATGGAGAGGTGGTTCAGTGTTGGGAAAGCAAATATCCATTCGCTGTTCTAACACACCTAGGTGAACTGCGAGCGCCAAGCATGGTACTCGCAGGTCACCTTTTTTGATGCCTTTTGGAGTCTATGGCTCTAATCTAGGTGCTTCAAAAACACCTCCCGCTGCTGTAAAACTGGGCACCTGAATTAGGGTTGCCACCTGTCCAGGATTCACCCAGACAGTTCGGAATTATGTGTCTGGGTTGCAGACTGCCTGAAACCCGGATACATTATTCATACTGGACTATGGCTTCCCAGCAAGGTTGCTGGCTGTAGTTGTCTAAGCTGAGAGTGCCTGTTACACTCTTTCATGCTGCCCAAAGCCAGCATTAACAATGTCTCCACACACACCTCGATCTGCACCTCTTCCTGCCCCTACGTGTCTGCCCACACTCCTCCCCCTCTCCCCCAGAAAGGAAGAGCTTGTGAGACTTTAAATGAGGGAACGCCATGTCAGGAGAAAACAACATGGAAATGAAGTTACAGTACATGATTGATTTATTACAATATATATCATAGCAAACATTTTGTATCAAATAGGTAGTCACAAGACTTACACTAAATATGCTGCTCATGGCATGCAATACAGATAGAAAATGGACATGGCAAGTATACATGATATAATAAATCGATTGTAAAACATATGTAATAGAGACAAGTAACTATTGGCAACTAGTGGCACTCAATGCGTTTCCTGGCATTACAGCCATTCATCAGGAGTGTTGTGAAGTAATATACTGGGAAAGAAATGAACGGGTTAATGATAATGCCCTTAGAATAAGGGAGGACAGAGGAATTATATCCCAACAAGATGGAGATAGATTGGGATACTTACTAACAGCCTCAAGGCCAGGTCTGGTATCCGCCAAGGAAGACGGGGGTAACAGGCATGCTATCTCCCCCCGGGTTGAGATGGGGGAAACCGCCATGTGTTTTTATATAGTGTGTGTGTGTGTGTGTGTCAGGTCACGTCCATTTACTGTATAACAAATATTTGGGTGGAAGACACCTGTTTACAGTGACCTGTCGCACCTAATCTACGTTATCAACTTCTGTTCATCGCCCTTATACTGGGCCATAACGGTGTTCAGCAATTTGTTATTAGATTCATTCCCTATTTCCAATAGATCCCCATGCCATTATTTCTCTATGTATTTACCTTCGACCCATTATCCTTTCCAGACCACTTCCTAACCCCTTGTCCGGTTCAGTTTGGGTTTGAGGGGGGTCGGGTGTTTTCTCTGTTCCTGGGGTTGCGATGTACAGCAGCCCATCCCAGCCCCCCCCCCCCTTTGGTGGGGACGGGGCTTGGCCTCCTGCTCATCAGCATCTTGCTTTGACGCCGCAAACGGTGGTGTCATTGACGTTGATTTAATGTCGTGTTTTTTGTTTTTTTTTTTTCCATCCTTAGCCATGCACGAGATGGGTGGAGACCCACTGCTGATGGCTCTTCCACATGCAGCTGGGAATCCCCTCCCCCCAACTCTCTTGTGCAGATTGGCCAATCGGGCATTACGTTTACAGGGGGGGCCCTCCCCTGGGAATGGGAGTATTTAGTAGCCTTGGAGCAGCCGATGGTTCATTTGCTTGACGGAAGCACACACTGATCCCACACACAGGTTACCCTCTTCGCTGGGAAATCAGCCATCCTCTTTTTGGTATGTATGTTTTTTGTTCTTGGGTTGTTTTTGTTTTGTTTTTTTTGTTTTTTTTGTTTTTTTTGTTCCCTCCTACTTGGTTTTATTTCACATACACGCCCTCATGTAGTCCCCTTGTTTCCACATTAACTTTACACTTTGACACATTTAATCCCTTTTTTGACACTTTTTTTTTTTTTTTTCTCTAGGAACACTATGCACTTTTTGTGCACACATAGTCTATTGAATCATGCTGTGACCACTGTGTTGGGCTCCGGGCGCTGTTCTCTGTCCCTGGAGGGTTCCCCATCTCAACTAGGGTGACCACATTTTCAAACTGCCATTCAGGAACACAACGACCCCATGCGCCAGCCCCAAAAAAAGATGATTTTTGATACTTTTTTTGCCAACAAAAGCAAACAGTGGTCACCAGTTTAGACAGGTGGTATACATTCTCTACATATATATTTTTTTTATTGCTCCCCACTTATGAGCCTCTTTTTTTTTTTTTTTTTATTGCCCGGGAGGAGGAGAAGTCGTGCAATGCGCTGCGGTTGTCGGGATGTGCAGCCGAGCCATGGATCTAAGCGAGCCAGCACTGCAGAATGCCACCGCCCACCGGGAGGTCACTGAAGACTGGAGGAGTCAGGAGGAGGCACAGTGAAGACGCTCTGGCTGCTCTCTCTGGGTGCTGCTGCCGCGGCCAGAAAAGGGGTGGAGGTGGGTGGACTCGGAGCGCAGGGCAGCACTGGGTAAAAGCCTTGGTCCTCATGGCCTCGCTCTGAGACTCTGCGAATGTGACGTCCCCGGTTGCTAGATGCCAGGCAGGTCGGCTCAAGCAACCAGTTTGGCAATCTTCTATTTAGGTGGCTATGTGTCCTCATTTCATTCCGGGACACTGTATTGTTCCGGAATGAAGGTGCCCGGGACACAAATGCGGGACAATCCCGGGCAATCCGGGACACGTGGGCACCCTAATCTCAACCCCTGGGGAGACTTCATGCCTGTTACCCCCGTCTTCCTTGGCAGATTCCTGACCTGGCCGTGAGGCTGTTAGTAAGTATCCCAATCTATCTCCATCTTGTTGGCTTATAATTCTTCTGTCCTCCCTTATTCTATGGGCATTATCATTAACCCCTGTTCATTTCTTTCCCACTATATTACTTCACAACACTCCTGATGAATGGCTGTAATGCCAGGAAACGTTTTGAGTGCCACTAGTTGCCAACAGTTACTTGTCTCTATTACGTACGTTTTTCACTCGATTTTATTATATCATGTATATTTGCCATGTCTATTTTCTATCTGTATTGCATGCTATGAGCAGCATATTTAGTGTAAGTCTTGTGACTACCTATCTATTTTATATGTATTCTAGATTGTAATCATGTACTGTAACTTCATTTCCATTTTTTTTTTTTTTTCTCCTGACATGGCATTCCCTCATTTAAAGTCCCGCAAGCTCCTTTCTACCCACCAAATCGGGAATGGAGGCTGCCATGTGTTTTATATAGTGTGTGTGTGTGTGTGTGTCAGGTCATGTCCATTTACTGTATCTCTTTACACCAGAGGCCGCAGTGTTCTCCCTTACATCAGAGTTCTCAGTGTCGTCTCCCCCCCCAAATCGTGCTTCCCAGAGCATCCCTTATGTTGGGGTCCCCAGAGTTCTCCCTTACATCAGTCTGCAAAGGCCCCCCCCTATAGTGTATGGGAACTCCGCAAGGTCAGATCTAAAAGGGAACTCTTAATATTAACTTCATATGATTAGATATGTTTATTTGCAAACTGTGTATAGTTTATACAAAAAAATAAAATATTGCTGTGCGCCACTAAAGTGTTCGGGTTTGACTTGAAGAAAAGGTGACAATCCTAGCCTGAATAGGGGATGGCAGCATTGGTCATAGAGGGGGTGGCTGGAAAGAGGGGGCGGTGCCCGTACGCCCTTATGGACGGGCCGCAACTGCTTGTAGTGCAAAGTGGATTTGCCTTTAGTAAATGAACCCCTTAGTCTGTCAGCTTGGAAGAATTTGAGTTTCCACTGCAGTAGGATTTTACAGTGATTAAAAGGAGGGCTTCTCCTGCATTAGAAGGAAAAAGAAAAGGCAAAACAAGAGAAAAATAATCCCTTGGTGGCAAGGTATTATCCAGGACAACAATGCAGCTTCTGAGGAACAGGAAGTCTGGTTGTGCAGCCAGGGTAATTGTCCCAACAGAGCAATGAGTGAGAAACAGTACCCTGGAACCTTGTAAACAGAGGATCATGAGGTTATTTGAAAGGCTACTGCAGTCCGCCAGCAGTCATAGTAAAAGGAACAGGCTTATCAAGCTGCAGCCAAAGGATTTTAAGATAAAAACTCCCTCCCCTTGTTCCATTGGAGAGGAGACAAAGTATTTCTTCCCATAGGAGGTTGCCAGTGGCAACAGTTGTCAATTGCCCATAGGCAATATAGCAGTAACTTCTACAGTTCACGGAAAGTGTAGAGATAAGAAAATGCCTGGGTTAACCAGGAGTACAATTCTTCAGTGTGTTGCATGAAAGGAACAGTGTAGGCACAACAGGTGCATAATGACAAACTTGCTGGTGCACATAGGCAATAGTTCCAGCCGGTAACAACCCTGCACGTAATAGAAGCAGTCCAGGGTAGTCATCCGACCAAAAGGGACTCAGAGCCTGCAGTCACCGGCAGGGCAGTGGAATAGGAATCAGAGCTCACCTCTCAGCGGTGTGGTGGTAGCGATTTCAGCCATGCATCTCTGGGTGATGTAAAGACTTGTTAACTCATTCCTTCTTGTACCGTGTTGCCAAGCTAAGGGTCTCTGTACGCAGGATTGGGTCTAATTGCTACTTGTAACTGACCGCTGGGGAAGGAGATAAAACACCAACTGCCTTGCTACTGGAGGACCCCTCACTTATTTCAGGTACCACCCCTCATGAATTCATGGCTGATAGTTCTTGATTACCCAACTGCATTACTTTTCCTGTTTGCCTTGCCTTGTTGTACTGCCTTTACTTCATACCCTGTATGTGCTTTACTGACCCAAGTTCTGTTGATACGCCAGAACCAGCATGCACCTCTTTGAATAACTTCAGGACCAGGCTTAGAACAGTTGAGCAGTTGAGGCAACTTTTATATAAAACAGTTTTGGCAGTACAGGCCAACATGAACATTGTCAATAACCTAACCCTCGCTTCAATTATTTGGCTGCCCAGGCATATCATTACAGGTCCATAAATGGTGTGTTCCATGACTTAGCTGTCCCCCGGATGACCGATGTCTTCAATGGACTACCAGACGCAGCAGTCTTATAGCATGCCTCTTCAGTATAGTAACAGTAGAAATAGTATACACGTTTAATTAATGTGGACACTGATATCGGATATATACAGAATTTTGGTTTTGGGTAGAGTAAAATAAATTTTTCAAGATGCACGAAAATGGTTTTATGTATATTGTACATCAATAATTATTAGTCATGTTGTGGAGTGCATAATGTTGGCACGGGACAGGGTTTTATGCCTAAATATTACACTTTTTTTTTTTTTTTTCTTTCTCCTTTCACATATTGGGCAGCTTTTTTTACCATTGTCTCCTCTTCTCCCAGTAGAAATTGGAGTTTCCTATTCTCCTCTATAGAATTGAAGTCTGGGATGAGAGTGGGGAGTCTCCTGGAAGTGAGTGTCCCTCGCTGATGAGTACTTTGGGCAATGTAGCAGGAAGTGGTCCTCATCTTCCAGGACCCCCTGGTCACATTGCTGGCACAGTCCACTCTCCCCGGGCTTGTAGGTCTGTCTGTGCCATCCTAATTCGATTTCCAGGCTGTGGGCACTCAGTCTGTACAGGGTCTGTCTGTCTTTGGTGTCTTGTAGCACCTCCAGATAAGGGGCCAGTTTGTAGTCTCTCTGCAGTGACTTGTAAACGGTTATTATTTATTTAATTTTTTTTTTGGAGTTTGTTAGCTCATTTCTCCATTCTCCTACATTGTTTGTTTGTTTTTTCTTTGGAGACATTCATTATGTTTCTTTTTTATTTTGAGATTTTGTCAGGCCGAATTGTTGCGAGTTTAGGATAGACAAGGTGTTGAGTTGTTGCAGGCCACGCTGCTTGGACTGGTCCTTACTGTTCAGTAAGGCTTTATGGTAGTATGAGTTGGGACTGCTGTTTTGTAGGTAGTCCCAGTAGGATAGCGCCCTCTTCTGTACTGCGAGAAGTAAGGGAAATCTGCTCAACTCAGACTGGTATGCACTGTTGGAGGTGCTTGCAGAATTCCAGATGGAATATTTCTGTTGGGCTGGGGTCCCATTTGGATTGGTTTGGGTAGGTGACAGGACCCCAAACTTCACTGCCATAGAGAAGAATTGGGATGATGATGCTATCAAATATTCTGAGCCAGACTCTCACCTCACTGGTGGTTTTAGGTGGTACAGTTGTCTCCTGATGGCATAGAAGGCTCTGCATGTCTTGTCTTTTAGTGCCTCCTATGGCTGGCTTGAAACTTCCTGATTTGTTTATTTCTAGGCCAAGGTATGTGTAGCTGTTCATTTCATCAACAGTGCAGATTCTGTCTGTCTCTTTTTTATGAAAAAAAAACATAAGTTGTGGGTTTTGGCAACAGATGCAAAGCTCCCTGTAAAAGTCTGAGACTACATACAGTTTATAAAGCACTGAGAACCACTGCAATTGTTGTTGAGGTACATAGGCGTCACTAGCAGGTGGCTATTGAGGCTAGAGCCCCGAATCTGGTGCCCATAGCCCCGAGTCTAGGTTTGCCACCTGTCAGCTTGAGTGTGGTAAGATAGCTGGAGAAAAGAATGTGTGTGTTCTTCTCCCTCCAGCCTGCATGGGGTGGCAGAGAGCCGACACAGCTCAGTGTGTCAGCGTGGGACTGCGGGGAAGTGATGCGTGGTCAATATATGATTATTGCGGATCTGTGTGATCCTAATTCTTCCCCAAGCATTGTTGTAGAAGCCTCTTGTATGTCTGATGCTCCCTGTACTCTGACTCTCACCACCTTCAGATGCTTGTTTAACTGTCTGCTGTATGACTCTCATTCTCTCTTCTCATTGCTGTTCCCTCTGGAAGTGCTGAGCTGCCTCCTGACCCTGAGCCCTTGGTACCTGACTTCTAAAAGCTGTCTCTTTTCATGCAAAGTGAACAGTCAGCCCCCCTGCAATAATCTTTTACAAGGCTTGTGTATACACTGAAGTAAGGGAGGTGTCAGATGGCAGGCAGAAAAGGTGGTGTGTGTGTGTGTGTGTGTGTGTGTGTGTGTGTGTGTGTGTGTGTGTGTGTGTGTGTGTGTGTGTGTGTGTGTGTGTGTGTGTGTGTGTGTGTGTGTGTATATGTACAATGCACCATCAAAAGGGACAAAGCAGAGCTGAAATAGCTGAATGCAGAATTCATAATGTGTGGGATATCTGCAAAATAAAATCACACTCCACCATGATTGGCAATAGACTAAGGAATAAATAGGTGCTGTGTATTGCCCACATCCTAATCCTCTGGTCTCCCTGCAGAGTGCTGTGCTCTTCCCAGCAAGGAGACCAGAGGACTAGGATGTGGGCATAACACAGCACTCTGCAGGGAGACGGCAGACTAGGATGTGGGCAGAACACGGCACCCAACAAGGACACCTGAGGACTAGGATGAAGGGACACCTGGGGGCACCTGATGTAATGAGGGGGGCTTGGGGGACTTAATCAATTATTCTTAATAAACCATGGGATCCACACTCAGATATGTAACAATAAAATGTATATATGCCCGCCCAAGTGTATAACTTTCTTTACTTTGCTGCTATGGGCTCTAGCCCCAGATCTTTTGTAGACCTAGCAATGCCCCTGTTGAGGTAAATAGTGAATTTGAATCGTTTGTTTGGACCAAACGAGTCCAAAGTTACAATAAACATGGACATAAGTTTTAATCCTGTTTTGTGCTAGAACAATACATCCTGTCTTTATATTTCAGAGTTGCAGTCTCCCCCATCTCATGAGATGGATTTTACCGGTGGGGAAACATATCTGTCCAGCTTTGACCCTAAGGCGTATTTGACTTCGTACTACACTGGGTCCAGAGAAAGCGGCATACTGAAGTTTAGACTACAAAAACTCTATGAAACTTTTGGGCCAGGTATGTAGACACTCTAGAGATCAATCATTTTAATACGGTTCTAGTAGTATTGTGGTTTTATTCCTCAATGAAAAGCATTTATTGTTGCAATGAGATGTTTAGCAATGCTAATATTTCTGTGTCATGGCTTGCCTGTATTTTTCGGTCTTTGATTGTTTTTATCTTGCTGGGAAAATATTTTTATATTATGAAAAGGGTTGATGGTTCTCCTAGATAATAAAATTCATAGCTTCAATGAGAACTGCGCCCCTTCCCTTTTTTTTTTTTTTTTTTTTTTTACACTACAGTTCTTCCCTGCCCATCAGGAGGCAGGTCATGAGGCCCTGTTTCCCGATTGGCCAAAGCGTCAGGTGATTCTATTTGGATGCTTAGGACGGAGGAATAGAAAGACATACGGCGAAGGGAGGAGTGGACACCGGAACCGCTGCCCATGCCTTGGGGAGAAGACACCACAGCCTGGCAGCGCTACCCCCCCCCCCCCCCTCTCTTTTCCTGCGGCCTGCCAGGTTGCGTGCTCGGATAAGGGTCTGGTATGGATTTTTGGGGGGACCCCCACTTTTTTTTTTTTAAATTTTGGTTCGGGGTTCCCCTGTGGGGAATTCCCATGCCGTTTTTAGCAATAGCCGCAAGTAGTTTTCAATGACTTTTTTTCCTTTTAGAAATGTCATTTTGCTGCCAGACTGTTCTAAACACGGGAAACTTGCGCCCTTTTACAGGCATACTATAGACACCCCCCAGGTACGACATTTAAAGGGATATTACACATTTATTGTTTCACTTTAAGCATTATTAAAATCACTGTTCCCGAAAAAACGGCCGTTTTTAAAACGTTTTTTTGCATTGATCCATGTCCCCTGGGGCAGGTCCCAGGTCCCCAAACACTTTTTATGACAATACCATGCATATAAGCCTTTAAAATGTAGCACTTTTTAATTTCTCTCATAGACTTTTAAAGGGTGTTCCGCGGCATTCAAATTATTCGCTGTTCGGCGAACTTGCGAACAGCCGATGTTCGAGATGAACATGAGTTCGACTCTAACTCGAAGCTCATCCCTAACCTCCAGGTTGCCATATTGCATTGGATTTTACAGAAAATTTACAGCTGTTTAATTTTTTTTTTTTTCCTGGTTGAGCCCTGGTTCACACTGATGCGACGAGAGAAACTTACAAGATTCGCTGTGTTCCCCGGAACGCACTGCTTGGCAATTGTGCGGCACCCATGCGATCTCCTGCGGGTGTCAATGTTAGATTAACACCCCAAAAGAATTGAACACCCATGCGATTTTTCAGGTGTGGGAAAAGAAAAGGGTCCTGCACCATTTTGGTGCGGATGTGATTTGAGCCATACAAAATGTATGGCTCACAATCTTACCACAGACATTGCATGTGATGTGCACAGGAATGTGGTGTGATTCCTGTGTGGATCACATGTAATGTTTTCCACTCACCAGTGTAAACCTAGGCTGAGAAACTGAAAATAAAACAAAGTATGTAATTGCATTGAACAGATATACAGGGTGCAAAGTCTGTGTTAAGGCATCTGGTTTTTTTCCTGAGTTTATTATTGCATTCTGTTTTATATATGGGATAAACAAAAAAAACACACAAAAAAAGTGGGTGGTAAAAAAAACTGCAAATGTGTCATGTCATATTTCATGTATCAGCAATTATCTCCTAAAAGCTGGGAAAGAGGAAGGGGGTATACATTCTGCTCACAGTTCAGTGTATACAGAAATAGGATATTGTAAGATCATTATACAAATTGGATGATCTTGTACTTAAAGGATTTTTTCACCTTTCTGAGCATGTTTCACCCATATTTAGGGTTTCAAATGTTCAGTGTCTGCCTGCTTCTCCCCCTCCCTGTGACAGTGGGCCGGGATCATCTCCCTGCACTCGTTGTCAAAATTGCCTACACGGCCGCGTCATTCATTCACAGATCCCTGTAAATCAATGCACTACAAGTGCCATCAGCCCTTGAGGCTGACAGCTTGTAGTTTGCAGTGAACTACCAGGGCACTGATGAGCGCTCTGGGTAGTTCATTGAGCATGCTGCCATTCAGTAACTGCCTGCCCGTATCGGAGGTACAGGCAGACAGCTACACAGACAGTTTGTAGAAGCCTGGCATTACACCCACGATCTGCTGATCGTAAGTGCAATGCTTTTCAGGCTCCAAAAAAAAGTGCATTTTATTATTTTAAAGATTAACTTATCCTTTAAATTAACAATACAGTGAATTTCTCTGTCACAGCCAGGGCAGCCATCAGAAATTTTTCCCCAGGGCTTGCCTATAGGCCATCCTACCGATTACGGCCACCTCACCTGTACGCACTCAGCCCCCCTCAATCCTGTATATATGTCAGCCCCCCCCCCACACCTGTATATATGTCAGCCCCCCCCCCCACACCTGTATATATGTCAGCCACTCCTCCACACACCTGTATATATGTCAGCGCCACACACACACCTGTATATATGTCAGTGCGCCACAAACACCTGTATATCTGTATACAGGACGGACACACACACACACACCTGTGTATATATGGCAGCGCCCCCACACACACCTGTATATATGGCAGCCCCACATTGGGGATGGGCTGACTGCTCGAGTCAAACCTGAGTTCAACTCGAACATCGGCTGTTTGATCGTTCGAAGATCGAACATTATGGGCCGTTCGCGCCAAATTCGAGCGGCGCGTCACGGTCCATAATGCACTGCGTCATCACAGTGCATTGCTGGCTGATGATTGGCCAAGCATGCACTATGACCCGCATGCTCTGGCCAATCACAGCGCCGTAAGCAAACAGAGCCATAATTGGCCAAAGGCAGGGTGCTTTTGGCCAATTATGGCTCAGGGGGTTAAGTACATGCCCTACACTATATAAGGCCGCCTGCACGTTGGCCCTATGTAGTGTGTTGCTGGTGGAGAGAGAGTTGGATAGAGAAAGAGAGCGTGTCATTTCAATTATTTGAGCAGGCAGTTTATTCAGTTAGCTAGATCTCACTGCAGACCGTTCCTGCTGTACTATTTCTAATCTACTTCAGGCAGGCAGTTGATTCAGTTAGCTGCAGTGTATTAAATAAATAAAATAGAGATGATCTCTAATCTCTATCTTATATTGCAGCCATTTGCTAAAATCATTTAAGTTCATTTTTTTTTTTCCTCATGTACACAAAGCACCCCATATTGACAGAAAAACACAGAATTGTTGATATTTTTGCAGATTTATTAAAAAAGGAAAACTGAAATATCACATGGCCCTAAGTATTCAGACCCTTTGCTGTGATACTCATATATTTAACTCAGGTGCTGTCCATTTCTTCTGATAATCCTTGAGATGGTTCTACACCTTCATTTGAGCCCAGCTGTGTTTGCTTATACTGATTGGACTTGATTAGGAAAGCCACACACATGTCTATAGAAGACCTTACAGCTCACAGTGCGTGTCAGAGCAAATGAGAATCATGAGTTCAAAGGAACTGCCTGACAAGCTCAGAGACAGAATTGTGGCAAGGCACAGATCTGGCCAAGTTTACAAAAAAATTCTGCTGCACTTAAGGTTCCTAAGAGCACAGTGGCCTCCATAATCCTTAAATGGAAGACGTTTGGGATGACCAGAACCTTCCTAGAGCTGGCCGTCCAGCCAAACTGAGCTATCGAGGGAGAAGAGCCTTGGTGAGAGAGGTAAAGAAGAACCCAAAGATCACTGTGGCTGAGCTCCGGAGATGCAGTCGGGAGATGGGAGAAAGTTGTAGAAAGTCAACCATCACTGCAGGCCTCCACCAGTCGGGGCTTTATGGCAGAGTGGCCCGACGGAAGCCTCTCCTCAGTGCAAGACACATTAAAGCCCGCATGGAGTTTGCTAAAAAAAACACCCTAAGGACTCCAAGATGGTGAGAAATAAGATTCTCTGGTCTGATGAGACCAAGATAGAACTTTTTGGCCTTAATTCTCAGCGGTATGTGTGGAGAAAACCAGGCACTGCTCATCACCTGTCCAATACAGTCCCAACAGTGAAGCATAGTGGTGGCAGCATCATGCTGTGGGGGTGTTTTTCAGCTGCAGGGACAGGACGACTGGTTGCAATCGAGGGAAAGATGAATGCGGCCAAGTACAGGGATATCCTGGACGAAAACCTTCTTCAGAGTGCTCAGGACCTCAGAAGGGGCCGAAGGTTTACCTTCCAACAAGACAATGACCCTAAGCACACAGCTAAAATAACGGAGTGGCTTCACAACAACTCCGTGACTGTTCTTGAATGGTCCAGCCAGAGCCCTGACTTAAACCCTATTGAGCATCTCTGGAGAGACCTAAAAAAATGGCTGTCCACCAACGTTTACCATCCAACCTGACAGAACTGGAGAGGATGTGCAAGGAGGAATGGCAGAGGATCCCCAAATACAGGTGTGAATAACTTCTTGCATCTTTCCCAAAAAAGACTCACAGCTGTCTTAGATCAAAAGGGTGCTTCTACTTAATACTGAGCAAAGGGTCTGAATACTTAGGACCATGTGATATTTCAGTTTTTCTTTTTTAATATATCTGCAATAGTGTCAACAATTCTGTGTTTGTTTTTATCAATATGGGGTGCTGTGTGTACATTAATAAGGAAAAAAAATTAACGTAAATGATTTTAGCAAATGGCTGCAATATAACAGTGAAAATTTTTTAAGGGGGTCTGAATACTTTCCGTCGTGTGTGAGATAGAGAGAGATAGAGATAGAGATATATATATATATAAATATATTCATATTCATATTCTAGCCAAGCCTATACCTGACTGTAGGCCATTCCTGGAGTACGTGTTCAAAGACACTGGAAGGCCACCAAGGAGAGGCAGACGCTCACATCCACTAAAAGAGGGCAAATATGCTCTGTGTTTACAGCCAACAGTGCTGGTCGTGGACACTGCATCCTCAGCACGTGGCCTTGGGGCACGCTTGTCCTTTTTTTCGGCAGCTGGCCATGTTAAGCCACAACATGCAGAAGAGTTGGTAGAGTGGATCACCAAGCTGTCCTCATCCTCTGTCACCCAGGCTCAGGGTACTTTGTCTGCTAATGCAGCTGCCAAATTGGCCTCTTCCATCGGCTCAATGTCTTCAGTCATTCCTTCCCTAGCCCCACCATCATGCCCTGAGGAGTCTCCCGAACTGTTCGACCACAGTGTAGGGTACATGCTGCAGGAGGATGCGCAGCGTTTTGAAGGATCTGATGATGGTACCCAGGTTTAGGATGAAGGCAGTAACGTGAGCCTAGAGAGGGGGTGCCCAAGAAGGACAAGAAACTGGCAGTCCTATTCCCCCAGTTGCAGCATACTGCCAGGTTTGCTCCAGTGGCGAGGAGGGAGGGGATGATGAGGTCACTGACTCTACATGGGTGCCAGATAGAAGAGAGGAGGAGGCACATCTCCAACGAGGCAGGATGCCCTCCAGGGGCCAGCTTAAGGGCAGGAAACCGACTGCATCGCACCGCAGAGCTCTGCATGTGCAAGGAGCTGCTGAATCCGCATGTTTTTCCAAAAGTTCTTTGGTGTGGGCCTTTTTTGAGACTTGTGCAGCAGATCGCACCATTGCTGTTTGCAACATATGTCTGAAGCGTATCAAGCGTGGCCAAAACGGCAGCCGCTTGGGCACCGCTTGACCAGACATATGTCGAGCTCCCATGCAGTCCGTTGGCAACAGTACTTAAAAGACCCACACCAAAGAACAAGGCGGACCTCTCCTTGCTCCTCATCAGCTGGGATCTCTAACCCCACTATAACTTTAGTCCTCTCAGAGACCTGCACTGAAAGGAATGAAGCTGTAGAATTGGGTGTCCCAAGCACTTGCGGGCAATCTGCTAGTGGTACACCAACATCCGATTGTAGCAGGCAAATTTCCCTACCCCAGGTGCTGAACCGGTGAAAAATTTGGTCCCAGCCATCCACATGCTCAGCGGCTGAATGCTAGTTTGGCTAAATTGCTAGCACTCTAACTGCTGCCTTTTCAGCTGCTAGACTCTGCCCCTTTCGAGAATTTTGTGGAATGTGTGCTACCTTAGTGGCAGGTTCCCAAATGCCAATTTTTTTTCTGGAAAGACCATTCCGGCTCTACCGACATGTGTAAGGCAATGCCTTGGCCTCTTGGGACAGGGTGGTCAGTGGTAAGGTGCATATTACCGCTTACTCATGGTCCAGCAGGCATGGACAGGGACGTTGCCTTTTCTTTCATGGCACACTGGGTAACCCTGCTGGCATCTGGGAAGGATGCAGGACAGGGTGCAGTATTGTTGAAGCTTGTTCCGCCACCATGCCTCCAAAATGCTGGTAGTGGTGATTCTGCAACACCTCTCCTCCACCCTTTCTTTCTTTCTTTCTCTCTCTCTCTCTCTCTCTCTCTCTCTCTCTCTCTCTCTCTCTCTCTCTCTCTCTCTCTCTCTCTCTCTCTCTCTTTCTCTCTTTCTCTCTTTCTCTCTTTCTCTCTTTTTCTCTTTTTCTCTTTTTCTCTTTTTCTCTTTTTCTCTTTTTTCTCTTTTTCTCTTTTTCTCTTTTCTCTTTTTCTCTTTTTCTCTTTTTCTCTTTTTCTCTTTTTCTCTTTTTCTCTTTTTCTCTTTTTCTCTTTTTCTCTTTTTCTCTTTTTCTCTTTTTCTCTTTTTCTCTTTTTCTCTTTTTCTCTTTTTCTCTTTTTCTCTTTTTCTCTCTCTCTTTCTCCATGTTAGTCTGCTTAGGGGACAGGAGCCACACTGGGGCAGAGATTCTGTCAGCTCTGCAGGGGCAGGCCCAGAGGTGGTTGACGCCATGCCAGCTTCAGCCAGGAATGGTGGTTTGCGACAATGGCACCAACCTCCTCTCCGCCCTCCGAAAAGGACACTTCACCCATGTTCCCTGTTTGGCTCATGTCCTTAATTTGGTGGTGCAGCGGTTCTTGTACAGGTACCTGGGCTTACAGGATCTCCTGAGGCATGCCAGGAAAGTCTGTGGGCATTTCCGCCAGTCATATAATTCCAGTGCTTGGCTGACTGACCTCCAAAAGGAATGCAACCTGCCCAAGAACAGCCTCATCTGTGACATGCCCACCAGGTGGAACTCAACATTGGCAATGCTGCAGCAGCTGCACATGCAGCAGAGGGCCATCAATGAGTACTTGTGCAAGTATGGCACCAGGACAGGGTCAGGAGAGCTTGGCTTTTTTTCGCCATGCCAGTGGCTCATGATCAAAGATGCATGCACTGTCCTGTCACCATTAGAGGAGGCCACGAGGATGGTGAGCGTGCATGCATCAGTGCTACTGTCCCTCTTGTCTTCCTGTTGGAGCACACACTGCGTGGAATAATGGACAGAGCACTTGAGGCAGAACAGAGGGAGGAAGAGGAGGACTTCCTTACCTCTCAAGGCCCCCCTTTATCCAGACAGTATTCCTGCAGGCCCGCCTATCGAAGAGGAGGAGGAGGAGGAGGAGAATTGTGTCAGCATGGAGGTAGAACCTGGCACTCAGCAGCAGTCTTCAAGGGTTCATTTTCAGTCCTCAGAAACCCATGGACTTGTATGTGGCTGGGAGGAGGTGGCTGTGGATGAGGTCTTTCTTGGTGACCCAGAGGACTCTGGACCGAATGCCTCAGCAAACCTACGCTGCATGGCCTCCCTGATCCTGCAAAGCCTGCGAAAGGACCCTCAGATTTGTGGTATCAAGGAGAGGGATCAGTACTGGCTGGCAACCCTTCTTGATCCATGTTACAAGGGTAAGGTGGCGGAACTTATCCAGCCGTCGCAGAGGGAGCAGAGGATGAAACGTCTTCGTGAGGCCTTGCAGAAAGGTTTGTGCAATGCGTTTCCAGAGCCTGGGAGGTTACAATTTCCTGGTACTCATGGACAACTTGTTGCTGAGGCTTCGGTCAGTCACAGAAGGAGCGGTGGAGAAGGTGGCTGTCTGACCGATGCGTTCAGACAATTTTTTTTTTTCTCTTTTTTTTTTTTTAGTCCGCAGCCCCAAGGTCTGATCGGTTCCAGCAACCATCGCCAGTGTCTGTACATGGTGCAGGAATACCTAGGGGCTTTCCAACCAAAAATCCACTGGATTACTGGGTCTTGAGGAAGGATCACTGGCCAGAGCTTGCACAGTATGCAATTGAGCTACTGGCCTGTCCTGCATCAGAGTGCGCCTGTCCACTGACTCGGTTGATCGGCTCACCTTCATAAAAATGAATCGGTCTTGGATCACCAGCTACCAAGCACCTGATGCTGATGTAATCGATTAATTTTTTTTTTTTTTTATGAATGTGAGATCCCTTCAAGATCTCAGACGCCTATGCTGACTATCCTGTTATGCTGAGTAACTATCCTATTGCTCCTCAATGTTCATGTTGATGGCTTCTAAGAACATTTTTGGTTCTGGGCACCACCACCAGTGGCTAAGGCCCAATTTTTCTGCCCCTGTTTAACAGGGGCGTGTAATTACAATTTTTGATCAAATATTTAACAGCAGGGGCTCGTTCCTGTGCTCAACAAGAGTATCTGTGAGGGCTTGCAGTGTTGTGGCACCACTGCCTAAGGCCCAATTTTTCTGCCCCTGTTTAACAGGGGCATGTAATTACCATTCTTGATATATTTCACAGCAGGGCCCGTTCCAGCACCCACCAAGAGTAACTGAGGGCTTACAGTGTTCTGGTACTGCCAACACCTAAGGCCCAATTTTCCGCAGAGTATATAGGGCAGGCCGTATAGTATATACAGGCGGTCCCCTATTTTCAAACATATGACTTACAAACGACTCCTACTTACAGAGGGAGATAACAGGAAGTGAGAGAAAATCTACCCCTAGGAAGGGAAATTCTCTCCTGCAAGAGTTAATATGGGGGGAAAAAGGTGTCTCCTCCACTGATTTATCACCAATCCTTGTTTCCCTTAAAAAACCCAAATTTTCAAAATCCAATTGTCATTGGGACAGAAAGTGAGGTGAAATCTTCTGAATAGGGGCACAGACAGCAAAAAAAATATTACAGGGGCGATAACCCTTCCCTATGTTTTCCAAAAAGCTTTAAAATAGATTTTTTGGCTGGAGGTACTCTTACAAAATGTACCTGTTCCAAATTACAAACCGATTCTACATAAGAACAAACCTACAGTCCCTGTCTTGTTTGCACCGCCTGTATACTGCTGTTCAGAGTATATAGGGCCTGGGGGCCCAATGCCTTTTTCTTTAATTTGGGTGCGGGGTTCCCCTTAATATCCATACAAGACCCAAAGGGCCTGGTAATGGGCTGGGGGGGGGGGGTGGTACTCATGCCGTTTGTCTCACTGATTTTCATCCATATTGCCGGGACCCGACATTACATTAAAGCCTCAAGCAGTTTTAAATTACTTTTTATTCCTTTAGAAATGTCATTTTGTTCAGGGACTGTTCTAAACACGGGAAACATGCGCCACTTTACAGGCACACTATTGACACCCTCCCCAGGTACGATATTTAAAGGAATATTTCACTTTTATTTTTTCACTTTAAGCATCATTAAAATCACTGCTCCCGAAAAAACGTCAGTTTAAAAAAAAAAAAATTTCCATTGATACATGTCTACTGGAGCAGCACCTGGGTCTCAACCATTTTTAGGACAATACCATGCAAATTAGCCTTTAAAATGAGCACTTTTGATTTCGAACGTTCGAGTCCCATAAAATTTAAGTGTTCGAATGTTCGTGCGAACTTTCGCTCCGTTCGCATGTTCTGGTTGCGAACCAAACCGGGTGGGTGTTCGGCCCACCCCTACCCCACAAATCTGTACACACAAGCCTCTGGCCCCTCCCTGTACACAAACAGCCCCCCTCCCTTTCCTTCACAGCCCCTACTTGTAACTTCCTACCTGGTTCCAGCTCCTTTTTACAAAGGTGACATGTTGCTGAGAAGCATAGTACAGGCAGATCACTGTCATATGATGGGTGCACATGCACATAGTAGCCAGAGGTGGCAGTAAAGAGCTTGATGTCTAAAATCAGTAACAGGAGAACTGCAGAAACTGAGAGATCGGTTCTATACTGCACAGCATGGATCTCCTTCACCTGTCCTGCCTTCTTCTGGCCCAGGTGGACCCCTTACAGTTGTAGCAGCTGTACCCCCTGATGGTGGCCCTAGTCACAGCACTACAAATTGAAAAGGAAAGCTCATTTTAATAACATTCAATTACAATATGGCCTGTGCATAATTTATTGTATATGACATTCATACACTTTTTTTTTTTTTTTTTTTTTTTTTTTTTTGTGGAGCTACCCTTCAATCCACCTGCCAAAAGCTTGTATCCAGTACCTCATTTTCACATTTCTTTACTATACTGTAGGTGGTACAATAGAGTTAATCAACAAACAGGAATGGCATTTGATCTGCGCGCTCACTGTTTAGAACTAGGACAGCTATATGATTCAGAGGAGAGACCCTACCCCTTCTTCCTTAACTTTGCAGGTAAAAAAGTATTTAGTTAAAGTATATGGAAATCCAATCACTACAATCTTATAGAAGATGTTATTTCAAAACTAAATTTTAATATTTTTAAATCTCCAGCTTTCATTAACTGGTTGCCGCCCGCCCACCATCAAATGACAGCGGGGCAGTGCAGCTCTCGTTCTGGGATGTCGACGTGATTTGACGGCGTCCCAGAACGGCCGCTCTCACTCCCGCGCCGTGTTGCTAGGACATGGCGCGACCCCGATCTCTGTAAAGACCCGCGTCCGCGGTAGGATACCCACGTGTCCCCGATTGCCCGGGACAATCCCGCAATTAGCAGGTCTGTTCCGGGCACCCTCATTCTGGGACAATACAGTGTCCCGGAATTGGCCCTGGGTCGATCTAATGCCCCCTAAAATAGTCTTTGCATCGTCTGTCTCTCACTGTCTCAGCCTGTGGTGAACCCCAAGCTGGCAGAGACCCTTTAGTTTATTCACCACCACCGCTGAGTTCTGTGCTGAACTGTCAGCACTTCTCAGAAACTCAGTGTGTGTCAGCCTGGAGCGAGCAAGCCTCTCAGTGCACTGTGCAGAGGACGGTAGGCAGATAAGGGTCCGCAGGAGAGGACACTGACAGATGATATTGCATCCTGGATGGAAGGAGGACACATCCTTAGATATCAGTGCAGGGTTCATGCTGGGACTTGAAATCCTTCACTTTTGGGGATGTGACCCCCCCCCAGTGAAGAACTACAGGTCCCAGCATGAATCTCTCAAAGCTGAAGATGTTTCCTGCATCACTGCACACATAATTCCTCACACCCTGTTTTTCTGTCCAGCTGTTAACAGTCTCTTCTCTCCTCCTACTTGTTTGCATCTCACTACCCCTGCAGCAGCAGCCCCCCCCCCTCCTCCTTCATCCTCAGCCTTTCATGTTCTGTCACTTTTTCACCTACTAGTCTTCTTAGCCCCTCTGTATGCTAAGCAATCCTCTCAGCAGTGACCCATCATCTGCAACTATCACAGCCTCAGAATCTTGCCAGCATTCCATTCTTTGCTCCTTCAACCTGCCAGAATTTTTTTTTTTTTCTCCACTGCAGCAGTGTAACTACAGGGGTCGTCATTGCAACCCAGCCTCATACTCCAGGGGGCCCATGCAGCCTAACTCTAAACCTGTATAGGAGGGGCGGCATATAGAGGAACTGATGCCCTCCATGTTCTTCTTGCAGCTACTGAATGCCTGCAGGTGGTAAAGGAGGAAAAGCGGGCATTCAGTGGCTGCAAGAAGAACATGGAGGGCATCAGTTCCTCTATATGCCGCCCCGCCTATCCAGTTTACTTCTGCTGCCCACAGGTCCTTCAACGCTCTCTTGGCCTCTCTGTGATCTTCACCAGAAACTTCTCTGCTTTCTCCAACCCCCTACTGTCCTCTGGTCCCACCTGTGCTCTTCTCCGGTCCCCTCCCCCCTTGTGCTGTTCTCCGGTCCCCCCCTGTGCTCTTATGAGGTCCTCATGCTGTTCTCCGGTCCCCTCCTGTGCTCTTATGAGGTCCTCATGCTTTTCTCCAAGCTCCTCCTGTGCTCTGGTCTCCATGCTGTTCTCTGGTTCCCCTTCCCCTTGTGCTTTTCTCCAGTTCCCTGCTGTTCTTTAGTCCCCCTGTGCCCCCTTCTGCCCTCGCAGCTCTGCCAGGTTCCCCCCTCCCCTCTCCCACCAGCTGCTGCGGGGATATGTCAGGATACAGAGCAGAGACTGGGGCCGATAAATACCTCCCAACTGTCCCCGATTTGGAGGGACTGTCCCTCTGTCCCCCTTTCCTCCTTTGTCCCTCATCTTGGTCTGATCTATATAGTTGTATATAAAATGCACTAATTATCTATTAACCACTTAAGGACTAGCCTCGTTTTGGATTTTAGGTGTTTACATGTTTAAAACAGGTTTTTCTGCTAGAAAATTACTTAGAACCCCCAAACATTATATATGGTTTTTCTTCTAACATCCTAGAGAATAAAATGGCGGTCATTGCAATACTTTTTTTTTTTTTTGCACCGTATTTGCGCAGCGGTCTTAAAAGCGCACTTTTTTTGGAAAAAATTCACTTTTTTGAATAAAAAAATAAGAACGGTAAAGTTAGCCCAATATTATTTTTTTTTTTTTTGTATTGTGAAATATGTTACGCCAAGTAAATTGATACCCAACATGTCACACTTGAAAATTGCGCCTGCTCGTGGAATGGCGTCAAACTTTTACCCTCAAATCTCCATAGGCGACGTTTAAAAAATTCTACAGGTTGCATATTTTGTGGTACAGAGGAGGTCTAGGGCTAGAATTATTGATCTTGCTCTACCGGTCGCTGCGATACCTCACATGTGTTGACCACCGTTTTCATATGCGGGCGCTACTCGCGTATGCTTCTGCGCGCGAGCTCGTCGGGACGGGGGTTTAAAAAAAAAAAAAAAATGGTGTCACTTTTATTCCTAATGTAAACATCCCTTGTAATAGAAAAAAGCATGGCAGGACCTCTTAAATATGAGATCTGGGGTCAAAAAGACCTCAGATCTCATATTTACACTAAAATGCAATAAAGTCATTTGAAAAAATGTGCCTTTTTTTTTTAAGAGGCGTGGACGGAAGTGACGTTTTGACGTTGCTTCCGCCCATCAGTGTCATGGAGACGAGTGAGCACCATTTTAGCCTCACTCGTCTCCAGACACACCACAGAGCAGGACGCGATCGCCTCTGCCGCTACCGACGGCTCCGGTAAGCGGCGGAGGGCACCGGATTGCAGCGGGAGGGGGGGGGGGCCCTTTCTCCCTCCACCGATAAAAGTGATCTTGCAGCGAATCCGCCGCAGGGACCACTTTTATCTGAAAGCCGGCCGCCGCACAAAAACGGGGATACCGGGGTTATGGCAGCTAGCTGCTGCCATAACAACGATATCCCCGTTCAAAGTTTGGACGTACATTGTCGTGCGGTGGTCTTGAAGTGGTTAAAAAGCATTTTATAGAGCTAATCCATATTCCAAATAGCTGCATTTGTAAATTCCAGAAGCCAATAAAAAAGAATGGTAGTGGGGGAAAAAAGCACCCGTGGGTTTAACCAATTATTTTTTTTTTTTTTTTTTTGTATAATTCTCCTTTTTTAAAGGGGGAGTGGTAGGGGGCATGTCCTATGCCTACATGTTTTTGCTGATAGGTGCCCCTTATTCCCATCTCAGAAAGTTGGGAGGTATGCAAACCCCGCCATGGCGCTTGCTCCACCTGAGACTCTGGCCACTGGTTGCCTAGCAATAAGTGACCTCACAGCCGCAACTCTGCCCAGCATGCAAAGTGGAGGAGAGGTTAACTTTCTCCTCCTCCGCGCCTAACTCTCCAGTCTCCACCATGCCGGACAGAACACCTGCACTGCAGTCTGGGTTAGGATCTCCGTGGCTCTGCCCCTGGCTGTATTCCTCATACCACAGAGCCGAAGCCGCCTCCCCCTCCTTGGCTGGTTACATGTACACAAGAGCCGGAGGGGGGACACTGATCTGAGGTCTGTTAAAGCGGAGTTCCACCCTAAAGTGGAACTTCCGCTCATCGGAACCCTCCCCCCCTCCGGTGTCACAATTGGCACCTTTCAGGGGGGAGGGGGGTGCAGATACCTGTATAATACAGGTATCTGCACCCACTTCCGGGTACAGCTAGCCGCAGCTAGCCGCAGACTCCCCGCCCACCCCCGTTGTGTTGTGGGAAATACACAGTTCCCACAACACAACGGGGACCAGTGAAGACGCGCAGCGCGACTCGCGCATGCGCAGTAGGGAACCGGGCAGTGAAGCGGCAACGCTTCGCTTCCTGATTCCCTCAGTGTGAATGGCGGCGGCAGCACCCGAGGGACGGCTCGGTCTCGGGTGCCGACATCGCTGGACCCCGGGACAGGTAAGTGTCCTTATTTTAAAAGTCAGCAGCTGCAGTATTTGCAGCTGCTGACATCTAATTTTTTTTTTTTTTGGTGAAACACCACTTTAAGCTTATATTATATTATATGTATATAGAAGGACTGAGGAGGGGGACAGGGACAGTGAGCAGGAAAAAGGTAAAAAGCACCCCCCAGCACATTTCCCACCTCCACCTCTACTAGCACAAGTGGAAGGTGAGGGGGTCTGTACGTAGTGTGGGGGGGGGTCTGTACTGAGAGAAGGGGTGCGTACTGAGGGAGGGGGGTCTATACTTGGTGGAGGGGTGTGTACTGAGGGAGGGGGGGTCTATACTTGGTGGAGAGGGGGGTACGTACTGAGGGAGGGGGTCTATACTTAATGTAGTAATAGAAATGTATTTCATGCATGGTGTTGGGATGATATAAGTGTTATAACCAGCCATTCGCCCGACAAATCACTCCCTGCCGAAATCCCATCAACCCCGAGACTACATTTAACACAACTCTCCCCGCCCCCCCCCCCCCCCCGTCCTTGGCAAAATTGTCCCTGAATGGCAGTTTGGAAATGTGGTCACCCTAGTCCGTTCACAGCCGGTCACATGTAAACAAGGAAGTGCCGGTAATCGGCGCTCCTTGCCTCACACTGACTGAGTGTGTGGTGAGGAGAGCCGATCAGCAGCATTTCCACGCAGGGGGACAGTGCCCTGACTACAGTATAGTAAAACAGTGTAACCCTACAGTGCCCACCAAATTTTTACATTTTAAAAGCCAATATAAATGAATAGTAGTGGTAAAAAAAAGTCCTTGTGGCTTTAATTTAACTTTTTTTAAATTTTTATTTATCTCATTTTAAGGGGGTGTGGCAGAGGGCGTGTGCTATGCCCAAATACGTTTAGTAGGTGTTCCTCATTCCCATCTCAAAATATTGGGAGGTATGCAGTAGTACATGAGTAGACAGGAAGTGGCTGCAGTTGATTAGCAGAACTGAGATTATTATTATTTATTATTATTATTATTATTATTATTATACAGGATTTATATAGTGCCAACAGTTCACGCATCGCTTTACAATATAAAAGGGCGACAATACAGTTTTATAATACAATAAAATACTAGAGGATTAAGAGGGCCCTGCTCAGAAGAGATTATCTAATAGGGTGGGGCAGGTGGTACAAAAGGTTGTAACTGTGGGGAATGAGCTGGTGGAAATGGTAGGAGATTAGTTGGAGACTTGATGGGCTTTCCTGAAGAGATGAGTTTTCGGGGATCGCCTGAAGGTAGCAAGAGTAGGGGATAGCCAGATAGATGGAGCTAGCGAGTTCCAGAGGATAGGAGAGGCTCTGGAGAAATCCTGGAGTGTAATGGCACCGGCCTGCTTTCAAAGTTCAAACCGTATACTGTATGATCTATATCCGTATCCAAATTTAAAGCAGAACCTCCAGTCCAGCACCCACAATCTTCCTGCCACCTGCTGACCTCTACAGCTGGTCTTCCAGGTTTTGATTGGTCAGGCTGAAATTACGTCCAGCCTTCTTTGGACATTTTGGTTGGCCAGGCGAGATGACGTCACTACCACTTAGGTGCGGAAGTTAATTTATTTCAGCAGAAGCCATAATTGTACAGTGCGTTGTGGGGGCACACAGACAAGTAAGCCTACTTTAACCATTTGACCCCTGGAAGATTTAGCCCCCCTATGACCAGGCCATTTTTTGTGATGCGGCACTGCGCTACTTTATTGGACAATTGCGCGGTCGTGCAACGTTGTACCTAAATAAAATGTATAACTTTTTTTTTTTTTTTTATTTAATCTTTTGCGCTATAAGCAAAGACTGCCAATTTTGGGGAAAAAAAACTTTTACTGTCTGCTATAAAACCTATTCAATAAAGTGAAAAAAATTGAAGTTCCCCCTAAATTTAGGCCAATATGTATTCTGCTACATATTTTTGGTAAAAGTGTATATTGATTTGCGCAAAAGTTATAGCGTCTACAAAGTGTGTGTGTGTGTAATATATAATTATACACAAAAGTGAGTACACCTCTCACATTTTTGTAAATTATTTTATTATATCTTTTCATGTGACAACACTGAAGAAATGACACTTTGCTACAATGTAAAGTAGGGATTAGCTTTGTGTTAGAGTCGAGCCCATGTTCGACTCGAACATAGTCTGTTCGATCGTTCGCCGAATTGCGACCGATATGGGCCGTTCGCGCCAAATTAGAGTGTCACGGTCCATAATTCACACTGGCATCACAGTGCATTGCTGGCTGATAATTGGCCAAGCATGCACTATGACCCGCATGCTTGGCCAATCACAGCGCCATCTGTACAGAGAGCTGTAATTGGCCAAAGCCAGGGTGGCTTTGGCCAATTATGGCTCAGAGGGTTTAGTACATGCCCCACACTATATAAGGCCGCCTGCACGTCGGCCCTGTGTAGTGTGTTCCGGCTTTGAGAGACAGTGCCATTTGATCTAAGTTAGATCGATTAGGCAGGACAGTCAGTCAGCTGCACTTGGTGTAGTGTGTGTGTGTGTGTGTGTGTGTGTGTGTGTGTGTGTGTGTGTGTGTGTGTGTGTGTGTATATATACACTAAAAAATAATGTAGCTGCCTGCGGTAGTGATAAGATCAGAAAAACACCACCAATCTTCTACAGGTAGCTTTAGGTGCACACTGTGCAGAGGACGCACTACACTAACTGTAATTACTGTAGCTGCCTGCGGTATTAATAGGATCAGAAGAACACCAGCAACTTTCTTCAAATACTGTAACACACCTGCCTGCCATCAGTAGGAAGATAATAGGAACGGATATATATATATATATATATATATATATATATATATATATATATATATATATATATATATATATATATATATATATATATATATATATATATATATGTGTTGAGTTATTTTGAGGGGGCAGCAAATTTACACTGTTATACAAGCTATACACTCACTACTTTACATTAGGGATGAGCCAAACACCCCCTGGTTCGGTTCGCACTATAATATATATATATATATATTATAGTGCGAACCGAACCAGGGGGTGTTTGGCTCATCCCTAATGTAAAGTAGTGAGTGTATAGCTTGTATAACAGTGTAAATTTGCTGCCCCCTCAAAATAACTCAACACATAGCCATTAATGTCTAAACCGCTGGCAACAAAAGTGAGTACACCCCTAAGTGCAAATTGGGCCCAAAGTGTCAATATTTTGTGTGGCCACCATTATTTTCCAGCACTGCCTTAACCCTCTTGGGAGTGGAGTTCACCAGAGCTTCATAGGTTGCCACTGGAGTTCTCCTCCACTCCTCCATGACGACATCACAGAGCTGGTGGATGTTGGAGACCTTGCGTTCCTCCACCTTCCATTTGAGGATGTCCTACAGATGCTCAATAGGGTTTAGGTCTGGAGACATGCTTGGCCAGTCCTTCACCTTTACCCTCAGCTTCTTCAGCAAGGCTGTGGTCGTCTTGTAGGTGTGTTTGGGGTCATTTATCATCTTGTTGGAATATTGCCCTGCAGCCCAGTTTCTGAGGGAATCATGCTCTGCTTCAGTATGTTACAGTACATGTTGGCATTCAGGGTTCCCTCAATGAACTGTAGCTCCCCAGTGTTGGCAGCATTCGTGCAGCCCCAGACCATGACACTCCCACCACCATGCTTGACTGTAGGCAAGACACACTTGTCTTTGTACTCCTCACCTGGTTGCTGCCACACACAATTGACACCATCTGAACCAAATAGGTTTTTTTATCTTGGTCTCCTCAGACAACAGGATATGGTTCCAGTAATGTCCTTAGTCTGCTTGTCTTCAGTATTCTGTTTGCGGGCTTTCTTGTGCATCATCTTTTAGAAGAGGCTTCCTTCTGGGACAGCCATGCAGACCAATGTGCAACCTGTCCTGTTAAACCGCTGTATGGTCTTGGCCACCATGCTGCAGCTCAGTTTCAGTGTCTTGGCAATCTTCTTATAGCCTGGGCCTTCTTTATGTAGAGCAACAATTCTTTTTTTCAGATCCTCAGAGTTCTTTGCCATGAGGTGCCATGTTGAACTTCCAGTGACCAGTATGAGAGAGTAAGAGCAATGACACCAAATTTAACACACCTGAGACCTTGTAACACGAACGAGTCACAATGCACTGGTGAGGGAAAATGGCTAATTAGGCCCAATTTGGAAATGTTCACTTAGTGGTGTACTCACTTTTGTTGCCAGTGGGTTAGACATTAATGGCTGTGTGTTTATTTTGAGGGGGCAGCAAATTTATACTGTTTACAAGCTGTACACTCACTATTTTACATTGTAGCAAAATGTCATTTCTTCAGTGTTGTCATATGAAGATATAATAAAATATTTACAAAAATGTGAGTGGTGTACTCACTTTTGTGAGATACTGTGTACTTATATGTGCACATGCACGCACACACGTGGTGCACACCCTAATGCAATAGGCTAAGCACACCTATGCTTCAGTTTATGAATAGATCAGAAGCCTCTGTACAGAGCTTTTCCTGTCCCTTCATTCTGTGTAACTGAGGCTGCAGAGAAGGAGATTGAGGACACAGCCCACAATCTGCTTTTCTCTGTCTCAAAAGATAGAACAGAAGAGGTCTGTTTAGAAAATAATATTGTAAAGAAAAAAAGGTATAAAATATTAACTACTGACACCAGTTGCGGAACTACCAGGGTCACAAAAGTTGTACTTTATCTGGGCCCTGGTGTTCCGCCCTGGGTTCAGAGAGAAGGGCCCCGGCCGGGGGTCAGGGGGGCCCTTCATGGTTTCTTGCACTGGGGCCCTGAAGGTTCTAGTTACGCCACTGATGGATAGCATTGTTGTTCCAGTATAGTGTTGTGATAAAAATATCTATTTATTTGTCCAACAGTTTGCCTAATTTGCAATTTAAAGTTGGCTTCCATTGCAGGAGGGATCCGAGGAAATGTTCTAATTGACATTGGCAGCGGACCTTCCATCCACCAACTTCTGTCTGCCTGTGAATCTTTTCCCTCTATCATTGCCTCGGATTTCACAGACCAAAACCGACAGGAGCTTAAGAAGTGGCTGGAAAATGACCCAGAGGCTTTTGATTGGTCAGAAATTGTGAAGACTGTCTGTGAGATTGAGGGAAATGGGTATGTAATGTAATCCTAACAAGAGCTTATGTACAATAACGTAAAAAAAGGTATACCACATGGAATTTGCTGAATTTTTCAACATATTTGAACAGGCAAACGTTAGATATTATTATTAATAAATAATAGTTTTTGTTTTTTTTTTTCAAACCAAGTCTGTTCTTTCTGATTCTAGATGCATGCACTTTGACCCCAATTGTTGTAAGAGATGCCTAAACACCCTGTATTTACATTTTTGAGATCCTTTGAGACTTCTTTTAGGATCAGATGGTCAGCTCTTGGTTTGAATTTGCTGTGCCAGCCAATCCAATAGAAAGTAGTAATTATCTGAAATTTATACCACTTGTACGTGTTATACATATTCCCTTTATCTGTTGGCACTATTTGAATCAAGGTCTCATGTTTGCCTGTTCAGTAAAGTCAACAATTTCACCCCCCCCCCCCCCCCAACATAAGAACAGACAGAAACAAACTTCTAAAATTGGTGATGTTTTCCATTTCACCCTTTGAAAGTCCTAAAAACTGTAAAGCTGGTCTTTTTGGTAACTGCATGAAAAAAGTCCCAATACACAGTAACTATCTTTTTTTATTACTAAACAGTTGTTGTCTTTGAGCTCCAGTCACTGACTTACCCTAGGCTGAGAGGTCATCAGTTTGTTTCAGGCAGGAAAAAGCAAAGCCCCCCTTCCCCCTCTTCACCACCACTTCCCAGTGATCAGATTGTAACATTCTAAATTGAATTCAGGTCCTTCACATCAGTCCCCCCTTTTTTTTTTTATGTCACAGCCCACTTTACATCAGTGTCTTTAGTGTCCTCTTTCACATCACAGCCCCCCCCCCTTTAAATCGTAGTCTCCACTGCAGTTACAGCTCTTCCCCCTTCACAGTCTTACATTTAGTATCTCGAAGAGCACTTGACAGCCACTGCTGTCAAAGCTCACAGTGGAGGGTGGGAGACACAGCAGGGTGGATTCCTCTTTGTATATGCCTGCCCGCTGCCATGCCACTGCTGTTAGTCACAGCAGGGAAGAGGGATATACAGAAGATCTGCACTGAGGGCAGGAGCTGACCAACACTTGCTAACAAGAGAGAGGTTGTGCAGCTCCCACTCCCCGTGTAGAACTGCCATATCTCCTGCCTACTACCCTGCTGCGAGTTTAACAGCAGCGGTGGCAGCAGGCAGGCAAATGCATAAACAGAAGAGGAATCCACACTGCTGTCTCCCACCCTTCACTGTGAATTTTAACAGCAGCAGTGACAGGAGAAGAGATCAGGCTAAGTGGTGCGGCTGCGGCCTGGCCAGGACTATCACTTGGTCTGTGTCCGGACCATGGTCTGCCATTTAGTGATGCCTGATTTTAGATAATTATGTCATCTCTGAGCCAAAATTTCAGTTCAGGGAGTAGATGCTAATCCTTGATTATAGAAAAGATGATTCCATCCTTCTGGAGACCAAAGTAGATGAAGGCATTGTCAAGGGAGACGTCCCATATTAACCACTACACAAATCAACCCTAACCAGCTAATTCCCTCACTATATTCACCCTTCCTGATAACATTAAACAAAAATCCTACAGTGGGAGGTGGTATAACCCTCCCTCATAGCATCCTACTCTCTGCCTCTCTACCTGCACAAAAACAATATATTAAAAAAATATATATAACGAATAGGACCTGCCTGTATCATGAAGAACCAGCATCCCACCTTTTAAAACCACAATAGGTGAATGAGGTGCTAGAGCTCTACAAGGTAGAAGCTGGAAACCTGGGCCTTCCTATTGAGCCAAGACCACCTATAACCCAGAAAAATCCTGATGGATAATAAGTCTGTAGATATCAAATCTGTAGATATCAAATCCAGTTCAATGAACCATAGTATAAAAACCAAAAACAATATGTCTTTAGCATGTAATGTCATATGTGGCCATATGGAGACAATGGACTGGAGTAAAAGGAAAAATATTGATGTTCATATCCTGGAATAGTGTTATGTGCCCATGGGCCCCCTCTTCCCTGTGGTGACTTGTTTTATTGGAGTTTTTTTTTTTTTTTAGATTTTTTTAATTTTTTTTTTTTATTTACTTTGTTCAGACCTGCCTGGATTGCCCGAGGCTGACCAGCATATATGGTAGTGAGAGTAGCTACTATCGCCACCTTACCATATGGCTACACAGCTTAAGACTGAAGCGGGAACCAGCACCTGAGGATATATATCCTCAGGAGAGCATCTGAGACACACCACAGCAGAGTGAGTGGCTAATCGGATGGACGAGGACCGTGAGTACTATAGTCATTACAGACCCTAGGTATTTCTGTTTATGGTCCTATCAGCTGCGTGTTGACACAGGGGATAGGCTGCCCACCACTTGGGACCACCCAAGTCCTGCAGGCCAGACCTTATAAACCTTAGAGAGTCTATAGCATACAATACTCATCTGGGTTGGATGGACTGCTCCTGCTATTTACATCACAGCTTTATCCCGGTCCCTACAGCTTTGCCTATAACAGCTCGTGACACTAACAGCTGACGTCGATATGTGGATATAGCTACAGACTCTCACATGGCTATGTAGCAGCCCATGGGCATATCTCACTATCCCAGGATATGAACATCAATATTTTTCCTTTTACTCAAGTCCATTGTCTCCATATGGCCACATGTGATATTAGATGCTAAAGACATTATTTTGTTTGTTTTTTTTACACTATGGTTTATGGAACTGGATTTGATATCTACGGATTTGATATCCATCAGCATTTTCCTAGGTTATAGGTGGTCTTGGCTCGATAGGCAGGCCCAGGATTCCAGCTTATACTTTTTTTTTTTTTTTTTTTTTTTCTTTTTTTTTTTTTGTAGAACTCTAGCACCTCCTTCACACATTGTGGTTTTAAGGTGGGGTGCTAGCTCTTCAGGGTACAGGCAAGTCCTATTCCTTATATTTTCAATATATTGTTTTTTGTGCAGGTAGATGGGCAGGGAGTAGGGGGACTCTAGGGAGGGTTACACCAGCTCCCACTGTAGGATTTTTTAATATTCTCAGGAAGGGTGAAAGTAGGGAGGGAATTAGCTGGTTGGGGTTGATTTGTGTAGTGAGGTTTTTAGGGGGGGATCTTTGGGATTTAATGCTGTTTGGTTTTTTTTTTTTCTGCATTTTATATGCTAATAAACTTTTTGTAGAGGTAACTCCTAAGGGTGTGTTTATCTTTTCTTTTTCTCTTATTTTTTTTCTGACTTGCCCTGACTTTTTGATTACACCCTCCTCACATTACTATAGGGGAGTACCTCACTTTTTTGTTTGCTTGTGCAGAGCTCCCAGGGCTATTCTCCCTTTTTTTTTTTGTTTTTTTTTTTTTTTGTTATAATTGTCAAGGGGGGGTACTGTGATCTCTTTGAGAGGCAATACATACTTGTAAGTGTTACACTGACATAGTATGCTGTATGAAATGTACACAAAATTGGACATGGATTAATCCACTTAACTATTTCATGTTTAAAGCAGAGATAAATGGGAAGGGAAGCAGAACAAGCTGAGGTCCAGAATACTGAAGGTGCTGAAGTGTGATGTGACCAGGAGTAATCCACTGGATCCCATAGAGGTGCCTCCTGCAGACTGCCTGATCACCTCCCTTTGTCTGGAGACGGCCTGTAAAGACCTGGAGACTTATCACTGCTCTATTCAGAATATCACAAGACTGCTCAGACCAGGAGGACACCTAGTGCTCATTGGGGCCCTGGGAAATACCTACTACATGGTACAGCAGAAGGCCTTCTCCGCTCTTTCTCTAGACAAAGATGTTGTGAGGGGTGCGATCACCAAGGCTGGATACACAATACAAAGCATGGACATATTCCCAATCCCGGAGAGAATGACTCGCTTACATGTTTCTGACACCTTGGCTCACGTTTTCCTTGTAGCGAAAAAAACAGGCAACTAATTTATTATAATTGATTTATAAGAAAAGTAAAAACCTTTTTTTGATTTCTGTGTACCTGTGATAAAACAAAGATATATAATATGTGAAAGTTTTATTCTCCATTATCAAATAAAATAGACCATTTATAAAATATCCACTGTTACCTGGTATCTAAAATATGATCTTTCATTTTTTAAGTGTTTTAATATAAAATCATTACTTTGGACAATTTAATATGAGCTTACTTGAAAAATCTTGCTATAAAACTATGATGTCATTGATGACCATGACATTTGTCATAGCTGAAATTTAAAATTGGGGGTTTAAGGGACTTTGAGTGAACCTGTGGCCTGGTAAGGCCAACTGTTCCATCCCTTGGGACTTTCAATGAAAATGTGGCCAGGTAGGGTCACATATTTCCATCCCTGTCATCTATCAAGAAAAAGGGGGGCAAGAGCAAGGGGGTGGGACTTTATATGAAGCGTGTGGTGGCAAAAGAATGAAAGGTGGACAATATGGAATCTTGTTGTTGAATAGTTTATATTGAGGTCGATTGCCACTAAGTGCAATCAAATAAGACAGGTACAACATGTAACAATAGTACCCTGGTAATCCAGAATGCATAACATCATACAAGCAGTATCACATATAAGATTCTTCCATGGTGCTACCATTGGGCAACACAGCATGGCCAAAATCACATAAATAATATCGCATAAATAGCAAACAAAATTCATCCATAGTGCACCCGAATGTAGTTAAATAAGACAGTAAACCACGGTAGTAATTGCAGGGTCTATGACCTCTGTGGTCCAAGAGGAGGGAAATACAGTTAAGCTTGGTATGCAGGTAATGTGTGTTGTAATCATGGCGTATGGCAGCTCTACGCGTTTCGTGGCTAGAGGGCCACTCGTCAGGAGCAAGCACAAGATGTATCTGTGGGTGAGAAGGATTGACCAGTAGGTAGGATGTATGTACAATAAAGGAATAATGGGGTAACAACCCTCTAACCCAGGGTTAAGAACTTACTGAGGTTCACATGTTGGCTGCGTGATGCCAGGCACCATGGGCCGTCCGAAGGAGTGCTCCCAACCGGCAGCTGCGGCAGACATCTCGCCCGAACTCCCCCAACAGGCGCTACCAGAGCAGGCTGTGGAACACAAGGCCACCTAAGTGTGAGTGGAAAGGAAAAAATAAACTGTGGTGGGACTATGTGCAAGGGGCGTGTGTGTGATAGATAAATGGACTAACTAAGGTTCTCCTGGTTTCCCCCACCTTGGTTAGTCCATTTATCTATCACACACACGTCCCTTGCACATAGTCCCACCACACTTTATTTTTTCCTTTCCACTCACACTTGGGTGGCCTTGTGTTCCACAGCCTGCTCTGGTATCATCCATGAAATCTTTACTGATGACATCACAATCAATGAAACCATCGTCCCTTATGTCATCACTATTGACACCATCAATCACATAATCAATGACTTCAACATTAATGACATCAGCACTGATGATATCGTCAAAACATTGTTGATTACATCATAAACATTTGGGACATCATCTACATCATCATCGATGACCACATCAATCAGAAACCATGAATTTGACTGATACAGAAGTACAGTTAAATCACACTTGTTTAATAATAGTAATAAAAAAAGTAAACAGTAAATGTAGTCAAAACAAAGCCAGAGTTCAGGAACCGGAATGGATGGTCAGACGAGCCAGAGAA
Source organism: Lithobates clamitans (assembly GCA_037952925.1). Taxonomy (NCBI): domain Eukaryota; kingdom Metazoa; phylum Chordata; class Amphibia; order Anura; family Ranidae; genus Lithobates; species Lithobates clamitans. The sequence goes on along the minus strand of JBBGZY010000138.1, from coordinate 1,928,395 downwards.
CAGCGTAGTAGAACAGCTAGCAGCATCTAGAGGCAGAAGGAATGTCCACTAAGCAAGCCTTTAACAGGAACACAGGAGAGCGTCTCTAGATATGTGATCAAGGCGAAGCCCGAGAATCATCTCTGGACTGGATGGCTTAAATAGGCAGGATCATCAACAGGTGAGTCACACTGGAGAGATAGGAGCTGGCAATTAGCCGACAGCCGGCCAGCTCAGGGAAGGATGGGCTGGACCCAGCCCTGACAGTACCCCCTCAACGACCCCTCCCCCTCGTAGGACCACCAGGCTTGAGGGGAAACCGTCTATGGAAAACACGGAGGAGGACAAGGGCATGTACGTACGAGGATGGGACCCAAGAGCGTTCCTCCATACCGTACCCTTTCCAAAGCACCAGGTACTCTATGCGCCCATGGAACCTACGAGAGTCAACAATGGACTGTACTTCATACTCCTCAACCTGTAAAGGGTGAGGACGTGGCACTGAGGTGGTAAAGCGGTTGCAGACCAAAGGTTTTAATAAGGAGACATGAAATGCATTTGAGATACGCATATTAGAAGGAAGATCTAATGCATAAGCCACTAGGTTAATCCTGCGAAGAATACAGAAAAGCCCAATAAACCGAGGTGTGAACTTCAGAGAGGGAACACTAAGTCGGAGGTTACGAGATGACAACCAGACCCTGCCCCCAACCTAGTAGGAAAGCGCATGCAGGCGTCTGCGGTCAGCATGGAGTCTGTACCTATCATTAGCATGTCGCAAAGCCTCCTGGACTTGTGCCCAAGTGCAACGAAGACCACAGAGATGCTGCTCTAAAGCAGGAATAATCTGCGGAACAAAAGAGTCAGGCAACATGGAAGGTTGGAAACCGTAGTTCGCCATAAACGGGGACAATCGGGAAGCAGAATTCAAGGCACTATTGTGAGCAAACTCTGCCCACGGTAAGAGGTCTGACCAGTTATGTGTCAGAAACCATGAACCAGACCGAGACAGAAGTACAGTAAAATCACACTTGTTTATTAATAAAAATAAAAAGGTAAATGGAGTAAGCGTAGTCAAAGCATAGCCAGAGTCCAGTAACCGGATTGGGTAGTCGGCCAAGCCAGAGTTCAGTAACCAGATCGGGTAATCAGGGATCCAAGTGGAGGAACAGCAAGCAGGATAAGGAGCCAGAAGGGATGTCAGCAAAGCCAGTCTTTAAACAGGAATGCAGGAGATGGTTTCTTGTGATGTGACCAAAGCGAAGGCAGGAATGAAGTGAGCTGGAGATGTTTAAGTAGACGGGACTGACGAGCAGATCCACAACAGCTGGTTAACTGTGGAGAGAGATGAGAGCTGGCAATTAGCCGACAGCTGAGCAGCCAGCTCAGAGAAGGAAGGGCTGAGCCAGCCCTGGCAGTACCCCCTCCTCAACGACCCCTCCCCCTCGGAGGACCACCGGGCTTGAGGGGAAACGGTCTATGGAAATCACAGAGGAGGGCAGGAGCATGTACGTCAGAGGATGAGACCCAGGAGCGTTCCTCCGGACCGTACCCCTTCCAATGCACCAGGTACTGTATGCGCCCACAGAATTTACGAGAGTCAACAATAGATTGTACCTCATACTACTCATGGTTCTCAACCTGTATAGGGTGAGGACTTAGCACTGAGGTGTTAAAGTGGTTGCAGACCAACGGTTTCAATAAGGAGAAACACATTTGAGATGCGCATACTAGGAGGAAGGTCCAACGCGTAAGCCACTGGGTTAATCCTGCGAAGGATACGGAAAGGCCCAATAAACCGAGGAGCGAACAGCAGTGAGGGAACACGAAGTCGGAGGTTGCGAGATGACAGCCAGACCCTGTCCCCAACCTGGTAGGAAGGCTCTGGCAGGCGTCTGCGGTCAGCATGGAGTCTGTACCTATCATTAGCATGACGCAAAGCCTCCTGGACTTGTGCCCAAGTGGAACGAAGACCACGGAGATGCTCCTCTAGCGCAGGAATACTCTGCGGACCAAACGAGTCAGGCAACATGGAAGGTTGGAAACCATAATTCGCCATAAACGGAGACAATCGGGAAGTAGAATTCAAGGCACTGTTGTGAGCAAATTCTGCCCATGGTAATAGGTCTGACCAGTTGTTGTGATGGTCAGAAATATAGCAACGTAGGAATTGGTCCAAGGACTGATTGGCTCTTTCTGCGGCCCCATTAGACTGCGGGTGATATGCAGAGGAGAAAGCAAGCTGAATTCCCAGCTGTGCACAAAAGGCTCGCCAGAACCGGGACACAAACTGACTACCCCTGTCCGAGACGATCACCTTGGGTAGCCCATGTAAGCAAAAGATCTCCCGAGCAAAAATGGAAGCCAGTTCCTTAGAAGTGGGCAACTTCTTAAGTGGAATACAATGACACATCTTTGAGAACCGGTCAACCACCATAAGGATAACTGTGTTGCCTTGGGAGTTGGGCAACACCACAATGAAATCCATAGACAGGTGAGCCCAGGGCCTCTCTCCATTTAGTATGGGTTGTAGGAGGCCCACTGGAAGGTGTTGTGGAGACTTACTCTGGGCACACACGGAACAGGCAGCTACGAAGGCAGTTACATTAGCACGTAGACTAGGCCACCAGAATTGTTGATAAATGGCCCAAACGATTTGATTCTTACCAGGGTGGCCAGCTGCCTTGTGAGAATAGTAAGTCTGGAGCACGCAGTACGGAGACACTCTGGGACAAAGCCGCGGTCACAAGGTTTCTCAGGAGGAGCATCGACCTGAGCAGCAAGAATTTTGTCACCCAAAGGAGAAGTATGACTGGTGCAAACCGTAGCCAGAATACGATCAGGAGGAATCCTAGGAACCGGAACGGAATCCTAGGAACCGGAACCGACTCCAACTTGTAAGTGGAGGAAAATTGTCATGACAAAGTCAGCCCTTACATTCTTGGTACCGGGTAAGAATGAGACAATGTAATTGAAACTAGACAAGAAAAGAACCCATCGCACCCTTCTGGGAGAGAGGCGTTTTAGCCTCAGACAAGAATGTGAGATTCTTATGGTCAGCAAGAATGAGAACAGGCACAGTGGTACCTTCGAGGAGATGTCTCCATTCTTTCAGGGCTAAAATGAACGCTTACAGCTTTCTGTCACCAATCTCATAATTGCACTCCGCAGGTGACAATTTCTTGGAAAAGTAGCCACAAGGATGCATAGCGCTCTGAGGTAGGACGATGAGACAGAAGGGCACCAACTGCAGTCTCGGAAGCATCAACCTCATGGATAAAAGGTAACGTAGAATCAGAATGTTCCAACACAGGAGCAGAAACAAAGGCAACCTTGAGACTCTCAAAGGCCTTAATGGAAGTCAGGGGCTTTACCAGAGATTAGAAGTTACGAATAAACTTCCGATAATAGTTGGCAAAGCCAAGAAAACGCTGCAGAGGATGTAAACCGACAGGTCGGGGCCACTGTAGGACTGCTAAAAGTTTCTCTGGGTCCATCGAAAAACCAGCAGTGGTAATGACATAACCCAGCATTTTAACCTGTTCACGATGGAATTCGCACTTCACCAATATACAATGGAGATTGTTCTCTCTTGGTTTCTGAAGCACATGACAGACATCTTTGTAGTGGCTCTCCAGGGACTTGGAAAATATGAGGATATTGTCGAGATAAACCACCACACATAACTGCAACAAATCTTGGAGGACATCGTTATTAAATTCCTGGAAGACTGGAGGGGCATTACAAAGGCCAAAATGCATTACGAGGTACTCGTAATGGCCTGTTCTGGTATTAAACGCAGTTTTACACTCGTCGCCCTCCTTAATCCTCACGAGATTGTATGCCCCTCTCAAATCAAGTTTCGTGAAACTGTTGCTCCCTTGAGGCGGTCAAATAACTCCATAATCAATGGAACCGGATAGGCATTCTTAATCTTGAAATGATTGAGACCCCTATAATCAATACAAGGTCTCAGTTCACCACTCCTCTTCTTCACAAAGAAGAAACCAGCACCAGCAGGAGATGAGGATTTGCGGATGAAACCTCGAGAAAGTGAGTCTGCAACATACTCCTTCATGGCCTTATCCTTCAAGATCGACAAAGGGTAAACTTGGCCATGAGGGGGTATGGCACCAGGTTGAAGGTCAATTGCGCAATCATACGACCGGTGTGGAAGCAAACTACCGGCTTGACCTTTGTCAGCCATTGCTAAAATCGCAGTACTCCTCCGGCAGTGAGGAGAGTGAAGAGGTGCACAGAACCTTGGCTACCTTGCTACCCTAAGCATGTCTTACTGCATTGTGGCGACCAGGAGAGAACCTCAGCACGGAGCCAATCAAAAGAGGGGTTGTGCCTCTGTAACCAAGGATAACCAATAACCAGCGGAAACTTAGGTGAGGAAATTACTTGGAATTGGATTATCTCATGGTGAAGAGCCCCTACGGCCATGGACAACGGAACCATCTCATAAGTCGCATGGGCAGGCTGTAGAGGTCTCCCGTCAAGAGCCTCAATGGCAAGTGGAGTGTCACACAGCTGCAGCGGAATCAAGTGCTTCGATACAAAGGCAGCATCAATGAACAGGCCTGCAGCCCCAGACTTGATTAGAGCCTGTATCTCGACGGACGACTCAGCCCAAGAAAGGGTAACCGAAACCAGAGGCTTATCCATCTGGATAACTGGGGACAAAACAACGCCACCTAAGGTCTGTCTGTGACAGAACCTCAAGGTTCAGGCGTTCCCTGGACAGGTAGGACAAGACTTCAAAAAGTGACCTGCCTGGCCACAATAAAGGCACAATCTCTCCCTCCTCCTTAAGGTTCTCTCATCCGCAGAGGGACGTGTAAAACCCAAGTGCATGGGTTCACCTTCACTGACCCACACGGTACCAGGAGGCATGAGAAGTGAGGGAGGCAAGGGTGGGACTGCAAAGCTCGGAGACAAATGTACAGGAGGCTTCCGCAAGCGCTCCTTTTAAAAGAGAGTCTTTCTCTGAGTCTGGAGTCAATGAGGATGGCAAACATGATCAACTTCTCCAGCTCAGTGGGTATATCTCAGGCTGCTGTCGCATCCTTGATGGTATCCGAGAGACCATGAGAAAAAGCAGCCACGAGGGCCTCATTGTTCCAAGCAACCTTTGCTGCCAGAGTATAGAATTCAATGGCGTAATCGGCAACAGTTCTCGTACTCTGATGGACATGAAGCACTTGGCAGCAGAAGCGGAGCGTGCAGGAACGTCAAATACCCTTATAAAAGAAGCCACAAACTCAGGGTAACTCAAGACAACAGGTTTTTGCATCTACCATAGAGGGTTTGCCCAGGCCAAGGCTGTCTCAGAAAGCAAAGATATCACAAAACCTAGATAAAATATATACGCTGCGCTACCTGTAATTAGTGATGCACACTCTATCAGTATAGAGATCAAAATGCATACATGACTATAATATAAAAGTTCCTTAAATAATCAATGAATAGGTACTGAATAACTTAAAAGGTGATTAGTGTAACTAATTAAATGGATAAAAAGTATTATAAAAATTATTAAATGCACAACTTAATCCAAAGTGCTCCTATGCAAAGTGGTGTTGGAATTGGTTCTACAATACACAATTTAAGCCAAAGTGCTCCTATGCAAGGTAGTGTACAAAATATATAAATTAATATGTGAATTATTCATGAAAAAAGTGCTCATGTGCATATGTGATCAACAATTGTCAATGGCGATCCTGCCAGAAAAAGTCCATAAGTCTCAAACTGAGAGAATTTGTTCACAAATCACAGTGCTCAGACATGCGTATACAAGTGGTATCCAAATGATCACGGTGTAGAAAATCCATATAAATCAAGCAATTCAAAAGGTGGTTCAATCATGCTATGGTGGTTCAAAAATCCAATGAACTGTCCTTCTTTCAAGGAAAGGGATTCTTTCCTTGTAAAAGGTGCTATGCTTGCAAAAACACGAATTTCAGTGGCCAAAAATGCACCAGTTTTGTATCCACTAGTACCAATAAGGAACATTTTATTAGAGATTTTATTTCCTACAGAACCGAAGGGGTTGTATACATCTTACAGTGTTCATGTTCATTACAATACATATCGAGAACAAAACGCCCCTTATGGAAACGTTTAAGAGAACATATACAGAACATCAAGAACGGTTTCCCTAAACAGTGTATCACATCATTTTGCTTCTCACCATAATAGGGATCCAACATCACTTAAATGTTGGGCGATAGATAAATATAAGCCTCATTGGAGAGGGAGCAACAAAATAAGAGAACTCAGCAAAAGTGAATCCAGATGGATATTTGAAATTGATACCTTTGCACCCAGAGGCTTAAACATTGAATTTGACCTGAATTGCTTTATTTCTGTTTTTTTGAGTTTTTTAGTCCAATGGATTTTATTCAGCTATAGGGGTTTAAAATTTTAAAGTTCTAAATTTAAAAAAAAATTTAAATATAAATCTTATCTAATAATTGTAGTTAATTTACCCATATAGGTTTATAAACATGTTCTAAATTTTGGTATTTTCCTATAAAGTATTTATATAAGTAGATATATGCGACTACCAAGTAAGGAGTAATATTGGTATATATTTGACAACATTGCCTGTAGATATCCTGTACTTGCTGCCAATGAAAAACCCATATGCTGCTAGCTGGAAGTAATTACATGAGTTTGACCACTGGAGGGAGTAGATGACTAGCAGTCTATAGCAGTAATGAGCAACCAGATTTGAATTTATATTCTAACTGATATATTATAAATTCTCTTGACTTTGCCTGTTGGACTATTGGTCCCAGTAATTCTGCCTTGTGTAGACGGATGTATAAAAGTGCATCAAGAAACTTGTGGGCAACAGCCCTCTCACCCAACCAGGACAGCGCCGTCAGAAGACTCCGTTCTGATGTACAGGGTTCTGTCTCCAGCCGGCACTTCTGCGCTGCTCCGCTTCACACCACAAGATGCTCCTGAACTCCCAGATGACTCTGACAGGCTCCTCTGGCTCCTTCCCAGTCTTGCCCCGTCGTCAGTCCAGCTCTCTGGTGTGTCACAGTACTGCTGCTCGGATCGCTCTTCTGTGGAGATAGGCCGCGCTGTGCTGGAGACCTCACACAGATCCTCCCAGGCTGGCCATGCATGTCTAAGAGACCTAAAATGGCCGCTCCCAGCCCTTTTATCATCTTCCCACAATGCAGTTCTGTTCCTTGAGGTTTGTGGGAGTTACTGAGCATTGTGGGTAGGTCAACTTAATGTCCAAATGTAAACAAACAAAATACTTCCATGTCAACTTGAATAATAAAAGAAATAAAGATGCAGCCCTTTTATATTTTGGCCGCTAGATGGCGCCAGATGATAAGATATAACATAACATTAAGTTATATGTTTATATATATATATATATATTATGACCGCTACATATATATTTTCATAGCTTTTACAGGCTATGAAATCCAAAATGACAGTTTGGTGTGATTTAACAGGTCTTAAACAATACCTGTTTGAACAGATGATACAACGTGGTTTGTGGATTAAAAAGATACTCACCACAGTCTACACAAACAAATGTGTAACCAGGTGGAGCGCAATCCTGAGTAAGTGCTCTTTTGACTTAAAGGATACGTTCACCTTTTGGCACATGTTACATATTCCACCTTTTTTTTTTTTTAGGGTGAAATATGAACATTTTCCAATGCTGCAGCTGCTGCCTGACCCTCCCCCCTTCCTGTGACGCAAGTATGGGGAAAAGTTCCCAATACAAGCTATCACTTTTTGAAATCAGTGTGGCTGTACTGGACTCCGCCCACATGGCTGTGTCATTCATTCACACAGCTCTGTGTGTGAATAAACTACAAACCCTGATATCCTTTGTGGCTGTTGGCTAGTAGGAGCGCCATGGTAGTTCATTGATTCTGTCAGTGTATCCGCTTGCCTGTGCGATCTGTTGATTGCTGGTGCAATGCTTTAACCACACTGACGGTATGATTATGTCAGATTTTTGCGTCTCAAAGCGGTACAATTATTTTGCATAGAAATTTGGCGTTTTATATTGTAGGCCTGTAATTCTTAGCAATAACACACTTATATCTGTCCAAACAAGAGTGTAGGAGATATCCTGGGTATGATAAAGTTTGAAACACAAAATCATAAATTATAATGTAGCACTGGTAGATCATTACAGAAAATCTGATACATCCTGTGGCAGAGGATCGTACGCATTTTGTTCCCAAGCAAGTCTGTGGCAGAGACTTTGATTCGTGCTGCGTGCTGGCTGCTAGGCTGGTGAGAGAGGCCTATCCAGATGAGCATGGAGTGTGTCCCACGAGGGGAGCGCATTCCATACAATATCTGAATTCTACCTGAACATTTGTTAAAAGAACCCTAAAAGAAGATGTTTGAGTTTCTTCTGCAGTTTCACTTTCGTCTCTTTCCTGCTATTTCCTAAGTCAAGTGTTTCATAAAGCATTGAAAACGTACTCCAGTGTTGGTGCGTGTATCGTCCAGAGGTAAACTCAACGGAACCCTAGACCCGGTGCCGGTGAAACGGAGGGAAGCAGAGTGGAGGTAACAGACCCGCTTATACCAGCAGCTCCACCGTGAGTTTTTGCTACATATGGGTGCGTCGTCCGGGATTTGTTGACCATCAATTCTTGCAACCCAGTGGAGTGTTTTACCGGGAGTTTACGGAGAGAGCTGAACTTTAAAAGGAAAGGTAAAACTTTATTTCTGAGTGCGTAGACGGCGGGCGCCAGTAAAAGGCCCGAGAGCTACGTGAATAGAAGAACAAGTGGGAGGAGTTACCCTACTTGCTACCGCGTAGGACACGGGTATGTGTTTGGCACCAGAGGAAAAGAGAAGCCTCGTGATCGTGCTAAGAAGATCAGAGTGTGGCCATGTCTTTTCCGGCGATGCAGCCAACTGTGGGACCGAGAGTGTTCCCTACACGCACCGTGATGAATGCTGTGCTATCTGGAACTCTGCTTACGGATACTGGAGTTCGTATGAAATCGCAGGGGAGGTTTGTCCTGTATACCTCAGGAGATGTTGAGGGATTGGGCATGATCTGCCATCGATGCGAAGGATTGGCTGTGCATCTTTGTCCATTTGGCCGATGTTTGCAATGTGGAGAGTACTTGTTTGTGGTGGAGCAACCTACCACGTCGCCCCGTGCTTATCGGATGAATTGGGCAACGGGTATCGCCACAGTTGAAGCTGCTACCGCTACAGAGAGAGAGCGACAGGCTGCTACTTTGCCTGTTGTTACTAACAATGTTCCAGAAGGAGACACTGCTGCTGTTGTCTCATCAGGGGACATTACTTTGATTTCTGCATCCACTACGCCTACTCATGTTGTACCTACTCAAAGGAAGGTGGGCTATGTAAAGGCTTCCCGCGGCCGTGGAAGAGGCCTACCCCAGAGGTTACTTGGACCGGAACTACCAGAGTCCACGTCAGGAACGGGTAAGCCACTGTTGGGGAATGTGTCCGGGACTGTAAATAAATATTTGCCAGCGGAAGAGTTGGGAGATTCGGAAATAGAATCCATGTCAGATCTTTCCGGTGATGATGAGCTATTTGAGACTATGTCACAAGAGCTGTTATGGTCACAAAGTGAGGATGTTGTTTCCACTATGACTTTCCCTGAATGAACAGCCCTGAGTTCTGGGAAAACGTCACCCTGTGTGGAGCCACACAGTACTGTTGATGGGACTTTGCCAAAAGTTGCTAGTTCACTGCAGACACCGGCTGGTTCTATGGTGAGCAAATCTTTGGATTCCTGTATACCGCCTAGTATGGGGAGAGACAGATCTTTGCCAAAACTTGCCCGCTTACAGAGGAAATTGAACAAGCGTGCGGCGGCGGAGTATGGTTTGGAGTTACCCTATGTGCCCCGGGATATCATGCAGGAGATTGAAGCTAATCGAGAACTTTGGTACAGTGAGGCTGTTTGGGACTATTTGTCTGTACCTAAGCCCTTCAGAAAGATTGGATGTTCTGTTAAGATGAATGAATGTTTTGACCGATGCTTTGAACATTGGAATTTCGGTCGGCACATCTATGCTGACAAAGTGGTAATTTGCAGGCCGGGAAAGGACAATGTTGTGTATTTTATTATCACAGTGGATAAAGAGGGAAAGACACTGACTTTGCTAGATCCCCGGTTCTACTGGTAACTATGGACAAAAGAACTTTGAAGTTATTTAGCTAGTTAGCGTCAGGGTAAAGAGATCTGCGTGGTAAAGACCTACATATTCTGTTCAGTGTTTAAATCCAAGGACTTCCTTTTTGCTAGCTGAATTTTGTTTCATAAAAAAAAAAGGAGACAAAGAATTTTATATTGGGATGAACTCCTAAAGAATTTTTTTTTTGATATAGGTTATAGGAAGAGAGTTTCATTTTTAAATGAGGCTTTGCTCCTAATGTTGTGTAGGATGTACATATGTGTGTGTAACTATGTTTTCTTTTCAGGGATCATTGGATCTTATATTAAGCTGGGAGGCTTTTCAGCTAGTTAGATAGTGAGGTTGTGTACAATCATACTGCAGTTTTGTTTGCGGATGTAAACATAATGTTTTATAGATATAAGTCTTATAGTGTCTTTTACTGTCCTTTTTCTCTCTCTCTCTGTCTATCCAAAGTTATAAGAAACTCAAATGCTTACTCTTAGGCTTGGGAGTTATTGTCACTGTTTTTTGGACAGTCGTTGGAGACAACGTCTATTGTAGTGGGGGGAGTATGTAGCACTGGTAGATTTGCAATCTACCACACGTTAGGTAAATTTAGTAACTTGTTCGTTAGGAAGGTTAAGTTTGCCTCTGTTCCAGCTTGGCTGACATTGTGTGTGTTTCCATGCTGACCGGTGGGTGTCGCTGTTATCACTGGTTAGTGTTGGAAAGGCAACGTGTTGAAGCGTATGGATGCTCTTGTCACATGCAACATGTCACATAGCCAGGCATCCTCACTCAAGACAAGGTCCCAAGTTTTCGGCTCCTCTAGATCTTCCTCCGCAAGCAATGCACTTGCTATCGCACGCGCAAAAGCTGAAGCCTCCAAGGCTCGAGCAGCCTTTGCTGAACAAGAAATGCAGATTAAAAAGGAGAAAGTGAGGCTAGAGGCAGAGAAAGTGAGACTGAAGGCCGTGAAAGCGCAGCAACAGTTAGAGGGCGAGAGCGCAGCAACAGTTAGAGCAAGAAATGCAGATTAAAAAGGCACAGTTAGAGGCCGAGGAAGCCCTCCTAGAAGTAACCCTAGAGAAACTCACTGTAGAGAAAGAAGCAGCAGCCGCCATAGCCGGAGCAGAGGCCTTAGAATTAGCTGTATACCCGAGAAGTGAATGCAGCAGACACAGCAATATTCTCGACCCAGAAGCTGAAACTCAAGATTCTCTACAACGAACTTCAGATTACATCAACCAACATTTTAAGCCAAGCAGTGACAAAGATGACGTCAAAGAGACAAGCCAAAGACACTACATGGTACCGCCGCAAGTCAGCGACAAGCCTCAAGCCTACAAACAGGAGAAATCCATGCAAAGTGACGCCTCCTACGAAAGACTCCCTAAACGTAAGATAACAAAGCCTTCTAATCGTCCTCCAGAACCAACGTTCAAGTCAGAACGGTATGACAGAGGTCGGCTCGACACCCTCAAAAGGTATGACTACACACAGCCATTTCACCATGGCAACATGCAGCAGGCTAACCAAGCCACCATAGACTTTGAAAGGTTCTTTGCACGACGTGAGTTAGTCACCAAAGGACTTAAAAAGTTTAATGACTGCCCTGAAGGCTACAGAGCCTGGCGGTCTTCCTTTCAAAATGCCATCAGAGACTTAGATCTGTCTTGCAGTGAAGAGATAGACCTCCTGATCAAATGGCTTGGAAACGAGTCTGCCGAGCACGCTAGGCGAATCAGGACAATAAATATAATCTACCCAGACACTGGTCTTAAAATGATTTGGGATAGACTTGATGAGTGTTATGGTTCAGCAGAAGCAGTAGAAAGCGCACTATTCAAAAGACTTGATAACTTCCCCAAAATACCTAACAAAGCCTACCAGAAACTTAGGGAGCTAAGTGACTTGCTAATGGAACTTCAAGTAGCTAAATCCGAGGGGGACTTACAAGGACTTGCATTCCTTGACACAGCCAGAGGTGTCAACCCCATTGTACAAAAGTTACCCTATAACTTGCAAGAGCAGTGGATTACACATGGATCACTATTTAAAAAGACAGTATGATGTTCCATTCCCTCCTTTTTCTGTTTTTGTGGACTTTGTGTGTCAGCAAGCTAAAACAAGAAATGATCCAGGTTTTGATTTTACATTGTCATGTGCTGCTCCTTCAGGACTTAATCCTCGTAAACCTCCAGTAGCAGTACATAAAACTAACGTGACTCCTCCAGATTCTTTTCACGGGTCTGCCAGCTTCTCAAACTCAAAGACAAAGGTCAAAGATCCTGGTAAGCAGTGTCCCTTGCATCGGAAGCCACATCCTCTCCTAAAATGCAGAGCCTTCAGAGAGAAAACCCTGCAGGACTGCAAGGCCTTCCTCAAGGAGAACCACATCTGCTACAGGTGCTGCTGTTCCATATCTCACCTCGCCAAGGACTGTAAGGTCAGTTTAAAATGCACAGAATGTGACAGCTCAGATCACAACACAGGTTTACATCCTGGGCCAGCTCCATGGACTTTACAACACACTTTCAGCACTAGTGAGCATGGCAGGGAGGAAGAGCACACCATTACAACTACACCAGAGATCACTTCACAATGTACAGAGGTCTGCAAGGGAGTCATAGGTGGCAGGTCCTGCTCCAAAATCTGCCTAGTCAGAGTCTACCCAGCAGGCCAAAAAGAAAACTCCTACTTAGACAGAATTTTGGAAATGGGTTGAGGGAGGAGGGGGAAGAGTACATGTGAGCTTGGTGATATGACGTGTATTCAGGTGAGATTTCCATTTTTTTCTCTGATTTATGTGGGGACATTTGTAGCACCCTCTAGTATGTATGCTAGGTGTAAATAGGTTTGCTGTTAGAGTAAGCAAAACATAGTTAGCTCAGAGCTAAGCCTGAGCTGTGTAATCTGGGTCAGGGTTACTTTAGGTCAGGGTTGGATGACTCAGGCAGCTTTCTCTGGCACTTCCGCCTGGTCTGAACTTTATAGAAACTTCCAGAGCTGGAAGGTGGGAGAAAGGGGAGTGAGGCGTTGCCTAGAATATTTATGAGGGCCTCAACCAATCCCCAGTAAAAAGGGGCTGAAGGGGGCAGGTTCACCTCATAAATAGACATGAGCCATGCCAGCAGTTGGGTGGAAGATGGAGAGCTGAGGAGGCTGTCATGGCCCTTGAGGGTGCCCCCTAGTCTGGAGGGCGCAACCTCGGGCCATGGCTGGGGTGCTGGAAGACTCCTGCCAAAAACACACAGAGGAAGCACTTCCTGGAGGCACAGGAGCAAGGAGAGAGGACAGCAAGAGCAGGTCAGCACATCTGGGAGATCTCCTTAGAGTCAGCTGGGTGGGCCGGTGAGTGTCAGTCTGGTAGACTGCGGGGAGAAGTTAGCCTGGAGGGCTAGTGAAAGGGGCAGCTGCAGCCAGGTGGTTTGGCAGTACCTGAAGAGGTGGTACTGGGATCAGTAGCCGCAGGAATGATGCAAGCTGGACACTGACATTCTGCTACACAACTAAGGGGGGTTGCTGGAACCTCGGGTTCCTGCCGGTAATAGGTTATTGCTTTAATCTGACTGAGTGACTGTCAGATATTATGTTCCAGATGGGTTGTGCAAGTAAGCAAGTGCTGGAAGAAGAAGTGGAGCTGTACATAGAGCTATAAATAGAGACTGTATATAGGAAGAGTTGTCTCTGAAGTTTGTTGTTGAAGTCAAATGGGCATCCCATAACCTCCCATCCCTAGCCAAGTTATTACCCTCAAAACAACAAAAACAGAGTCACGGACTGTTCTCTGACTCAAGCGTGCTGTGAAGATTCGGTGTGCCTGGCTGTGCAGGGTGGGGGATCCCAGTTACTTTGCAGATCATTAGGCCCGGTTCACACTGCTGCAACTTCGAACCCAACATCTAAGCGCAACTTCAATACAACTTGCATACGACTTCTTTAACAGAAGTCAATGCAAGTCGTTCTGAAGTGGGACCAAAAGTAGTGCGGGAACCTTTTTCTAAGTCAGAGCGACTCAAGTCAAGTCGGGGAGATAGTAAAGGTGGAGTGGTGGTGATATCAACAAAGTAGCAATATTCTACTGAAGCTCTTAGACAGCTCAATAATCGCTCTACATATTGGCCACTGAAATAAGATTCTACTAAGTCTTTTAGGACTTGGTTGATAGGGGTAAAAATATGGGACTAATTAGTTCTAAAATTGCAGAGTACCTTATGGTCCAGGATCCTGTTATGCCTAGTTTTCATCTTCTGCCAAAAGTGCATAAAGTAGGTAAGCCGATGCGGGGCCACCCTATTGTGGCTGGCATTGGCCCTCTTCTGGAAAGACTGAGTGAATGGGTGTATATACACCTCCAACCATTGGTTCACTGACTACCTGGACACATAAAGGACATAGGCACAGTGCTCTGGCAGGTTCAAAAAGTTCATTGGACTCCCAGTTTTGTATGAGTTACATTAGATGTGAGAGCGCTATATTCATGTATTCCCTACCATCTGGTTTTACAAGCAGTTAAATATCATCAAACACAGTATAGCTCCTACTCTGCAGAGCTGTAGGAGTATTTGCTCCAATGTATTAAGTATCTTTTAACAGACAATTTTTTTTATGTCGGATGGCTACTATTATATACAAACATGCGGAACATCGATGGGAGCAAAATGTTTGCCTTCTATGGCAAATTTATTTATCAGATGGTGGGAGGAACATTTTCTTTTTACACATCAGAACCCATTTGTCAGATATTTGCATTGGTTCGGCCGCTACCTAGACAATGTATCATACATGAAATGAAAGAACAAATATAAAGTCCATTGTGACTCCAGTACAAAGAAATCCACCACCGGTTAGTGATAATCCTCACGCCTCTTACCAGAGCAGATGGGCCAAATGTTATAATGGCCAAAAACTGCATGAGATGTCACCAAAGGCTGGATGATCACTGGGGAGTAAGATGGTCATCACTCCACAATCAATATCAGAGTAGTACCAAGAAAGAAAGACATACCTCCATTGTGAAGTCCATAGCTTGTATACACATGTCAGGGCTGGGCTCAGCCTTTCCTTCTCTGAGCTGGCCGCTCAGCTGTCGGCTAATTGCCAGCTCCCATCTCTCTCCACAGTTACTCAGCTGTTGATGATATCCTGTTCATCAGTCCTGCCTACTTAAGCCATCTGACCTAGAGAAGCTCTGCCTTCGCCTTGTTCAACATCACAAGAAACTTCCTCCTGCTTTCCTGTTTAAAGACTGGCTTTGCTGACATCCCTTCTGGCTCCAGATCCTGCTTGCTGTTCCACTACATTGATCCCTGACTTCTGGCTTGGCTGACTATCCGTTCCGGTTACTGAACTTTGGCTATGTTTTGACTATGTTTGTTCTTTTTACTTTTATTATTAAACAAGTGTGATTTAACTGTACTTTTTGTCTCGGTCTGATTTCATGGTTTTTGACAACACAGCAGGATAGATCAGAAGGCTGATAGTTCCAAAACACAGAGCACTTGTAGTGCAATGACTAGTGCGAACGGACGCCGTGAATGGCCATGTCATTATTCATTTAATCAGCGGTGATGTCTTCTGGGAAGATGGGTACAAGGGGGATGGGCCCCATACTCATTCACATGGGGGGCAGAGACCTGGGTGCCCCCTTGTTAAAGGGGGCTTCCAGATTCCAATAAGCCCCCCACCCGCAGACCCCCACAGCCATCAGCCAAGGTTATGTTGAAGAGGCCCTTGTCCAAAACATGGGGACAATGTGCAGGGAGCCCCCTGCCCCAAAGCACACCCCTATGTGCATGTGGCCTGAAATGGTTCAGGGGGAGCACGTTTATCCATACCCCCTTTCCTGGCCTACCAGGCTGTCTGCTGAGATAAGGGTCTGGAATGGATTTTGGGAGGACCCCACAACATTTTTTAAAAATATTGGCGTGAGGTTTCCCTTAAAATCCATAGCAGATCTAAAAGGCCTGGTAAGGATTAGGGTGGGGGACCCCACACTGTTTTTGTAATGTAATGCTATTCTGACTAAACAATGCTAAAAATACAAATTAATTTCCGAAATTCCAAAAATGAATTAGTCTATTGGTACAATATTGGACCAATTTGTTTCTGGATTTTCGGAATTTGTTTTGTATCTTCGGCATTTCTTTTGTATATTCAGAAATCAGAATAACTAGTTAAGGAGTGGTCGGCCGCCGGCATCCTTAACCATAACTCATCTGCTGTCAGTGGGATTCCTCCCTGACAATAGAATGTAAACAAAACAAATGCCAGTTTAAAAAACAAAAAACAAACAAAAAAAATCAGCGTGGGGCCTCCCTCCCCAATCAATACCAGGCCCTTCAGATCTGTTATGGATTTTTAAGAGAAACTCCATGCCAAAATAAAAAAAATGAATTGTGTCGGGTCCCTCCCAAAAGCCATACCAGACCCTTAGGTCTGGTATGGATTTTAAGAGGAACCCTATACCAAAATGTAAAAAAAATGAAATACAGTGGCGTTTTCCCGAAAATTCATATTAGACCCTTATCCAAGCATGCAGCCTGGCAGGCCAAGAAGGGGGGGGAGGGGCGAGTGAGCACCCTTCTGAACCATACCAAAATTATTATTATATTTATTTAAAAAAACAAGAAAAAAAGAAATGTCCCTCGAAGTAGATCCAACATCAATTATGATGAATGCGGGCCTCGGACCTGAAAAAAAAGTAAAAGAAAAGAGCTCTGGACTTTTAACGAAGGCTCCCGCCATCTGACATTACTTGAATAACTAAGGGACAGGGCCATCCGATGATGTCATCAACCTTGCATGCCCCCCATGTTGAGGGCATGTGGCCTGGTATGGTTCAGGAGGGAGGGCACTCGCTCCCCCCTCTTTCCTGGCCTGTTGAGTTGCATGCTCGGATAAGGGTCTGGTATGGATCTTGGGGGGGGGACCGCACACCATTTTTTGTGTAAAAGGTTGGTTACAAGTGACAAGGAGAAGGCAATTGTATTAAATACATTCTTCTCAGTTTTTAGAAAGGAAAACGGATGCTATAATAATCAAGAACATATTGTTACACAACGGAAAATGTACCCTTGTGGCTAACAGAAGCCAGTGTTAAAAAAGACTTCAAAAACCTAATGTGAATAAATCACCAGAACCAGATGGCTTACACCCAAGAGTCCTCAGAGAATATATTACAGCCAGACCATTATTCCAAAAGGACAGCTTACTGACTGGAATGGTACCAGTGGATAGACGAAAAACTAACGTGGTACCAATATACAAAAAGGGCTGAGATATATACCTGGAACCTACAGACCAGTCAGCTAGCATCAATAGTATGTAAACTATTGGAGGGAATGAAAAGGAACCGTATCCAAGACTTGGCTGATGAAAATAGTATCATTAGTAACTAGCAGGGCTTTTTTCAGGGGGAACTTGGAGGAACTCAGTTCCACCACCTCTGGCTCAGACCCTTTGGTGCCTGCTTACCACAATCACTTGTAAACACACAAGTCTGGTTTCTGTGTTTACAAGTGACAGCTCTGCACTCTGTATGTAATGCAATCCTGATATTTAATGCCCCTTTAACCACTTCAGCCCCGGAAGGATTTACCCCCTTCCTGACCAGAGCACTTTTTACAATTTGGCACTGCGTCGCTTTAACTGCTAATTGCGCGGTCATGCAATGCTGTACCCAAACTAAATTTGCGTCCTTTTCTTCCCACAAATAGAGCTTTCTTTTGATGGTATTTGATCACCTCTGCCGTTTTTATTTTTTGCGCTATACACGGAAAAAGACCGAAAATTTTGGAAAAAAAATGATATTTTTTACTTTTTGTTCTAAAAAAAATCCAATAAACTCAATTTTAGTCATACATGTAAATGTATTCGGCCACATGTCTTTGGTAAAAAAAAGTCAATAAGTGTATATTTATTGGTTTGCGCAAAAGTTATAGCACCTACAAACTAGGGTACATTTTCTGGAATTTACACAGCCTTTAATTTATGACTTTCTTGACCCCCACAAATGACCCCATTTTGGAAAGTAGACACCCCAAGGAAATTGCTGAGAGGCATGTTGAGCCCATTGAATATTCATTTTTTTTTGTCCCAAGTGATTGAATAATGACAACAACAAAAAAAAATTACAAAAAGTTGTCACTAAATGATATATTGCTCACAAAGGCCATGGGCATATGTGGAATTGCACCCCAAAATACATTTAGTTGCTTCTCCTGAGTATGGGGATACCACATGTGTGGGACTTTTTGGGAGCCTAGCCGCGTACGGGGCCCCGAAAACCAATCGCTGCCTTCAGGATTTCTAAGAGCGTACATTTTTGATTTTACTCCTCACTACCTATCACAGTTTTGAAGGACATAAAATGCCCAGATGGCATAAACCCCCCCCCCCCAAATGACCCCATTTTGGAAAGTAGACACCCCAAGCTATTTGCTTTGAGGCATGTTGAGTCCATGGAATGTTTTATATTTTGACACAAGTTGCGGGAAAGTGACAATTTTTTTTTTTTTTGCACAAAGTTGTCACTAAATGATATATTGCTCACACAGGCCATGGGCATATGTGGAATTGCACCCCAAAATACATTTAGCTACTTCTCCTGAGTACGGGGATACCACATGTGTGGGACTTTTTGGGAGCCTAGCTGCGTACGGGGCCCCAAAAACCAATCACCGCCTTCAGGATTTCTAAGGGTGTAAATTTTTGATTTCACTCTTCACTGCCTATCACAGTTTCGGAGGCCATGGAATGCCCAGGTGGCACAAAACCCCTCCAAATTACCCCATTTTGGAAAGTAGACACCCCAAGCTATTTGCTGAGAGGCATGGTGAGTATTTTGCAGCTCTCATTTGTTTTTGAAAATAAAGAAAGACAAGAAAAAATTTTTTTTTTTTTTAATTTTCAAAACTTTGTGACAAAAAGTGAGGTCTGCAAAATACTCACTATACCTTTCAGCAAATAGCTTGGGATGTCTACTTTCCAAAATGGGGTCATTTGGGGGGTTTTTTTGCCCCCTGGGCATTCCATGGCCTCCAAAACTGTGATAGGCACTGCAGAGTGAAATCAAAAATTTACGGCCTTAGAAAGCCTGAAGGCGGTGCCTGGTTTTCGGGGTCCCGTACGCGGCTAGGCTCCCAAAAAGTCTCACACATGTGGTATCCCCGTACTCAGGAGAAGCAACAGAATGTATTTTGGGGTGTAATTTCACATATTCCCATGGCATGTTTGAGCAATATATCATTTAGTGACAACTTTGTGCAAAAAAAAAAAAAAAATTGTCTCTTTCCCGCAACTTGTGTCACAATATAAAATATTCCATGGACTCGACATGACTCTCAGCAAATAGCTTGGGGTGTCAACTTTCCAAAATGGGGTCATTTGGGGGGGGTTTTGAACTGTCCTGGCATTTTATGCACAACATTTAGAAGCTTATGTCACACATCACCCACTCTTCTAACCACTTGAAGACAAAGCCCTTTCTGACACTTTTTGATTACATGAAAAAATTATTATTTTTTGCAAGAAAATTACTTTGAACCCCCACACATTATATATTTTTTTAAAGCAAATGCCCTATAGATTAAAATGGTGGGTGTTTCTTTTTTTTTTTTTCACACAGTATTTGCGCAGCGATTTTTCAAACGCATTTTTTGGGGAAAAAACACACTTTTTCAAATTTTAATGCACTAAAACACACTATATTGCCCAAATGTTTGATGAAATAAAAAAGATGATCTTAGGCCGAGTACATGGATACCAAACATGACATGCTTTAAAATTGCGCACAAACGTGCAGTGACGACAAACTAAATACATTTTTAAAAGCCTTTAAAAGCCTTTACAGGTTACCACTTTAGATTTACAGAGGAGGTCTACTGCTAAAATTACTGCCCTCGATCTGACCTTCACGGTGATACCTCACATGCATGGTGCAATTGCTGTTTACATTTGACGCCAGACCGACGCTTGCGTTCGCCTTAGCGCGAGAGCAGGGGGGACAGGGGTGCTTTTTTTTTTTTTTCTTTATTATTTTTTTGCTTTTTTATCTTATTTTTAAACTGTTCCTTTAATTTTTTTTTTAAATAATTTTTATTGTTATCTCAGGGAATGTAAATATCCCCTATCATAGCAATAGGTAGTGACAGGTACTCTTTTTTGAAAAAATTGGGGTCTATTAGACCCTAGATTTCTCCTCTGCCCTCAAAGCATTTGACCACACCAAGATCGGTGTGATAAAATGCTTTCCCAATGGCGCTGTTTACATCCGGCGAAATCTAAGTCATAAAATGCTCGTAGCTTCCGGTTTCTTAGGCCATAGAGATGTTTGGAGCCACTCTGGTCTCTGATCAGCTCTATGGTCAGCTGGCTGAATCACCGGCTGCATTCTCAGCTTCCCTGTTGAGACAGGAGAGCCAGAGAAAAACACGGAAGACGATGGGGGGCATTCCCTCCCACTGCTTGTAAAAGCAGTCTAGAGGCTAATTAGCCGCTAGGATTGCTTTTACATGAAAGCCGATCCGCTGGCTGAAAAGAATGATACCAAGATGATACCTAAACCTGCAGGCATCATTCTGGTATAACCATTCAAAGTCGTGAATTGCGTACCTGAAGACAAAAAAATGGTTAACAATAAAGCACAGTAAACGGTAAAGTATAAAAAATTGCATACCTGAAAAGCAAACATGATAAAACATAATAACAATAAAACATTGCAGAATAGTATACAGTAAAAAAGAACAGAACAATAGAGAGAGAATAGAGCGAGAGAGAGAACAATAAAACAACAACTATTTTTTTTTTTATTTTATATTTTTGTATGTGTTTTTTTTTTTTTTTACACTTTTTTTTGTAACTGTAACTTTTATAACTGTAACCGGTTCCAGGTTCGGGTCTCTCAAAATGCGATGGCATCTTGGGAGACCCTGTGAAAGTGTGCCTAGTCTGTGCAATGCTGTACCCTACGCTAATACTCAACTAGTGAATGGTAGCGTTCAAAACATTCACCAATGCAAAAACCAGGATTGTCAGGACAGAAGGGACAATAATAGCGGGTGTCACGCCTATATCCGCGCTTGCTGCAGACACGACATTTTTTTGGGGGGGTTCGTTGGGTAGGGGTACTCGGGAGGACATAAAGAAAATGCCTCCCATGCAGCCGACTGCATTTGGTTGGGGATGTGAATGGTGGAAGTACGGGCACTGCAGAAGTGGTGGGTTCCCAATTAGGATTGGCGAATGCAGCATGAAGGGCATTATGGGTACGACGGGCCTGTGTTTGTCTTTTTGGTGGCAGCGGGACACTACTTGTGCTTGCCACCTCACCAGCTTGAACTGCACTTATGGGACTCGCCACGTCACCAAGTGTTACTGCAGTGCTGGTTTGACTACGACCTGGGTGTACTAGGCCGCTGGTGCTTGCCAGTTCACCAAAACGCTACCAAAAAAAGTGTTAGCGATCGTAGGGATCAGGCCTGACTCTGTGAACGCTGCAGTTATGTGTTTAGTGTTTTGTAAGTGACAGTGATCGATCGATACTGCACTTGGGTGGGCTGGGCTGGGCTGGGCTGGGCCGGGCGGAGGGGCAAAACGCAGGTGCTAACAGGTATCTGGGCTGATCCCACTAACACTGCGTTTGTGGGAATCCTAAACTGCTGGGGACACTAGTATAGATCTGATCAGATCAGATATTGATCCGATCAGATACTATACCACTAAGGGAGGTGTACGGTGCGTGCGTGGGTGTTAGCGGTACTGGCGCTAACCTGACGCTGCCTGGGGCTGGTGCTTGCCAGTTCACCAAAACGCTACCAGAAAAACTGTTAGCGATCGCAGGGATCAGGCCTGACTCTGCAAAAAGCTGCAGTTATGCGTTTAGTGTTTTGTAAGTGACAGTGATCGATCGATACTGCACTTGGGTGGGCTGGGCCGGGCGGAGGGGCAAAACGCAGATGCTAGCAGGTATCTGGGCTGATCCCGCTAACACTGCGTTTTTGGGAACCCTAAACTGCTGGGGACGCTAGTATAGATCTGATCGGATCAGATATTGATGCGATCAGATACTATACCACTAAGGGAGGCGTATGCTGCGTGCGTGGGTGTTAGCGGTACTGGCACTAATCTGACGCTGCCTGGGGCGACGCATATCACCGCCGGGCGATCAGGGGGCTAAACCTTTATTCGGTAATAAACGGCGGGTGCCCTGACACTATAAAAAATAAACGAACTAACCAGCGTCAACCGTAACGGTTATACGGTGATCAGTGGTGAAAGGGTTAACTAGGGGGCAATCAAGGGGTTAAAACATTTATTAGGTAGTATATGGGGGTCCCCGACGCTATAAAGCGCTGACGGCGAGCCTAAATATTTACGTCCCTAACTATCGTCACCAGTGACACTAATACAGCGATCAGAAAAATGATCGCTTAGTGACACTGGTGACAGGGGGTGATCAAGGGGTTAAAACTTTATTAGGGGGGGTTAGGGGGGTACCCTAGACCTACAGGGGGCTAATAATCACTGCCCTACCACTTCTAACTGTCACAAACTGACACCATGCAGTAATCAGAAAAAAAAAAATACTGCTTGGTGTCAGTTTGACAGGGAGGGGGGAGTGGTGATTGGGGGGGATCGGGGGGGGGTCGGGGGTGTAAAGTATGCCTGGCATGTTCTACTCTGTGTGTGTGTGTGTGTGTGTGTGTTGGTGCACTCACATGTCTTCTCTCCTCGGCGCCGGAACGGAAACTGCCGAGCCGAGGAGAGATGACATCACATCCTCTGCCTGTGTGAAACTACACACAGGCAGGGGAGGATTCCCATTGGCTGGGAGCGATCGCGAGGGGGGGGGCCACGATCAGATGGCCTCCCCCTCGCCTCTCAACGCTCCTAGACAAATGCCGACCGCCGCTGGCATCGGGGGGGGGGGGGTCCGATCGGACCCCCCGCCCGCGGGAGGCAGATCACATACGGGTACGTGATTCTGCCTGCCCGTGCCATTCTGCCGACGTATATCGGCGTTAGGCGGTCGGCAAGTGGTTAAGACCCTCCTACTGTTTGCGAAATATGACCACACCCACTATTTGATGTGATTTGGAGGGTGTGTGTGGGGGGGAAGGGTTTTGGGGGGTCGTGGTTGAGTTCCAGCACCTATTGTTTGAGAAAAAAAGCCCTGGTAACTAGCATGGATTTATGAAAGATTGTTCTTGCCAGACTAACTGTTAGCATTCTGTGTGAAATTGAGCTGTAATCTGGATAGAGGAAAGCCTGTGGACATGGTGTATCTGGGTTTCACCAAAGCATTTGAGACAGTACCCCATAAACGCTTATTTTACAAATTGAGGTCTGTTGACATTGACCATAGTATATGCACCTGAATGGAAAACTGGTTACAGACGCATGTGGAAAGGGTGGCGAAAACTATACTTATCTTCTGAATGGTCTGGAGTTGTTTACTTACTCTTTTATTACAGTAAAAAAGATGTTAAATACAGTGATAAGACAAAAAAACTATGAATAAATGGTGAATAAAATAATGAGTAAAACTCACTTCTGCAAGTGAAGGGGGTGTGGATTGTCTGGGAAGCCGTGGGTCCAGCTTGGGCTCTGAGGAGGGAGGCTGGTATGAGTGAGATGAAGATGCCTGTGATGCGGTGGCATGGAGTCTGCAGATGGGAAGTCTGACTGTACAGGTCAAAGTAAAGTCGGCTGCTTGCTAGTTGGATGTCCGACTGTTCGGGTGGATGTCAGCGGCTGTAGATGAAGTGTTGAGCTGCTTGAGACATCGGGTGCAGAGAAGATGAGCGGGTTTAGTGATGGATAATAGTAGCGGCAGAATAAATGTGACAGCGGCTCTGGTTGGAGTTTCGGGCTGATCGGGGAGTGGGGGTGGCTACGGATGGAGCTTTCAGGCTGCTCAGATGCTGGAGGCTAGGGATAATCGCTGAGGGCTCTCTGACAGTGTGGCTTGTGGATTGGTGATGGCAGTGTTGCTTGGCGAGGTAGAAGCAGTGTCGAGCTATCGGCTGACCAAGAAGCAGGGGCGCCGGTCAGTAGGATTGCCTCTCCTTTTGGTCAATCGGGTGATGGTTCTCAGGACACGCTTCCTGATTGGCTGGGAGGAGAATCAGGAAGACAATAGCGAATATTAATTTGCTATTGTCACACAAGTGGGTGGGCTCAGGGTGCAGTGCTCTGCACCCCATGCCCACCCTCTTTTAAAGCCAATTAGAGCCTCAGGCTCTAATCATGTGCTTAAAAAGACTTGTACGCTCAGTCTTAACTACCACTAGGTAGCCTGTTGGTATCACTTATTCCTTGTAGTTATGCTGCTTTCATTTCCTGACTGGTTTGACTCGCTAGAATACATTGATTTACTAGACGACATCCTGTTCTCTCTTTTGTTTATTCAAGTTAGAATAGACCTGTTCACAGTTTGCTCCCCTAGGGGTGAATAGGTTTATTCTTGGAGGTTTACTAGCTAGAAACTGAATTTAAAGATATGAATTTGAAGAATTATTCACGATTATTATACTGACTTAATGTATTTATCAAAAATGCATTCGCTATACTATGTAACTGTAATGGTGTGAATCCTGTTATACCTTTCTTAATGTCTTTATTTGTTATTTTATGTTCTGATAACTAAATAAAAAATTGAATGTTAAAAAAAACAAAAAAAAAAACAAACCGATATTGGAATCTATGCGTCCAGCTCCCTGCATGTAGAGATTAGGGGACGGGCGGGGGGGGGGAGGGGGGCTGTATTTGCTGACAATACAAAGCTATCCAGGGCAATAACTTCACAACAGGATATAGTTACTTTACAGAAATACCCCAATAAAATAAAGGGGTGGGAAACCATGTGCCAAATGAGATTTAAGGCCAGTTCACACCAAATGCAGCCCAGTGCATTTTATTTTCTGCATCAAAAACGCATGGAAAGTAGGTTATATGGTTTTCAATGTCATAGGTCACACCAGTGCTTGCAGTTCCAGTGCGTTCCAGTTCCAGAGAAAAAAAGTAGAGCATGCTGCATTTTTCCTGCACTGGACTATACTGGAACACTGTGAAATGCATCAAAAACACACTTGAATCCACCGGAATGCACCAAAACGTACCAAAAATGCACTGGAACACACATGTCCTTATTTAAGGTTAAGAAAAAAGAGGGGGGCGGTGAAATGCACTGGACTCCATCAAAAACGCACTTTAACGCATCAAAAACGCACATGCAGAAATATATTCGGACTGCGTTTTCTATGGTTTGAACTGGCCCTTAATGTTGAAAAATGTAAAGTAATACACCTGGGGGCTAAAAATATGTATGCAAGTTACTTGTTCTGCTATGCCAAGGTAACTTAGAGTAGAATAGAGTTCTGTACTACTAGACTGGAATCAACACATAAATCAGCAATAATAAATGCATACAGTGGGTATAGAAAAGAATCACCCCCCTTTACAATAATCACATTTTGTTGCTTTGCAACCTGAAGTAAATACAGAATCAAGTAATAAAATGTGACAACTGGTAAACCAAATAAATGAACTAAATCAACATATAAATAACAATAAAGTCCATGACGTGCACAAAGTTCAATTGGAGTCCATTTGTGACATATATGTGAAAAATCTTCCTATAAGACCCCTTTCACACCAAGGGCGTTTTGCAGGCGCTATAGCGTTAAAAATAGTGCCTGCAATCTGCCCTCAAACAGCTGCTCCATTGTCTCCAGTGTGAAAGCCCGAGGGCTTTCACACTGGAGCGGTGCGCTGGCAGGACGTTAGGAAAAGTCCTGCCAGCAGCTTCTTTGGAGCGGTGAAGGAGCAGTGCGTTTACCGCTCCTCCACCGCTGCTCCCCATTGAAATCAATGGGGCAGTCTGCGATACCACCGGCAAAACACCGCTCCGGCGGCATTTTGCGGGCGGATTTAACCCCTTTTTGGCCGCTAGTGGGGGATTAAAACTGCCCCGGTAACGGCAGAATAGCGCCGCTAAAACGACAGTAAGCGGCGCTAAAAATAGCACCGCTTTACCACCGACACCCCCCGCTGCTCGGTGTGAAAGCCCTCTAAAGGTGCAAAAAATGAATTTTCTAATCCAACGTGCTTCACTGAGACTCCCCACCACTCTATAAAGTTCTCCCGTCACCGAGTGCAATGCACACTCACCTCCTTGTTAGACCCTACAAGGGGTCAAACACACCTTGCACACAGAGCAATTCTCCTTTGAGAATGGCTCCTCTTTTGCACTCGGTGGCGGGGACACTTTATAGAGTGGTTTGGAGTCTCAGTGAAGCACGTTGGATTAGAAAATTCCTTTTTTGCACCTTTAGCCCTGATTCACACTGGTGCGCTTTGACATGCGATTTAACATATCAAATCACATGTCAAATCGGCGGCAATTGCCAGCAATGGCACCGTCCGAATTGGTGCGACGCTGCATATGCATTTTCACATATATGTCACAAATGGACTCCAATTGAACTTTGTGCACTTCATGAACTTTTTTTGTTATTTACGGTATTTATCGGCGTATAACACGCACTTTTTTCCCCTGATAATCATGGGAAAATCGCGGGTGCGTGTTATACACCGATCCCCCGCCGATTGCAAGCTTTTCGCCCGCTCTCAGCAGCTTTCAGCTTTTCTCGGCGGCTTTGAAAATGGCGCCGCCGTTCTCAGCCGCTTTAGGCAATTCTTGGCGGCTCTCGGCCATTCTCGACTGCTTTCGGCCGCTTTTGGCCATTCTCGGCGCCTCTCGCAGTCCCCAAAGCCGAGTGCGGCCGAGATCCGCCGAGAACGGCCGAAAGCGGCCGAGAGCCGCGGAGAATGGCCGAAAGCGGCCGAGAACGGCGGCGCCATTTTCAAAGATGCACAGACTACAGATGGACACTAACAAGGCTGCAATGGGGGACAAGGCTGCAATGGGGACAAGGCTGCAATGGGGACAAGGCTGCAATGGGGGACAAGGCTGCAATGGGGGACAAGGCTGCAATGGGGGACAAGGCTGCAATCAGGGACAACGCTGCAGATGGACACTGATGAGGCTGCATTGATGGGCATTTAAATTAAATTTTTTTCCTTAAACTTTCCTCCTAAAAGTTTTTTTCCTTAAAATTCCCTCCTAAACTTGGGGTGCGTGTTATACGCCGGCGCGTGTTATACGGTATATGTTGATTTAGTTTATCTATTTGATTTACCAGCAGCGCTATCACATTTTATTACTTGATTCTCTTTTTTTGTGACAACACATAAGTGATAGCAGCAGCAAATTTAGATCTAAGTTATCTATAAGGATATACATGCCTCCTGCATGTATCTTTACCTGTCAAATGTCTCCCCTCTGTCTGTTATTAGACCCGAAAACTGCACATTCTGTGGGTGGGTCTGTTGTCTGGAGCTCGGTGGGTGGAGTCGTGATGTCAGTAGACTCCCCGCCCACCTCTACACTCCCCTTGTCAATATGCATGTTCTCCTGTGTATTTCTAACACTGAACTTCTGCTTTGATCTCTAACATCCAGTGAAAAGACAGGAAAGTAACCACATGACTTCAGCATGCCAAATCATGCTGAGGTGTGGAACAGCCAATCCTTGCAGAGCTGCTGAAGAAAGAAGTGGGGGAGGGAATTAAAAAATACTGCACGTCTCTTAGGCTGGTGCACGAGATGTAAATCACCTGTCACTCACAGCAAGGGGGAGGATTTGACAAAGTTTTTCTGTTTGTCAAGATTTTTCTCACTGAACAATAAAAGAGGATTGCTCAGAGATGGATTAACTCTGTGTGACAAGACTGGGCTCAAATGATAGGAAATCTTATACTCTACATTATGACATTAAAAAAAAAAAAAAAAATTGGGGTTTACATCCACTTTAACCTCTTCCCTGCCAGTGATATTTACACAGTAATTAGTGCATTTTTATAGCACTCATTGATGTATAAATGTCAATGGTCCCAAAAAAGTGTCAAAAGTGTCCGATCTGTCCGCCGCAATGTCACAGTCCTGCTAAAAATCGCAGAAAGCCACCATTACTAGTAAAAAAATTTATAAAAATGCCATAAATCTATTCCCTATTTTGTAGACGCTATAAATTTTGCACAAACCAATCAATATACACTTATTGCAATTTTTTTAACCAAAATATGTAGAAGAATACATATTGGCCTAAACTGATGAATAAATTAGGTTTTTTTTTGGATACTTATTATAGCAAAAAGTAAAAAATATTGTTTTTTTTTCAAAATTGACACTCTTTTTTGTTTATAGTGCAAAAAATAAAATAAATCAAATATCACCAAAAGAAAGCTCCATTTGTGGGAAAAAAATAAGGACATCAATTTTGTTTGGGTACAACGTTGCACAACCGCGCAATTGTCAGTTAAAGCAACGCAGTGCCGTATCGCAAAAATGGCCTGGTCATTAAGGGGGCAAATCCTTCCGGGGTTGAAGTGGTTAAATTCCAAACCAAAAATGTAATATATTGCACCTTACCAATCATTAGATGTGGTGGCTGCATTAGTTTTCTTTTTTTAGACTTTTCCCCCCTTTTTTCACTTGGTGATTTGGCCAGTAACACACCTCCTGTATTAGAGAATCCCCACTCCAGATGAAGGAGCACATGATGTACTTTTGGACAGCAACAATGTTGATCAAAGAGGATGGGAGTGTTAGATGAACTAGCCAATTTCAATATTCCACAAAGTTGAAGCCAAACTCCAGCTCACACTGCAGTTACAGCAAACATTTTTTTTCTTTTGAAATAAAGGTTTTACATAAAGAAAGAAATAAAAGCTGATCACTGTAAACCCCTCTGTCAGTGATAAATAGTTTGTCTCAACACTAAGGGTCCTTTCACACTGAGGCGGTTTGCAGGCGCTATTACGCTAATAATAGTGCCTGCAAACTGACCCGAAAGTGCCGCTGCTTCGTATCCAGTGTGAAAGCCCCGAGGGCTTTCACCCTGGAGCGGTGCGCTAGCAGGAGGGGAAAAAAAGTCCTGCTAGCAGCATCTTCGGAGCGGTGAAGGAGCGGAGTATATACCGCTCCTTCACCGCTCCTGCCAATTGAAATCAATGGTACAGCACGGCTATACCGCCGACAAAGCGCTTCTGCAGAGGTGCTTTGCGTTGGTTTTTAACCCTTTCTCGGCTGCTAGCGGGGGTAAAACCGCCCCGCTAGCGGCCGAATACCGACAGTAAAGCGCCGCTTATAATAGCGGCGCTTTACCGCCGATGCCACCCCCGCCTCATTTTGAAAGGGCCCTAACTGCTACATTTCCAGGACAGCTTATTCTTTTGAAAACTAGGGACACCAACATAGTTGTATCTTTTTCCTCTAAATCGCAGATGTGATTTTTCTGAGTAATTTGGCCCCTCCTCCTTTTGTTGAGGAGCTGCACGATCAGCTCCTCGCACATACTGCGTTTGTCCTCCTCCATATCCTTCAGCTTATTGGCGGTCATGCAGCCAAATGCCTCCTGTGCATCTGGTGCCATGCTAATGGCACTTGTTGCATGCCTGAGTAAGGCAGCCGTGACATCATCCAAATTTCTGGTCTTCCTGGCCCTTTTAGTAGGAGGGCATAGGGGAGGAATTTGGGACTTAGTCTGGCTGCTGGGCACAGGCTCCTCCTGACTGAGACTTTCCTGTGCATGAAAATGGGACATATTTTTAGGTTTCTGGTCATCAATCGCACACAATTTTGAGCTCATGACTGTTGCAAATTGAATGTTAACAAATGAAAGGACTATCATTCTGACCCCAGCATTTTTCATTCTTTTCCCAATCATTTTTAGCCACTACTGTCTATTGATATGGAAACCAATTTGTTAAGGCAGAAATTTGGGATCAGTAACGTCTAGTTAACAACATTAAATTTTTGTCTACAAATATGTTCAACAATGCTATAACTGGGTCAAGCTGGGCTCCTCCACATCTTCTTCCTGTGTAGAAGGACCAGGGTGTGGAAGGAAGCGTTGAGAGTGATGGGTGTGGTTCTGTTTGATCTGCCAAAAAATGCAGGCTGTTGTAGTACCACAGCCTGGAGACATATATGTCATTTGCTGCTGCTCCCAATCTCTGGGATTCCATGACCTTCTTGCGCTCCCTATTATATGTACTATGCAGGTTACCAATTTTGGCCTTCGAATAATTGATGTCTGCCGTGGGATACAGAGGCTTCACCAATTCCAACAGTTTCTCCATCGCTGCCTTCCTCTTGATTTTTTTGGAGTAATCCTTACCTTTAACTTGCCATAGACACGGCAGATCCCGATACTGCTGAATACATTTGGGGTCAAAAAAATCTGGGGCTGTGAATCTATCCACCATTTTGCCTGCAAGACACAACACAAGACAAACCCTAATGTCGGGCTAAACTCATAATCTGGTCCCAATATAGGCCTCGAAATATAAGCAGTATAAGCCACTAACCACTGATGCCCCAATTTACAATTGTACCTTCGTTTTATCCTTTCCTTTTGGCGATGTCAATCTTTCGTCCTCCACTCCCATATCATTCCTATGGTCGCTACATCGACCGCGCGATATGGCTTTATATACACTGCACATGCGTGAGACTCCGCTCTCAGTGCGTCATGACCTGGGGCGTGAGCATCTCTCTTCTGCATGCGACACACACGGCGGAAGATTCTGGAGTGTGACAGAATGGCAGATTCTGAGGATTCCAGGCATCCCCGTGGTGGAGGCTCTCATAGGAGGCACAAAGCCACCCCCATGAGCAAGGCAGAGATAGTGGAGATGGTGCGTATCCTTGAGAAGCAAGACTACGATTGCAAGCTGCACAACTATGAAAGGCCCAACAGCCGAAAGGACCTCATTTTGGAGAAGTCCTCATCGTTCTGGAGGTCTAATTTTTGGTAAAACGAACGAAGGACCAAATCCGAAAGTGATGGTCAGATTTAAAGCACCATGAGCAAGAGCAGATGGAGTCCATTCATCACATAATCCAAAAAAGTAAGCAAGATTTGTAGCTAAACAATATGTATGTGTAAATTAGCTGTCTGTATATGTGCTTTCTCCAAGTAGCTTTTTAAAATACAAGATAATGTTTCCTCTAATCTTGATCTGGCCAATCCCCAGACGACGTCCTATCGTGACGAAACGCGTAGGGAGGAGCCTGCAATGTGACGTCATTACGTTTTCAGATGGGCTAACAAACGAACGTAGGAAGTGAAGTTTAACAGACGGAGACACCGCTATCTACTTTTATGCCATACTTCACTGCTCTTAACTGACTGCAACATTGTAAGTGCTATTCTTTTTAACTTCAATAAATCACCTTATTTGTACATATTACACTATGGAAGTTTTTTGTTTCATATCCCCGAGAATTATCCGCCGCTAGGGAAGACCGATTTCCTAGGGGGTTTTGGTGAGACCGATTTCCCTGAGCTGGGCGAGACTGCCGTAACAGCAGTCATTGCCATCTGGTAAGCAGATTATATTACTCACCTAGGGTGTGAAACTACATGGAAGATTACCCTTTCTTTTTTCTGGTTTCTTGCATCCCCACGGATGGGTGTTTTTTTCTTGTTCACTCATGGATTGATACTTGATGGGACTTTTTCTTCTTTGCATTTTTCACTTGTGAAGTTTTATATATGTCTTTGTATTATTGTTCACTAGATTATGTCCCATATGAATTTGCACCATTGATCACACGTTAATATGTTTATGAGACTCTGCTTTAGTTTTATTCAGTCACAGTTTTTTCACATATTATTTCTAGCGCTGCATCTTTTGTGTTTTTATATCCTCTAATCTTTGTCTGAATTTTTTTTTTAACATGAAGTTAAATATAAAGCAGATATGAACATTTAAATATTTTCTTTTTTTGCTTTAAAAACATTTTTTAATCTTCTTTCAACAGGGAAGCACAAAAAAGGAGGCTACAGACAAGCCACCAGGGGGGACATAGGGAGCCTTCCCTCGCCCGGGCCCCAACAGGGGAGACTTCAAGGCCATCTTCCCCCCAAAATCATAGGTGACAACTTCAAACACACTCATTTAGCCACTGACAGAGGTGATTCTAGGTGGACCAAAGGCCCTGGACTTAGGGCGGAACTTAAGGGGTAAAGAACACTTTCTGGTTGCTGCCTGGCTCATCAGTGCCCATTAATGCAGCCTTGAATTAAGTTTTTCAATGTTGGCACTTGTCCAGTGTTTCCCCTCTGTAAAATTACATCACCTTCCCTTTTCGAGGCATTTTTAAGGGGAAAAAAAAAACACTGCAGCATGGTGTAGTCCACTAGTCAAGAGCAAACATTGTCCCTAGTGCAAGGTTGGTCAACTAATGCAGCAAAATGGATGCTAGAAACATATTTGACTTGGGGGGGAATTAATGAATGTTGTCTTATTTATTTTTAGAGGAAAGTGAGTGTGTTCAGATGAACCAGGATGTTGGTTTGGAGGCGTGGGATATGACACCTGGACCCAGCACAGACCTTCCTATTGTGTATGTAACATCCCCTGACGCAAGTTAAACAGAGGGCCAAAGAGACCCAGAAGTGGAAGAAAATATTTGTGAGCCCCTTGTTTGCGCAAGTAAGTATTTTTTTGAATCTGTCTTCAAATGTGTATACATGTCAAATATTTATAAGTCCAAAACAAACACCCACTTCACACATTAGCAAAGTATGTAGTGCCTTAACATTAGCATGGAGAATTGAAACAACAAAAAAAGATTAGCATGGAGAAGGAAGAGGTGGAAGGAGCTGGCAGTGTTGCTAGGTACCCCAGTTTTGTAGACCCAGGCACCAGGGCCAAGATTACAGAGTAGTTGCAGTGTGTACATTCCTATTAGTGTAGGTGTGTGAAGAAGGTAGGTGTGCAAGAAGGTAGGTGTGTAAGAAGATTGCAAGCAACAATAGACTGGGTAGGTAAGTTTTTTTCCAATTTGACTAGTAACTTGACCATAATTCACTATGTAGGGCCTCAGCCACTTGACCATCGTTCCCTTAATACTTTTTTCTCTTCTTACAGGGAAACAAACTTCCAAGATGCACAATTGGCCGTATGAGTGCAGATATGATGCAGGCTTTGATTGAACTAGAGAAAATAAAGGAGGCTGCCCCTGCTTTACAGATAAGAATACATGATTATGTCGACATGCTTGCCAAATTTTAAGTTCATCTGGCCTGAAGTTTTCTTCCACTTGTTGGCTCCTGTTTGCAGTTTTAAGATTTCACATGGTTTTATTACTTTTAAGCTCTGGTTCACATTGATGCTACTTTGAAATCGCACTACTTCACTTCAGTAACACGATTTCGAAGTGGCATTTGTGTGGCTTCATGCGCAGATGTCTATTAAAGTCGCACCTGAAATGGGAAAAAGCAGTTTGGGAACTACTTTTGCAAGTTCGGGAACTACTTTTGTTGTGGCGTTGCTAAATCAGTGTTGCATCGATTGGAACAGTGCCATTGCCTGAAATAGGCTGCGACTTGTCATGCGATTTTATCGATCAAATCACATGACAAATTGCTCCAGGCTTTATAGTGTCTGAGATCAGTGTTTAGCCACTCCACTTCTCTAGGTGCACCACCAGGTCCTGTTTTCTTTATTCTCCACAGGCTAAAAACGACTGTGTGAATTACTAACCTCAAAAATGACACCATCACTTGTGCCAAAAACAAAAATATAGAAAACATGACCTAGAAATGCATCAGGAGAAAGAGAGTTGTGAAACACTGCCCTAAGTAATGTTTTAATTGTAATCTTTATGTGTTTTTTAGAATCGCAAAGCCAAAAATTAGATGCACACAAATTTGGACACAAAATTCGGAATTCCCTCATGATCCCATTCCTAAAATGTGTGTCTTTCCCTAAATCTAGTTTTCTAAAGCCCCAAAACACACAGTGTGTCAACATGTGCTACCTCTCATCACGGGATATCAATGTACGCGTTTTGGGGGGTACAACCCCTTCCTCAAAACTAAAGTAGGTGAGAGGCAGAGGTTGCACCCCCAAAACACATCTATTAATCCCCCGTGATGGGAGCTAGCACATTTTGACATACTGGGGGTTATTTCCGAAAGGCCAATCCACTATGCACTTGAGGAAGGGGTTGTACCCCCAAAACGCGTACATTAATATTCCGTGATGGGAGATAGCACATGTTGACACACTGCGTGTTTTGGGGCGTGAGGAAATAACCTGTTTGTACCTACACACATTTTAGACACATTTTAAGCAGGGGATCATAAGGGATATTTAACAGTTATGCTTCTACGTGTACGTGGCTTAAAATTTTGGCTTTTAGAGGGGTGAGATCACCCCATCTGAGGAAGGCAACATCAACACAGTTTTGGGATACTAATGTCTCATATGGCCTTTACTTTCGCAAAGTCGAACTTTGTAAGTTTCTGAGTTTGGCATGTGTATCTTATGTTTTTAAACATGCCTGTTTAGCCCCAAAAAAGGCAAAATAATGGCAAACATACATGTTTTATACCAAGATGTTGGTTTGTTCAAAACAATGTGTGGCTTCTTATTTCAGTGCTCAATACCAGTGTCTTTGTTAAGTTGGTGTAGTTACAGTGACAATGTGCTCTAAAATGTGGCAAACTCAGGCAATTTTAGGGCCTCAAAGAAATTAGAGTTGAAAAGGCTGAATATTTTTATCATTAATGCATTACATACATTAACAACAATAACATTGTGTGTGTGTAGTAGACCCATAGCATAACATAATAGTTAGCTGAGGAAGAGATTGTCATCTCATGAAGCAAATAAGTTATGTTTGCACTATTGTAGAAACTGGCCAAAATAAGGCCATTTGAAAACCTAGGAGACAGATAAGAAACACAAACAGTAATTCAAGTGAAATAGGAGTTTAGTATCAAATAAAAAATGTATTCAGGATCAGCAACATTTTGCTGCAAAGCCACTGCCCCTCTACCCACAAAATAGTCCATATACTGTTGCCGGACATCTCGGGTAGTTTGGGAGGGCAACCCAGCATGGCCACTTTCCAGAGCCGTCATCACAGCAGGATCAGCTGGGCCTGAAACAGAAAAGTCAACCTCACTTCGAAGTGAGGCAAGGTAGCTGCTTGCATTCCTACGTAAGTAATTGTACAGGATGTAGCAGCTCAATACTACATGGTTTCGCTTGTATTCGGCCAGGTTAATTGCTGTTAGAAAAAGCATGAACTGACTTGACATTATTCCAAATGCGTTCTCCATAACCCTTCGGGCACGAGACAGCCAAATAGTTGTAGATCCTCTGCTCTGGGGTGAGGTTGCTCATGGGAAAGGGCCTCATAAGATGTTCCTCCAGAGCAAAGGCCTCATCTGCAATAAATACAAAATTGAGGCCCTCGACATTGTCCTCAGGAGGTGGCAAATGTAAGGTGCCATTTTGTAGCCGATGGTAGAATTTAGTCTGTGTTCTGCCCTCACAATGTGTTCAAAGTACAAGGCTTTGCAGACAGCTAACAGCTTCCCAATAAAGACTCAGGAGGAAGGGCTAATAGTTGTAATCTTTACTGAGAATAAGTTTTTGTAAAACTGCACAACACAAAATTATAAAAATATGCATTAGCATTTAAAATTACATCATAAATGCAAATAGTAACAGGCATGGTACAATACTGTTAAGGCACTAGCTAGAAAAAAAGTGGCCTAGCTGAATGAACTTCCTGACAGAAACATCCTACCAAACACACAGATAAAATGTAGTTGAATTAGTAGAACATATACTAAATGAAAACTAATGACAGCCTACTTACAGACTTATGCTTTCCAAGGCCAGTATTAGGAAATAGTGGAGTTCTTTCACATGCTTCCTTCACTGTAGAAAGATTATCTATGTCTGCTGGACAGGAAGTGGGCGTAATATACTACAGTTCCTGTTAATAATGGATGCCAATTTAAAGCAACAGTAAGATCAGTAAATATATACCTTATAATGATCAGAACAGTCTGTGCAATCACTCCTCCGTCCGAGTTGCGGCCATTCTTCTCAACGTCCAGGTACAGGAACCTGTAATATGCAGACGCTACCGCTAGCATCAATATGCTGCAAAATGCCTTATAATTATAATAATAAGAGCCCGAGTTGGGTGGTGGGACAATGCGGACATCAATCGCCCCACCACAGTTGGGAAAATCCCACTGATGGTATAATTAGGCTGCAACAGCCTGCCATTCCTGTGGGTTCGAAGGAAACTGTGGAGTCAAACAAGAAAAAAAAAATACTACTTTTGCACATAACATTGCAAGCAGATTTGACACAAACATTCTCGACCAACATAAGTATAACATTTATTTAAATGAGTATTTAAAGACAAAAGTATAAGGTCAACTTATCAGATTCCTCCCCCCCTCTGGTGCCCATTTTAAAAATGTTATGGTGGGGGGGTAGATGTTTTGGACAGGTAACCCTCTCCACTTCCATGAGAGCTGAATGCCGAAATAATGTGTGATACTTTGGCCAGCCCCTCCTTACTTACACTATTGGCAGCCCACTGGACAGGTAAGAAGTATCATAATCCAAAAATATGGATACACACTGTCCTAATTGAAGCACATTTTTACATTCATAAATTACCTATCAAAATAATAGGAGACAAAAATTTTCAACAGTACCATTTGAAGTTATTCAGGCAGGCCCTTGCACCAGTGTTGCCAACCCCCCGAAGTAAAAATACTGGCAGGACGCCAAAATTTACAAACAGCACCAATTTTTCTACTGGCAAAAAAACAGGACATTTACTGACAGAGCTGCATTTTTTGCTGGCACTGCAGAAAAGTACCTAAAATGCCTGTGCTAAACAGTGCAAATATCAATATTTAAATGATAAACATGTTGCTAGTGCTATTCGCAATGTGTTTAAGTTAAACAAAAGTCAACAACCACATTTCTCCATTTACATGGAACAGGAGGGGGTCAGAAGCTACGCGGACATGGTACAGGGGGTCAGGGGCTGCGTGGACATGGTACGGGGGGTCAGAGGCTGCATGGACATGGTACGGGGGGTCTGAGGCTGCGTGGACATGGTACGGGGGGTCTGAGGCTGCGTGGACATGGCACATGGGGTCAGAGGCTGCTTGGAAATGGCACATGGGGTCAGAGGCTGCTTGTACATGGCACATGGGGTCAGAGGCTGCTTGTACATGACATAGGGGGTCAGAGGCTGCTTGGACATGGCACATGGGGTCAGAGGCTGCTTGGACATGGCACATGGGGTCAGAGGCTGCTTGGACATGGCACATGGGGTCAGAGGCTGCATGGACATGACATAGGGGGTCAGAGGCTGCTTGGACATGGCATAGAGGGTCAGAGGTTGCTTGGACATGGCACATGGGGTCAGAGGCTGCTTGGACATGACACAGGGGGTCAGAGGCTGCTTGAACATGACATAGGGGGTCAGAGGCTGCTTGGAGATGGCACATGGGGTCAGAGGCTGCTTGGACATAACATAGGGTGTCAGAGGCTGCTTGGACATGACATAGGGGGTCAGAGGCTGCTTGGACATGGCACAGGGGGTCAGAGGCTGCGTGTTTAGTGTTCTCCTATTGAATGGCTCAGCTCTGCTCTAGCTGTCCTCCCTCCTTGGCTCAGGCTGATCAGCACAATTCAAATCAGTTTCTGACTGACCTGAAGTGGAGAGTGGATGATCAGACAGGCTGGCGCAGCGGCACTCTGTTCAGCACTCCCTCCGTTCCAGGCAGAGACAGACAGACGACCGAAATCCTCCTCTGCTGTGACTGTGGTGAGATGCCAACGAGAACGGAGCGCCTGACATTCAAAAATGGCCCCGGCCAGTGCATCACTTCACTGAGCATTGGCCCGCCCTGCCAAGCATGTACGAGATTTCCCGAACTCGGCAGGCTTCAGAATGGCGCATGCGCAGTTGCGCTTTGGGCCAGAAGCCATCTTTTTTACAGGCACAGTTTCCTGTAACAGACATTTATGGGCGGCCTGAAAACGGGCTGAAATTTACGGGCTGCCCGTAAATTAACGGACGGTTGGCAACACTGCCTTGCACTACATGCTTTGGTGAATTCATCCAGAAATACGGCCACAAAAGAGGTATAGTGTCGGTTCCAAATGAGTTTTGGGCCCCCAAAAAATGGTCTCTTGCACTCTGCCTGAATTTGAGGACAACAATAACATTTGTACACATTTTAGGGGGTGTTTAGGGTAAGCACAAAAATTAAGCTTACAAAGTACATTGTCAAGTTACTAGGCTAGGTGTATGGGCCCAGGATAGGATGCTGGGGAGGTTAGTGAAGGCAAATATGCATGAAGGACAAAAAAGGAACATTAAAACCTTACAGCACGCATGAGGACAAAGAGGACATTCACAGCATTACAATAATGGTAATTATGGAATGAAAAAATTAATACAATACATTAGCGAACATTAAATACATAGAATGTGATGTTAAAGGCTAAAACTTACCCGAATATAGCTCTTCTGCAGGACTTGAATGATGGCAGAACAGGTCTCTGGAATAATGATTTCCAGAGCCTGAGGGGAGGTTCAGGTTGTAAACTTCAGATCCTGGAGACTTCTCCCCATCGCTAAGTACCGCAAAGTGGCGACGAGCCTTTGCTCAGGAGTAATGGCTTGCCGCATGCATGTGTCCTGCTTACTAATATAGGGGGTAAGCAACGCCAATAGACGGTAAAGGCAGGGGTCCGTCATCCGGAGATAATTCCTGAAATCATCAGGATTACTCTCCTGGAGCTCCTGCAACAAAGGCGTATGACAGAATTGGTCACGATTAAGCAACCAATTCTTGATCCAAGAACTCCTCCTCCCCGTGTTCCTGGACTGGACTTGGGTCAAAGCAATAACTCCAAGCCCAATAATAACACGAGATTAGCAGAAGGAGCCCAAAGGGTGGCGCATGACTATTGAACTTCCTTTTTATTGGCTCGTATTACTTCTAGTACGTCACTACATTCGTAATTGTTGGCCAACAATTGTGTGGCCCTGTGTATTCAAGACAAGTGTGGGCCAACGCCCTTCGGACAAAATTCCACGGTTTTGTTGGCGAACAATCGATCGTGTGTACGAAGCTTAAGGAAAATTTGTAGGAAAATTCTTAGAACATTTGTTTCACATGGAGGGTCCATGTTATGGTCAATCAGAAGACAGCCAATAAGAAGACTGCTGTTTTGGTGTGACGTATGCTTCTGCCGAGTCCCTTCTTGCTACATTACTTACCTGAGCCCTCATGCTTCCTCTGTCCTCTGTGCCAGCCTACTAGCCCCTGGTTATCCAGATACCCTGAGTATCCTGTGTCATTTTTTGACCCCATTGCCCCCTCTGTGCACCTCCATTGCATCCAAGAGCATCCTGTTGTATCCAGTGACCCCTAAACACCCTGTGTCATCCTGTGATCACTGAACATCTTTGAACATCTTGGGTCATCTTGTGACATCAATGTCCCTACGTGCTCCTCAACTCCACTGCACTTAAGGACATCTTGTTGTGCCATCTAACGATCTAGTGCCCCGTCAGCCCTCATGACACTTGTGTCTCAATGCTGCCCCTGAGTTACCTGGCCTGCTACGCTCGGTCATCAGTCCTATTTTCAGCTTCCGCCTTCTGGTATAATACTGAAATCACTGGATTGGCCTTTTCCCAGGGCATATGAAACCCTAAACTGAGGAAGCTATCTTTACATAAAGAGTAACTCCACTTTTGTTGAAAAAAAAAATCCCTTCTGGGTGATCTATGTAGAGCGCAAGAAATGTAAAGCATAAGTTCACCTTTTTGAAAAAAATAATAAATGCACATTTTTTTGCAGATAAAAAAAATGTGCATTTATTATTTATTTATTTTGGAGCCTGTAAAGGCTTGCACCAGTGATCAGCAGATCACTGATGCCATGCAGGTCTTCTTATACCTGTATACCTGTTCATCCTGTACGGACAGGCAGATACACTGACAGCGCTCTAGCGCCTTGGTAGTTCATTGAGAACTACAAGCTGACAACCGCAAAGGGTGCCGGGGGGTTGTAGTTCATTCACACACAGAGCTGTGTAAATGAATTACGCTGCCGTGTGGGCAGAGCCCAGCACAGCAGCACTCATTTTAAAAAGTGACAGCCAGCATAGGGAACATGTTACATGTTCCACCCTAAAAAGGGGTGGAACATGTAACATGTTCCCATCGGGCTGTTTTGACATGCGATTTGACATGTCAAATCGGCGGCTATTTCAGGCAACGGCCAAATCGGTGCAACGCCGACTTTGCGGCTCCGCACCGGTCCCCAAAAGTAGTTCCAGTACTGCTTTTGGCGACTTTGGGGGCAATTTGTTTCAATCTCTCTTTATTAAGTTTTCCATTTCATATAAAACCATCATAAATATCATAACATCCCATTTAAACAAATCGTTTTACAGCATGTTCTTCTTATTTCTAGTACATAAAAGATTTTCCCTTTTAACAGGCTGTAAGCGCCTACATCCTTCAACCCTATCCCTTGCCCGCCCCCCTACTGCCTATCTTCACATACATACCACATTCGTACTAAAATAAATAAATAAATAAATAAATAAAAAGGTCTACATATCCTCATTCCTC
This sequence comes from Lithobates clamitans, assembly GCA_037952925.1. Taxonomy (NCBI): domain Eukaryota; kingdom Metazoa; phylum Chordata; class Amphibia; order Anura; family Ranidae; genus Lithobates; species Lithobates clamitans. The sequence continues at coordinate 1,887,677 of JBBGZY010000138.1, read as the reverse complement.
CTTCCTTATATAAATTCTAGTACCTCTCGCGATGACCGAAACTCCTCCTACTTTTGCCAATTCTCAGGTAATTGACTTGTTATATACCCTTCCTCTCTAATCTGCTCCTCCATATATTGTATTTCGTTCATTTCACATATCCAATCTGCTATGGCTGGACTCTGTTTTTTTCCAGTTTTTTGCTATAATAGTTCTCGCTGCTGATGTCATATGGTAAATTATGTCTTTTTTAATTGACTTTATTGACTTTGGTATCAGAGACAGTAACGAGATTTCCATACTCGGGGTCACTTCTACTCCTGATACCTTATAATAGATCTCGTATATCTTGTTCCAAAATCCTTTCACCAGATGACATCCGTACCATATGTGTTCCATTGTTCCTTTTTCTGCTTTACATCTCCAGCATAAATCTGTATTTCCTTTGCTAATTGAATTTAAGGTAACTGGGCACCTATACCACCTCATTACGATTTTATAATTTCTCTCTTGATATTTATTTGCAATGGTTGTTCTATGTATAATTTCGAAAACCTTTTCCCATTCTTCCTCCAATAAAGGTCTTCCCATTACTGCTTCCCATTTCCTTATGCTTGTTAACTCTTTGAGGGGGCTGTTTGAAATTAGTTCGTCATATATTTTCGATAATTTTTTAATTGGGACCTGTTCTCCCAGCAATGGTTTTTCAAACCTGGTCAATGGTCTATTTATCCTAGCTATTTTGGGCTCAATAAACGCCTGTAGTTGTTGATACTGCAGCCATTTTTTTTGCTTCCCTCTTCCATTTCCCTCAGTGTGGGTATTTTCCCGTTCTCAAGGAGTTGAACCTATCTTGTATCTTCCGATCTATTCCATTTTAAGAAATTTTTACTCATCATTGCTAGAGGGAATTCGGGGTTATAACACATAGGAGTCATGGGTCCTACTATTGTAGAGAGCTTCCCCTCTTTCATTATACCATCCCACACCTTTAACGTAGCACTTACAAAGAGTGTCAACTCACTTCTTTTAGGTCTTAAGTGGGGTTCTACCCATGGAAGGACTTTTAATTGGGGCCCTATTATTTCCTCCTCCATACCAACCCATTGCTTATTTTCTTTATTATGGTACCAGTCTACTATGCTGGTCAGTGATGCTGCCTGCAGATATTTTGGTTACACAAGCCTCCCGTTTCTTTTTTTCCTAATTAGGTTTTCCCTTTTTATCCGGGGAGTTTTATGCGCCCATATGAATTCAACTATTGCTTTTCTTAACTCCATCAGTTTTTTTGGGGGTTCCAATGGTATCGTTTGGAAAGTATACAAGAGCTTTGGCAAGATATCCATTTTTACAATATTAACTCTTCCCGTCCATGAGTATATCAATTTATCGTATTTCTGTAATAGTTTAGCATTTTGAATTGCTTTCTCATAGTTCATCCCCTGTAGTTGTTTCAAATCTTTTGTTTTAAAGATTCCCAGATATTTTGTTGCTTTTTGCTTCCATTTAAATGGAAAATCGTCTTGCATCCGTATACTTTTTTTGTTTACTGATATATTCAATATCTCTGATTTGTCATAATTTATTTTGAAATTACTCAATTCCCCGAATCTTCTAAATTCTTTCATTAAATTTGGGATAGTTATAATGGGATTGGTTATGTATATTAGCAGATCATCTGCATATGTCGCTATCTTATATTCTTTCTCCCCTACCTTTATCCCCCTAATGTCTTTATGGTTTCTAATTGCAGTGATTAGATGTTCCATTATAAGTACAAACAACAAGGGAGAAAGGGGACACCCCTGACGGGTGCCATTTGATATTTTTATATCCTTTGATAACATTCCATTTACTCTCACTTTTGCTTTTGAGTTGGAATACAAAGCCGCTATCCTGTTATGCATTTTCGGGCCCATACCAAGTTGTTTTAGTGTGTCTTCCAAAAAGCACCACCCTATCCTATCAAACGCTTTTTCCGCGTCTACGGCCAGCATACACGTTTCGATAGCTGTTTTTTGAGCGAATTCCATCAGTGTACAAGTTTTTATGATGTTATCCTTAGTTTCTCTTCCTTTTGTAAATCCAGCTTGATCTAATTTTATATAATTAGGTAGGATTGGTGTTATTCTATTCGCAATAATTTTAGAATATAGACGTATATCTATGTTGGTTAAAGAAATTGGCCTATAGTTTTTGCATAGCGTGTGGTCTTTCTCTGGTTTTGGAATTAAGGTAATATGAGCTTCTGTGCTTTGTGGTACGAAGCCTTGTATGTCCGATATGGAATTGTATGTTTTTTTCAATATAGGGGCAATTATTTCCTGAAAATTCTTATAAAATCTGGTGGTATACCCGTCAGGTCCTGGACTTTTACCTGGAACTAGTTCTTTAATCGCTTGTTGAATCTCTTCTAAAGAGATATCATTCTCCAATATCTCGAGTGTTTCTCTAGGGAATCTAGGAAGGGCTGTTTCTTCAATATATTCTTTAATTTCTTCTCTATTCAAATCCCTCCCCTTATTCCCCCATGAAGTTTTATTATACAGATTAGAATAGTATGTATAAAATTCTTCTATTATTTCTTTTGGATCGTATGTGTATTCACCATCTGTTTTTAATATTTTGCTTATAGTTGTTAGGGTCTGTTGTTCCTTTAGTGTTTTAGCGAGTATTTTCCCTGTCTTATTACCATACTGATACCATTGTGCCCTCCTACAGTCCCCAATCCTAAGGTATTCCTCATCAAGCAAGGATTGTAATTCTATTCTTTTCCCTTTTAACTTTATTTTATCTGATGATTTTAGATTCTGCTTATGTTTTGTATCCAATTCCTCTATTTCTTTTATCGACTGAGATTTCTTTTGACCCTTTCTTTTTTTCAATCTTGATCCGTGCTTGATGAGTGTCCCCCTTAGTACGCATTTTAATGTTTCCCATTGTATGGGAATTGATGTTTCATCCTTCTCATGAATTTCTGCAAATTCCTTTATATCCTGTATACACTCTTTATCTTTTAACAAGTTGTCATTTAATCTCCATTTCCCTTTTGTTTTTTCTTGCTCTATTACCTTAATTTCCAAAAACAGTGGAGCATGATCTGACCATAAGAACCCCCCTATATCCGATGATGGAGTCATTAACATTCCTGAGTGGTTAATAAAAAAATAATCTATCCTATGGTAGGAATCATGTATATTAGAATAATATGAGTAATTTTTTTCCGTTTGATGCTGGGCTCTCCAAATATCCACCAAATGATATTTCTCTAATATCCCCTTAAATTCTTCTAATTGGCTCTTATTTCTATAAGCATGGGTGTTAGTTGTGTCAGTTTTTATATCCATAGCGAAATTAAAGTCTCCGCCCATGATCACTGTACCTTCTACCTTTTCCATACTACTATTTAGGGCCCTTATCCCCGTCCTTATCTGATCGTGAGTTGGTAAATATAGATTGATCATTGTAAACATTTTCCCATATATCGTTGCTTTTATAACCAAAGATCTACCATCATTACCCGTATATTTTTGTATTATTTGGTAAGGTACGTTCCTATGAAAAGCTATAGATACCCCTTTTGATTTAGAATAGGGAATGTATCATGTATCCAGTTGTTATAATTTCGATTATTAAGTTTCAGAATGTAATTTGAACGAAAATGAGTCTCTTGGAAGAGTATAATATCCACTTTTTGTTTATTGAGAAAATTCAAAATTTGATTTCTTTTTTTAGGAGAGTTAAGGCCTTTTGCATTGAAGGAACAAAATTCAATCCCACCCATTCAATAGGGGGAGGAGAGGAAGATAGAAAAGGAGAGAAGATAGAGGAAAAAAAAAACCCTAAAAACTCACCCACTTTCACGCCCCACGCACTCAATCTACCCTATTTCTATTTGACTTAAATAAATAAAGTCTATCTTACTATCTATAGTAAGTTCCCTACTATAAGGGGTTTTGAGCTTGCCGACCAAGAATTGCCGCCCCATCGTCGTTCTCATGCCGTTTTTTAATTGCTAGTTTAACCCTTTCCTTCTTCTCTCTCCTTCCTCTGCTACCTTCCCTCCCTCTTGCGGTCTATCTTCTTTCTTTCAGTATTTTTCCATTTTATTACCTATTTATTGCTGTTACCCCTTTACTAGGGTCAGAAGTTTTCCTAAACTGCATGATGAAAAAATGTGGGAAAAGGGGGGAGAAATAAAAAAAAAGAACCTCTAATTACTACTATTGTCCTTAATATAAATACTTCCAGTTCACTATCCCTTTTTGCATCTCTGATATATTACCTCAGCTATGCTTGCTTACACACTATTACTTTCTCTCGCCCCTCCTACCGAAGGGGGAGGGAAAAAAAAATTGTTACATATACTTTACCCCTATGCATAAGTCAATAAATTCATCTTATACTTAGTTATTATATCCAACCCTGATATTATACCTTCTGTGCTTGATACTTCATTATAAATAATTAAAATAACAAATACCTCAAATTCAATACCTCAGTGCATAATCCATTAAGTCAGTATTTCCCTTTTATATATTACTATTAATCCTTTTTAAAAAAAAAAACAAAAAAAAAAAACGTTATCTCAAATTCAATACCATAGTGCATGATCCTTTAAATCGCTAAATTTTTAAGTGCATTTCTATGTGAATACCTCCCATTCAATACCCCGGTGTATAGACCATTAACTTAATATTTCATTTTATATGTGATTATTAACAAAAACCAACCCAAAAAAAAAAAAAAAATCAATACCTCAGTGCATAATCTAATAAATCAATATTTCCCCTTTTACCTTACTGTTAACCCTTTTTCAAAAAAAAAAAATTATCTCAAAATTCGGTACCATAGTGCATGATCCTTTAAATCGCTAATTTTTTAAGTGCATTTCGATGTAAATACCTCCCGTTCAATACCCTGGTGTATAGACCATTAACGTAATATTTCATTTTATACGTGAATATTAACAAAAACAAACCCAACACAAAAAAAAAAAAAATTTTCAATATCCCAGTGCATAATCCAATGAATCAATATTTCCTCTTTTACATTACTGTTAATCCTTTTAAAAGAAAAAAAAAAAAATATTCCAAGATATTCCATCAATTTGATTTCAATAATACCACAGTGCGTAAACCATTAAATTAATATTTCACCTTATACCTTGTTGTTAACCCTTTGCAGAAAAATAAATAAATAAATAAACCAAATACTATACTTTTCCCTTCCCTTCCCTTCCCCCCCCCCCCCTCCAACCCCAACCCCTTTTACGTTTTTTTAATTGTCTGCATATACAAAATGGGCCAGTCCGGTAATGTTATCTCCGGAACCCCAAGAATATCCAGAAACTCCGGCAAGTCTTCCAAGTCTCTGAATGATATAGTTCGTCCCTCTTTTTGAACCTGCAGTTGGAATGGAAATTTCCATCTATATTGAAGATTGTTCTTTATTAATTGCTCCACCAGGGGCCTCAACGCTCTTCTACGATCCAGCGTGAATTTCGATAGATCTTGGAAAAATAATAAAAAAATAATAGAGGCTCTCCATCATATTGAATATTTTTATTTTGACGGGCCGCAAACATGATTCTATCCTTTATATGGGCGAAATGCATCTTACAAATAATGTCCCGAGGCTTTTTTGAATCCGACTTTCTTATCCCTGTAGCTCTGTGTGCCCGATCGATGATTAGATCTTTTATGTCAATATCTTGGGCGACTTCTTAAAAGACTTTTTGTAATGTTGTTATAAGTTCTCTTGAGCTTACCTCTTCTTTTAATCCTCTAATTCTTATATTTGATCTTCTGTTTCTATTTTCTTGTTCGTCTAGGTTGTTTATTACTTGCTTTAGACCCCTTTCACACTGGGGCGGTTTGCAGGCGTTATTGCGCTAAAAATACCACCTGCAAACCGCCCCTAAACAGCCTCCGCTGTTTGTTCAGTGTGAAAGCCCGAGGGCTTTCACACTGAAGCGGTGCGCTGGCAGGACGGTAAAAAAAGTCCTGCGAGCCGCATCTTTGGAGCGGTGAAGGAGCGGTGTATTCACCACTCCTTCACCGCTCCTGCCCATTGAAATCAATGGGACAGTGCGGCTATACCGCGGTAATACCGCGGCTATAGCCGCGCTGTACGAGTGGTTTTAACCCTTTTTCGGCCGCCAGCGGGGGGGTTAAAACCGCACCGCTAGCGGCCGACGTGCCCTACCGCCCCAGTGTGAAAGGGGCCTTAGTTGTTTTTCTTGCTTCTAAATCTTTTCCTCTAACCTTTTCAGGTCTTGCTCCGTTTTTAAGACTTTCTTGTCTACTGTGTCTATTTTTTCCTGTGCATTTTTGGTGGTTGTTTTTAATTTTTGTATCTCCATTTTATATGATTCCTCCAACCTGTGTACATATTGATCCATATCCGCCCTGGTTGGGAGCGATCGAATATACGCGCTTATGTCCCATTTCTCTTTATCCTCCTCTTTTTGTTTGTTTATTATTCCTGTTTTATCAATTGGTGAACTATTTCTAGGGTGGCTTACTTGTTCCTCCCCTGATGACCTGGATGTTGCCGATGATTCTGCTAGATTTGATAGTTCCTGTGATATTTGTAATTCCTGTGTTGCATGGGGGGATTGTAGTGGATAATTCCTTAATGTCTGTTGTTTGTATTGGTTGTGCCCCTGTAGTATTTCTACTATTAACTTCCACCTTATCTTTTTTACTTATTTGGGCTTGCGGTGTTTTACTGCCTTTCTTAGGTGCCAGCTCCCCTCTTCCCCTTCCTTTTTTAATAGGCTTTTAAATAATATACCAGGGAGGGGGCACCAAAGAGGGCCTATTTCCTTGTATTCCTTTGATAGCCTTTAAATATCTCTTAATTCTATCTGTCCCGCAAGTATTAGACAATTCAGTGATGGATTCTGAACCTGAAAATTGGTAACCTCTTCTTTCCTTTGATTAATTATCTTTCTTTATTTAAATATTATGTCCTTCTGTGTGCTTATTTCCAGAGTTTATAAACATCTGAGATAAGTTTTACCGTTCTTTATATTACATTATTGTTTCTGAGGTCATACCTGCTCGTCTGGATTCTGGAAGTAATTGTAATTTTTACCATACGCGGCTGCTAGCTTCTCTCGTGAATCTCCCCGATTCCGCCTGGTCCGCCTGATCTCTGCCGCTTGGCTCCCGAGGCCTCCGCCGGAGAGGGCGTTCGTGACCAAGTGTCTCGGCTGTCTGCTTCCGCAGAGGCTCCCGCCCAACCGCACCCGCTGTCTACTGGCTCTGCCTCCGGCAGCGATCCTGGCACCCCACAGGCTCGGCTCCCACCGGCTCTCTCGGTTCTCCTGTCTCGCACGAGCGCTTCTGCTCTGTCGGCCGCTCCTTCCGCCACTCCTGCTCCCGCTCGTTCTTACGTAGCTCACTTGTATCCCAGCGGAAAAACTCAAAAGGATGACCCCGTGACCTGGCTATGTAAGCCTCCAATATCTGTGGTTTGTCAGCTTGTTAGTTTGTCGGTTTGCCAGCGTGTCAGTTTTCCAGCATGTCTGCTTCTCAGCATGTCTTGCTTATCAGCGTGTCGGCATGTCCGACTCTCGGTCTCCTTACGCCGCCATCTTGGTCAGCAGCTCCTCCCCCTCCTACTCCTTACTTTGGTTGTCCCTTTGGGGGCAATTTGAATATACATCTGTACATGAACCCGCACAGATGTCTGTCAAATTGCCCCCAAAGTCAGACTGCATTGCCAGATTTCAAACCTGCATCAGTGTGAACCTGGGCTCAACAAACTTTGATGCAGATTCCTACCTAATTCTGCTCTGTACTAAATATGTTTGGACTTTTGATACGGATTCTGAATGAGACTGACTTTTTCATTATTAACCACTCCCCTACCCGCCTATAGTCAAATGACGTCCACAGATGGGATCTTGGGTGGACGTCATATGACGGCTCGGGTTCCCTGCCGCCTAGGGGGCGATCCACGTCCTGTCAGCTCAGAGGAGAGCGATCTGTGTTCCCAGAACAGCGGAACACTGATCGGTCTCCTCCCCTTGTGCGTCCCCGCCCCCTACAGTTAGAAGCATTCCCTAGGAAACACATTTAACCCCTCCCCGCCCCCTAGTGGTTAACCCCTTCACTGCCTGTCACATTTACACAGTAATCAATGCAATTTTATAGCATTGATCGCTATATAAATGTGAATGGTCCCAAAAATGTGTCAAAAGTGTCCGATGTGTCCGCCATAATGTCGCAGTCACGAAAAAAAAAAATCGCGATCGCCGCTATTATTAGTAAAAAAATAAAAAATAATTAAAAAAAAAAATGCCATAAATCTATCCCGTATTTTCTAGACGCTATAACTTTTGCGCAAACCAATCAATATACGCTTATTGCGATTTTTTTTTAACCAAAAATATGTAGAAGAATACGTATCGGCCGAAACTGAGGAAAAAATTTGTTTGTTTTTTTTAAAAAATTTGGATATTTATTATAGCAAAAAGTAAAAAAAATTGCGTTTTCTTCAAAATTGTCGCTCTTCTTTTGTTTATAGCGCAAAAAATAAAAACCGCAGAGGTGATCAAATACCACCAAAAGAAAGCTCTTTTTGTGGGGGAAAAAAGGACCTCAATTATGTTTGGGTACAGCATCGCACGACCGCGCAATTGTCGTTTAAAGTGCGACAGCGCTGAAAACTAAAAATTGGTCTGGGAAGGAAGGGGGTAAAAAAAGGCCCAGTATTGAACCGGTAAAAGGATAATTTCACTTTTTTGGGAAAAAAATAGCAACTAAAAATAATTAACATATACAATTGCTACACGAGCCATGTATTGAATGTTATTAAAAATGACTTTACCTTTTCAATCTGCAGAGATGTAATTTTCTGTAATAGTCAGTGCCATATGGCAACCTGCAGACATTCTATACACAGCTGGTGTACAGAAAGCCCCCCAGAAATGTAATGTCTGCTTGTGTAATGGGCCAGTTGATTTTCCCAAACGTCTACAATGCATACCGGTCATATTTTAGGTAACCTCTGCAAGAAAAAAAAAAAAAAATGTTAAGATACTCCCAAAAGGGTTAATCACATCTAAAAGGATGTTGACACCACAACTTTCCTCATTAGAACACTACAAGTAGATTAGCTAATCAAAGGGTAACAAAGGGAAAAATGACCAAAACAATCATATAGCTTATACAATTGCTACATAACTGTATTGTAGTCGAATGTGATTAAAAATAAACTTTCCTTTTCAATCTGCGGTGCTGTCATTTTTGGTAAAATTCAGTGTAATATGGCAACCTAGGGGTTAATCACTTCTGAAGGGATGTTGACTCTGCAACTTTCCTCATTAGAAGATTGCAATTCATCAGCTGATTGATAATGAAAAAGTAAAATACCATTCAGAATCCTACTCAGTGCAGAAGCAGCTCTTTCCTTCAGTGCAGAAACAGGTAGGGATCTGCAACGTTTGTTAAATTCCATGCAATGTACATAGATCACCCAGAGGAGATTTTTTTTCTTAACAAAAGTGGAGTTACTCTTTCAGTATATCTTGGTGATTTCAGGAACCTACCAGAAGGTAGAGAGGCAGGAAATGGGACTGATGGTTCAGTGTGGTAGGCCACATAAATGTGGGACATGCCAGAGACTGCACTGAGAAACAAGTGTCACGAGGGCACACAAAGTGCGATAGGAGTCGCTAGATGACACAAGGTTCTCTTGGGTGCAGTGGAGTCAAGGGGTGCACAAGATGACACTGGATGCTCAGGGGTCCTTGGATGACACAGGATGGGGTCTCTGGATAACCAGAGGCTGGAAGGCTGGCAGATAGTACAGAGGAGGCTCAAGAGCTCAGGTAAGTACTGTAGTAGGAAGGGATTCAGCAGGCATGCAGCGGCGCGTTGCTCAAACGCCAAACCACTTGTGTTGCTTTTCAATTTAAAAGCTGCACCAATCTCTAATCTCCTTTATTGGCACTGATCAGGAGAGCTATCTTCTAATTGGCCATAGTATGGGCCCTCCAGGTGAAACCAGAGAAAAGATCCAGAGCTGGATCAGAGAGGAGGAGAGTGTGACAATACCAATCAATATTTATGATCTAATTGGCTCTATGATTATGCTGCAAACCTCACCCATATCACACTGACCTTTTCTTGTGTCAAGATTTTACACTGCCCAAAAATTTGCCACAAAAACTCTGTGCCTAAATAAGAGTGATGGGATTTTTGATTTCACCCTTAGGTAAATCCAAAAATTAGCAGCTAGTACACTATTAGATACAAAAAAATGGTTAAAACGCATAAACCAAATTTTAAGACTGGGTTTACATGTCTGTGTGGATCGGCTCACAGCAGGGGTCCAGTGCGTCCCTGTTTCAGGTCTGAATCGGACCTGAAACAGGCACGGCTGGGCGAAATGACGTTATGGTCTCGATCACCGCCGGGCTCCTGCGATCGCTTGGGGCACATGGAGAACCCGGAACTGTGTGTGTAAACGCACAGTTTCCGGTTCCCTGAGGGGAGAACTGACAGATCGTCTGTTCATACAGAGTATGAACAGAGGCTCTGTTATCTTCCCTGCACAGTCCTATCCCCCCTTCAGTAAGAACACAAACTAGGACACACTTAACCCCTTCACTGCCAGTGACATTTTTATGGTAATCAGTGCATTTTTAATTGCACTGATCGCTTTATTAATGCCAATGGTCCCAAAAATGTGTCAAAATTGTCCAACGTGTCTGCCATAATGTCGCAGTCACGATAAAAATCGCTGCCACCATTACTAGTAAAAAATTTTTTTTTTTTTTTTATTAATAAAAAATGCCATAAAACTATCCCCTATTTTGTAGACGCTATAACTTTTGCGCAAACCAATCAATATACGCTTATTGTGGTTTTTTTTTTTTTTTGTTTTTTTTTTTTTTTTCCAAAAATATGTAGAAGAATATGTATCGGCTTAAACAGGAAAAAAATGTTTTTTTTATATTTTTTTTTTTTTTTTTTGGGGGGGGATATTTATTATAGAAAAGTTAAAAATAATGTGTGTTTGTTTTTTTTGTTTTTTTTTTGTTTTTTTTTTTTTGTTTTTTTTTTTTACATTTTTTGTGTTTTATAGCGCAAAAAATAAAAACCGCAGAGGTGATGAAATATCACCAAAAGAAAGCTCTATTTGTGGGGAAAAAAAGGACGTCTATTTTGTTTGGGAGCCATGTTGCATGACCGCGCAATTGTCAGTTAAAGCGACGCAGTGCCGAATCGCAAAAAGTGCTCTGGTCTTTGGCCAGCCAAATTGTTCCGGCTGTCTGACTTACACATGTCCAGCAAGGGACGTTATTGACATGGGATGATAGTTCATGAATATTCAATTTTCAGATCAAAATGTTCACATTAAAGTACCACTAAAGGGAGGGGGGGGGGGGCGTTACCTTTTTTATTTCCTGTCCCATAGCCATACCAGGAAGCAAGAATTACCATAAGTTCACTGATTTAGAAAACTGGTGATAATTAAGACGAACTCTAAGTAGAACTTACTGGAAAACTAAGACTAGTTCTCCATCATGTCTGCTATACTTTTGAATGTCAGCTCACGGTGCAAATACCACCACTTTTGGTGCTGAGCCCTGAGCCCCCCAATGGGGAACAGCAGATCCTGGAACTCCGTCAGGCTGATCGACTGACAGAGTTCCAGGATCTGCTGTCCCCCATTGGGTGGTTTGAACCCAACAAGCCCTGTTGACTTGGGTGGTATATGCCCCGCCAAGTCAATATTATCTGGTAAGCCTCCTCCCTCTTTCACGGTGGCGGTGTTTGCTTTCATTTTTTCACTCCAAGGTTCCCAAGAATGCCAGGAACTTCCCACATGTGTATTGGATCACAAACCTAATTGGACTGTATTTCATCATTTCGTTCAACTTGGACATTTGTGTGTAGTGCAGTCACTATATTAGCACATTACTTAATATCCATTCACATCTATTATTTTAGAGGATGAAAACGGACCGCCTGGCTGTTTTCATCCAATCGCCAGACGGATGGAAAATAGGGTTTTCTTTACCCTGGGTGCTGGATGACCTTGTCCCAGCACTGCTGCCACTCCAGTTCTAGGCCCAACCTCTCTTCCAGAACAATCTCCCTGGAAGCAGGGTAGGCGCCTCAGCACTGGAGCACAGGTGGCCACACCCACTGCTACTCTAACCACTCCCAGCCCCCAGATCAAAACAGACAGGCCTAGCCTGCAGAATAGGCCTGCCTAAATTTGCCCGAAAACCAAGCTCCGCCTTCAGAATTTCTAAGGGCGTAAATTTTTTGATTTCACTCCTCACTACCTAGAGAGGCATGTTGAGTCCATGGAATATTTTATATTTTGACACAAGTTGCGGGAAAATGACAAACTTTTTTTTTTTTTTTTGCACAAAGTTGTCGCTATGGGTCCTTTCACACGGGATGGATCCGTGATGATCCGCCCCGTGAACATCCGCTTGCTCAGCGGGGATCGCTCCGTGGATCCCCGCTAAGCAGGCAGATGACAGGTCCATCAGAGATGGACCTGTCAGAGTGCCGCTCTCCCCTCCGAAAACGGATGGAAATGTACTTTTTTCCTCCGTTACACTTTTTCGGATCGGAGCGGGTCGGATGTCAGCGGACATGTCACCTTCTCGGCCTTTTGGCTAAGATCAAGTGTAGTATCGACTTTAGCCCTTAGGGGTGTCTCTGCTTCACAGCTAGGACGTTGAGAACCACTTGCATCTATCCAAGCCAATTGGTCCTTGTGGGGTACCCTCTGCTCGGCCTGGTAGGATCGTTGATTAAATTCAGCTTCACCTTCTTGCTGCCATTGGGTTAGAGGCTTAGCTCCCAGAGGGAACGAGATTGCGGTCTTCCCTCCTCCCCCCACTCCGCATTACTACCTCCGAGCAGTAGATGCTAGAGCCTTTGTAAAGGCTATGAAAAGATCAAAGACGTCGAGGAACCAGAAGGAAGCCGCCTAAGAACACCTGAAGCGACATCCAACTCCTTGACGATGGGGAAGAGCGACAAGAAGACCAGAAAGGAGAAGAAGAACCCCGTTCCAGCCACTTCCTCCGAGCCCGGGAATGCCCCTGCCTCAACCCCCACCTCTACCCCGGCCGGCACCAGCCGACCAGGACCAGCCAAGCCAGATCAGCCTGCAGACGGGCTCCCAGCATTGGAGCCTTGGATGAAGCAGACGGTCGTGCTGCAGCTGAAAGAGGTGGACAGAAGAGTCCCTGACATGACCCCGGAGATCTTCGGAAAGAAGATGATTCTGGAACAGGGGTTCAGCAAAGCAGAGACTCTTTCCATGCAGGCCTTCACAAGAGGTATATTCTTTATAACTTTTGTGTCATTTCAGGTCTCCAGAAGATACTGGGAGATGGTGAAGACCAGTGGCCCTGAATACCCTTTCCGGAAGTTCACAGCGAACTGCCCCATAACACGGGACGAAAAGCGGGTGACAGTGGCCATGAGGAACCCCCATACCAGCGGAAAGGACATAGCCACCTACCTCCAGAGGTTCTGCACCGTGGTGAAGGACCCGATCCAAATCTTCGATGCCAACAGCTTCTGGATAGGTAAGTGGTCTGTGCTCTGCAAACTGAGGAAAGACCCTTCGGGGGACATCCAGCACCTGCAGCCTTTCTTCTCCCTGGGATTGTCCGCAGGAATCCTCTTCTACCCCGGCATGCCCTACAACTGTAACAAGTGTGGGCAGCCGGGACACATAGGTAAGGATTGTACAGAGCTTGCTTGCAAGTTCTGTAGGGTGACAGGCCACGAGACCAAGGACTGTCCGAGGTCCAAAGTCTGCAACCTTTGCGGATTGGCAGAGCATGTCTTCAGACACTGCCCCCAGAGGACCCGGACCTACGCTGGAGCCGTGAGCCAGGGTAAGCCATCCGGGAGGAAGCTGCCAGAAAAACCAAAGGAACCTTGAAAGGCCACAGGTAAGGCCCCTACCCCTGCCCCACCCCCTACCTCCAGCACACCCCCACCCACCCCCTCTGTGCCGGAGGAGTCCTTCCCCCCCCCCCCGAACCTGTCTTCCCTACCCTCCCACCCCCCTCCACCCCCACCAGTGGCCCAAGAGGAAGCCGGAAACGGAAGCCAGAGAGCCCAACAGCTGAGGAACCTGCCACCTCCACCAAACGGCCCAACGGGGTCCAACGCGACAGCGATGTACCAGAGCAAGTAGGGAGGACCTAGAGTCTGCAGGGGAGGAGGAGGAAGGGGAGGAGATCGTGGTCGACCCTGAGCATGACCCCCCCCCCCCCCCAACGTCCACATCAGCCAGCAGATGATGGAGTCTGACCTGGAGGAGCTGGGTCTGGCCCAGAACACCGGACAGGCAGAAGACGCAACGGAAGAGCCACCCCCCCCCCCGGGGAGGTAAGTTCGGACCCTTGTTAACTAGACCCTCATACCCTTTTTCATTTTCAAAGCAAAATTGCCCCGAATATCATTGACCACCTGTACACCAACCCCTTTTTCATGAAATGGAAGGGTTCTACTCTTGCAGAAAATGCATAGTATGTCGGCATAATTCTGGTATAGGAAGGAAGACTACATCCTTTATTTCAACAGTTACACAGAGACGATACTCCATCAAGCGTTTCTGTACTTGTACCACCAGTCACATCGTCTACTTAATTACATGCCATTGCGGCAAGCAATATGTAGGCCATACCATTCGTTCTTTCTCTATAAGAGTAGCTGAGCATATAGCTTTGATCAAAAGTGGTGATACCAAGCACACAGTTCCCCGACATTATAAGTTACACCATAATCGGGTGCTTGCGGGCACACAATTTACAGTGATAGACCGATATGTTCCCCCGTGGAGGGGTGAAGCCATGACTAGAGGTGTATCTAGATTGGAGACTTTTTGGATCCATGAGCTCCGCACCCTCTTTCCGTTAGGTATTAATGTAGAGTTGGATGTCAACGCTTTCATTAATAGAGCCTGACATCCACCCCCAATTAACAGACTCTCTCTCCCCCTATTCCTCCTTTGTTGGGGTTCCACTGCTCCTGTCCCCCCCCCCCCCTTTTTTTGGACTTTGGGAATTGTTTCCTTCTCTTATGTCCTTTGCCATTTTATCTCATTTTATTTGTTTTTATGTTTCATATATACTCATGTGACACTACATAGTGCATTTTATTAAATTTTGTCGGTTTGTTATATGTACACATA